>JARQOD010000009.1:29053793-29094616 GCA_033576555.1 Oophaga sylvatica | reverse complement strand
GGCTTTCTATTATCTTTGGGGTTCTGCTCCGGGGCAGATAGCTTTCCTGTTTCTGTCTTTAGGTGTAGTTAGTTTCTCAGGCTGTGACGAGGCGTCTAGGACCAACGTAGGAACGCTCCACGGCTGCCTCTAGTTGTGGTGGTTAGTCAGGGTACTGCAATCTCATAGATTCCAACTGCTCTGGTGTATTGCCTTTTTGCCCGCTCTCCTCAGCTACCGAAACATAACAGGCAAAGAAAGCACCCATCGCAGTACCCTGGAGCTGTAGTTAGAAGGACCCTATGAACAATTATGGGTTAACGAGAATTCGAGGAGTTCAAGAATAAGACGGACGATCCCCCCAGGTAAACTGGACATTTCAAGGTAATATTTAGTCGCTGCTAAACCATCATTATGCTTAATATTGGTATATAGAGATTCGATATCACCCGTGACTAGCAACGGGTCCCATCTAACATGGGGACCATTCACCCTCTTCAAGACCTCCCCAGTGTCAAGCACAAAAGATAGAAGGCTCTTAACTAGAGGTTGTAGCTTGGATTAAATCCAACGATTGGTATTTTCCAGGAAGTTCCCTGACCCTGAGATGATCGGACGCCCAGGCGAGCACTCCAAATTTTTATGTGTTGTGAATGTACTGGAGGTGGCTTCTGAGCTGGGGATCCCTCCGGTGGTTGCTGAGGGTAATGAACTGATTACTGAATGGCCTTCAGCTGGCGCTGAATGGTAGGATATAAGTGGCCTGAGTTCCCAGCAGCCTTGCTGGTTATCAATTGTTCCTTCTGGTCTTGCTTGAAGCACTGCTAGTTTCCTGCTCTCC
The DNA here is from genome assembly GCA_033576555.1 of Oophaga sylvatica. Lineage (NCBI taxonomy): Eukaryota > Metazoa > Chordata > Amphibia > Anura > Dendrobatidae > Oophaga > Oophaga sylvatica. Next base: position 29,093,796 of record JARQOD010000009.1, on the reverse strand, counting down.
TTCAGATAAGTGTTTGCTGTTTTTTTTTCCTCTGTTTGATTTTCTCTGCTGGTTTGCTGCTTGCAGTGGACTGCAGCCTGTCCCCTTTTGGGGATCTGGCGCTGCAATTGTGCTCCGTTTTTGTCTGCACTTTTGCTTTGCTCCTTTGTTACTTTTTATTTGCTGAAAAGCGTTTTTTTACACCAGAGATCTGATTTAGGTGGATGAGATCGTGTGATCTCAGGTTTTTTTTGCAATCAGAAGTGTTGGTATTTTTGTTAGGGTTTTTTTGGATTGGAGTCAGAATTCTTTCATGTACTTTTCTGTCTAGACAGATTGGGCCCCAGCGTTTGCTCATTCAATTTTCTGTCTGTGTCCGTGCTTTCTTCTTGTCTAACCACCATTACATGTTTGGGGGCTTCCTATTTTCTTTGGGGATCTGCTCCGGGGCAGATAGCTTTCATCTTTCTGCCTTTAAGTGTAGTTATCTCTCAGGCTGTGACGAGGCGTCTAGAATCACCGTAGGAACGATCCATGGCTACTTCTATTTGTGTAGTTAGTTCAGGTTACTGCAATCCAATAGGTTCCAGCCTCTCTGGTGTATTACTGCTTTTGCTATTTTTTGCTATTTCTCCTTAGTTACCGAAACATAACATTTATGTATCTTAGGTAATCGATACATAGTTGACAGCAGGTTCATGCACTTGTAGTGCCAAAGCCAGCTCCTTCGTAATCACCCCATCCAACACTTAGGCATCCAAGATTTTTAATAGTTGCCCAGTAAAGGATGATAGGGGATTGAATGTTAAACGTTTGTAACAGGTCTTGTTGTGCAATTGCCTAATTGCTTCCCTCTCATAGAGGGTCTTAGGCCAAATTACGTTACCCCCTTTATCGGCCTGCTTCAGCACATCTGGAATTGCCCGCAGGACGTCCAATCTAGTACGCTCATCCCTGCTCAGGTTATCACGCGGGATTCCCCAGGCATATTGAAATTCCCCTGTGACAACCCGAACAAAGAGATCAATACTCGGGCAGGTGGAAAAAGGAGGGAACTTCCTGGACTTAATCCTAATTGAAGGAGGGATCTTACCTCCTTCATTTAGCTGATGTTCAACAGATACCGTAAGTCTTCCAAATTTTGCAAAGCTAGTTGTTCTTCCTCTGTTGGATATAAAGTGTACAGATGAGGATCAAAGAAATGTGATTGGTGAAATTGTTGCTTAGTAACATACTTGTCATGAATGGTGGCTTGCCATTGGTTGATGGGGCATTTTATACCGCCTTTCCGTCATTCCACACTCCTTGAGAAAGGCTTATACCGCCGAAATGCGCGTCGGGGAGGACGCTCCTGGATTTACCCCTGATACTTAAATTGGTAATAGTATTATTTGTGCAAACTCTAAAAGCATATATTTGATGCAGGTGGTTTAATATTGATGTTGTAGTGTTGAGGAGATCCATAAGATCAAATACTTAATTGTCCTCAAGACATAAGAGATTGAGAGAAACTACCAATAAAGTGTATTATTTCACCTTAAATAAACTTGCTCAGATCCAAGTGTGACACTAAAGATGGCTGCCATTTCCTGTTTCACCACACTCCATGTGCTGGTATCCAAGATAACGCCCACTCTGATGACCTCATAGATCCGCCCACGATGATGCCCACTCTGATGAACTCATGGACCAACCCAGCCTGGTGACCTCATTGATCCGCCCAAGATGACACCCATTGCCCAACCCACTAACCAATGGAATACATCCGATCACTCCCATTTTACAGCTGACCGAGCCCCTTACAGGGGATATATGAACCTATGTTTGAGTCAATAAATCTCTCTCTCTTGCCCTCTTGGAGCTGTGCCATAGATTTGATCAAAGAGAGCTTACATCTGACTGTGTGTCTGGTGTGATTCTTTAGTGTGCACTTGATCAATACAAATTAGACCAGGAGCAGGCAACTAGCGAACATTTCATATTGTTCAACCTAACATTTTGACTGCCCAACGTGGGGCCAGCAGAGGAAGAAGCCCTAAACCCTGAGGATCGGCGAATAGAATGACAGGACGCTCTGAATGCCCCGAACCAGGAGACTGATCACCTCCTTATCAGAACACAGTAAGTCTTCTGATTTTTATAATCTGTAGTCTTTGCCTGTGTCCTTCGGGTATCCTGTGCAGATTGCCTAACTGTGTCCGGTTTTCGTGGTATCTGTAAGACGGCAGAAGGGTCTCTCTCTCTGTTGGCCATTTAATTGCAAGAACCGTCGGTTGCCTGCTGCTTGTTATATGTTGTGTTGAGGGGAAATGACTGGCTGGTAGTTAGGACAGCAAATGGGTTTTTCAGCAGTGTCAAAAAAAAAAGTCTGTGGTATCATACATGGTTGTCTGTTATGTTTCGGTAACTGAGGAGAAATAGCAAAAATAGCCAAAGTAGCAATACACCAGAGAGGCTGGAAACTATTGGGTTGCAGGGCCCTGAACTAACCGCAACACTAGAAGTAGCCGTGGAGCGTACTTACGTTGGTCCTAGACGCCTCGTCACAGCCAGAGAGATAGCTACACCTAAAGGCAGAAAGATGAAAGCTAACTGCCCCGTAGCAGAACCCCCAAAGAAATAGGAAACCCCCAAACATGTAATGGCGGTTAGACAAGAGGAAAATACGAACACAGACATAAAATAGAATGAGCAAACGCTGGGGCCCAACACTGTCTAGATAGAAAAGTATAGGAAAGAATTCTGACTGCAACCCAAAAAACCCTGACAAAAATACCAACACTTCTGATTAACAAAAAACCTGAGATCACACGACCTCTACCATCTAAATCAGATCTCTGGTGTAACACACAGCAATTCAGCAAATAAAAAGTGTCACTAAAACAGAGCAAAAGTGCAAACACAACTGAGCACAAATGCAGCGCCAGGCCCCAAAAGGGGACCAGGCTGAAGTCTACTGCAAGGCAGCAAACTAACAAGGAAAATCTAACCAGAGGAAAAAAAAAACAGCAAATCACTTATCTGAATGAAAGCAGGAATGCAAGCTGAGCTCCAAGCAAGACCTGAAGAACAATTGATTACCGGCAAGGCTGCTGGGAGTTCAGGTCACTTATATCAGACCATTCGGATCCAGCTGAAAGCCATTCAGCAATTAGTTCATTACCCTCAGCAACCACCGGAGGGACCCCCTGCTCTGATGTCGCCTCCAACGTATTCACAACAGTAAAAAAAAAAAAAACAGCAAATCACTTATCTGAATGAAATCAAGAATGCAAGCTGAGCTCCAAGCAAGACCTGAAGAACAATTGATTACCAGCAAGGCTGCTGGGAGTTCAGGTCACTTATATCAGACCATTCAGATCCAGCTGAAAGCCATTCAGCAATTAGTTCATTACCCTCAGCAACCACCGGAGGGAGCCCCAGCTCCGAAGTCGCCTCCAACGTATTCACAACAGTTGTCGCCTGTGATACGATTTTCAGTTCTGGATAGGAGAAAGCAGGTCTTGAGTGAGTGACTCGACCTGCTAGGGCCACGTGACTTTGAGTGGGTACTCAGCATGTGGCCTAGTGAATAAATTGAGGTTTGCCATGTGGCTTTCAGTGAGTGACTCAGCACGGGGGGCCTGGTAATTTAATTAATACAAGGTGTATTTTGAAATTGAGTTTTGCACGTAGCTTTGAGTGAGTGACTCAGCACGGAGCTAATTGAGGTTTGCCACGTGACTTTGAGTGAGTGACTCAGCACGGAGGGGCCTGGTATTTTGAGTAATATGAGGTAATTTTTTGGTAAACTTCAGAAAACGGAAATCAGACAGGGACCGCCAAGGACGAATAGGAAGTGTGTGCTGCAGACTCAGTTCTCTTTAGAATCTCAGGTTTGAGTCATCTCCCCCATCTTGTTTGGTGTTTATCTTGATACATATATATATATATATAATAATAAATAAAGATGCAGAAATTAATGCAGTTCTGCCGTATTGGCACTAAGCCAAAGTCAGATGGCAAGTTAGACCCGTGTACATTAGTCGCAACTCGTGAAGGGAAAAGTCATGTAAAACAATGTAAAAAGCTTATAAAGTTGTGTGGAATGCCAGAAGGGGAGGTTACAGCCCCTGGAGTGGAAGGTTGTCTTAAAAGAAAGGAAAGGTATTCTAGAAGATAATGGATTGCTGTCTACTGCCAGGGCATGGGAAAGTATCATGGGTGTATCGCCACGAAGATAGTCGCGATTGCACATTCTGACTTCTCGCAGCTGAGTTGCTGTTTCTTTGTGTTTGGTAGTGAGGGAGTTAATTTTACCTAGCTCTTTGCTAAGACTAGGTCCAGCCTCGCCCGGCTGCTTTTGATTATGCACTAATTAGCTTCCTTTATATACCTGCCAGTCTGCTTGTTAGATGCCGGTGAAAGCTTACATGCAGACCAGCAGTTTGGATCAGGTCATGAGAAGACTTAAGTTAAGAGTTCCTTTGTGGTTTCTCCTCTCCTCGATTATAGTTTATCTCCTAGACCTTTTATGTTCCCTCTGTGTTTAAGTGTTGTATGCAAGACAGTGTTTGCTTTGTCCCCTGTCTGTCTCGTTTGTCTGTACTGTTTGTTAAGCAGTAACCTGCCTATTCCCTGTGTGGTAATCAGGGTCCTTCTGAGGACTAGATTACAGTTGTCAGGGACTTATAGGAGACAGGGTTACGTTGGCGGCCTGGACCTCTGTACCATTAACAGTACCTCCAGGTTGAGGGACAAGTCAGGTCCCCAGGCTAGGGTCAGCATAGACCCCGGTCACCTGCAGCCTGAGTACAGCATTATACGTCTTCAGGATTCACCCACAGTACAATGGATATTATGTCAGGTAATACTATACTTTATATACATGTTGAGATTTCCTATTTATGTGTTATATTGCATGTTGTTCCTCTTAGTATTGATTACTGACATCATAGGTGTATCTGTGATACAGCGTGACATTTTCACCGGCCACAAAAAGATTCTCCTCAGCTACCATGGATCCAGTTGCCCAGTTTGCCCTGCAGTTGCAGAGTTTATCCATGAAGCTGAAGGACATTAAGTCCAGGGTTTTGTCTCTCCCGGAGCAAACCAGGTCTGAACCTAAAGTTGCTCTCCCGGACAGGTTCACTGGTGGGCGGGACAAATTTTTTACCTTCCGGGAGGCATGTAAATTATATTTTCGGCTTCGGCCTCAGTCATCGGGGAGTGAAGAGCAGAGGGTGGGAATTGTCATCTCGCTATTACAAGGGGACCCTCAATCTTGGGCGTTCTCTCTTCCTCCGGGCTCCCCGGCCCTCCAGTCAGTAGATCGATTTTTTACTGCCCTGGGTCTGGTATATGATGACCCGGATCGGGTCTCCCTTGCTGAAATGAAGTTACGTAAGATACAGCAGGGAGATCGTCCAGCGGAGGAATTTTCTTCTGAGTTCCGTAGATGGGCCACAGATACTCAGTGGAATGACCCAGCTCTTAGGAGCCTGTTTTGTCAAGGGTTATCTGACAAATTAAAAGATGTTTTGGCTCAGTATGATTCTCCTCCGTCACTAGAGGCTGCTATGGCCCTTGCTATTCGTATTGATAGACGGCTTCGGGAGAGGTGCGAGGTAACTCCGCCCCCTGTTGTGACTCCACCTACTACTAAAGTCCCTTATATTAAGGTTCCCCTGGTCTGTTCTGAGGAGCCTATGCAGTTGGGAGGGACATCATTTCGTAGGAGGGGATCGGCGGTGCGCCGCAAGACAAGAAGGTGTTTCTTCTGTGGGAAAGAGGGACATTTTGTTGAGGGGTGTCCATCCCGTGCCTCATTGAGCAAAAAAGTCACCAGAAAACTGTTAATCCCAGGTTGTGTGGTGGACGACAACCTGGGAGTATGTATTTCGTCCCTAAGTCCGTCTCAATTTCTCGTACCTGCAGAGGTGGTGGTTGATACGAGAGTTGAGAGGATTTCTGTTCTTCTTGATAGTGGGTCTGGGGCTAATCTGGTGGACGCTCGGTTTGCCCAGGTGCAAGGTATGCAACTGAGTGTATTGGCCAAACCGATCCCTATATTCTCTATTGACGCCAGACCTCTCGGTCAAGGTAGCTTTGTACAAGCTGTTCATAACATAGACCTTCGAGTAGGGGCAATACATAAAGAACAATTGTCTTGTTATGTGTTGGAGGGTCTTCCTACTCCTATTGTGTTGGGACTTCCTTGGTTGGCTAAACATAACCCAGTGATTAATTGGCAATCCAGGGAGATAAGCCAGTGGGGTGAATTTTGCAAGAATAACTGCATGAAAACGGTCATCAGTGCGGTCGTGCCTAGAACCTTGCCTCCTTTTCTGAAGGACTTTGAGGATGTGTTCTCAGAGGAGGGGTGTCAAGAGTTACCTCCTCATCGTGCGTATGACTGCTCAATTAAATTGCTTCCTGATGCTAAATTACCTAAATCTAGGTTATATAACCTTTCTGGTCCTGAGAGGCAGGCTATGAAGGATTATATTTCGGAAAGTCTGGCCAAGGGGCATATTAGACCTTCATCTTCCCCAGTGGCCGCGGGGTTCTTCTTTGTGAAGAAAAAATATGGAGGCCTACGCCCTTGCTTGGATTTCCGTGAACTTAATCGGATTACGGTCCGAGATCCGTATCCGCTCCCACTTATTCCTGATCTCTTCAATCAGATTGTGGGCGCCAAATGGTTCTCTAAGTTGGATCTCAGGGGGGCTTATAATCTGATTAGGATAAAGGAGGGGGATGAGTGGAAGACGGCGTTTAACACTCCGGAAGGACATTATGAGAACCTTGTCATGCCTTTTGGTCTGACTACTGCCCCGGCGGTGTTTCAACATTTTGTTAATGACATCTTTCGCCACCTTGTGGGGCAGTTTGTGGTCGTTTATTTAGATGACATCTTAATTTACTCGCCAGATCTTGTGTCTCATCAGGAGCATGTGAGACAGGTGTTGCAGATCTTGCGAGATAATAAGTTGTTCGCCAAATGGGAAAAGTGTGTATTCGCCGTACAGGAACTTCAATTTTTGGGTTTCCTGGTGTCAGCTTCCGGTTTCCGTATGGACCCTGAGAAAGTGAGAGCAGTGCTTGAATGGGATCAGCCAGAGGATCTTAAGGCACTGCAGCGTTTCCTGGGGTTTGCTAACTACTACCGGAAATTTATTCGTAATTTCTCATCTGTTGTCAAACCTCTCACTGACATGACTAAAAAAGGGACGGATTTTTCTAGGTGGTCTGACAAAGCTCGTCAAGCATTTTCATCCTTGAAAAAATGTTTTGCTTTGGCCCCCATACTCATTCAACCAGATGCATCACAACCATTCATTGTGGAGGTAGACGCGTCTGACGTAGGGGTGGGTGCAGTATTATCCCAAGGTCCGTCCCCTGGTAAATGGCGTCCGTGCGCTTTCTTCTCCAAGAAATTGTCGCCGCCGAGAGGAATTATGATGTCGGCAATAGGGAACTCTTGGCCATTAAGTTGGCTTTTGAGGAGTGGCGTCATTTTTTGGAGGGGGCAGTCCACCCGGTCACCGTTATTACTGATCACAAGAACCTGCTGTATTTAGAATCTGCAAAGCGTCTGAATTCTAGACAAGCTAGATGGTCGTTGTTTTTTACCAGGTTCAATTTTGTCGTCACTTATCGTCCTGGGTCAAAAAATGTTAAGGCTGATGCCTTATCTCGTAGTTTCCCAGGGGCCGGGAAAACGGATGACCCGGTTCCTATCCTTCAGGAGGGAGTGGTAGTGTCGGCTGTATGCTTGGAGCTTGAGGAGGAGGTATTGGAGGCTCAGGGGGACGCCCCTGTAGGACCTCCAGGTAAACTGTTTGTTCCTAATCAGTTGAGACAAAAAGTTATCGAGGCACATCATAATTCTGCTTTAGCAGGACACCCAGGGAGTAAAGCAACTGTGGATCTCCTTTCTCGCCGGTTTTGGTGGCCTAACTTAAATAAAGAGGTAATAACTTTTGTCGCGTCCTGTGGAGTTTGTGCTCGTTCTAAGACCCCTCATACCTGTCCGTCTGGGACCCTCTTGCCTTTGAAAATTCCGGAGCGTCCATGGACTCATCTGTCTATGGACTTCATTACGGACCTCCCTCCGTCGTCAGGGAAGACTGTCATTCTAGTTGTAGTTGACAGGTTCAGTAAGATGGCACATTTCATTGCTCTTCCTGCTCTTCCTAATGCTAAAACTCTGGCGCAGGTGTTCATTGGGGAGATTGTGAGACTTCACGGGTTGCCTTCTGATGTGGTGTCAGATAGGGGGTCTCAGTTTGTGTCCAAATTCTGGAGGGCATTTTGTTCACGTCGGGGGATGCAATTGTCATTTTCCTCGGCTTTTCATCCGCAGACCAATGGTCAGACAGAGCGTCTGAATCAGAGTCTAGAGACATATCTTCGGTGTTTTATCTCAGAGAACCAGGAGGACTGGTCTTCTTTCTTGCCTCTGGCAGAGTTCGCTCTTAACAATAGGCGGAGCGAGTCCACTGGTAAGTCCCCATTTTTTGGGGCATATGGTTTTCACCCCCAGTTTTGTACTTTCAATGGGGGGGGCCCTTCTGGGGTTCCTGAGGAGGAACGATTCTCGTCGTCACTTGCTTCAGTTTGGAGAGGAGTACTGAATAATCTGAGTGCTATGGGGAACCGTTACAAACGGAGGGCTGATAGGAGGAGAGTGTCTGGTCCGGACCTTTGTGTGAACGATCTGGTATGGTTGTCTACCAAGAATATAAAACTCAAGGTTCCTTCCTGGAAACTGGGTCCCAGGTTCATCGGTCCATACAGGATCAGTTCTATAATTAATCCTGTGGCATTTCGTCTGGACCTCCCTCCTACGTTTAAAATCCACAATATGTTCCACAAATCGTTGCTTAAGAGGTACGTGGCACCAGTTATACCGTCACCTCTACCTCCTCCTCCAGTGGTGGTCAATGGTAACTTAGAATTTCAAGTGTCGAAGATCATTGACTCACGTCTGAATCGCCGGTCCCTTCAGTACTTGGTTCATTGGAAGGGGTATGGTCCTGAGGAGAGGACGTGGGTCCCTGCGTCTGATGTTAACGCAGATCGATTGGTTCGGACCTTCCACACAACTTACCCGGGCAGACCTGGCCCTGAGGGTCCGGAGGCCCCTCGTAGAAGGGGGGGTACTGTCATGGGTGTATCGCCACGAAGATCGTCGCGATTGCACATTCTGACTTCTCGCAGCTGAGTTGCTGTTTCTTTGTGTTTGGTAGTGAGGGAGTTAATTTTACCTAGCTCTTTGCTAAGACTAGGTCCAGCCTCGCCCGGCTGCTTTTGATTATGCACTAATTAGCTTCCTTTATATACCTGCCAGTCTGCTTGTTAGATGCCGGTGAAAGCTTACATGCAGACCAGCAGTTTGGATCAGGTCATGAGAAGACTTAAGTTAAGAGTTCCTTTGTGGTTTCTCCTCTCCTCGATTATAGTTTATCTCCTAGACCTTTTATGTTCCCTCTGTGTTTAAGTGTTGTATGCAAGACAGTGTTTGCTTTGTCCCCTGTCTGTCTCGTTTGTCTGTACTGTTTGTTAAGCAGTAACCTGCCTATTCCCTGTGTGGTAATCAGGGTCCTTCTGAGGACTAGATTACAGTTGTCAGGGACTTATAGGAGACAGGGTTACATTGGCGGCCTGGACCTCTGTACCATTAACAGTACCTCCAGGTTGAGGGACAAGTCAGGTCCCCAGGCTAGGGTCAGCATAGACCCCGGTCACCTGCAGCCTGAGTACAGCATTATACGTCTTCAGGATTCACCCACAGTACAACGGATATTATGTCAGGTAATACTATACTTTATGTACATGTTGAGATTTCCTATTTATGTGTTATATTGCATGTTGTTCCTCTTAGTATTGATTACTGACATCATAGGTGTATCTGTGATACAGCGTGACAGAAAGAGTCTCTGAAAGTTTGTATAGAGAAAATTGGGTAGAAGAAGAAAGGAGTAAAAAGGACAGTTTTAAGTTGTGTATTACAAAAATGTATCCTGTGAGCGGCCACCGCCGTATAATTGTGGCACAGGGCCATGTGCTAATATTGATGGCAGCCATTTTGATGATGAACCATGTGTTTCTTCTGGCAGCCATATTGGCAAAGGCAAATGTGTTTCTTCTGGCAGCCATTTTGATGAAGGGAAATCTGTTTCTTCTGGCAGCCATTTTGGCGAAGGCAAATGTGTTACTTCTGGCAGTCATTTTGGCGAAGGCAAGTGTGCTTCTTCTGGCAGCCATTTTGTTGATGAGCCATGTGTTTCTTCTGGCAGCCATTTTGATGAAGGGAAATCTGTTTCTTCTGGCAGCCATTTTGGCGAAGGCCAGTGTGTTTCTTCTGGCAGCCGTTTTGGCGAAGGCCAATGTGTGTCTACTGGCAGCCATTTTGGCAAAGGCAAGTGTGCTTCTTCTGGCGGCCATCTTGTAACGTCGCCCCAGATCATACAAACTGAGCCATATAATCATGTGACTAACATAGATCTGTCTAAATCGAGTGAGGCACAAATCAGGAAGACACACACAACTTCCAGTGAAGAACATCTTAGATTAAGGCTACACACCACACCACCAAATCCTTGTTACTCAGTAATGACCACTAACAGCCAATACTATATTCCTTCAGGAAGTGAACAAGCTTTACTCATGTTCCCTGTTACAATGGGGTCCAGTGGGCCACCGACCCTTTCCCCTATCACTCCTGTGGAGAACCCGACAATCCATCCACCTGGATCATCCCCTGCACAGTCCCTTTCTACTGTCACTTCCACTGCCAATTTAGCTGCACACCCCCACGAGATACTCCAAACAATGACCTCCCCTCCCAACGTTTCCGCTACAACAGCACTCTTACCCAGTCTACCTAACCCTATACCCAGTACCTCGCAGGCTGTCTCACAGCCAAGCGCACACCTGTACGGGACGGTGGCAACTGTATCAAGGGGGACTCAATCTTGGAAGGGGATACCAACATCACCAGAAGCACAAAGGGGAGGGAATGTTGGCAAACTATTTTTGAAAAAGAACTTCCTGAGGGACCCGCGTTAGTGGTGGGAAAGGGTGACATAACAACAATAGAAACGAACGCTATTGTTAATGCTGCTAACTCTTGGATAGAACACAATGGAGGTGTGGCTACAGCTACAGTGGAAGCAGGAGGGGCGACTATTCAAGCTGACAGTCGAATCATTGTTGAGTCACGTGGTCTGATAGCTGTTGGGGAGATAGTGGTGACTAAATCTGGCAATCTTCCGTGTACAGTCATGGCCAAAAGTTTTGAGAATGACACAAATATTATATTTACACATGATCTGCTGCCCTCTGGTTTTTATGTGTGTGTGTAACACCTGTGTTAATGGAGCAATCACTGAAAAGAGGTTAGCTGGTCCTTTTAAGGCAGGGCTGCAATGATGTTGAAATGTTTTTTGGGTGATAAAGTTCATTTTCTAGCCAAATATTGACTTTGCATGTAATTGCTGTTAAGCTGATCACTCTTTATAACATTCTGTAGTATATGCAAATTGCCATTAGAAAAAGTGAAGCAGTAGACTTTGTAAAAATTAATATTTGTGTCATTCTCAAAACTTTTGGCCATGACTGTAGAATGATCATACACGCTGTGACCCCTACTTTTGACCCTATTCATCCAGGCGTTAGTGCTCAACAACTTCGCAAAGCAATAACTCGTATTTTAGAGTATGCTAATATTAGTCAGCAGATTGAGACCTTGACATTTCCTACTATGAACACGTGTAGCCCCCAAGCATTTGCTGCCTCTCCGAAATCAGGTTAATTAGTAATGGGGACAGGATTCTTAAAGCTTTTAAGAGTGCCTGCATCACCTGGTCTCCACCCCATGATATTGGAGCTCCCCAAATAGAGCCCCTCATTCCAGGACTGTTACCTCCTCCTGCTCCTCATAGACAAGTGATTATATCTGTTCTCTTCTGTACAGAGCTATGGCAAGAACTAAGCAGACCGCTCATAAATCTACAGAATGGAAAGCTCCTCGCAAGCAGCTGGCCACTAAGGCCGCCAGGAAGAGCGCTCCCGCCACTGGTGGAGTGAAGCAGCCGCACTGTTACGGGCCAGGAACAGTCACTCTCCGTGAGATCCGCCCGCCGCTATCAGAAGTCCACCAAGCTGCTGATTCGTAAGCTTCCCTTCCAGCATCTGGTGAGGGAGATCACCCAGGATTTCAAGACCGACCTACGCTTCCAGAGCTCGGCGGTGATGGCCCTGCAGGAGGCCAGCGAGGCTTATCTGGTGGGACTGTTCGAGGACACCAACCTAAACACCTGTCGCTGCAGCGTCATATGAGACTTCAATGTTCCCTCTTGATTCCGGATAATGTCACTCTTATCCACTGCACCATCCTCAACCTGTCCACGCTGCTTCCTCTTTCCAGGGGGATGTGGATGATGATACTGATGCTCTCAGTGAAGATGCCTTTACACACTCAGAGGATCATGACTGTCTCGAACAAATGCAGGAAGAAGCAGCCTCCAAGAAAAACGTGTCCGAAGACCCATTCCCACATACTGACCTGACATTCTTCACTGATTGTTACAGATTTGCAGATGAAACAGGAAGGTTCCATACGGGATATGCCGTGGTTACACATGACCAGGTCATCTCAGCCGGATCCCTTCCACCGCATATGTCTGCACAAGAAGCGGAATTTAAGGCTTTGACACTGGCTTATCAGGAAGCGACATAAAAGGTGGTAAATATCTGCATGGATTCATGATATGCTTTCGGAGTGGCTCATGATTTCGGCAGTATCTGGGCAGCCAGAGGATACCTAACGTCCTGTGGAACTCCTGTAAAACATGCTGCTACCATACAAGAACTTGTGGCCCCTCTAGATCTACCTTCGGAGGTTGCAGTGATCAAGATCAAAGCTCACGTGAGATTGGATTCTCAAGACTCAAGGGGGAACTTCGCTGACTAAACAGCAAAAACTTATGCTGCAAATCCCTTTGAGAAAGAGAAAGCAGCGGTGTACATGTCACAAGACACTGAAGTAGGGCCTCAAAGCTCTCTTATGAGGTTTATCCATTTACATCAAGACAAGGCACCAGATGATGAAAAGAAGTCGTGGCAAGAAGGAGGAGCTAAAAAGGATGAAGACGGAGTCTGGAGGATGAACAAAAAGATCTGTCTACCCCGTAATCTCTACCCCTCGGTGACAGAATGGGCACACGGTATCACTCATAGAGGCAAGAACCAGATGAATGACTTGATTTGGAAGACTTATATGGCACCTGGGATCTCTGCTGTCACCCAAAAATTTTGCAAGTCCTGCCTTGTATGTGCAACATGCAATCCAGCACCACCTCAGAAAGTTACTCGGAAACATTTTGGCTAAACCACTCTATCCCTTTCAGAGAATTCAAATCGATCATATTCAAATGTCAAAAGTAGGGATGTATGAATATGTACTGGTAGTGACTGACATGTTCTCAGGATGGCCCGAAGCCTATCCAGTAACCAACATGACTGCCAGAGTGACTGTTAAGGCCTCTTTCACACTTCAGTCGCACGACGTCAGTTAAAATCCACCAAAGGGTGAAAAAAGCAGATCCGTTGTAAAATGGTAAAAATGGATCAGTTTTCAGACGGATCCGCCATGAACTTTTCAACACAGAAAATGCATTGTACGCATGTCTGGCACAGAGGAGAGAGAGAGAGACAGACTCCGGAATGGATTTTCCATTTTTTTGCAGAGAACAACGGTTCCGCTGGCGGATTCCGCCAAAGACGGATCCGCCACCCATAGGTGTCCATTATGCAAATCGGCGGACGTGGCGGATCCGTCATGGTCCGCCTTTTCGACGCACACAAAAAACGTTGCAGTGGACGTTTTCAGAAACCGACGAACGCCAAAATAATGACGGATCCGTCATTTGACGGATCTAACGGACGACCATCCGTCAAAATCCGTCACTAATGCAAGTCAATGGGAAAAAAGCGGATCCGCAAAAAAAAAATGGCAGGTACGTTTTTTTGACGCTTTGACGGATTTTGACTGACGTCGCACGACTGAAATGTGAGAGAGACAAAAAACCTGACTGGCATTTCCAGACTAATGTGAACTAGGTGCAAACCAAAGGGAGCTACCCTCATGTAAAACATCCAAAAAAAGGCTGCACTCAAGCATACTAAAGCATGACAACATAGAATATATGAAATTTTGAATAGCAATATGGCTTTGGAATATAAGGAAAAATTTGAGACGCTTAGTATAAACATTTGGCCAAACATTTTAAAGCTCAACAACCATCGTCAAGGTGGTCTCAATTCTGTTGAGTCCCTAACCTAATGTGAACATACCTCTATTAGGCTGATATCTGAATTTCTGGGCGAATATGCACCTCTGTCAGTAATGCCTGCATATATGGGTAAAGTAGGGAGCCGGTGTAATTAAAATCACCACCTGGTGGGAGCGGAGTGCTCGGTCAGCAAGCTAACATTCAAAAGACAAAAAACCTGACTGGCACTTCCAGACTAATGTGAACTAGGTGCAAACCAAAGGGAGCTACCCTCATGTAAAACATCCAAAAAAAGGCTGCACTCAAGCATACTAAAGCATGACAACATAGAATATATGAAATTTTGAATAGCAATATGGCTTTGGAATATAAGGAAAAATTTGAGACGCTTAGTATAAACATTTGGCCAAACATTTTAAAGCTCAACAACCATCGTCAAGGTGGTCTCAATTCTGTTGAGTCCCTAACCTAATGTGAACATACCTCTATTAGGCTGATATCTGAATTTCTGGGCGAATATGCACCTCTGTCAGTAATGCCTGCATATATGGGTAAAGTAGGGAGCCGGTGTAATTAAAATCACCACCTGGTGGGAGCGGAGTGCTCGGTCAGCAAGCTAACATTCAAAAGACAAAAAACCTGACTGGCACTTCCAGACTAATGTGAACTAGGTGCAAACCAAAGGGAGCTACCCTCATGTAAAACATCCAAAAAAAGGCTGCACTCAAGCATACTAAAGCATGACAACATAGAATATATGAAATTTTGAATAGCAATATGGCTTTGGAATATAAGGAAAAATTTGAGACGCTTAGTATAAACATTTGGCCAAACATTTTAAAGCTCAACAACCATCGTCAAGGTGGTCTCAATTCTGTTGAGTCCCTAACCTAATGTGAACATACCTCTATTAGGCTGATATCTGAATTTCTGGGCGAATATGCACTCTGTCAGTAATGCCTGCATATATGGGTAAAGTAGGGAGCCGGTGTAATTAAAATCACCACCTGGTGGGAGCGGAGTGCTCGGTCAGCAAGCTAACATTCAAAAGACAAAAAACCTGACTGGCACTTCCAGACTAATGTGAACTAGGTGCAAACCAAA
This sequence comes from Oophaga sylvatica, assembly GCA_033576555.1. Classification (NCBI taxonomy): domain Eukaryota; kingdom Metazoa; phylum Chordata; class Amphibia; order Anura; family Dendrobatidae; genus Oophaga; species Oophaga sylvatica. The sequence continues at coordinate 29,078,431 of JARQOD010000009.1, read as the reverse complement.
GGGAGCTACCCTCATGTAAAACATCCAAAAAAAGGCTGCACTCAAGCATACTAAAGCATGACAACATAGAATATATGAAATTTTGAATAGCAATATGGCTTTGGAATATAAGGAAAAATTTGAGACGCTTAGTATAAACATTTGGCCAAACATTTTAAAGCTCAACAACCATCGTCAAGGTGGTCTCAATTCTGTTGAGTCCCTAACCTAATGTGAACATACCTCTATTAGGCTGATATCTGAATTTCTGGGCGAATATGCACCTCTGTCAGTAATGCCTGCATATATGGGTAAAGTAGGGAGCCGGTGTAATTAAAATCACCACCTGGTGGGAGCGGAGTGCTCGGTCAGCAAGCTAACATTCAAAAGACAAAAAACCTGACTGGCACTTCCAGACTAATGTGAACTAGGTGCAAACCAAAGGGAGCTACCCTCATGTAAAACATCCAAAAAAAGGCTGCACTCAAGCATACTAAAGCATGACAACATAGAATATATGAAATTTTGAATAGCAATATGGCTTTGGAATATAAGGAAAAATTTGAGACGCTTAGTATAAACATTTGGCCAAACATTTTAAAGCTCAACAACCATCGTCAAGGTGGTCTCAATTCTGTTGAGTCCCTAACCTAATGTGAACATACCTCTATTAGGCTGATATCTGAATTTCTGGGCGAATATGCACCTCTGTCAGTAATGCCTGCATATATGGGTAAAGTAGGGAGCCGGTGTAATTAAAATCACCACCTGGTGGGAGCGGAGTGCTCGGTCAGCAAGCTAACATTCAAAAGACAAAAAACCTGACTGGCACTTCCAGACTAATGTGAACTAGGTGCAAACCAAAGGGAGCTACCCTCATGTAAAACATCCAAAAAAAGGCTGCACTCAAGCATACTAAAGCATGACAACATAGAATATATGAAATTTTGAATAGCAATATGGCTTTGGAATATAAGGAAAAATTTGAGACGCTTAGTATAAACATTTGGCCAAACATTTTAAAGCTCAACAACCATCGTCAAGGTGGTCTCAATTCTGTTGAGTCCCTAACCTAATGTGAACATACCTCTATTAGGCTGATATCTGAATTTCTGGGCGAATATGCACCTCTGTCAGTAATGCCTGCATATATGGGTAAAGTAGGGAGCCGGTGTAATTAAAATCACCACCTGGTGGGAGCGGAGTGCTCGGTCAGCAAGCTAACATTCAAAAGACAAAAAACCTGACTGGCACTTCCAGACTAATGTGAACTAGGTGCAAACCAAAGGGAGCTACCCTCATGTAAAACATCCAAAAAAAGGCTGCACTCAAGCATACTAAAGCATGACAACATAGAATATATGAAATTTTGAATAGCAATATGGCTTTGGAATATAAGGAAAAATTTGAGACGCTTAGTATAAACATTTGGCCAAACATTTTAAAGCTCAACAACCATCGTCAAGGTGGTCTCAATTCTGTTGAGTCCCTAACCTAATGTGAACATACCTCTATTAGGCTGATATCTGAATTTCTGGGCGAATATGCACCTCTGTCAGTAATGCCTGCATATATGGGTAAAGTAGGGAGCCGGTGTAATTAAAATCACCACCTGGTGGGAGCGGAGTGCTCGGTCAGCAAGCTAACATTCAAAAGACAAAAAACCTGACTGGCACTTCCAGACTAATGTGAACTAGGTGCAAACCAAAGGGAGCTACCCTCATGTAAAACATCCAAAAAAAGGCTGCACTCAAGCATACTAAAGCATGACAACATAGAATATATGAAATTTTGAATAGCAATATGGCTTTGGAATATAAGGAAAAATTTGAGACGCTTAGTATAAACATTTGGCCAAACATTTTAAAGCTCAACAACCATCGTCAAGGTGGTCTCAATTCTGTTGAGTCCCTAACCTAATGTGAACATACCTCTATTAGGCTGATATCTGAATTTCTGGGCGAATATGCACCTCTTCAGTAATGCCTGCATATATGGGTAAAGTAGGGAGCCGGTGTAATTAAAATCACCACCTGGTGGGAGCGGAGTGCTCGGTCAGCAAGCTAACATTCAAAAGACAAAAAACCTGACTGGCACTTCCAGACTAATGTGAACTAGGTGCAAACCAAAGGGAGCTACCCTCATGTAAAACATCCAAAAAAAGGCTGCACTCAAGCATACTAAAGCATGACAACATAGAATATATGAAATTTTGAATAGCAATATGGCTTTGGAATATAAGGAAAAATTTGAGACGCTTAGTATAAACATTTGGCCAAACATTTTAAAGCTCAACAACCATCGTCAAGGTGGTCTCAATTCTGTTGAGTCCCTAACCTAATGTGAACATACCTCTATTAGGCTGATATCTGAATTTCTGGGCGAATATGCACCTCTGTCAGTAATGCCTGCATATATGGGTAAAGTAGGGAGCCGGTGTAATTAAAATCACCACCTGGTGGGAGCGGAGTGCTCGGTCAGCAAGCTAACATTCAAAAGACAAAAAACCTGACTGGCACTTCCAGACTAATGTGAACTAGGTGCAAACCAAAGGGAGCTACCCTCATGTAAAACATCCAAAAAAAGGCTGCACTCAAGCATACTAAAGCATGACAACATAGAATATATGAAATTTTGAATAGCAATATGGCTTTGGAATATAAGGAAAAATTTGAGACGCTTAGTATAAACATTTGGCCAAACATTTTAAAGCTCAACAACCTAGTTTGCACCTAGTTCACATTAGTCTGGAAGTGCCAGTCAGGTTTTTTGTCTTTTGAATGTTAGCTTGCTGACCGAGCACTCCGCTCCCACCAGGTGGTGATTTTAATTACACCGGCTCCCTACTTTACCCATATATGCAGGCATTACTGACAGAGGTGCATATTCGCCCAGAAATTCAGATATCAGCCTAATAGAGGTATGTTCACATTAGGTTAGGGACTCAACAGAATTGAGACCACCTTGACGATGGTTGTTGAGCTTTAAAATGTTTGGCCAAATGTTTATACTAAGCGTCTCAAATTTTTCCTTATATTCCAAAGCCATATTGCTATTCAAAATTTCATATATTCTATGTTGTCATGCTTTAGTATGCTTGAGTGCAGCCTTTTTTTGGATGAAATGTGAGAGAGGCCTAAGAGACTGATGACTGAAGTTGTATGCAGGTATGGGGTCCCAGAGGTAACTGGGAGTGAATAGGACCCACATTCATTGCGGCACTGCCTAAGGAACTATGGACATTAGTAGGGGCTGATCTAGGTTTACGTACTCCATATCACCCTCAGAGCAGTTGAAAAGTAGAAAGACTGAATGGCACCTTGAAAAATAAAATACTGAAAGCCAGTCAGGAGGTCAGACTTCCTTGGACAGACATTTTGCCCATTGCCTTATACTCAGTCAGAAACACTCCAAGGGGTCCCACTAAACTCACACCATACGATATTCTTTTTGGGGGGCCTCCAAGGTTGGGTCAATATTTTCCATAACAGCTAGCCTTAGTAAGTGATACTCTTGTAAATTATGTCATTGCCCTTGCTAAAGAACTGTCACTAACACATGCACGAGTTTTATCATCCATTCCAGATCCAGATTTCAGTGAAGGTACCCATACTTTCCAACCTGGTGACTACATGCTGGTAGAGAAGTTCATCAGAAAGGCATCTCTGGAGTCGAGATTTGAGGGTCCCTATCAAGTGTTCCTGACCACTCCTACTTCGGTCAAACTTGAAGGAAGATTGATGTGGATACACGCCTCTCATTGCAAGAAGTTTGTGCCTCCATCAGAGCCTTCTACATAATATTGCTTGTTGTGTTAATTTATTTTCAGGGTTGCTGATGACCTCCTGGACCCATCTCTCATACTATAAACTTGTCATACAGGTAGGGACAGAGTAGGGTCTGACCTGCTTGTCAAAGTCCAGCTACAAAGGGAGGTTTTCCACAAGGAAAAACTTTTCTCAAACTGGTGAAGACTCCAAATCCCCCCCTCCCGGATGAGACGGTCAGATCTAGGATGTGTACATTAGTGTCAGTCACATGTGTATTCTTTGTAACCATGGTGATGGGAGATTGGAGAGTAATGGACCCAGCAGGTGCGAAAAAAGGTTAATAAAGTATTTAGGGAGGACTGTTGAGGAAAGCCATAAGTTCAAATACTTAATTAACCTCAAGACATAAGAGATTGAGAGGAACTACCCATATAGTATATAATTTCACCTTACATAAGCTTGCTCATATCCAAATGTGACACTAAAGATGACTGCCATTTCCTGTCTCACCACACACCATGTGCTCCATGTGCTGGTATCCAAGATGACGCCCACCCTGATGACCTCATAGATCCGCCCACGATAATGCCCACTCTGATGAACTCATGGACTAACCCAGCCTGGTGACCTCATAGATCCGCCCAAGATGACGCCCATTGCCCAACTCACTAACCAATGGAATACATCCGATCACTCCCATTTTACAGCTGACCGAACCCCTTACAGGGGATATATGAACTTATGTTTGAGTCAATAAATCTCTCTCTTGCCCTCTTGGAGCTGTGCCATAGATTTGATCAAATGACTGTGTCTGGTGTGATTCTTTAGTGCGCACTTGATCAATACAAATTAGACCAGGAGCAGGCAACTAGTGAAGCGCCCTACTTTGACATGTGCTATTAGGTGGAACTCTTCCTCTTTTTGTACCTATTTAATAAAATAATTTTTTGCATATTTATATAATTTCTTTGGAATTTTTTGATTTTGTTGTTGCTTGTCATAAGTCTTTGCGATTGTTCCTAATTCATCCATTGATGTTTAATCACACTACATTATTATTATTATACTGGAGATTTGAATTGGTGTGATGTTTTTCATGAGATTTATATTATATGTTTACTGTTTTTTACAGGTCTTTTTCTTATGATGATGGATTTCCGAGCCAAAGAGAGCGCTTGGCTCGGTCATATTGACCCAATATTGGAGCTGAATGGGTGACCCACAACGATCTGTGGATCACACTTGGGATAATCAGGCCCTTGAAATTGAAAAGATGCTAATACAGCAAACTAAAATATGGTGGAACAATGTTTTTTTGCAAAAGTACATTTCCTGTAAACTCATCCCTCGTGGTTTGAGAGTACATGTTATCCTGTGGAAGATGTTGAATTTATTTCCCGGTGGGAGGAGGCATGCAGCACATGTTCTTTGACATTCATGCAGCTTTTGGTTGATTTGAACACTAAGAAAATTACTTATTTTGATAAGTCTATACATGAGGCTCAGATAAATTTGAAAAAAGACTGTCCAGCTGACAAAATTACTGGATATGAACCTCAAATTGATAAGAACCTTGATCTGTGTGTCAAGAAGATTCATGAGACACAAGGTATCAATATGCAGAGAGATTTGAAAGATTTTACGACAAAAAATGTATATCACTGGCGGAAACCCAACATGCAGGCCTCGCAGATGCCTTGGGTACCTTCTGCAAGCTCTCTAGCTAATATGAGTGACTCTTCTGAACGGTCAACTTCATCGGTTGTGACTCGTTCTGGATCTAGACTGTATAGGATGAGTGATATGAATTTTCATCCCTATAGACGTATGCAACATAGATCACCAGAAAATAAAAAGACCAATAACAAGGTAATTAATTTGAGTTCTCATATATTTACAGATGGTGATCTTTCACTTTTAAGTAAAGGACTCACTTTTTCACCTAAAGCTGGTTTTGATACTATTACTGCCATAAAAGATCTCCATCTCTTTGCTAGAACATTATTATATAAAAGACATTTCTTTGATCCTCATGTATACACTTTATTTCCAACAGAGGAAGAACAACTAGCTTTGCAAGATTTGGAAGACTTTGTCATGTATAGTGTACAGTTCCTATAGCGTCTTGTGCTTGGGTGCGAGGAAAACACAGGAGACATAGGTTGAAATGAAATGACTTGTATTACTTCATACAAGCATGCTGAAAAGTTCACACAGTTTGCAGGAACAGCGACAGGAGACACAGCAGGCCAGAGTAACTTCAAGCACTACAATAAATCTCCAAAGCAGGTTCAGGATCTCTTCTCTGTACCGTAATTCCTCTGCAAACATGGATTCACCAAATAGCAGGTTTCCAGAGTCCAAAAGTGTTCCAAGGTTCCGCAGTAGGGAATAGCTGGAGTACAAGTCCAAGGTTTCAGGAGTCAGGTCACAGACTGACTGAGGCTTGATTCAGGAGCACTGATTGTTCAGCTGAGGCTGCTTAAGAAGCAAGAGGGAAGAATCAGGGTGGGAACATGAAAACTGGAAACTCCATATTAACTGAGGGCAAGAGCTGCAAACAGAAAGCAAAATGGCCGACGGAAAACTGAGCTTCAAGGAACATGTCAACAGAGACAAAGAACCTTACATTACTCCCCCCTTAGGGACAACCTCCGGATGACCTCAGACCAGGCTTGTCAGGGTACCTCTGATGAAACTGGCGGAGCAGGCGAGGAGCATTTACATTATTGACTGGTTCCCATGAGTTGTCCTCCACTGGGTAGCCCTGCCATTTAATCAAATATTGCAACTGATTTCTGTACAACCTGGAATCTAGAATCCTTTCCACCATAAATTCTTCCTGACCATCGACCAGCACTGGGTCAGGGCAAGGAGAAGAACGTCCAGGAAACGTATTGGGTGTTGCAGCCTTTAGTAGGGATACATGAAAGACAGGGTGGATTCTCATAGTTCTGGGCAGTTGAAGACGACAAGCAACAGCACTTATAATCTTACTGATCTTATAAGGTCCAATGTACTTATGTCCCAATTTAGACGATGGAATCTTTAATTTAAGATTTCTGGTTGACAGCCAGACCAAATCTCCTACCTTGAAAGCTGGTGCAGGTTTACGAAATTTATCTGCTGCTTTTCTGTACCTTTCCTGAGCCAATTGTAGATTTTCCTTTAGAAGATCCATATTCTTTTGTAAAGAAGTGATTCTTTCAGCCACTGCCGGCAAGGCGTATCTATGGGAAATCGAGGAAGAATGTTAGGATGATAACCTAGATTGGAGTAAAAAGGAGACTGCTTAGTGGAGGCGCTCTGAGAGTTGTTATAAGAGAACTCAGCCAGTGGAAGTAGATCCACCCAATCATCCTGTAGGTGGCAGATAAAACAGCGGAGATACTGCTCCAGGGTCTGATTGGTTCGTTCTGTCTGTCCTCTAGTCTGGGGATGAAAAGCAGAAGAAAGGTTTACTTTAATGTCCAATGCTGCACAGAAATTTTGCCAAAACCTTGAAGTGAATTGCACCCCTCGATCCGAAATGACCTCATCCGGTACTCCATGTAAGCGAAACACATTCTTAATCATCAAGTCTGATATCTGTTTTGCAGTGGGTAAGCCGACACAAGGGATAAAATGAGCTGCCTTTGTTAGACGTCAACCACCACTAGAATGGTGTTCTTCCCTTGAGAGGTTGGTAACTCCACAATGAAGTCCATAGAAATGGATCCCCACGGGCGGGACGGGGTGGGAAGAGGTTGCAACAGACCAGTTGGTGAGGAGCGAGGTGTTTTGCATCTTGCACAGACTTCACATGAAGTGACATAGTTTAAGACACCCTTCCTGTAAGTGGGCCACCAAAAGAAACGAGAAAGAAATTCTTGTGTCTTTAGAATTCCCCTATGCCCGGCTATCTTGGAATCGTGGATGAGTTGCAATACTCTCAATCTGACTGTTTCAGGTATATACAGACGTTGTCCCTGAATCCACACACCATTCTTAAAGACAAGACTTACGTCCCTTGGGGGTTGAGCCAACAAAGAATCCGCATGGTATGCTTCCTTGATGTCCTTAAGTAGGTCTTGATTATGAATCACTCCCAGGAATCTAGAGTCAGGAAGAATAGTCTTAGGAGGAGTAAGTGGACGTGTCTCTGCTGAATGAATCCTAGAGAGTGCATCAGCCTTTCCATTGCGCGATCCTGGTCTATAAGAAATGACAAAATTAAATTGGTTTAGGAAAAGATTCCAGCGAGCCTGGCGAGGAGTCAGGCACTTAGCCGACCTGATAAATTCAAGGTTACGATGGTCTGTCAGGACGACTATTTGCTGTGCAGTCCCTGAAGAAGGTGTCTCCATTCCTTGAAGGCGGCAATAATGGCCAACAATTCTCTATTGCCCACATCGTAGTTCCTCTCAGCCGAAGACAACTGCTGGGAAAAGAAGGCACAGGGATGCAAGACATTCTTCTCACCTGTTCTCTGAGAGAGTATAGCTCCAACGGCACAGTCTGAAGCATCCACCTCTATTATGAAGGCAAGCTCGGGGTTGGGATGTACTAAGATAGGTGCGGTGGTAAATTTATCCTTTAAACAGGAAAATGCTTCCTGAGCTTGCGGGGTCCAGGAGAACCTAGACTGTTTCCGGGTAAGTTGGGTGATAGGTGACACTACCTCAGAAAAATTCTTAATGAAACGTCTATAGAAGTTGGCAAACCCGATGAAACGCTGCACCTCCTTCACATTTCTAGGAATTGGCCAATCCTTGATGGCTTGGGTCTTGCTTCCATCCATACTAATCCCTTGCGTAGATAGTACATACCCCAGAAATTGAATTTCGGTCCTATGGAATTCACATTTTTCAAGTTTGATGTAGAGATGGTTTTGTGAGGTTCTTAATTCTCTGTTGAATGTTCCTTGAACTCAGTTTTCTCCGTCGGCCATTTGCTTTCTGTTTTTCTGCAGCTCTTGCCCTCAGTTAATATGGAGTTCCAGTTTTCATGTTCCGCCCTGATTCTTCCCTCTTGCTTCTTAAGCAGCCTCAGCTGAACAATCAGTGCTCCTGAATCAAGCCTCAGTCAGTCTGTGACCTGACTCCTGGAAACCTTGACTTGTACTCCAGCTATTCCCTACTGAGGAACCTTTGAACACTTTTGGACTCTGGAAACCTGCTGTTTGGTGAATCCATGTTTGCAGAGGAATTAAGGTACAGAGAAGAGATCCTGAACCTGCTTTGGAGATTTATTGTAGTGCTTGAAATTACTCTGGCCTGCTGTGTTCCTGACCTGTTCCTGCAAACTGTGTGAACTTTTCAGCATGCTTGTATGAAGTAATACAAGTCATTTCATTTCAACCTATGTCTCCTGTGTTTTCCTCGCACCCAAGCACAAGACGCTATAGGAACTGTACACTATACATGACAAGATTCAGGAGCCAATGTTTAGTGTCTGCTGGGTCTGGGAAAGCCGTGTCTGCTGTGACTGTGGATATCTGATGTCCGTTTAATACCTTATGTGATGACAGTGGTTGTGACTTCTCACAACCATTCCAGGTGAGCGCATTCCCTTAAAATTTTACTCTGCAGTGTTACCACAGGTAAACACTATTGTTTTTTTTTTTTTTTCCTTTCCTCTTCTCCTTCCAGCACTTCTGCCTTAAAAGATCTGGAAGATGGAGGCCCGCATAAAGGAACTTTGCGGAGTGACTGATACAATCCTTTCAGATGTACAGACTTTAAAAACCCGTTTTGCAAGCCTACAGGACCTCACTAATCATAATTTGCAAGTGTTTGGACAGACTACCCAGGAATTGCGAGCCAGGATTGAGGCTCTAGAGGAACGAGCCCAGGCTCCTGCCATAACCCCAGTTCTGGGATCCCCAAATTACCTCCTTTTCGTTTTGGCGGTGAACGTGAGAAATTCAGGGGATTTATTAATCAATGTAATTTATTTTTCTCTGCACATGCTTCACAATTTCCCACTGAACGATCCAGAGTGCTTACTATAATCATGTTGCTTACCAATAAGGCTTTGATGTGGGCAAACCCTCTGATTGAGACTGAGGATGATTGTTTGAATCACCTTGATGCTTTTATTTCAGCCATGGGGCAGGTGTTTGATGACCCCAATCGAGGTGCAACAGCTGAAGCAGCCATGTTAACTTTGCGCCAAGGTAAGCGTTCAGTAGCCGAATATGCCCTGGATTTCAGGAGATGGGCTCTTGATACCACTTGGGACACTTCCGCTAAGAAATCTATTTTTCGGAAAGGGTTGTCTCCACTGATTAAGGATGAACTTGCTCGTGCCGACCCTCCCACTGCGTTAGGTGACTTTATTAACTATTGTATTCGTATTGATGCTCGTCTGACTGAACGCAGACAAAAGAGATGGTTCGAAAATAATCGCACTAACCTTTTCCTACCTCCCCCCTCAGCTAAGGAACCTTTGAGTAGGATCACAAGGGAACCAGAACCTGAACCCATGCAGGTGGACTCTTTACAAAGACGGGTTAGTGATGCACGCAAGGAACATCGTATAAAGGAAAATCTATGTTTCTACTGTGGTAAGTCAGGGCACTTCATTATAAACTGCCCCAGCGTTCTCGTAAGACTACTGCAGCAGTCATTCACTGTGAGTGTTGCGAGAGGAGCTCTGTCATGTCCGAGCCTCAGGCTCCAGAGAGATCTGCTGCAAGAGATCTTGATTTCTCTGACTTAAACTCTGTTAGTTCTGGGGACGATGACGGTATAAACGCTGCAATTTTTCAAGTTTCCTCAGCGATGTCCCAGCTGAGTTGTAAAAGAAACAATTCTCATTGCTTCCTTTCCATCAAACTCTGGGTTGACTCAGTCTGGGTGTCTAGCTCTGCTATGATCAACTCAGGAGCAAGTGGAAATTTTATGGATATCTCCTTTGCTCTGAAACAGGGGATACGTTCAGTGAAGAAGGCTACTCCAGTACAGATGGAGACTGTGGATGGCTCTCTACTGACTTCTGGACCAGTGGATCAAGAAACAGAGCCTTTGAGGGTCCTTATGGGTAAAGATCATCAGGAGAAAATGTCTTTTATGCTTATCTCTTCTCCCCACTTTCCCATTATTCTAGGGCTACCATGGCTGCAGGCGCAGAATCCTACGATTAACTGGGAGACCAAGGAATTACACTTTCCGGAGAAACAGATGAGTCAAGGAGTTTCAGCTTGCTCTGTTCCTAAAGGAACCATGTCAGTCCCTGAACTACCAGCTGTATACCAGGACTATGTGGATTTATGTGACAAGAAGAACGCTGATCAGCTTCCTCCTCACCGTCCATATGATTGTCCAATTGAATTATTGCCTGGAGCCGAGATACCTTTTGGTAAGATCTACCCCCTAGCGGGGCCCGAGCTAAAAGCTTTGAAGGATTATATAGACGAAAATTTAGCCAAGGGCTTCATACGCCCCTCTTCATCTCCCGCAGGTGCACCCATCTTCTTTGTGAAGAAGAAAGATGGATCTCTGAGACCCTGCATAGACTATAGGGAACTCAATAAGGTTACTATTAGAAACCGTTATCCATTGCCTTTAATCCCTGAGTTGTTGGAGAGAGTGCGGCATGCCAAAATTTTCTCTAAACTGGATCTCCGTGGGCCTATAACTTGGTCCGTATTAGACCTGGGGATGAATGGAAGACTGCTTTCAGGTCACGCTATGGACACTTTGAATATCTAGTTATGCCTTTTGGTCTGAGTACCGCCCCAGCCACTTTCCAACACTTCGTGAATGATATCTTCAGGGATCTCCTAGATACATTTGTGGTGATTTATCTGGATGATATTCTAATTTTTTCTAACTCCACAGAGGAACATCATGGACATGTGAGAATGGTCTTAGAACGCCTAAGACAAAACCATCTCTACATCAAACTTGAAAAGTGTGAATTCCATAGGACCGAAATTCAATTTCTGGGGTATGTACTATCTACGCAAGGGATTAGTATGGATGGAAGCAAGACCCAAGCCATCAAGGATTGGCCAATTCCTAGAAATGTGAAGGAGGTGCAGCGCTTCATCGGGTTTGCCAACTTCTATAGACGTTTCATTAAAAAATTTTCTGAGGTAGTGTCACCTATCACCCAACTTACCCGGAAACAGTCTAGGTTCTCCTGGACCCCGCAAGCTCAGGAAGCATTTTCCTGTTTAAAGGATAAATTTACCACCGCACCTATCTTAGTACATCCCAACCCCGAGCTTGCCTTCATAATAGAGGTGGATGCTTCAGACTGTGCCGTTGGAGCTATACTCTCTCAGAGAACAGGTGAGAAGAATGTCTTGCATCCCTGTGCCTTCTTTTCCCAGCAGTTGTCTTCGGCTGAGAGGAACTACGATGTGGGCAATAGAGAATTGTTGGCCATTATTGCCGCCTTCAAGGAATGGAGACACCTTCTTCAGGGAACTGCACAGCAAATAGTCGTCCTGACAGACCATTGTAACCTTGAATTTATCAGGTCGGCTAAGTGCCTGACTCCTCGCCAGGCTCGCTGGAATCTTTTCCTAAACCAATTTAATTTTGTCATTTCTTATAGACCAGGATCGCGCAATGGAAAGGCTGATGCACTCTCTAGGATTCATTCAGCAGAGACACGTCCACTTACTCCTCCTAAGACTATTCTTCCTGACTCTAGATTCATGGGAGTGATTCATAATCAAGACCTACTTAAGGACATCAAGGAAGCATACCATGCGGATTCTTTGTTGGCTCAACCCCAAGGGACGTAAGTCTTGTCTTTAAGAATGGTGTGTGGATTCAGGGACAACGTCTGTATATACCTGAAACAGTCAGATTGAGAGTATTGCAACTCATCCACGATTCCAAGATAGCCGGGCATAGGGGAATTCTAAAGACACAAGAATTTCTTTCTCGTTTCTTTTGGTGGCCCACTTACAGGAAAGATGTTTTAAACTATGTCACTTCATGTGAAGTCTGTGCAAGATGCAAAACACCTCGCTCCTCACCAACTGGTCTGTTGCAACCTCTTCCCACCCCGTTCCGCCCATGGGGATCCATTTCTATGGACTTCATTGTGGAGTTACCAACCTCTCAAGGGAAGAACACCATTCTAGTGGTGGTTGACCGTCTAACAAAGGCAGCTCATTTTATCCCTTGTGTCGGCTTACCCACTGCAAAACAGACATCAGACTTGATGATTAAGAATGTGTTTCGCTTACATGGAGTACCGGATGAGGTCATTTCGGATCGAGGGGTGCAATTCACTTCAAGGTTTTGGCAAAATTTCTGTGCAGCATTGGACATTAAAGTAAACCTTTCTTCTGCTTTTCATCCTCAGACTAATGGACAGACAGAACGAACCAATCAGACCCTGGAGCAGTATCTCCGCTGCTTTATCTGCCACCTACAAGATGATTGGGTGGATCTACTTCCACTGGCTGAGTTCTCTTATAACAACTCTCAGAGCGCCTCCACTAAGCAGTCTCCTTTTTACTCCAATCTAGGTTATCATCCTAACATTCTTCCTCGATTTCCCATAGATACGCCCTTGCCGGCAGTGGCTGAAAGAATCACTTCTTTACAAAAGAATATGGATCTTCTAAAGGAAAATCTACAATTGGCTCAGGAAAGGTACAAGAAAGCAGCAGATAAATTTTGTAAACCTGCACCAGCTTTCAAGGTAGGAGATTTGGTCTGGCTGTCAACCAGAAATCTTAAATTAAAGATTCCATCGTCTAAATTGGGACATAAGTACATTGGACCTTATAAGATCAGTAAGATTATAAGTGCTGTTGCTTGTCGTCTTCAACTGCCCAGAACTATGAGAATCCACCCTGTCTTTCATGTATCCCTACTAAAGGCTGCAACACCCAATACGTTTCCTGGACGTTCTTCTCCTTGCCCTGACCCAGTGCTGGTCGATGGTCAGGAAGAATTTATGGTGGAAAGGATTCTAGATTCCAGGTTGTACAGAAATCAGTTGCAATATTTGATTAAATGGCAGGGCTACCCAGTGGAGGACAACTCAATGGAACCAGTCAACAATGTAAATGCTCCTCGCCTGCTCCGCCAGTTTTATCAGAGGTACCCTGACAAGCCTGGTCTGAGGTCATCCGGAGGTTGTCCCTAAGGGGGGAGTAATGTAAGGTTCTTTGTCTCTGTTGACATGTTCCTTGAAACTGTTTTCCGTCGGCCATTTTGCTTTCTGTTTTTCTGCAGCTCTTGCCCTCAGTTAATATGGAGTTCCAGTTTTCATGTTCCCGCCCTGATTCTTCCCTCTTGCTTCTTAAGCAGCCTCAGCTGAACAATCGGTGCTCCTGAATCAAGCCTCAGTCAGTCTGTGACCTGACTCCTGGAAACCTTGAACTTGTACTCCAGCTATTCCCTACTGAGGAACCTTTGAACACTTTTGGACTCTGGAAACCTGCTGTTTGGTGAATCCATGTTTGCAGAGGATTTACGGTACAGAGAAGAGATCCTGAACCTGCTTTGGAGATTTATTGTAGTGCTTGAAATTACTCTGGCCTGCTGTCTCCTGACTCTGTTCCTGCAAACTGTGTGAACTTTTCAGCATGCTTGTATGAAGTAATACAAGTCATTTCATTTCAACCTATGTCTCCTGTGTTTTCCTCGCACCCAAGCACAAGACGCTATAGGAACTGTACACTATACATGACAGGTTTTGTCTTAGGCGTTCTAAGACCATTCTCACATGTCCATGATGTTCCTCTGTGGAGTTAGAAAAAATTAGAATATCATCCAGATAAATCACCACAAATGTATCTAGGAGATCCCTGAAGATATCATTCACGAAGTGTTGGAAAGTGGCTGGGGCGGTACTCAGACCAAAAGGCATAACTAGATATTCAAAGTGTCCATAGCGTGACCTGAAAGCAGTCTTCCATTCATCCCCAGGTCTAATACGGACCAAGTTATAGGCCCCACGGAGATCCAGTTTAGAGAAAATTTTGGCATGCCGCACTCTCTCCAACAACTCAGGGATTAAAGGCAATGGATAACGGTTTCTAATAGTAACCTTATTGAGTTCCCTATAGTCTATGCAGGGTCTCAGAGATCCATCTTTCTTCTTCACAAAGAAGAAGGGTGCACCTGCGGGAGATGAAGAGGGGCGTATGAAGCCCTTGGCTAAATTTTCGTCTATATAATCCTTCAAAGCTTTTAGCTCGGGCCCCGCTAGGGGTAGATCTTACCAAAAGGTATCTCGGCTCCAGGCAATAATTCAATTGGACAATCATAATGTCACGCTGTCTAATGATATGACTACAATGTCAGTAAACTATTTATACAGGAACCACACTCTATACAACATATAGTTTAGCAACATAAGAATGTAAGTATAAAATAGATTTACCTGACACAATATCAGCAGAACTTAGGGTTAATCTTGAGGACTAGATGTGCAGAGACGATATCAGTTGAACTCAGGGTTAATCTTGAGGACTTGATGAGCTGTAACAGGAAAGAGGAGGACCGGGGTCTAACCTGACCCTACACTGGGGTCCTAACTAATCCCTTACATTGGAGGTACTGATAATGGTTCAGAGGTCCAAGTCTCCAGCCTAACCCTGTCTCCTATCAGACCCTGAACCCTGTAATCAGTCCTAAGAAGGATCCTGATTACCACCAAAGGGATATGGGCTGATCTCCGCTAAATACACAGATTAGACATATAAGACAGACAGGATAGCACTCTCTTGCATACACACTCAAACACCGAAGGAACATAAATGGTCTGGGAAATAAACTCTAAGCAAGTTAGGCTTAAAACAACTAAGGAGCTCTCAACTAGAGTCTATACAGATTCATTCCTATCTGTGGTCTGCATGAAGGATTTCACTGGCAACTCTCAAAGCACACAACCAGGAATTTAAAGGAAACCAATCAACAAATAATCAATTGCAGCCGGGAGAAACTGCACCCAGTCCCAGCACCGAGCACAGACAGAATTAACTCCCTAGCTGCCAAACACAAAGAAACAGCAACTCAGCTGTGAGAAGTCAAAATGTGCAACCGCGACGATCTTCGTGGCAATGCACACATGACAGTACCCCCCCTTCTACGAGGGGCCTCCGGACCCTCAGGGCCAGGCCTGCCCGGGTGAGTTTTGTGGAAGGTCCGAACCAAACGATCTGCGTTAACATCAGACGCAGGGACCCACGTCCTCTCCTCCGGACCATACCCCTTCCAATGCACCAAGTACTGAAGGGACCGGCGATTCAGGCGAGAGTCAATGATTTTTGATACTTGAAATTCCAAGTTACCATTGACCAACACTGGAGGAGGAGGTAGAGGTGACGGTATGACTGGTGCCACATACCTTTTAAGTAATGACTTGTGGAACACATTATGAATTTTAAAAGTAGAAGGGAGTTCCAGACGAAATGCCACAGGATTAATTATGGAACTGATCCTGTACGGCCCGATGAATCTGGGACCCAGTTTCCAGGAGGGCACTTTAAGTTTTATATTCCTGGTAGACAACCATACCAGATCGTTCACATTCAGATCTGGACCAGAAACTCTCCTCCTATCAGCCATACGTTTGTAACGGTTCCCCATCGTACTCAAATTATTCAATACACCTCGCCACACAGAAGCAAGTGACGACGAGAAACGCTCCTCCTCAGGAACCCCAGAAGGACCCCCCCCATTGAAAGTACAAAACTGGGGATGAAAACCATATGCCCCAAAAAACGGGGACTTACTAGTGGACTCGCTCCGCCTGTTGTTAAGAGCGAACTCTGCCAGAGGCAAGAAAGATGACCAGTCCTCCTGGTTCTCCGAGACAAAACACCGGAGATATGTCTCTAAACTCTGATTCAGACGCTCTGTCTGACCATTGGTCTGTGGATGAAAAGCCGAGGAAAACGACAATTGCATCCCCCGACGTAAACAAAATGCCCTCCAAAATTTGGACACAAACTGAGACCCCCTATCTGACACCACATCAGAAGGCAACCCATGAAGTCTCACGATCTCCCTAATGAACACCTGCGCCAGAGTTTTAGCATTAGGGAGTGCAGGAAGAGCAACGAAATGTGCCATCTTACTGAACCTGTCAACAACCACCAGTATGACAGTATTTCCTGACGACGGAGGAAGATCCATAATGAAGTCCATAGATAAATGAGTCCATGGACGCTCCTGAAGTTTCAAGGGTAAAAGGGTCCCAGATGGACGGGTATGAGGAGTTTTAGAGCGAGCACAAACCCCACAGGACGCGTCAAAGTTATAACATCTTTATTAGCGTTAGGCCACCAAAATCGGCGAGAAAGGAGATCTAAAGTAGACTTACTCCCTGGATGTCCTGCTAAAGCAGAATTATGATGTGCCTCAATAACCTTTTGTCTCAACTGATTCGGGACAAACAGTCTCCCTGGAGGTCCTGCAGGGGCGTCCCCCTGAGCCTCTAACACCTCCTCCTCAAGCTCAGAACATACAGCCGACACTACCACCCCCTCTGAAGGATAGGAATCGGGTCATCCGTTTTCCCGGCCCCTGGGAAACTGCGAGACAAAGCATCAGCCTTTACATTCTTAGACCCCGGACGATAAGTGACGACAAAATTAAACCTGGTAAAAAACAACGACCATCGAGCCTGTCTGGAATTCAGACGCTTAGCGGATTCTAAATACAGCAGGTTCTTGTGATCAGTAATAACGGTGACCGGGTGGACTGCCCCCTCCAAAAAGTGACGCCATTCTTCAAAAGCCAATTTAATGGCCAAAAGTTCCCTATTGCCGATATCATAATTCCTTTCGGCGGACGACAATTTCTTAGAAAAGAAAGCGCACGGATGCCATTTACCAGGGGACAGACCCTGGGACAATATAGCACCCACCCCTACGTCAGACGCGTCCACCTCCACAATGAACGGCTGAGATACATCTGGTTGGATGAGAACGGGTGCCGAAGCAAAACATCTCTTTAAAGAGGAAAAGGCTTGGCAAGCTTTGTCCGACCACCTAGAAAAATCCGTCCCTTTTCTCGTCATGTCCGTGAGAGGTTTGACGACAGACGAGAAATTACAAATAAATTTCCGGTAGTAGTTAGCAAACCCCAAAAAAACGCTGCAGAGCCTTAAGATCCCCTGGCTGATCCCATTCAAGCACTGCTCTCACCTTTTCAGGGTCCATACGGAAACCGGAGGCTGACACCAAAAAACCCAAAAACTGAAGTTCCTGTACGGCAAAAACACACTTCTCCAGTTTGGCGTATAGTTTATTGTCTCGCAAGATCTGCAACACCTGTCTCACATGCTCCTGGTGAGACACAAGATCTGGCGAGTAAATTAAAATGTCATCCAAATATACGACCACAAACACCCCCACAAGGTGACGAAAAATGTCATTAACAAAATGTTGGAATACTGCTGGTGCAGTAGTCAGACCAAAAGGCATAACCAGGTTTTCATAATGTCCCTCCGGCGTGTTAAACGCCGTTTTCCACTCATCCCCCTCTTTTATTCTAATCAGATTATACGCCTCCCTGAGATCCAATTTAGAGAACCATTTGGCGCCAACAATTTGATTGAAGAGATCAGGAATAAGAGGGAGTGGATACGGATCTCGAACAGTAATCCGATTAAGTTCGCGGAAATCCAAGCAAGGGCGTAGGCCTCCATCTTTTTTCTTCACAAAGAAGAACCCCGCGGCTACAGGGGAAGATGAAGGTCTAATATGCCCTTTGGCCAGACTTTCGGAAATATAATCTTTCATAGCCTGTCTTTCAGGACCAGAAAGATTATACAACCTAGCTTTAGGTAACTTAGCATCAGGAAGAAGATTAATAGAGCAGTCATACACACGATGAGGAGGCAACTCCCGACACCCCTCCTCAGAAAAAACATCCCCAAAATCCTCCAAAAAAGGAGGCAATGTACTAGGTACGACCGCACTGATGACTGTGTTCATGCAGTTGCTTTTGCAAAACTCACCCCATTGGCTTATCTCTCTGGACTGCCAATTAATTACAGGGATATGTTTAACCAGCCAAGGAAGTCCCAACACAATGGGAGTAGGTAGACCCTCCAACACATAACAAGATAATTGTTCCCTATGTATTGCCCCTACCCGAAGGTCAATGTTATGAACAAAGCTACCTTGGCCGAGAGGCCTGGCGTCAATGGAAAAAATAGGGATCGGTTTGACCAATACACTCAGATGCATACCTTGAGCCTGAGCAAACTGAGCGTCAACCAGATTGGCGCCGGAACCACTATCCAGAAGAACAGACAATCTCTTCACTCTAGTACCAAACACCACCTCCACTGGTACAAGGAACTGAGAAGAACCGGCGGATGAAATACATACTCCCAGGTTGTCATCCACCACACAACCTGGGATTAGCAGTTTTCCGGCGACTTTTTACTTAACAAGACACGGGATGGACATTCTCCAACAAAATGTCCCTCTTTCCCGCAGAAAAAACACCTTCTAGTCCTGCGGCGTGCCGCCAATCCCCTACTACGAAAAGATGTCCCTCCCAACTGCATAGGCTCATCCGAACAGACAAGGGGAACCTCAACATAAGGGACTTTAGTAGTAGGTGGAGTAACAACAGGGAGTGGAGTTACCTCACCCCTCTCCCGAAGCCGTCTATCAGTACGGATAGCTAGGGCCATAGCAGCCTCCAGAGAAGGAGGAGAATCATACTGAGCCAAAACGTCTTTTAATTTGTCAGAAAGCCATGACAAAACTGGCTCCTAAGAGCTGGGTCATTCCACTGAGTATCCGTGGCCCATCTACGAAACTCAGAAGCAAATTCCTCCGCAGGACGATCTCCCTGCTGTATCTTACGTAATTTAGTCTCAGCAAGAGATACCCGATCTGGGTCATCATATACCAATCCCAGAGCAGTAAAAAATTGATCTACAGACTGTAGAGCCGGGGATCCCGGAGGAAGGGAAAATGCCCAGGATTGAGGGTCCCCTTGAAGAAGTGAGATAACAATTCCCACTCTCTGCTCATCACTCCCTGATGATCGCGGCCGAAGCCGAAAATATAATTTACATGCCTCCCGGAAGGTAAAAAATTTGTCTCGCCCACCAGTGAACCTATCTGGAAGAGCCACCTTAGGTTCAACTCTGGTTTGCTCCAGGGGAGACAAAACTTTGGACTTATGTCCGTCAGCTCCATGGATAATCCCTGCAACTGCAGAGCCAGCTGGGCTACTGGATCCATGGTAACTAGAGATAATTTTTTATGGCCAGTGAAAATGTCACGCTGTCTAATGATATGACTACAATGTCAGTAAACTATTTATACAGGAACCACACTCTATACAACATATAGTTTAGCAACATAAGAATGTAAGTATAAAATAGATTTACCTGACACAATATCAGCAGAACTTAGGGTTAATCTTGAGGACTAGATGTGCAGAGACGATATCAGTTGAACTCAGGGTTAATCTTGAGGACTTGATGAGCTGTAACAGGAAAGAGGAGGACCGGGGTCTAACCTGACCCTACACTGGGGTCCTAACTAATCTCTTACCTTGGAGGTACTGATAATGGTTCAGAGGTCCAAGTCTCCAGCCTAAAGGTACTGCCACACTAAACAATCCCGCTAGCGATCACGATAACGACGCATACTAATGCGATCGCTAGCGGGATTGTTTCTATATCGCTAAGTGCGGCCACATTTAGCGATATAGTTAACGACGCTATCGCCGTTAGCGATCTTCTTAACGACTTTAGCGGTACAAAAGTACCGCTAAATCGCTAAGAAAAGGTGCCACACTAGCGATATATACTTACCCAGCGGGAGCGCCAACGATAAAATAGGGTCGGAACGATTCCAGCGACGAGCGAGATCACAGCAGGAAGCTCGTCGCTGGAAGCTGCCGCACACAATAACATCGCTAACGGGATCGCTAAATAGTGACGTTTTTTAGCGATCCCGTTAGCGATATTGTTTAGTGTGGCATACCCTTAACCCTGTCTCCTATCAGACCCTGAACCCTGTAATCAGTCCTAAGAAGGATCCTGATTACCACCAAAGGGATATGGGCTGATCTCCGCTAAATACACAGATTAGACATATAAGACAGACAGGATAGCACTCTCTTGCATACACACTCAAACACCGAAGGAACATAAATGGTCTGGGAAATAAACTCTAAGCAAGTTAAGCTTAAAACAACTAAGGAGCTCTCAACTAGAGTCTATACAGATTCATTCCTATCTGTGGTCTGCATGAAGTGTTTCACTGGCAACTCCCAAAGCAGACAACCAGAAACTTAAAGGAAACCAATCAACAAATAATCAATTGCAGCCGGGAGAAACTGCACCCAGTCCAGCACCGAGCACAGACAAATTAACTCCCTAGCTGCCAAACCAAAGAAACAGCAAC
Source organism: Oophaga sylvatica (assembly GCA_033576555.1). Taxonomy (NCBI): domain Eukaryota; kingdom Metazoa; phylum Chordata; class Amphibia; order Anura; family Dendrobatidae; genus Oophaga; species Oophaga sylvatica. Next base: position 29,057,335 of record JARQOD010000009.1, on the reverse strand, counting down.
TCAGCTGTGAGAAGTCAAAATGTGCAACCGCGACGATCTTCGTGGCAATGCACACATGACACATATGGACGTGAGGAGGAGCTGATCAGCGTTCTTCTTGTCACATAAATCCACCTAGTCCTGGTATACAGCTGGTAGTTCAGGGACTGACATGGTTCCTTTAGGAACAGAGCAAGCTGAAACTCCTTGACTCATCTGTTTCTCCGGAAAGTGTAATTCCTTGGTCTCCCAGTTAATCGTAGATTCTGCGCCTGCAGCCATGGTAGCCCTAGAATAATGGGAAAGTGGGGAGAAGAGATAAGCAAAAAATAATTTTCTCCTGATGATCTTTACCCATAAGGACCTCAAGGCTCTGTTTCTTGATCCACTGGTCCAGAAGTCAGTAAGAGAGCCATCCACACTCTCCATCTGTACTGGAGTAGCCTTCTTCACTGAACGTATCCCCTGTTTCAGAGCAAAGGAGATATCCATAAAATTTCCACTTGCTCCTGAGTCGATCATAGCAGAGCTAGACACCCAGACTGAGTCAACCCAGAGTTTGATGGAAAGGAAGCAATGAGAATTGTTTTCTTTTACAACTCAGCTGGGACACCGCTGAGGAAACTTGAAAAATTGCAGCGTTTATACCGTCATCGTCCCCAGAACTAACAGAGTTTAAGTCCGAGAAATCAAGATCTCTTGCAGCAGATCTCTCTGGAGCCTGAGGCTCGGACATGACAGAGCTCTTCTCGCAACACTCACAGTGAATGACTGCTGCAGTAGTCTTACGAGAACGGCTGGGGCAGTTTATATGAAGTGCCCTGACTTACCACAGTAGAAACATAGATTTTCCTTTATACGATGTTCTTTGCGTGCATCACTAACCCGTCTTTGTAAAGAGTCCACCTGCATGGTTCAGTTCTGGTTCCCTTGTGATCCTACTCAAAGGTTCCTTAGCTGAGGAGGGAGGTAGTAAAAGGTTAGTGCGATTATTTTCGAACCATCTCTCTTGTCTGCGTTCAGTCAGACGAGCATCAATACGGATACAATAGTTAATAAAGTCACCTAACGCAGTGGAGGGTCGGCACGAGCAAGTTCATCCTTAATCAGTGGAGACAACCCTTTCCGAAAAATAGATTTTTAGCGAAGTGTCCCAAGTGGTATCAAGAGCCCATCTCCTAAATCAGGGCATATCGGCTACTGAACGCTTACCTTGGCGCAAAGTTAACATGGCTGCTTCAGCTGTTGCACCTCATTGGGGTCATCAAACACCTGCCCCATGGCTGAAATAAAACATCAAGGTGATTCAAACAATCATCCTCAGTCTCAATCAGAGGGTTTGCCCACATCAAAGCCTTATTGGTAAGCAACATGATTATAATAAGCACTTTGGATCGTTCAGTGGGAAATTGTGAAGCATGTGCAGAGAAAAATAAATTGCATTGATTAATAAATCCCCTGAATTTCTCACGTTGACCGCCAAAACGAAAAGGAGGTAATTTGGGGATCCCAGAACTCGGGGTTATGGCAGGAGCCTGGGCTCGTTCCTCTAGAGCCTCAATCCTGGCTCGCAATTCCTGGGTAGTCTGTCCAAACACTTGCAAATTATGATTAGTGAGGTCCTGTAGGCTTGCAAAACGGGTTTTTAAAGTCTGTAACATCTGAAAGGATTGTATCAGTCACTCCGCAAATTTCCTTTATGCGGGCCTCCATCTTCCAGATCTTTTAAGGCAGAAGTGCTGGAAGAGGAAAGGGAAAAAAAAAAAAAAAAAAACTAGTGTTTACCTGTGGTAACACTCCAGAGTAAAATTTTAAGGGAATGCGCTCACCTGGAATGGTTGTGAGAAGTCACAACCACTGTCATCACATAAGGTATTAAACGGACATCTGATATCCACACACAGCAACACGGCTTTCCAGACCCAGCAACACTAAACATTGGCTCCTGAATCTTGTCATGTATAGTGTACAGTTTTCTTAGCGTCTGTGCTTGGGTGCGAGAAAACACAGGAACCCTAGGTTGAAAGAAAAACTTATTACTTCATACAAGCATGCGAAAATTCACAAAAGTTTGCAGGAACAGTGACAGGAGACACAGCAGGCCCGAGTAACTTCAACACTAAATAAATCTCCAAAGCATTCAGGATCCTTCTCTGACCCATTCCTCTGCAAACATGGTTTCACCAAATAGCAGTTCCAGAGTCCAAAAGTGTTTCCAAGGGTTTCCCCAGTAGGGAATACTGGGGTACATCCAAGGTTTTCAGGAGTCAGGTCACAGACTGACGAGGCTTGATTCAGGGAAAACGATTGTTCAGCTGAGGCTGCTTAAGAACAAGAGGAAAATCAGGGCGGAAACATGAAAACTGGAAACTCCATATTTAAATAGGGCAAGAGCTGCAAAAGACAGAAAGCAAAATGGCCGACGGAAAAAGAGTTAAGAACATGTCAACAGAGAAAAAGAACCTTACAGACTATCTTTGAACATCAGTAAATGAAGGAGGGGAAGATCCTTCCTTCTTAGGATTAAGTCCTGGAAGTTCCCTCCTTTTTCTACTTCCCTAGTATGACTCTTTGTCGGGTTGTGACGGGATTTCCTCAATATCCCTGGGGGGATCCCCGTGATAACCTGAGCAGGGATACGTACTAATTTGGACTCCTGCGGGCAAAACCAGATGTGGTACGAGCCGGCCGATAAAGGGGTAACGTTGAATTTGGCCTAAGACCCTCTATTAGAGGGAAGCAATTAGGCAATTGAACAAGACCTGTTACAAACGTTTAACAAATTTATCCCCTATCATCCTTTACTGGGGAACTATAAAAATCTTGGATGCAGCATGTTGGGGTGGGGTGATTAGGAAACTGGCTTTGGCACTACAAGTACAGAACCTGCTGTGTCAACTATGTATCTTTATATAAGATACTAAAAATTTGGAGTGCCCCCGCCTGGGCGGCCGCACTCAGGGTCAGGGGAAATTCCTGGGAAAAAACTAATTGTTGGATTGAATCCAAGCTACAACCTCTGTTGAGAGCCTTCCGCTTTTGGGTAACACTGGGGTTCTTGAAGAGGGGGACGTTCTCCATATGGACGGGACACGTTGCTAGCACCGGGGATATTGAATCTCTATAACCGATATTAACCCCTTAAAACCCCAAGGGTGTTTGCCAGTTTTAAAGACCGGGCCAATTTTACAATTTTGACCCGTCCCTTTATGAAGTTAAACTCTGGAACGCTTAAATTGGATTCGCGATTCTGAGAATGTTTTCCCCCGTGACATATTTACTTCATGATAGTTGTTTAAAAATTTTTTTGATATAACTTGGGGTTAAATTATGAAAAAGAAAGTATATATGGAAAATTTTCAATTTTCAAACTTTGAATTTTTATTCCCTTAAAACAGAAATATGTCACATAAAAAGTTAGAAATAACATTTCCCACATGTGTACTTTACATCAGCACAATTTTGGAACCAAAATTTTTTTTTAGGAAGTTAAAGGGAAAAGTTTACCCGTTTTCATTTTTCAAAAAAATTAAAAATTTTTTTAGGGACCACCAATTTGAAGT
>JARQOD010000009.1:29036926-29053693 GCA_033576555.1 Oophaga sylvatica | reverse complement strand
TTTACCTTGAGGCGATGGAGCGTCGCCGCAAGGTAAATAACAGAGCCCTATGTAGGGGTGCGGTGATTCCGGATGTGTTCAATGAGCACATCCAGATTCACAGCGCGTTCAGAAGAGGGTGGTGCGGGGTTTCTGCTCCGTCCAAAGCGCATTGGTTCCGGAACGTGGAACCATACCCTAATAGAAACACGTCACCACTTCTGGATTTATCACCCACTCCAGGATTTGGTCAGAATTTTCCCGCATTATTTGTAAGCCAAATACTGATAGTGTGATTATGGCCTAAAGGTACTGCCACACTAAGCAATCCGCTAGCGATCTCGTTAGCGTTGCATACTAATGAGATCGCTAGCGGGATCGTTTCTATATCGCTAAATGCGGCCACATTTAGCGATATAGTTAACGACGCTATCGCCGTTAGCGATCTTCTTAACGACTTTAGCGGTACAAAAGTACCGCTAAATCGCTAAGAAAAGGTGCCACACAGCGATAAGATACTTACCCAGCGGGAGCGCCAGCGATGAAATAGGGTCCGGAGCGATTCCAGCGACGAGCGAGATCACAGCAGGAAGCTCGTCGCTGGAAGCTGCCGCACTGAACAATATCGCTAACGGGATCGCTAAATAGTGACGTTTTTTAGCGATCTCGTTAGCGATATTGTTTAGTGTGGCATACCCTTTAAAGTGGGGGTCAGTAGTGGGTGGCCACACAACTGCAGCTCCTTCTGTATTCCATTTGTGATCATAGGGCTGGCTGAGTGATGCTCGCGAGGCTTTCTGGTTAGATGAGTCTGCTGTGGTAATGTCAGAGTGCATTTAGGCCTGCTCCCTCTGGATGTGTGTGGCGTTGATGATGGCAAACTTGTGGAGAGGGGTGATGTGCTGCTGGGGAGAAACTATTCCAGGCATTCCGTGGATGTTCACATTCTCAGTATATTGAGACTTTGTGGTGAAAGCAATCACTTTGTATTGGAAAATGGTTTGACCAAGTCAGTTTGTAGGATGTTGATTGCCTCCAAATTGTCATATCCGTATAAAGCATGCATGAAATGTACTAAAAAAATGTGACTGTTCAGCCTTGCAGAATGCAGAGGTCACAGGATCAGCTGCCAGTGCTGTACACTAAAGGTACTGCCACACTAAGCTATCCCGCTAGCGATCTCGTTAGCGTTGCATACTAATGAGATCGCTAGCGGGATTGTTTCTATATCGCTAAGTGCGGCCACATTTAGCGATATAGTTAACTGCGCTATCGCCGTTAGCGATCTTCTTAACGACTTTAGCGGTACAAAAGTACCGCTAAATCGCTAAGAAAAGGTGCCACACAGCGATTAGATACTTACCCAGCGGGAGCGCCAGCGATGAAATAGGGTCCGGAACGATTCCAGCGACGAGCGAGATCACAGCAGGAAGCTCGTCGCTGGAAGCTGCCGCACTGAACAATATCGCTAACGGGATCGCTAAATAGTGACGTTTTTTAGCGATCCCGTTAGCGATATTGTTTAGTGTGGCATACCCTTAAGGCCTCTTTCACACATCAGTTTTTTGCAATCAGGCACAATCTGGCAGTTTTTAAAAAAAACGGATCCGTCTTTTAAACAATTCGCCGGATTGTGCCTGATTGCAAAAAAATGTGTGAAAGAGGCCTAAAGGACACAATCAGAAGTCTTTTGTACAGTGTTGTCTATGGTGCGGCACAGCAGTTTTTGGTGAGAGGGACTAATACATTAAATATATTGTTTCATCGGAGAGGCTGTTGGCACAGATTAGATTGTGTCCCCCACCACCCCCATCTTTTGCATTCATATATTAGTGCAGACACTTAATAAATATTCATAAATGAGCAAGATCTGTGTAAATTAGAATTCTGTTTTCAGATTCTCTTTTACGGCACACTCTTAAATGTAAACAATAGACATTAAGATCATCTTTCCAGCTTCATGTGGCTGTTCTCCTTTCCCTGAAATATTGATGAGCTTTCTAAATGATTTAGTAAGTGCTCAGGGAATAGGGGGTGGGGTGTATGTGATGTCTAACAGAAGTAGAAGAATAACGGTCTAATGAAATGGTACTGTAAGCACGTCTAATGTATCTTGTACAGGAGACATTCCTATTACATACTTATGGCATGGACACAGGATGTGTGCATAGCCCACCTGGAAGACTTGTTGGAAAGTCGTGAGGCTGCAAGTGGAGAATAAATGGAGAGGAGGCCATAGTTACATAGGTTGAAAAAAGACCCATGTCCATAGAGTTCACCTTTTCTCCACCAATTGTACATTTTGTTACTAAATTAACTATAACCCAGAATGTTATGTGTATCAAGAAAATCATCCAGCCCTTTTTTAAAAGCTGCTAGTGTCATAGTGGTAGGAAAAAAAGAAAGGGAAAACAAAAGATGATGATGAAGTCCAAATATATAGTGAAAAAATAGCATCTTTATTAGATTAAAAATTCCCCCTAACCAAGGTGTCTATCTGAAACGTGTTGGAGCAGATAAACAGAACCAATGAGCCCCTGCTGGTGCTATTTTCCAGGTATTATACATTAACTAGAAATAGGCCTGATGCAATTGCATCGGGAGTATGGTGAAATGAACATCTGTGTATCCTTAGTGGTGCGCGACCAATCGCATCAGCTGCTAGCGGTATTCAAATCTGGCGCCAATACCGCTAGCAGCTGATTGGTTGCCAGCCTTAGCGGTAGATTCAAATCCCACGCAGCATGCTCATTGGCTCAGCGGGCAGGCATCTCAGCCAATGAGCGGTGCCACGCGGGATTGAAATTCCCCGCCAAAGCCAGGTGGCACCACTCATTGGCTGAGCTGCCGGCGGCTGAGCTAATGAGCGGCGGGGGATTCAAATCCCCCGCCCTGCCGGCTGAGCCAATGAGCGGTGCGCTGTGTTATTTGAATCCCTCGCCAAAGCCCCACAGCCAGGGGCAGCTTAGCCAATAAGCGGTGCAGCACAGGTTTGGCGGGGGATTTGAGGGTATGTGCACACGTTGCAGATTTGATTTCTGCCAAGAGGTCCTGTTTTTGAGCAGAAAATTCAGCAAACGCAGATGCTTTTTTGATGCGTTATTCATGCTTTTTTTATGCGGATTTGTATGCGTTTTTGTAAGTTAAATAAAGATGTTATTTAACAACAAAAAAAATTTATGATGTCAATTCTTGTCCAACCTCCTCTTTTACATTGGTCCAACCCACACTCCATTACACGCACAGATAGATGATGGGCAGATGATAGATGGATAAAGATAGAATGGTACATAAATAGTTAGACACAGACACACACAAAATCATCACACAATATCATTAATTAAAAAATGGGGAAAAAAATGGCGTGGGCTCCCGCGCAATTTTCTGCGCCAGAGAGGGAAAGCCGACAGCTCGGGCCAATATTTCTAGGCTGGGGAAGGGGTTAATACCCATGTAGCTTCCCAGGCTATGAATCAGCCCGCAGCTAGCTTTTACTGCCTATTAAAATAGGGGGACCCCAACAAAAAAAATGGCGTGAGGTCCCCAAATAATTCACAGCCAGAAAGGCTACGCAGACAGCTGCGGGCTGATATTCATAGCCTAGGAAGGGGCCATGGATACTGGCGCACCCCCTGGCTAAAAATGCCAGCACCCAGCCACCCCAGAATTGGCGCATCTGTACAATGTGCTAATTCCGGCACTTAGCCCCTCTCTTCCCACTCCCATGTAGCGGTAGGATATGGTGTAACAAGGGGTTAATGTCACCTTGCTATTGTAAGGTGGCGTCAATAAGACGCTTATCCATTGCTGGGGGATTTGAATCCCGCGCTGCTCATTGGCTCAGCCGCACGGCAACTTGGCGGGGTATTTGAATCCCACTCGGCACCGCTCGTTGGCTCAGCCAATGAGCGGTGCCGCGCCTTGGAGGGGTATTTTTATCTTGCGCCGCTCAAATGAAGAGGGGTATCTAATATATAATTACCAATGGACTGTCACAACTTCTGGCGCTTGTGCTGCTTCCACAATGCACCACGGCTGGAACTACGCGATATTAGAGCCCCCAAGTTATGGGTATTCTGATATGGCAGCCGGGATTCATATCCCCCGCCAAGCCACGCGGCGCCGCTCATTGGCTGAGCCGCCCGCCGGCTGAGCCTATGAGTGGTGCCGCGCGGGATTCAAATCCCCCGCCAAAGCCGCGTGGCACCACTCATAGGCTCAGCCGGCGGGCGGCTCAGCCAATGGCTTGGCGGGGGATATGAATCCCGGCTGCCATACCGGAATACCCATAACTTGGGGGCTCTAATATCGCGTAGTTTCGGCCGTGGTGCATTGTGGAAGCAACACAAGCGCCGGAAGTTGTGACAGTCCATTAGGTAATTATATATTAGATACCCCTCTTCATTTGTTTCCCACATTGTGCTGCTCTGACACCTGTGTAGAGGTCTATGCACCCTGTCATCTGACTACCTGGGACTCAGTCTATGTTGGTACATGTTACACTTACACTTGTAGTTATGAGGTCTTTACCTACACCATATTGCAGGTTTCACATAGTCCTTTATTTAGCCACTTTTTTTTCTTCCCAGTGATTTAGTATATACTTTGATACATGAATCTGAATATTGTGGGACATGTGCATTAGTTTGCATTTATATACCATAAATCAGGAATGTTGACTATACTCACTTGTTTCCGTGAGTCCTTTGCAGACTTCTTTGCATGATTTTATGTGTCTCACCGGTTGTCTCTCTATGCCTTTTTATCTAATAAAGATGTTATTTTTTCACTATATATTTAGACTCCACGAACTTCCTTTTGTTTTCACTTTTTTTCTTATGAATAAGCTGACTATTGGTCCTCATTTAAGTCCTATCTCTACATTGCAGTTTCTAGTATTTATTACTTATTTTATAATTATATACAAACTATTTTTATGCCAGTGTCTTTCATAAACTATGTCTCTTAATCTTGTGGTCAGCATTCCAGTCTGACTTCTCTAACTGTAAAGAACCCTTTCCTATTTAGCTGTGAGAATCTATGTTCTTCCACCAGTAACAAGTGCCCCTGGTCAGTATGGTCTTTGGAAGGAATTAGGCTAGTTTCACACTTGCGGATGGAGGTGCTGCGTAAGGTCTGCATAGTTTCTCCGTGAAGCTCCGCCCACCGCCGCACCACCTCTGTCAGCTTCACTTATGTCTGCATGCGTTCTGAGTACCTATATTTAACTTGGGTACGCAGGGCCATGCGGATGCCTCTGCATGCGTCGTTTTGACCGTGCGGCAACCGCAACAAAATGCAACATATTGCATTCAACGCAGGTCGCCGCACCACCAAAATGACGCATCCGCCTGGCTCTGCGTACCCATGTTTAATATAGGTACTCAGAACGCATGCAAACATAGGTGGAGCTGACCAGAGGAGGTGCGGTGGTGGGCGGAGCTTCACGGAGGAACTATGCAGCCCTCCACAGCACCTCCATCTGCAAGTGTGAAACTAGCCTTAGTCATGTGCCAGTCCTATTGTACTGACCACACATACAGCTCTGGCAAAAATTAAGAGACCACTGCAAAACTCTGTTTGTCTGATTTTTCTCTTTACAGGTACGGTATATTTTTGTGTAAAATGTAAATTGCTCTTTTATTTTATAAACTACTGACAACATGTCTCTGAATTTAAAAGCTATAAATTTTCTATTTATTTTCAGTAAATGAGAAATGGTCAAAATATAAAAAATGCAGTGCTTGCAGACCTAAAATAATGCTAAGAAAACAAATTTGTAATCCTTTAGAAACAACAATACTAATGTTTTAACTCAGGAAGAGTTGAAAAATCATGGTTAAATCACAAAATATTGATTTCTGATCAGCTTTCATGTGTCTTGGCATGCTTTCCACCAGTCTTTCACACTGCTTTTAGGTGACCTTATGCCACTCCTGGTACAGAAATTTAAGCAGTTCTTTGTTTGATGGCTTGTAACTATCCATCTCCCTCTTGATTACATTCCAGAGCTTTTCAATGAGGTTCAGGTCTGGAGATTGGGCTGGCCATGACAGCGATTTGATGTGGTGGTCCTTCATCCACACGTTGATTAACCTAGCTGTGTGGCATGGCGCATTGTCCTGCTGGAAAAAACAGTCCTCGGAGTTGGGGAACATTGCCTGAGCAGAAGGAATCAACTGTTTTTCCAGGATAGCCTTGTATGCGGCTTGATTCATACGTCCTTCGCAAAGATTAACCAGCCCAATTCCAGCCTTGCTGAAGCATCCCCAGATCATCACCGATCCTGCACCCAATTTCACAATGGGTGCAAGACACTGTGGCTAGTACGCCTCTCCAGGTCTCTGTCTAACCATTAGATGACCAGGTGTTGGGCAAAGCTGAAAATTAGACTCATCAGAGAAGATTACCTTACTCCAGTCCTCAATGGTCCAATCCTTATGGTCTTTGGCAAACTTGAGCCTAGCTCTCCTTTGCTTCTCATTGATGAAAGGCTTTTTTTCTAGCTTTACATGACTTGAGCCCTGCCTCTAGTAGCCTGTTATGAACTGTTCTTGCTGTGCACTTCACCCCAGCTGCCATTTGCCATTTCTTTTGTAGGTCACTTGATGTCATCCTGCGATTGCTGAGTGACATTCGAATAAGATGACAGTCATCCCGGTCAGTGGAGAGTAGTTTTGACCCTCTGCCGGTCTGTAGCTTTGTTGTCTCCAATGTCTGCTGCTTGACCTTGTTGTAATGGACTGCCATCTTAGAAATTTTAAGGATGGAGGCAACATGATGCTCACGGTCTCCCTCTGCTAGTAAAGTATAAAAAAATATATAAAAAAGGCAGAGCTAGCAAAATACATGAGTATCAGATTATATCACAATAGTATATATCATGAATACATAAATAAAGTGCAATGCATATGTATCAAATTAGATCAAGATATTATATATCATGATTGAATGGACAGATTATAATACTCAGGGTTGCCTATGGAATACAGTTGACCAACTGCTAAGATTAACCAGACATCACAAAAACCAATGCAGTATGCATAAGGTCATAATAAAATAACATTTATTGAAAATTTTTTTTTAAAACCATACAGTCGAGCATCGTAGGGACTGTAAACTCAGTCCACATAATGAAAAAACAGGCTATATACAACACAATATGAACGTATCACAGGTGTAAACGTATCAAAATAAATGCAAGCCACCTAGTGTGGCACATGTAATAATTGCACACCACATGCAGTGTATATGGGACATATCGCCTGTGCATATAGGTAAGTCCTGCTGAAAAAGGCCCATATATAGCTTAAAGGTAAATGTTGGCACGAATGGTAAATGCAATTACATAAACGGTGCAATGAATATGGGACACATCGCCTATACAAATAGGTAAGTACCGCTAGAAAAGGCCCATATAGCTATAGGTAAATGTGACCAATTGCACACCAAATGCAGTGTATATGGGACATATCGCCTGTGTATATAGGTAAGTCCTGCTGAAAAAGGCCCATATATAGCTTAAAGGTAAATGGTGGCACGAATGGTAAATGCAATTACACAAAAAGTGCAATGAATATGGGACACATCGCCTATTCAGATAGGTAAGTACCGCTAAAAAAGGCCCATATAGCTATAGGTAACTGTGGCATAGATAATGAATGTCAGCATATTTACCCAGTGGCACGTCGATACGTGAGTACACAGCCTGCCCCGATACTCACGTATCGACGTGCCATTGGGTAAATATGCTGACATTCATTATCTATGCCACCGTTACCTATAGCTATATGGGCCTTTTTTAGCGGTACTGACCTATCTGAATAGGCGATGTGTCCCATATTCATTGCACTTTTTGTGTAATTGCATTTACCATTTGTGCCTCCATTTACCTTTAAGCTATATATGGGCCTTTATTCAAACGTCCATGACAGCACTACAGAGAGAGGGGATCCGCCCCTTAGGAACAGGAAACCTACAGATATAAAAGGGCGGCACCTCTCCCACACATCAGTTGGTTTCCTGTTCCTAAAGGACGGGTTTCCTACAGATGAAGATCTTCAGGAGGACCCAGGCCGGCCGGTCGACCCAGGTAGCGGGGGGGATCTCCTACCTCGGCCGGTGCGGAGACCCTGGAAGCGCCACGGTGGGTCCGGGTAGGATTCCACGGCAGTGTGCGGAGCAGTATCCAGAGGATCCCTGTCTCCCAGCCAGCGCCAGTAGGTAAGTATTCCCCCCCTCTCCCTGGTCCCGATGCCTTCTCCCTGTCCTCTCCTGTGGTCCTGTCATGGTGGGGGCCTCTTAAGGGGTGCAGCCGTGATTTTAAAAAAAAAAAAAAAAAAAAAAAAAAATTAAAATTTGAATTTCCCGCCGTGTCACTGCTGTGAGCGGCGCGGCGGGGGTTTTTTGAATTTCACGCCGCGCGTCGCTGCTATGGACGGCGCGGCGGGCGGTTTTGGATTTCCCGCCGCGCGTCGCTGCTATGGACGGCGCGGCGGGCGGTTTTGAATTTCCCGCCGCGCGTCGCTGCTATGGACGGCGCGGCGGGGTTTTTGAAAATTTAGTCGCGCGCCGCTGCTGCAGCAGCGCGGCTGGGTTTGGGGGAGATCTCCGCTCGTGTCCTGGCTGGAGGGGCGATGCAGCGGGGGATTATACTTACCTCCATCGGTACGGTGGGGTCCGTGCGAGCGGGGGAAAAAAGGGGGCGGAGTCTCCACCGCCGGAACCGGAAGTGAGACGTCGGCCGGCGTTTTTTGAAATTTTTGGCGGCTGCATCATTGGACGGCGCCTGCTGTGGGGACGGCAGGGAGGTGCGGGGGGGGGCCGTGGAGCGGAGAATAGGAGGGGGTGGACCCCTGGCCAGACCTGCTGACCCGGATATCCGGGGGAGGATATAAGGAGCCTAAGAAAGCGCTTCTGCCCCATTTTCATGATGGACACTGCAGAAGCTCCCTCGGTGCAACAGGAGAGCCAGCAGCAGCAGACAGAGCGCTCCTCTTCAATGACCAGCCGCAGAAGTTCCGCAGCTGGAAAAAAGGCCCTTCCCCGTGATCCGGTACCTACTGCTGTATAATCTGGGTAAGAGATCGTCAGACTTAGAATACCCAGTAATGCAGTTTTTTCCCCATTTTGTGTCTGTTACTAGGGGAAGAAGTGTTCGGTGAAAAGCAAGCACAGGGAATGTGCCTTTTGTGCTTGCCCTCTGCCTGACGCTTGCCCTAAAAGGTTGTGCCAGCCATGCATGCAGCAGACGGTAGGGCATTTGAGGGGCCTGGGATGAGATAGTAACCCCCCCTATGCCCCTTCCCTTTTTAGATAGCGGAGGAGACTCCGGATTTCACCGAAAGCCTGAAGGCGATAATAAGAGCAGAGTTGAAAGCGTCCTCAAGACACGGAAAATCTTCCAGGCATAGAACTGTACCAGTTTTATCTGATTCAGATTCACCTGCCGCCCATGACAGGGGTGAAGTTGTGTCAGGACCCTCCTCGCCTTCCTCTTCGGCTTCCTCCTCGGCTTCCTCCTCGTCTTCTACAGAAGACGCTATCCGTTTTTGTTTTCCCTTGGACCAGATGGACAAATTTGTCAAATCAGTTGGGTCCACCATGGGGCTAGAAGAACCAGAGCTCTCAGTACAGGATCTGATGTTCGGTGGTCTAGATCCAAAAAAAAAAAAAAACTGAGATCCTTTCCACTAAATAGTAGCATCCAAGGCCTTATAGACAGAGTGTGGAAGAAGCCTGAAAAAAGAGGCTCCTTACCCCAAGCGTTTAAGCAAAGATATCCCTTTGAAGATCCCTTAACAGGTAGATGGGATAAGGCCCCGAAGCTGGATGCAGCAGTGGCGAAGGCTTCTAAAAAATCCTCCATCCCATTCGATGATATGGGGTCTTTGAAAGATCCACTAGACAAGAAGGCAGACTCCTTCTTGAAAGGCACATGGGAAATGTCGGCAGGTGCCCTGAGACCGGCGATTGCAGCCACTTGTGCAGCCAGGTCATTGATGGTCTGGCTAGACCAGTTAGCATCCCAGTTAGCAGGGCTGTCTAATGCAGCACGAAGGGCATTATGGCTCAAATGTTGGCCGGGCGATATTCAAGCCAGATCTCGCCTCTGCTCCATTCCGTGTGACGGCGAATATCTTTTTGGCCCGGTCCTGGACGAACTTTTAGAAAAGGCAGGGGACGACAAGAAAAAGTTTCCCAGTCTATCAACCCCTTCCTATAAAAGACCTTTCAGCAGAAGGAGGTTCAGCTACAGAAGGTCGTCCAGAGAACGAGCCAAATGGGATGAAAAGAGGCGAAGTGGTACAGGGTTTATGTTTAGGGGTCCACCTAAAGAAAAAAAAAAAAAAAAAAAAACCCTCGCAATGACTAGCAATGCCGGTAGGAGGCAGATTGAGGGCCTTCTACCCGGCCTGGTCGGAAATCTCAAACAGTAGCTGGATCCTTAACATCATAGCTACAGGGCTGCGGTTAGAATTCTCCTCGATACCTTGGGATAACTTTAAAATTACCCCACTCAGATCATCCCCATCGGAGCAGGCCGCTTTAGAGTTGGAGGTTCAGGAGCTTTGCGCTAAGAAAGTCTTAGTGGAGGTACCAGAAGCAGAGCGGGGTAAAGGGTTTTACTCCCCTCTAAGCCGGACGGGTCTTTTAGAACAATTATTAATTTGAAAGCCCTCAATAAGTTCCTGATTATTCACCTATTTAAAATGGAAACGGTCAGCTCAGCAATAAAGCTTCTGTTTGAAAATTGCTTTATGGTGGTGTTAGATCTGAAAGACGCTTATTACCACATACCAATCCATATGGAGCATCAGCGTTTCCTCAGGGTAGCAATCCAAATGGGGGAATCGCTGCGACATTTTCAATATAGCGCCCTTCCTTTTGGCTTGGCGGTTGCTCCACGAGTGTTCACTAAGGTTATGTCGGAGGTCATGGCCCACTTACGTGAATCAAATATGCTCATAGTCCCCTACCTCGACGACTTTCTTATCATTGGAAAGACGGCAGAACATTGCCTAGAGCAACTGCAAAAAGCGATATCTACCTTAGAGCAGCTGGGATGGCTAATAAATACCAAAAAGTCTCGTTTGAATCCGATGAGGGTTCAGCAATTTCTAGGGCTAATTCTGGATTCACAGAATCAGAACTGTAGTTTACCGTCAGATAAGTTAATTCACTTACGGTACCAGGTCCTAAACGCTTCCAAAAACCCCTCCATGTCGCTTAGGAAGGCCATGTCTCTTTTGGGCTCCCTCTCGTCCTGCATTCCTGCGGTCCGTTGGGCTCAATTTCACACAAGGGCGCTGCGAGCTGAGGTCTTGCTGTATCAAAATTTGCTAGGTGGTTACCTGGAAGGCCAGCTATCCTTGTCCCAGGCTGCTATAAAATCCCTGGATTGGTGGAAGAATGAGACAAACCTGTCTTAAGGGGGTTCCCTGGGAATATGAGATCCCGAATAGTCACAACAGATGCTAGCCCCTCTGGGTGGGGGGCTCATATGGGGGACGTTATGGTTCAGGGCTTATGGGAGCAGGATCAAATTCATATGTCTTCTAATATGAAGGAATTAACAGCGGTAGAGCTAGCAATTAAAAAGCTCCTTCTATATCTACAGGGTCACCACGTTCGAGTGCTCTCCGACAATTGGGCACAGTCGCTTATATCAACCACCAGGGTGGTACTCGTTCCGGTCCTCTCATGGAAGTGGCAAGACGCCTACTTCAGATAGCAGAACGACACTTTCTTTCTCTAACTGCTCTACATATAAGGGGAGAAGAAAATACCAAGGCGGACTTCTTAAGCCGCAATCTCCTGAGTTAAGGAGAGTGGTCATTAAAGACTTCCATCTTCAACCTGATTGTGCGGAAATGGGGTCAACCGGAGGTAGATCTCTTTGCTACCAAAAGCAACAGGAAAGTGAGACAGTTCTGCTCTCTAAATCCCAAAGAACGCCCTCTGGCAGTGGACGCTCTTCTATTACAATGGGATTTCAATCTAGCCTACGCATTTCCTCCCCTGTCCTTACTCCCCCTAGTATTGAGGAAGGTCAGGAAGGACAGGGCAAGGATAATAGTAATCGCTCCTTTTTGGCCCAGGAGGGCGTGGTTTTCATGCCTCAGAAACAGGTCGATAGCCGACCCGTGGGTCCTGCCGGATATTCCCGATCTGCTCTCCCAGGGTCCAGTCTACCATCCTCGAGTAGCGGGCCTCCACCTGACGGCGTGGATTTTGAACGGTCGCTGCTGAGAGATAAGGGGTTTTCTACTAATGTAATTAATACTCTCCTTAAAAGCAGGAAGGAGGTTACAACTAGAATCTACGCTAGGACTTGGAAGAAATTTCTCCAGAGCTCGGGGGTGATAGCAGGGGACCCAACACCGATAACCCAGATTCTAGAATTCCTACAAAAGGGTCTGGACTTAGGTCTCTCCACAAGCACCCTTAAGGTACAAGTTTCAGCTTTGGGGGCACTCTTTAGTAGCAACATCGCAAATAATTACTGGGTCAGTAGATTCATTAAAGCTGCGGGTAGGTCGAGACCCATAGTGAAGGTGAGAATCATGCCATGGGACTTGAACCTTGTTCTCACTACTTTAACAGAGCCCCCTTTTAAACCTATATCAGCAGCATCAATAAAATTTCCTCCCTTAAAACCGCTTTCCTGGTAGCAATAACCTCGGCTAGGAGGGTAAGTGACATCCAGGCACTATCCAGACTGTTTTCTTACACTCGGGTCCTGAATGACAGGATAATTCTTAGACCTGATCCGGCATACCTACCTAAGGTGTCTTCCGCTTTCCACAGAACACAGGAAATTGTTCTTCCTTCGTTCATCCCTAATCCATCTAATCAAAAAGAGATAAAACTCCATACTTTAGATGTTAGAAGATGTCTACTGCAATATTTGGCAGTCACTGATCCCTGGAAACGGGACAATGCATTGTTTGTCTCTTTTCAAAGAATTAACAAAGGCCGTAGATTAACGAAGAGCTCATTGGCCAGATGGATTAGGGAAGCAATTTCTCTGGCATACACCTCGAGGGGCAAGCCGGCACCTGAGAGGCTAAGGGTTCATTCCACCCGAGCTGTGGCGACTTCATGGGCAGAGAGGGCAGAAGTCTCGATTGACCAGATATGTAAGGCAGCTACGTGGTCTTCTCCACATACGTTTTACACTCATAGATTAGATTTGGGTGCTTCCTCAGACCTTTCTTTCGGATTAAGGGTGCTGCAGGCAGTAGTCCCTCCCTAAGTAGTTATTACTCTCTGTAATTCTCTCTGTAGTGCTGTCATGGACGTTCGAATAAAGTCTAAGTTACTTACCGTTAACGGTATTTTTCGAAGTCCATGACAGCACCCTTACATTCCCACCCGGGTTCTATGTGCACTTCTTCCTCTTATGTAGTCCACATGTAATAAACAATTGATTAATGTTACTGTGTGATGCATAAAATTTTTTGCTGTATACCAATTAACCTTGATGTCCTCTTATGCTCTGTAATCCAACTGATGTGTGGGAGAGGTGCCGCCCTTTTATATCTGTAGGTTTCCTGTTCCTAAGGGGCGGATCCCCTCTCTCTGTAGTGCTGTCATGGACTTCGAAAAATACCGTTAACGGTAAGTAACTTAGACTTTTTCAGCAGGACTTAACTATATGCACAGGCGATATGTCCCATATACACTGCATTTGGTGTGCAATTATTACATGTGCCACACTAGGTGGCTTGCATTTATTTTGATACGTTTACACCTGTGATGCGTTCATATTGTGTTGTATATAGCCTGTTTTTTCATTATGTGGACTGTGAGTTTACATTCTCTACATGGTTTTAAAAATTTTTTTTTCAATAAATCTCTGCTAGTAAAGCCAGAATTGATCCCTTGTTTTTCTCACTCAAGACTTTTAACCATGCCAAAGGAGTTGAAAAAAAGTTATTTTTTCATTCCTATTTCTTTTGGGATATTACTAGCACTTGTTTTGACATCCACCTTGTCCTATTGCAAGAGGATTGTGAACACCACAGCAGTGTTTTCTATACTTTCCTTCGTTAAATAAGATTTGGTTCAGGTGATGACCTAATCAGAAGCACATTAAGTAGAATGAGGTGTACTCTGGTTGGACGTGGTGATACTAAATATGTGTACTTTTATTGTTTAGTTTTTTTATTCAAATATTTATTGATCGAATAAATAGTGACTTTTTTCTTTAAATATTTTTAATGATTTACATATTTTTAAAAAAATTTAATTCATACTTTTACACTGTCCCACTATGGGACACTCCTTTTCTGCATGCTGATCGCTTCTATAGCATGCAGATCTGCATGCTATAGAAGCTGTCAGCGCTGCAGCTTCTATTACACTAACCTCAGAGACTTCCTGATATGCACTGTGCATGAGAGGAAGTCTCTAAGCTGTGGTAACCCGGATGTCGTCATGACGACATCGGGTTACCATGGGAGTGATCGGGACCCCGTGTCATGCCGCGGGGTCTCCAATCCAAAGGCAAAGCGGTTGTCAGAGCTGACAGCCTGTTCTGCCTGCTCCGGAACGCTGTGATCATGTTTGATCGCAGTGTGCTAGGGCTTAAAGTGCGGGGAACAGTCCGTGACTGCTCCTTGCACTTAGTGAAAGGTGTCAGCTGTGAGCGCGGCTGATCGCGTATAATGTACTATCCCGTCCAGTGTCAATAAGGCCCAGGTCACCTGGATGGGATAGTACATCTAGGGTCACAAAGAGGTTAAACGTCTCAACGCTATAAACGTCTGTGAAGCACCTGTGGGTTCAGTGTGCTCACCACACATCTGGATCAATTCCCCGATGGGTCTAGTTCCCAAAACAATGTTAATTGTGGGTGATTTTCACTTTTTAGGCACATCTGAGGCTCTTCAAGCATGACATGGTGTTCGCCAATTGTTCTAGCAAACGTTGCATTCAAAAAGACAAATGGCGCTCTTTCCCTTCCGGTGTCTACCGTGCACCTATACAGTTGTTTTTCTCCCTCATATGGGGTATTGGCAAGCTTAGGAGGAATTGCACAACAAATTTTGTGGTTCATTTTTTTTTCCTGTTACCCTTGTCAAAATAAAAAAAAATTAGAACTGAAGTAAATTTTTGTGAAAAAAAAGTTAATGTTAATTATTCCAAAAATTCCTGTGAAGCACATGAAGTGTTAATAAACTTCTTGAATGTGGTTTTGAGCAACTTAGGCCTCTTTCACACTTCAGTCGTGCAACGTCAGTCACTGTCCGACATCGTGGCGGATTGACGGATCCGCCAAAAATAGTGAAAAACTGAGTCAACGGATCCGCTATTTTGACGGATCCGTTAACGGTTCCGCCAAAATAACGGATCCGTTGACTCAGTTTCATCCGTTTTTCCATCCGCTTTTTGGCGGATCCGTTATTCAGAAGGGGAGTACTCCATCATGATTGGATAAAATAAATACTATGTACTGTGATTGGCTACTGTTACTACGTTGAAACGTATAAATAGGGTGTATTTACACCAGATTATTTGAAAGGGTTTTGAGCTAGTGGCAGTGATGGAGATGGAGATTATTTTTGAGAATATGGAGAAGATTTGCGAGGATTTTAGAGTGGAGGGCAATCGTTTGGCAAAGATTGTTCAGAAGAAGGAGGAAGCCAGACGTCGGATACTGTGTCGTCGGCAGAGACGGATGTGGATCCATCCCATAAATGCCAGGCGGATGACCCGTGGGGTGTATTCGACCTTGTATATGGAGTTGAGGATGAACCCCAGCAAATTTTTTAATTATGTGCGAATGCGTGCGGAAAATTTCGAGCTTTTGGTTGCACGAATTGAAGGAAGAATTCGGAGACAGGACACTGCACTTCGGTTTGCAATATCTCCAGCAGAGCGGCTGATGGTCACAATCCGGTAAGTTATTTTTTTAAAAAAATCCTTTACAATGTTTTTTTATTTTATTTTTTGGGTTTTTTTTTATTTTTTTTTTGTTTCTTTTTGGTTTAATTTATTTCTTCTCCTTTTTGCAGATTTCTGGCTACAGGGGAATCATTTACATCTCTGCACTTTCAGTACCGTCTTGGGATTTCTACTATCTCCGGTATTGTTAAAGAAACTTGCCAGGCACTCTGGGATTGTTTGCACAATGAGTTCCTCCCTGAGCCAACACAGCAGAGATGGATAGAAATTGCAGACCAGTTCATGGATATATGCCAGTTTCCCAACTGTATTGGTGCCGTGGATGGCAAACATATCCGGATTGTAAAACCCACTGGATCTGGATCTCTTTTTTTTAACTACAAAAAGTATTTTTCAATAGTACTTATGGGCATTGCGGACGCCAGATGCCAGTTTATTGCTGTTGACATTGGTGCATATGGGCGTTCAAATGATTCGCAAGTATTTAAAAATTCTCCTATGGGACGTCGCCTATATGGGGATACCTTCCAGTTTCCGCCTCCAAGACCACTCCCTGGAACCTGTGGCCCTGCATTGCCCTTTGTTTGTGTGGGAGATGAGGCTTTTCAGCTTTCAACACATTTATTAAAACCTTATGGCAGCCATGGATTGAACCAAAGAAAAAAAATCTTTAATTACAGATTGACAAGGGCTAGACGAGTTGTTGAATGCGCTTTTGGGATCTTAACCGCCAAATGGAGGGTGCTACTGACTGCTATAAAATTACAAAGTGAGACTGTGGACCATGTTGTGAAGGCATGTGTCATCCTGCACAATTTTGTTATCTCAAAAGAACATGTCAACATGGATGAAGATTTGCCTGGGACCACATTGCAG
>JARQOD010000009.1:28985801-29036826 GCA_033576555.1 Oophaga sylvatica | reverse complement strand
AAAAGAACAGTAACTGGGAAGATTTTGGGACCACATTGCGGACTACACGAACATTAGTTTCCGTAGTTCGGGATCTGTGGCCCAAATGCGTGAGAAGTTTGCGGACTTTTTTAGTCTCCTGATGAAGGGTGGACGGGCAGGATGACCAATGGTGTAAATATTTTTTCGGTATACTGTGCATTGTTTTACTTACTGAATTAGGTATTGAATGTTTTTACCACTTTTTGTGATGTGTTTTTATATGTACCCTATGTTGATTGTGTTATAACCTTTTATGTTGAAAACAGTTATTAAAAAAGACAAGACATGTTTTGCAACAAAATAAATTTATTTTTCAAAAAAAATGTGTTTTATTTTCACAAACATTTTCAAAAAGAATTGGTCAAAAAGTTATATACAGAAATTACAGAAAATATACATATATTTACAGCACTCTACAATATATACATACACAACACTCTATACATTATATACATACACAACACTCTATACATACACAACACTCTATACAATATATACATACACAACACTCTATACATACACAACACTATATACAATATATACATACACAACACTCTATACATACACAACACTATATACAATATATACATACACAACACTCTATACATACACAACACTATAAACAATATATACAAACACAACACTCTATACATACACAACACTATATACAATATATACATACACACACTCTACAATATATACATTCACAGCACTATATACATTCACAGCACTATAGCAGCATTATAGACATATTTACAAAGAGGTATACTGTTGGGTGGAGATACTAGCGGAGGGGCTGACAGGAGGGACCACGTCGATAGTGGGGGATGGATTAGCAGGTTGATAGGATCAGAAGTGGAGGGAAAAACATTAGGTTGGGAAGGCAGTTGAGGAGCAGAAGAGGTTTGAGGAAGGAATGGTGAAGGTGTTGGTGGGATGGGTACGGTGAAGTTAAAGGTGAAAACGGAAAGGGGAATTAAAATAATGGGAATATTGAAATGGGGAAGGAGTAGTAGGAGGATTGGCTGTAGCTTGCTGGCTGCCAGCTGAATGTGCAGCAGTTGGATAGGCTGCAGCTGAATGAGTGGCAGGTAGATAGGCGGCTGCTGCTGCTGGATGGGTGGCAGGTTGAAGTGGGAAGGTGTAGGAATTGGGTGGGTAATTTGATGGGCTCGTGATACTGCCTGCACTAGAGAATTATGGCAGCCTTGCATCACATGCATCTGCAGGTCAGGAGTAAGATTTTCCATGTGCTTGAGAACGGACTGAAAAAAACAGTGTCTCGGCTCCATGTTTGCATCTGACTGCATCCTATCAATTTTACTGCTGAGTTCAGCAATGTTTTTGCTCAATAGAGCAAACCCATCTTAAATTGATCTTTAAAAGTTTGTAGTGTTTTGATAGGATGCATTCAATGCAAAAAATCAGATGCATAGCTCCTTTCCTGACCTCGATGACGCTGCCGTCTAGGTGTGGTGGCAGTGTCAGCAGGTAAGGTAAAGGAACTCCAACTCATCACCTGCAGCTTCATGTGACGAAGTCTGCCCTGCAACTCTAGTGCTGGTGGATGGGGCGGAGGTACCTGCCAAGAGGGAAGGTGCATAGGGTCAGGTCTATCGACGTGGTCCCGCGGCGGACTCCAGAGGGATCGCTCCAGAGGGAACAAACTGGAACCAGCTCTAGAGTGCTGCAGACAGTGCTGTCAAATAAAAAAAAAAAAAAAAATTAAATATATTTATATACATTCACCTTTCTGAAATTATAAAATATGTTAGACACATTTTACTTTTGTCATACATAAATGTGTTGTGAAATATTTACCTTCTGCCGACCATCGTTGATCGCAGGAACGACAAGGCTTGGGCGTATTTGTATCTGCTCTTGCGTCCTGATGATCCACTCCTTGCCTGCATCTCTTTGTTAAATTCCTCTTGAAGCGATCCCTGAGTGACCGCCACCGTGTGATAACCCGGTCACCTGGAAATAAAAAAGGAAAAAAATGTTTTTGTATCCTACACATAACATTCTTCAAATTCATTACTCAACTGTGAATACTTACCGCAAGATCCTGTCTCGTCATCGAGTTCCCCCCAGTTGTCCATCACCAGGCTGCATACTTCCTCCCATAGCCGTCGGGTAATAACTTGTCAGAATGCCTGCGGTCAGCCATATTCCACAGCGCCTCCCGATGTTGGACCTCTTCATGAGGATGTCTACGTCGATCCCTCCCCCATCCTCACCATCTGTAATCGGGAGCACGCCGTGAAGCCTGTGTATAAAAAAAAAAAATAAAATAAGCTACAATCACGTTAAATAAGTAAACACAAAAAAAAAAAATATATACTTACTTGCTGACCGCGGCGACGCTCATGCCGATGACCATGGGAGGTCCTTGGAGGAACTCTCCTACGAGACCTGGATTCTGAAGACTAGAAAACATTAAAAACAAAAAAATCCAAATTATAAATGACAGTATGTATTGTGTGTGCTGTTATTTTTTTTGGTTGTTTACATTAGGTGATGATCTGCCTATATAAAAAACTTACACTCTGCGACACCCGCTCCAGTTATTTCTCCACCCTGACCGTCTGCTTCTGAAAGCCCCTCTTCTTCAGCTTCCTGTGAAGACATAATACATACACATAGTTTGGAAAATAATTTTCTCAACAGTGACCAAAAAAATAATAATTACCTCTGTTCGCCTACGCTGTGGCAGGGGGCTTCCAGAAGAAGACATACTTGAACAACTGGGCCTGACTGGGTCCTTCAATTAATCTGTAAGCATAAAGCCTATTAAGCAACAATACAAAAGAGATAAAAGCTCAATTGACAATATGCTTACATCACTATCAACTTGCGTCTGGATGACTGTCCTCTGTGGCTCACTGTCCTCTGTGGCAGACTGTCCTCTCTTTGTAAAGACGAAACTGTTGGTGGCAGACTGTCTTCCAAGAAATCTGTAAGGATAAAGCCATTTTAGCCAATATAATAGTTATATACGCTCAAATGACAATATACTTACATGACACTCAACTTGGTTCCGTGAGACTCTCCAGTGGCCGAATGTCCTCTGTCCGACTGTCAAACTGTCCCAACAAATCTGTAAGTATAAAGCCGATTTTAGCCTATATACTTATGTCCGCTAAAATGACAATATACTTACATCACACTCAACTTTGTTCCGTGAGACTCTCCAGTGGCCGAATGTCCTCTGTCCGACTGTCAAACTGTCCCAAAAATCTGTAAGGATAAAGCCATTTTAGCCAATATAATAGTTATATACGCTCAAATGACAATATACTTACATCACACTCAACTTGGTTCCGTTTCACACTGCCGACTGTCCTGTCCTTGTCTTCTGTGGCAGACTGTCACACTGAATCTGTAAAAAGGCCAGCAACAATAAAAGAGATAACCATTTGACAATATACTTATCACTCAACTGCAGACTGTCAACCTGGCACTGTCTCCTTCAACGATTACACTGATACCCCCCAGATAATGTTGCATGCACCCATGGAATTTATACACCTTTGTATACTCCATTTACTTTTTATATACCCCATTGTCTATGTATGCACACCATGTACTTTCTATACCTTCGTATACACCCAATTGACTTTTTATATACCAAAATGTTTATGTATGCACACCATTTACTTAGTATACCTTTGTATACACCCAATTGACTTTTTATATACCACACTGTTTATGTATGCACACCATTTACTTTCTATACCTTTGTATACACCCAATTGACTTTTTATATACCACACTGTTTATGTATGCACACCATTTACTTTGTATACCTTTGTATACACCCAATTGACTTTTATATACCACATGTTTATGTATGCACACCATTTACTTTGTATACCTTTGTATACACCCAATTGACTTTTTATATACCACACTGTTTATGTATGCACACCATTTACTTTGTATACCTTTGTATACACCCAATTGACTTTTATTATATACCACATTGTTTATGTATGCACACCATTTACTTTGTATACCTTTGTATACACCCAATTGACTTTTATATACCCCATTGTCTATGTATGCACACCATGTACTTTCTATACCTTTGTAACCCAGTTGTATACCTATGTATACACTACAATACCTTTGCATCACATGACCTTTTTGAAAACCATTTTATGTTTTGAGTAATATTTAAAAAGCAATACACCCCTGTGCATTATAACAATTATAAAAATATATGAAAAAATACTACGGACATTTTTGTTGGAGATTTTTTATTTGTTTTTTTTTTTTTTTTTTTTTTTTTAAAGTATGAGCTTTAACACTCTTTATTTAAAAGATTAAATCACAGTAATGTCAAAATAACACTTTATTACACATGCATGCACACACACTTCAAAAAAATTGTACAGCATGTAAAATGTATTAAAAAATGACTATTGTGTTTAAAAAAAAATTTTAAATGAACAAAACACTATCAAACATGCATGAATACCCACCCACACAAAAATAACACTACATCAAGAAAAGTAATGTTGTTTTAAAAAAAAGGAGTTAAAAATACATGCGGCAAAAAAAAATACCACACACACACACACACACACACACACACACACACACACTTAAATGTGTTTGCAACTAAAAAAATGTGTTTAAAAAAAAAAAATGTAGGACACATACTCAAACATGGCAGCAATCACATATGAAGGCATTATACAGTCTATACTCACACCAAGTGTTTGCAGATTCAGCTGGGCTATCAGACTTTCAGGCAGGGTCTTGTGGCTTGGGTCTTGTGGCTTGTGCTTGATTCCAGCCTCTATAGAGCAGGATCTTCAAGAGCAGGTCTGGTCTTGTCTGGCTTCTTGTCTTCATGTGTGGCAATGAGTCACCTGGCTTGTTTATATTGGTTTTGGCCTGTCTGGAAATGTATCCAACTTGGAGCATGCGCAGTCCAAAAAGGCGGATCCGCCGTGTGTATCCGCCAAATGGCGGATATTGGCGGATCCGCCACTCATTGACACACATTGTAAAATTTTGGCGGATTTGGCGATCCGCCAAAATCCGCCACCATCCGCCATTTCAACGCAGACAAAAAACGTTACATTGTCCGTCCAATCGAGACAGCGGACGCCAAATATTTGGCGGATCCGCCAAAAAGCGGAGTCAGCGGACGACCATCCGCCACGATCCGCCAGTAATATAAGTTTATGGGAAATTGCGGATCCGCCAAAAGAAAATGGCGGATCCGCCAATTTCAAAATTTTGGCGGATTTTGACTGACGTCGCACGACTGAAGTGTGAAAGAGGCCTTAAGGAGTGCAGTTTTTAGAATGATGTCACTTTTGGGTATTTTCTGGCATATTGACCCCCTCAGTCATTTCAAATGTGAGGTGGTCCCTAAAAAACATTGTTGTAAAAATGAGAAATCGCTGGCAACTTTTGACCCTTATAACTTCTGGAAAAAATTTTTTTTTCCAAAATTGTGCTGATGTAAAGTAAACATGTGGGAAGTGTTATTTACTATTTTGTGTGACATATCTCTGTGATTTAATGAAAATTCAAGGTTAGAAAATTGCAAAATTTTTGCCAAATTTCCGTGTTGTTTTTTTTTCACAAACGCAAGTCATGTCAAAGAAATTTTTACCACAATAGTGAAGTATAATATGTCACGAGAAACGATCTCTGATCGGGATCCATTGAAGCGTTCGAGTTCTGACTTCATAAAGTGACAGTGGTCAGAATTGTTATACAGAATTGTTATATTCGGCCTTGTCAGGAATGTAACGGGCTCGGGGGTTAAGGGTAAAACCCCACCACTAACCCCATTTAAAATGGCTGCCAGTAAGACAATTTCTACAACTCTTATGTCTAGCAGTGCTCGCAGTAGCAAAGCACTCCTTTGTTCTCTATGGGAAAGCTGCTGCCAGCTTATCTCACCAAAAACCAATGGGTTGTTGGTCCAAAAAAGGGCCTGGGATTCTTGCCTCCCTTGTCAGGAGGCCTCATAAACACTTAATCTGATGTGCTTTTGAGCCTTTAAGGGTATGCCACACTGAACAATATCGCTAACGGGATCGCTAAAAAACGTCACTATTTAGCGATCCCGTTAGCGATGTTGTTCAGTGCGGCAGCTTCCAGCGACGAGCTTCCTGCTGTGATCTCGCTCGTCGCTGGAATCGTTCCGGACCCTATTTTCTCGTCGGCGCTCCCGCTGGGTAAGTATATATCGCTAGTGTGGCACCTTTTCTTAGCGATTTAGCGGTACTTTTGTACTGCTAAAGTCGTTAAGAAGATCGCTAACGGCGATAGCGTCGTTAACTATATCGCTAGATGTGGCCGCACTTAGCGATATAGAAACAATCCCGCTAGCGATCGCATTAGTATGCGTCATTATCGTGATCGCTAGCGGATTGTTTAGTGTGGCAGTACCTTTAGTCTAATCATTAGCTTGGTTTGTAGAATCCCTCCATCAGTATTTATTTCCCTCCCTCTTATAATTCCTAATGTAGATAAAATTAAGTATATTATCTGAAATACACAGAGGTGTATGTTGACTATTTTACATCCCTAGTGTTGGGGCATAGTTACCCTGATGATTTTAAAGCAGCATTTTATTTCACCTGATGATCTGGTTTTTAGATATGCTTTTGAAGTACAGAGCTGTTTGGTTAGTTTGGCTGTTTGTTTCTATGACCTTGTACCTTTTCAGCTTTAACTTTTCGACTCTGGAAAACAGTAATGTGTGAATATCGCCTTCTAATCACAACTGCACAGATTTTTGCTTTGAAAACACTGAATTTTACAGTCCCACCAAAGTGAATGAGATTTCTGAAATCTCCTGCACATTAAGCTTTTTCTTTCCTTGCAGATTTGAAGCAGATTATAATTTGCAGAATGTCGATTCTTTCAGTGTTCATTCACTAATTTGCAGCCATTTTAATAGAGAAAAAAAAAAATACTATAACTTCCTTCTATTTTAAGCCTATTTAAAGAGTTTGTATTAAAGCCTGGGTCTCACATAGCGATACACCAGCGATCCCGACAACGATCAGGATCGCTGGTGTATCGCTACATTATCGCTGCTGAGCTGCCAAACAGGCAGCGATGGCAGCGATCTGGGACAGCGACACTGCGGGTAACATCGCTTAGTTACCCGCAGTGTACCTTGGATACCAGCGCCCTGATGCAGGGAGCTGGTAACCAAGGTACACATCGGGTTTCCACGTGCTGTGCGGTGCCTGGAAACCCGCTGTGTACCTTGGTTACCAGCTCCCTGCATCAGGGCGCTGGTATCCAAGGTACACAGCGGGTTTCTAGGCACAGCCCCGCGCCTGGAAACCCGCTGTGTACCTTGGTTACCAGCGGATCGCTGGTCTCCCGCCTGTCACACGCAGCGATGCGTGCCTGTCAGCGGGAGACCAGCGATCAAAAAAATGTCCTGACCTTTCAGCGACGATCAGCGATACCAGGCAGGGGGGCTGATCGTCGCTGAATGTCACACACAGCGATATCGCTGGTGAGCTCGGTGCTGCGTCACAAAACTAGTGACTCAGCAGCGATCTCGCTAGCGATATCGCTATGTGAGACGGGGGCTTAAGTTTGTAAGTTATCACCTATCTGGTGTGACACCTATCAATCCCAGCTGGATGCACACATTCATTCTCAGGAGTGTGGCAGACTCCATGCAGAAGAACGCCCCATTGTCAGTGTTGGTCCTATCACATGGATAAGGGATAACTTGGTACAAGCCCTTTAATGTTTGCTTGTTACCCCGATTCCACACTGTCTGTATGCAGACTTGATTGAATGCATCAGATAATTGTTAAAACGCTGCCTGTTTTTATTTATTTATTTTTTTTCATCCTATAAGTGATGTAGGAGGCACTGGACAAACCCTCTCCTGCAGCAGCACTATATATTCATTCTTGTTTTTTTGTTTTTTTTTTTCCTTAAAGGGAATCTGTCACCCCATTTTTGCTATATCAGACAAAGATATGACTGAATAGTGCGTCCCATAACTAATCTATAGGTACCTATCATATATCCTTATCAAAAAACTGACCGGCACATCCAAACATAGATTCAGTGTGAACAGGTGCTAAACCTAGAGTCACCAACTCATATACATACAAGAGAAAAAGGTAGCACACTGTAGCGCTATAGCTTGCAAACACGAAATATGAAAAATATGAAAAATGAATTGCATCATTACCTTAGAAATATGAAAAATTGAGAAGTCTTCGCGCATAAGATGGCCAAATTATGTGAGCCTGATAGCCACGTCAAGGCTCTTCTCGTATATCAGGTCCTAATATACGAGAAGAGCCTTGACGTGGCTATCAGGCTCACATAATTTGGTAATGATGGTAATAAGGTAATGATGCATTTCATTTTTCATATTTTTCATATTTCGTGTTTGCAAGCTATAGCGCTACAGTGTGCTACCTTTTTCTTTATCGCTTCATTGGGGACACAGGTTACTATGGGTGTATGGTGCTGTCACTAGGAGGCTGACACTATGCAAATTTGGCAAAAACTGACTCCTCCCCAGCAGTATACACCCACCGACAGGCACAGAGCAACCCAGTTTTTGCTTAGTGTCTGTAGGAGGCGGACCTGGATCTAACACCAGATCCGCAGTCTTTATTCCCATACAGGTTTTTTGTGTTTTATTAACGCTTTCCCTTTGTTTTCCAGATTCATTTCTTCGGGTAACAGGGTGCAGATCACTCACCATGTCCTACCCACACTTTAGCGACTGAGAGAGCAGCGATGCGAATAATCCACACTGCCCACTCTCAGACCCGCTAGCAGGACTTGGTCCTCTGTCACCCTCACGGGTGCTTCAGAGGATCCCGGGCGACTAGTCCTTGCTTCGCCCCTCCTCACCCCTCTCCCAGGAGAGGGCTGAGAGGAAGACGGCGGCCACCAACTGTGGCCTTTCCCCCCGACTAAAGGGGTCGATGCCGTCTTCTGCACCGTCAGGAGACGGTGCGGGAAGGAGGATCATCAACAGGACCCTCTGCACCCACGAGGGATCCTGACATCCTCGGCTCCAGCATCGAACACCGGACAGCAGACAGAGGTACCCCCCCCCCAGCCCAACCTGACCCAACGCCACCGCTGCGCGATCGCTCCGGGACCCACCAGAGGGGGACAGGGTAGACAGCCCCCCGATAACCACGGGCGCAGGGCCACGCATTTGCCCCACGCTAGTTCGCGCTACAACAGGGCGCCGCCATCTTGGCCCCCCCTCGCCTATTGTTCTCGGCCAGACCACTCCCCCTTCCTGTGACGCGCAGGGCTTCCCCGGCTGACGCCCTGACGTCAGACGCCGGCCCGGACACGCCCCCCCCCACGGAGAAACACCTCAGCGTCGCGTCCTCAGCGCTAGGAGGGCGGTCCTGCTCCACCCCACAGGAAGCCAACTCATCGCCCGTAAGGCGAGCCAACCAGGGACAAGCGTTCCCCGCCCCCTGGCCGGACACACCTCCTTCCGGCGCTTCCTGCACACCACGTGGACGCTGCAACAGCCTCCAGACTCTGCACGCGTCCACAGCGCCAGCACAGGAGGATCCGTCCCGGCTTCACCCGCCCGCCGGCCTCAGGGGACACAGCAACCGCAGCTCCCACCGCGATCGCTGGGTACCGGTAAGCGGGGCACTGGTAGGCTCTGCACCCGGCAGACCCTACCAAGACCCCAGGCAGCCCCCACTCAGCAGTATAGCCCACAGCGCTAGGCCTTAATCGCGCAGCAGCTGACAATAGCGCACGCTTTACCAGGGCCTACCTATGCTCAACCCCGCTGCACACGCTCAGACCCCCACGGTGACCCACTACGCTTGTGCCCTTTATAAGAAAAAGTGGGCCTCAGGCCAAGCGTCCTGCCGTCCTCCACCACCACCATGTCTGCCCATCAGGATGCCACCAACGCTCGGGAGGAGAGCGCCCACACGCCCCCGGAGTGGGCCGTCGCCATGTCTCAGTCCTTCTCGGACTGGACAAAAATATCGCAGTCCCTCATACAGTTCCTGGAGCGTATGCCACAGCCCTCTGTCGCCACCAGTGCTACGAACGCCACCTACGGCGATTCGCCTGCACCTGACCACGACCCTCACAGAGGCAGAGCAAGGAACAGAACCAGAAAGCGGGTTCGTGCTAGTTCCCCGTCCAGCTCACCGGGCCCATCAGCGGCCCCCAGCCCGCCCAGAGCTACCCGGTCTCCCTCCCCGGAGACAGACACCGGGTCGGACGTAACATCCCAGGCAGGGTCTGACTCCGAGGACGATCAGCCCTCAGGGACACGAGACATGGTTGATAGCCTCATCTCGCTATCGTACAAACCCTCGAAATTAAGGAGGACGAGGCAGTCACCCAGGACGACCCCGTCATATTCAAAAAAGTCAAACGACCCTCAAGGGTTTTCCCCAATCACAAGGAGTTCGAGGCTACTACAGCCCGACACTGGGATAACCCCGGAAAGCGCTTCCCGGGAAGGAGACGGCTAGACGTCCTATACCCTTTCAGCTCTGATCTGGTAACCAAATGGTCCGAGCCCCCCAAGGTGGACCCTCCTATCTCCCGCCTGTCCTCCCATACGGTTCTGTCCATCCCGGACGCCGCGGCCCTCAAGGACGCCACAGACAGACAGATTGAAGCCCTGACAAAGTCCGCCTTTGAGGCATCAGGCGCATCACTCTGCCCCAACTTCGCCTCCACATGGGTGGCCAAGGCCGTATCAGCCTGGGCAAAGATTCTCAAGCGGGCGTCGCGTCGGAGGCCCCAAAAGAAGACCTCTACGACCTAGCAGACCAGATCGTTAAAGCAGGCAAATACCTCCTTAACGCTTCCTTGGATGCTGCCGCCTGCTCCGCAAGGGCAAACCGCAACATCACCGCAATCCGCCGGGTCCTTTGGCTAAGGGCGTGGAACGCGGATCCAGCGTCAAAAAAGTCCCTAACTAGCCTGCCCTTCCAGGGCTCTATGCTCTTCGGGTCCAGACTGGACCAGATCATCTCCGACACCACAGGGGGCAAGGGTACCTCCCTACCCCAATCCAGAACAAAACGGCCCTACAACAGGAAGGGAACACAGCCCTTTCGCCCCTTCCGTACTTTCACCGCCCCAGGCGGCTCCACCCAACAGGATCGACCCCCTTTCCACGGAGACAGAAGGAAACCTTCCTTCAAGTCCACCCCCCACTGGAAAAACAAGAGCCCCCCCCTAAGCCAACCAATAACAGGAACCAAAGATTCACCCCTAAATGACGGGTCACCCCCACCTGGAAACCCTTCCAGGGTGGGGGGAAGACTCCTTCGGTTCAAGGACACCTGGCTCTCAGTCGTCGACGACGCCTGGGTAAGGGAGATCACCACGTCCGGATACAAAATAGAGTTTTCCTCCTGCCCAAAGAGACGCTTCTGCGGCTCCCACCCACCAAAACAACCATCACATCGCCCAGGGTTTCTCCGCGCAGTCGCCTCACTGCTGGAAGCGGAAGTGATCGTCCCCGTTCCGCGGCACGAACGATTCTCCGGGTTCTACTCGAACCTCTTCGTAGTCCCGAAAAAAGACGGGTCACTTCGCCCGATCCTAGACCTCAAAACGGTTGAACCGCCATCTTCGGACCCGCCACTTCAAAATGGAGTCCTTGCGCTCGGTAATTACCTCCATGGAGCCGGGGGAATTCCTTTGCTCCGTGGACATACAGGATGCTTATCTACACATTCCGGCCTGCATCCAACACCAAAGGTACCTCCGCTTTGCGGTGCAGGAACACCATTACCAGTTCACAGCCCTTCCGTTCGGCCTGGCCTCCGCCCCCAGAGTCTTCACAAAGGTCATGGCGGCGGTCATGGCCATCCTTCGGTCCAAGGGGATTCTCATAATCCCCTACCTCGACGATCTCCTAATCAAAGGTCCGTCTCGCCAGGACTGCAATCAAAGCCTTCAGATCACCCTGAGCACCCTGTCCCGCCTCGGGTGGCTCATCAACCGGGAAAAATCCACCCTGATTCCAACCCAACGCATTCTCTTCCTGGGCATGGAAATCGACACCGTTCAGGCGCGAGTCTTTCTCCCGGAGGAGAAATTCTACTCTATCGGACAGGGGATCAAAGCCCTAAGACGACCGGAGCCCTTTCCACTTAGTTTCGGCCTCAGAGTCCTGGGGAAGATGGTCGCCTCCATGGAGGCAGTACCATACGCGCAGTTCCACACACGTCCCCTCCAGCTTGCCCTTCTGTCATCATGGGACAAGAATCCAGCGTCCCTAGACCGCCCAGTGATCCTGCCGCCCAAAGTAAAACAGTCCCTTACTTGGTGGACACTGGCCTCCTCCATTCTACGCGGAAGGTCATTTCTGCCTCTCCGGTGGCAGGTCATCACCACCGACGCCAGCCTGCAGGGCTGGGGCGCGGTCTATCAGCATTTCACAGCACAGGGCCGCTGGGAGACACACGAGGCCCTCCTGCCGATAAACCTCCTGGAGATCAGGGCAATCTTCCTGGCCCTACTCCACTGGCAGCCCCTCCTCAAGGGCAAACCAGTCCGCCTCCAGTCGGACAACGCCACGGCCGTGGCATACATAAATCATCAAGGAGGGACTCGCAGCAAACAGATCATGACCGAGGTAGGGAAGATCCTACATTGGGCGGAACACCACGTCCCTGCCATCTCCGCCGTACACATTCCCGGGTGGACAACTGGGAAGCCGACTTCCTCAGTCGCCAAGAACTGGCAGCCGGCGAGTGGTCACTCAACCCGGCCGTCTTCAACCAAATCTGCCAGAGGTGGGGCGTCCCAGACGTCGATCTAATGGCATCTCGGTCAAACCACAAGGTCCCCCAGTACGTGGCCAGATCCCGGGACCCGATGGCCCTCGGCTGCGATGCACTCGTCATCCCATGGGCCCAGTTCGAGATGCCTTACCTCTTCCCACCCCTCCCCCTGCTTCCACGGGTCATAAAGAAGATAAAGGCGGAAGGAGTCCCTGTCCTGCTCGTAGCCCCAGATTGGCCACGTCGGGCCTGGTATGCGGAGCTGATAAACATGCTCTCGGATGTACCCTGGAGACTCCCAAACTGCCCGCACCTCCTCTCACAGGGACCTCTCTTCCACCCGAATTCTCAGTCGCTCACTTTAACGGCATGGCCGTTGAAGCCGCGGTCCTGAAGAGTGCAGGCTTCTCGGAAAGGGTCATCCAAACTATGATAAGGGCCAGAAAACCAGCGTCTTCCCGCATTTATCACAGGTGCTGGAAGGCTTTCTTCCGCTGGTGCGAGAAGAACAACCTCTTACCCATGACCTTCTCCCTGCCTTCCGTCCTCGCCTTTCTGCAGTCGGGACTGGACTCCGGCCTTTCCCTCAGTACCCTAAAGGGTCAGGTTTCAGCCCTATCCGTGCTTTTCCAGTCCGAACTGGCCTCCTCGCCCCAGGTGAAGACCTTCCTGCAGGGGTCGCTCACCTAGCGCCCCCCTACCGCCCTCCGATTGATCCCTGGGATCTCAACCTGGTCCTGAGTGCTCTACAGCGTACCCCCTTTGAGCCGATCAAAGACATCCCTCTCACTCTACTCTCGTGGAAGGTAGCCTTCCTGGTCTCCATCACCTCTCTCAGAAGGGTGTCCGAATTGGCGGCCCTGTCCTGCCGCCCCCCTTTCTGATCCTGCATCAGGATAAGGTGGTCCTCCGACCCGTCCCCTCCTTTCTTCCGAAGGTAGTCTCGGCCTTTCACATCAACGAGGACATCGTCCTCCCGTCACTGTGCCCCTCACCAGCTCATCCCTTAGAAAGATCCCTCCACAAGCTTGA
Organism: Oophaga sylvatica; assembly: GCA_033576555.1. NCBI lineage: Eukaryota > Metazoa > Chordata > Amphibia > Anura > Dendrobatidae > Oophaga > Oophaga sylvatica. The sequence continues at coordinate 29,023,003 of JARQOD010000009.1, read as the reverse complement.
CCTGGTCAGGGCGATCCGAATTTACCTTTCTAGAACAACCACCTTTCATCAGGCGGATTCCCTGTTCATCCTCCATGAGGGCCGTCGCAAGGGGCTCGCAGCTTCAAAATCCACCATCGCCCGGTGGGTTCGTTCAGCGATCCACGAGGCATACCGATCCCAGAACAAACAAGCCCCTCCCGGAGTGAGGGCGCACTCTACCCGGGCGGTGGGAGCCTCATGGGCCATTCGTCACCAGGCTTCGGCGGCGCAAATCTGTAAAGCCGCAACCTGGTCTTCCCTCCACACCTTCGTGAAGTTCTACAAAGTTAATACCCACGCCTCGGCGGACGCAGGCTTGGGTAGAAAGATACTACAGGCGGCGGTTTCACACCGACCGACCTAAGTTTCTCTCCTCTCTCTCTAATATACCTAGAATCCCCACCCTTGGGACTGCTTTTGGACGTCCCATAGTAACCTGTGTCCCCCAATGAAGCGATAAAGAAAGAAGGATTTTTGGTACTTACCGTAAAATCTCTTTCTTGGAGTCTTCATTGGGGGACACAGCACCCTCCCCTAAATCCGTACCACATTAGACCTCAGACCGTTGCCTTGGGGTTGGCACATAGGCCGTGCCTCCGGTCACCATAGGTACTCCTACTACTACTGCTTTTGCACCAACTGAGTTGCTCTGTGCCTGTCGGTGGGTGTATACTGCTGGGGAGGAGTCAGTTTTTGCCAAATTTGCATAGTGTCAGCCTCCTAGTGACAGCACCATACACCCATAGTAACCTGTGTCCCCCAATGAAGACTCCAAGAAAGAGATTTTACGGTAAGTACCAAAAATCCTTCTTTCTCTTGTATCATATATCCTGACACCCAAGTTTTCATGGCAAAATACCTTTGTAAACTTCGTGTTTCTGTATGCAAATACTTGCGGTCTGGCCCAATGGGCGGCGGTTATTTGCATCCCCCCGCTCTCAGCTGGCCTCGCGTATCTTCGTCTGTGAATAGCACTGACAGCGTACAGTGTCCGCGCTTGCGCGTTGAAACAGGGCCCTAGTGCGTGCGCATTGTGCTTTTCCCAACAGTGGGCAAAGTAGCAAATCATTGCTGCGCATGCGCAGTAATGATTTTATGCTTTGCCCACTGTTGGGAAAAGCACAATGCGCGCAAGGGCGGCAAGCCGACGTACAGGAAATAAAAGAAGTGCGTACGGCAAGAATGGAGGCAGTGGGGGGATGCAAATAAACGCCGCCCATCGGACTGGATCGGACCACAAGTATTTGCATACAGAAATACGAACTTTACAAAGGTATTTTGCCATGAAAACTTGGGTGTCAGGATATATGATAGGTACCTATAGATTAGTTATGGGACGCACTATTCAGTCATATCTTTATCTGATATCGCAAAAATGGGGTGACATATTCCCTTTAAGTTTTAACCATTGTTGATTTTTATAGATTGGCTTTGTAAGTTCAGTGCTGCTTCATTAAAAAGCCAACAATAGTAAATTTTAGGGTTTAGTAACTTAAAATCTGGTAGTAACTGTTTTTAATTAATCGTTGTAATTTTGTGCTTTTCACAGGGTAACCAGGAGCCATCTGCTACTCCTGAGACCATGGTTCAACCTTTTGCTGCCATCCCCTTCCCGCCTCCACCGCAGAATGGCTTGTCTACAGAATACGGGAGTGCACAAGATTATGCAGCTTCTTCCACAGACCATGGACTCCCACTCTATGGGGGTGGACAAGGTCATGCAGAGCATAATGCCCCTGCTGCAAGCACAGCGAATACGTCGAGTACGGTGCGTGTACTGTTGGTTCTAAACCTGTCTGCTAACTGTACAGTTAAATTAGCATATGCAACTATTTTATTACATTTCCTTGCTATTTACAGTTTGACTTGACACTTTTCTTACAACAAAGATTTTTTTGGAGGGAATGTCACTAGGCTGTCCAATTCTTAAACTAAAGCCGGACCTTTTTAAAAGGGGTTATCCAGGACTATTTAATTTTTACTATGGCCTAGGAACTAGCAGGCGGGTAGTTGCCAACTGCGTGACTATTGTGCTCGGTGCAGATCTCTTAACACAGAATGGTCATATGGCTCCTGCCCATGATTCAGTGTCTTCCACTGACATGTTGACAGAGCAGAGGCTTCCTTTCCACTCTGCTCTGATGGGGCATGACTGCTGACATGCTGATTGACAGCCATCTACAGAGCAGAGCTGCTCTGTTGATGTGGAGAAGCTGAATCGCTGGCAAGAGCAGTTTTTGAACTGAGCCAGTGCCATGTAGAACAGGTAGATAGTTGCCACTGTTAGTAACTACCTGCCCGTTACTTTTTAAGCTCATAGTATAAATTAAAAGTCCTGGATACTTTTTTTTTTTTAATGCCTTTTACATCAGTTTATCATCCTGTATAGAAGTCTCCAAACCCCTCTGCATATCCCATATTATACTTTTTTTTTTTTTTTAATAACCCCCCCCCCCCTTTATTTTTTTTTTCTTGCCCCAATACGGCACAGTCCGGTTCAATGGGAGCTCCTGGTCTTGTTTGGTACCTCCTCGCAATCGCCATTGTACTGCCCCTGCTTCATGTGAATAACTCTTCCTATGGTGGGATTATACAAAGTATTTTTGGAATATGCAGAGGAGTTGGGGACTTGTATACAGGTTGCTAGACTGCTGTAAAATATCCATTTAATGTGGTGGCTTTAGTTGTATATTGGGAAAATCTAGTGACAGGGTCCTTTTTTTAATAGCATTACTTTATTTTTTTAATTCATTTCTTAAATTTCCTTTTGAAGGGGAGTCCAGTACTAGGTAACCTTTCCTTAATGGCTGTAATGGCCATCATTAAACAAAAAACATTTCCTACTTGACTCATGGGCTGACACTGTATCTATGATGCCAACGCTAAGGACTCCAGTGTTCAAGTGACATTGTTACTTGACTTCCATCAGAGATGGAGACAGGCATGTGAGCGAGCCTGCGCAGAGGTGGTCTGGAGCAATGTGTGTGTATAATAAATGTCAATCTGGAAATTTAACTTTCTACTTTAACATTTTAAACCACATCCTGAAAACATCAAAACTGCATATCCCATAAGTCCTGAAAGATTGGCATTTTTTTTACCCTAAAAATCATAATATGTAAATGGACCTGAATTTTCCTCTATCCCCATACCTTCCTTTTTGGGTGAGTAATTGCTGGCAGACCATCCAAAGACTTAAAACATTTGGCTGGTCCGCAAATAACTCTGTGATGATATTTTAAAACGTCATTGAATACTGAGCAGCTGCGGTGACATTGTTCAGGAGCAGGAATCCGACTTATAGAATCACCATAGAGAAGGCATAATTAATTACCAACTCTTCCCATCGAAGCGATCATGTCCTCATCGGACGTCTGGTGGGTGGCAGGACCCACTGGGGCTTGCCAATTTCAGCCTCCCATTCCAACTCCTGAGCTTAAATAGGTCTACTATTGTTAAAAAATTGTTACATTTTCATTAAATAATTGTTTAATGGCCTAAAAATGTGAAATACAAATTTTTTTTTTTTCTCCCAGATGTGGTCTCGCCCCATAAAATCACATAAAGATGAAATCCCATGCGTCCCAAAGGGCAATAATCAAACAAGAACATTTTTAGAGCTCTTAAAACCTCTTTTACAGAAAAGCAAAAGTATGCCTGGTCCATGAGCAGGTGAAAACTTTAGGTCTTTAGCTAGTTAAGAGCGATCACGTCAGTGTGGCTGCCTTTTTATTTAACGCAGTGTTTCTCAACTCCAGTCCTCAGGACCCACCAACAGGTCGTTTTCAGGATTTCCTTAGTATTGCAAAGGTGATGGAATTAATGCTTGAGCAGGTGATAAAATTATCACCTGTGCAATACTAAGGAAATCCTGAAAACATGACCTGTTGGTGGGTCCTGAGGACTAGGACTGGAGTTGAGAAACACTGATTTAACGGATGGTGGGATAACACTGCATCCTTTCCAAATGGCTCTTGCTCCCAATGGGCTTCCCTAGAAGACTTGAATAACTGAAAAAAAGTGTTTTAAAAATGTAACAAATATACTTTTGCTCACTTTCTGATAAGGGGGGGCCTCCATCCTGAATGTCTTGATGCGATATTCTACAGACCTTCATTCCATCCTCTCATTTCTATTCTTCCATTAATATTTTACGAGATTTTGGAACTGCACAAGCAATATAATCTTGGATTACACAATTTTTCCAAGATGTTCTTGCGTATTTTTCTGTACATTTAACTCTTGCAAACTGTAGACTCTTGATGCTGCGTCTTCAAGTGAAAATGTGATTGTGTTTTGGCAATAGCTTGGCTGTTAGTGTATGCCATTTTTCATTTCATGCTAGCAGACAGATGGAGCTCAGCCAGAAGGGCAACAGCCGCAGACGCAAAACAGTGACAGCGCTGAAACAAAAGCAACGCCTAAGCGACTTCATGTCTCCAACATACCATTTCGGTTTCGAGACCCTGATCTACGGCAGATGTTTGGCGTAAGTAATCAGTATAATTCTGCTTAATAAGGTTATAGATTTAGAACCATTGCATTCTATTGGCAAATAAATAAATTGTAAACTCTGTACTTTAAAATTTTTATGTTTCTAAGTGAATTTATTTTTTCTGCAGCAATTTGGAAAAATTCTTGATGTAGAAATAATTTTTAATGAAAGAGGCTCAAAGGTAAGTTAAAGCTTATTTTTAACTTTGATACACTTTGTACAGATGTTAGAAAACTTATATTTTGTGGTAAATATATTTCCAAAGATTTCAATGTAAAGAGAAATATGTGAAATTATTTTTTTTTTCGTTCTTCTAAAGCCCACTTAATGATTAAAATATCTGAAAATGTAAAAAAGCATTAAAACAAAATACTGTTATTAGCAATTTCCCCAAAGCCAGTATTCCAGTGTCTTACCCCAATTTATTTTTTTATTTATCAATTTTAAATGAACTGCAGGCACAATAATCAAGTAAAGTGCTAAATATTCTGAAAGCTACATCTGTTTAAACACGTGTAACTTAATCTAGATCTTTCCACATCTGGTTCAGTTTAATACGTTTAAGTTCAGACTGTTATTCCCTTTCCTGTTAGAATTGTGGCAGGAGAGCAAATCTAATACGTGGCAGTCTAATCGGCTCCACAGGCATAAAAACATCTGCCTATACTATAGCTTATGCACAAGCTATTCATATGATCTTGCATATTTCACGTAAAAGTATAATGGACGTTATTTAGAAAATATCCTAAAACACCTCACGCTCTCCTGCCCTAATGAGTACCTCTTATCTGCTGCTTTGTCAGGTTCAGTGTTGTAGGTGGATTATTGTTTTTTTTTCTACACTAAGGCAAAATATACGATTATACTAAAAAAGATGCATGATACTATAATTTGTCATTTTTCTTTTTTTTTTTTTATAAGGAATTGTCCATGATTTAACCTTTTATCCTGTAGCGTTTACAAAGTAAACTGGCTATAATCGGCCGTCTCTGCTCTAACCTTGCTGTGTGCTCCTGCCTCAGCCTGCTGAGCGCAGTAATTGCCCACGCACACTATACACAAGTTGGAATGAGAACTTTTTGGATCAGCAATGAGACAGTTAATATACCCACACAAGAATACAGCATAACAAAAATAACTGGAAAACCCATTTTAAATGGCTTCTAATGACCTCCTTGTTAGCGTAGTAAAAAGCCTATGTGCGATTTGCTGCAGACAGGGAAGCCCTATGTGCTAGTAAGAAATGACGTTCTGTATTCTATAGCATATAGATCTGACCCTTCACAATCGGAGAGCCGCTCAGTGACTGAGCACATCGATGTTAGTGATCTCCTCCACTAGTATAATGTACTTGGTTGCATGTCCGTGTAGTTCAGAAAGAACTACTTCTTGTTTATATAGCAGCTGTTAGCCATTAAATAAAACAAGTGTGGGCAGAAGTTTCTTTGGAACATTGCTATAAAATAAGTAAAGCTAGTCTATAGCAAGGAAGAAAAGCATGCAACAATGTCAATTGAACAAGTATTATGTAGATGTGATGGGATTATTTTGCTGAATCTGGAATTCATGGTTAAATGGATAGTTTCAAAAGATATCGCAAGCCAGCTGCCTGATGTAAATTGTTAATATATTGCAAAGTTTATATTATCAATAAATGCAAGTATGCTAATTTGTGGTTACATATTTGTTCTTTTATAGTAATCATCTGTACAGGTAATTATGTCTTCCATTCCAGGACGCCATTAGCCAATTTTTGTTTTCAAATTTTTATAACTTAACCTGCTCAGTGTTTTCACTAAAATACAGACCAACACTGTATTGGCATTACTAGGCTTGCTTTAATACCAAATATTACAAATTCTTATGCTCCCTCTTGGCAAAGTAAAGCTTTGTTTGCGAAATCTTTTGAAATGAAAATGTGATTTGTTTTTTTAATATCTTTTTTGTTTTGTTTTTTTGATAACATTTTGTATTCTGAACAGTTCTTAGGAAGCGGAAAATCCGTCTCGGTTATAAATTAACATTTACAGTTCCATGGTAAATTTTAATTTTTTTTTTTTCAGACAGGGATAATATATATGCCTCTCCTAATCCATTTCTACCCTACCTCTTTCTTTTTCTTTTTTTTTTTTTTTTTTGCCATCAGTCTGATTCCAAGTCATAAATTTAAGCTGAATTCATTTTGACAATGAAATGCTGCATTGGGTTAATTGCCAACAAGTAATGCATGCAATGTGTTAAAACCTAAAACCATCCTCTACCTCTGTGTGCAAGAGAATTCAAGCCTTCGGAGAAGACCACGTGTGACCCTTCCAACCCCACAGCACTACACCTATTTAGTGGAGGTCCTAAATGAATAGCAGGGAGCACAGGAACAAGGAATTTTTTTTTTTTTTTTTATAAAGAATAAGCATCAACTGCATTCACTATGACCTAAATTCAGAAATATAGAATGATTATGGCCTAGAATAATACTGATATATCATCATAGCCGGCAGGGCTGAACTGGGACCAAAAAGCAGCCCTGGCACACAGACCCCACCAGCCCACATACTATAACACCCATCAGCCCTGATCAGTGAATTTTGCTTTTACATTGTCATGCCTCACACGATTCTCTTAAAGGAGTTATTTGACGAGCCACATGTGAATGGCGCAGCAGTGCGTATGATCGACCACAGCTCCTTTTACTTGGTGCTCTTCAAAGCTACCGGTCTCAGGATCATGGAGTGCCAGCAGTCAGATCTGCAGCGAATGAAAAGTCATCCCCTTTCCAGAAGATAGGTCCTAACTTAAATTTTTGGGATAACCCATTTTAAACAGGGTTTTCAAGATTTATTTTTATTAACCCACAGGAAAGTAGAAAATAAACCAATAATGACCTTCCTGAAGTGCAATGCAGCTTATCCGACAACAGGACAAAAGTGCTGTGTGTGCTGTGTATATATACTGAGAATTACATCCAGTATACAGGACAGGAGAAATGGTACTGTGCAGTGTGTGTATATATACAGAATACAGAGAATTACATCCCGTATACAGGACAGAAGTGGTACTGTGCAGTGTGTGTATATACAGAGAATTACATCCTGTATACAGGACAGAATTTGTACTGTGCAGTGTATATATACAGAATAACAGAGAATTACATCCAGTATACAGGGCAGCAGAAGTGGTACTGTGCAGTGTATATTTATAGAATAAGGCCAGGATCAAACATGAGAGAAACACGGACGAGTCTCATGTTAATACCCGGCACGGCCACTGGCACTCGGGAGCGGAGCGAGCGGCTGCATAGAAATACATGCAGCTGAACGCTCCGCACCCGAGTGCAGATGGCAGTGCCGTCTATTAACATGCGAGACTCGTCCGTGTTTCTCGCATGTGTGATCCCGGCCTAATAGAGAATTGTATCCAGGACAGGAGAAGTTGTACTGTGCAGTGGTACTGTCCAGTGTGTGTATATACAGGGGAAGTGGTACTGTCCAGTGTGTGTATATACAGAGAATTACAGTGGGTTCGCAAAGTATTCAGACCCCTTTGAATTTTTGTTTCACTGAAGCCATTTAATAAATTCAAAAAAGTTCATTTTTTTTTCTCATCTATGTACACTCTGCACTCCATCTTTACTAGAAAAAAAGGAGAAATGTAGAAATTTTTGCAAATTTATTAAAGAAAAACTGAAATATCACATGGTCATAAGCATTCAGACCCTTTGCTCAGTATTGAGTAGAAGCACCGTTTTGAGCCAGTACAGCCATGCGTCGTCTTGGGAATGATGCAACAAGTTTTTCACTCCTGAATTTGGAGATCCTCTGCCATTCTTCCTTGCAGATCCCCTCCAGTTCCATCAGGTTGGATGGTGAACATTTGTCATCTGCCATTTTCAGGTCTCACCAGAGATGCTCAATTGGGTTTAGGTTAGGGTTTTGGCTGGGCCAGTCAAGAATGGTCAGAGTTGTTCTGAATCCACTCCTTTGATTTTAGCTGTGTGCTTAGGGTCAGTTGGAAGGTGAACCTTTGGCCAAGTCTGAGATCCAGATCACTCTGGAATAATTTTTCATCCAGGATATCTCTGTGCTTGGCCGCATTCACGTTTCCTCCAATTGCAACCAGTCATCTTTCCCTGCAGCTGAAAAACACCCCGAGAGCATGATGCTGCCACCACCATGTTTCACTGTGGGGATTGTATTGGGCATTTTTTTTTCTTTTTAGCAAACTCTATACGGGCTTTCAAATGTCTTGCACTGAGGAGAGGCTTCTGTTGGGCCACTCTGCCATAAAGGCCCGACTGGTGGATGGCTGCGGTGATAGTTGACTTTGTGGAATTTTCTCCCTTCTCCCTTCTGCATCTGTGGAGCTTAGCCAGGGTGATCTTGGGGTTCTTCTTTACCTCTATCACCAAGGCTCTTCTCTCACGATTGCTGAGTTTGGCTGGATGGCCAGGTCTAGAAGGACTTCTGGTGGTCCCAAACTTCTTCATTTAAGGATTATGGAGGCCACTGTGCTCTTAGGAACCTTGAGTACTGCAGAAATTTTTTTGTAACCTTGGCCAGATGTTTGCCTTTCCACAATTTTGTCTGAGCTCCTTGGCCAGTTACTTTGATCTCATGATTATCATATGGTCTGACATGCACTGTGAGCTGTGAGATCTTTATAGGCAGGTGTGTGTCTTTACAAATCAAGTCCTATCAGTTTAATTTAACACATCTGGACTCCAATGAAGTAGTAGAACCATCTCAAGGAGGATCACAAGGAAATGGACAGCGTGTGACTTAAATGAGTGTCTGAGCAAAGTGTCTTAATACTTATGACCATGTGATATTTCGGTTTTGATTTTTTTAATAAATTTGCAAAAATTAATAAATTTATATTTTTCAGTGAAGATGGGGTGCAGAGTGTATATTAATGAGAAAAAAGTGAACTTAGTTTCATTGCAGCCATTTGGTAAATGCAAAAAAAGAGTGAAAATTTTAAAGGGGTCTGAATACTTTCTGTACCCACTGGAAGTCGACTGGGACATAATTTTTAAGTTTTTCTTACCTTCAACATGCCGTAGCCCGCTTGTGCCCATTTAAATAGTCTTGGCTCATTGTTCCTCACAGAATTGCAACCCAATCTTTCTCTAATGAAACCATGCTTGTCAGAACTGGCATATGTTGAGGATCACAAAGTTCTGACAAATGGATCCTATAGGAGCAGAGAGTTGCAGTAAGTGTTTCAAGAGGAATGAGCTCTACCCCCAGGTCAGAGACCACCTGGAAGGGTGAGACAAACCATTTTACTTGTACATAATAAAATCATGATCAAGGTTTATCCAGAAACTGGGAAAGGCATTTGTGAGAATGTGATGCAGCTGTAACTTGTGATCAAATGCCCACAACATAATTCCCTGATCCCTACTCTGATGATCCATTTTTTTTTTTCTCTGGGGTGGGGGGACGTTATGGGTCACGGTAGCTTTTTCAGAAACTTCAACAGTGGGAGCACATGCTTCCAGCAATTAAACATCATCATGTGTTTCTGACGATGTTAGTCTTGATGGACATGGGTGAATAGGAACCCATGACAAGTAAGTTAACATTAGCTGAGATAGAGATGTCTCCACTAGGGTTGAGCATTCCGATACCGAAACCCGGTTCCGATAACTGAAATCCAATGTAAGTCTATGGGAACAAAATATCGGAATTAAAAATATTCCGATATTTTGTTCCCATAGACTTACATTGGATTTCAGGTATCGGAACCGGGTTTCGGTATCGGAATGCTCAACCCTAGACTCTCCACTTAAACCCACTGCTTTCAAGTAGCATCATGAAACCAACTCACCAGACGTGTCTGAATAGACACAGAATGGTAAGGCTGAAAATCAAGGAGGCTAGTACTAACCTTAAAAGGGTTGTCTGGTGTAAAATGAATAGTCTGCAGTCACACTGTGTCACTGCAGACTTACGAATCCACCAAGCTCTTGACCTTTGTGCTGCAGAGTCGCCGGTTTGTGAGGTGGGAATGGTGGTAATGTATGTGATACTCGGCCAACTAAGGGATGTGGCCTCACGCTATACGTGTGAGGGTGTGGCCATCCAGTGGGCGTGGGCTTGCTCAATATGATAGTATGGATGGAGGCCACGCCCACTATAGAGCTTTTGCCCAGGACTATGCATACACCACCGCCATGCCTTGTTCAGAAACTGTTGAAACCCTGCAGCTGTAACCTTGCCCCAGACCCTGAATAACAGCCGTCCCTAGTGCAGGGCCAGTGTCAGTCAGGGCTGGGGACGCGGCTACAGCCAGTGCTTTGTGTATGCAAAATGGTGACTGAACCGGCACCTCCCCCACGGCTTAAACTGAATGCTTCTCAAGACACAAAGTTAATTTTCTCCCCGCAGCGTTCTGCTACATGCAGGTGCCAGACAGGTTAGTAAGGCTATGTGCACACGTCGCGGTTTCTTAGCGGTTTTGCCGCGAAACGCAGCAAAACCGCTTACACAATACAACTCATTAAGGCCTATGAGATTCCGCAATGCTGTGCACATGCTGCGGGTTTTTCCGCGGCGGAATCGCATCGCGGGAGAATCCGCAGCATGCTCATTCTTTTTTGCGGAACCTCGGCGATTCCGCCGCCATAGGAATGCATTGAACCAATTACTTTCCGCATGTGGCTGTGCCCACCATGCGGAAAGTAAGCGGTTCATGTGCGGATGGTACCCATGGTCTGGAGGAGAGGAGACTCTCCTCCAAGCCCTGGGTGCCATATCCATGTAAAACAATAATTAAAATAAAAAATAATGATATTCTCGCCTTCCGGCGGCCCCCGCAGCTTTCCCGCCTTCAGCGACGCTCCCGCCAATCGCGTTCCCAGTGATGCTTTGCGAGATCACCCAGATGGCGTAGCGGTCTCGCGAGATGCTACGTCATCGGGATGATTGTCGCAAAGGACTCCTGGGACCGGAACTTGCCGGGAGCGTCGCTGAAGGCGGGAAAGCTGCAGGGGCCGCCGGAAGGTGAGAATATCATTATTTATTATTTTTTTTATTATTTTTACATTAGATCTTTTTACTATTGATGCGACATAGGCAGCATCAATAGTAAAAAGTTGGTCACACTTGTCAAACACTTGTTTGACTCGTGTGACCAACCTGTCAGATCGCTTGTAAAACGCTAGCATTCTGCAAGCTAATTCCGCTTGCAAAACGCTAGTTTTTAGCGGGAATACGCATACCTATAATATGCGGATTTCCCGCGGCAGGGAGGTGCGGAATTGCCGCGGAAATTTCCATGGCAATTCCGCAACGTGTGCACATAGCCTTACGCTATTAACCTGCAGATTAACCCTATGTCTACATTTTCTGGTGACAGGTTTCCTTTAATTCTGCCAAACGACAATTGAGCTTAGTGATGAGATTTAAGATCATTAATGGTGTGAGTGAGAAGAGAAAGGTGGTACAATTGATTATAGCGGAGTCTGAACAAAGTTTTCAGAGACAACCCAGACCGAATCTGCGTGCAGTGACTCCACCCCAGAGGCCGGAATGTTGGGGTTTGAACACTTTCTGATTTGGTCAGATTTGCCTGTTTTAAATTACTGAGACATCATCCATCTGCTTTGAGTTTTGTCAATATAGAGGGCAAAGTCGTTCTAGGGTTTAATTATCTGCATATAATGCAGCTTTAGAGACACCATGTACAATTGTACATCATAGCGAATATATATCAACCACTGCCAAATGCTCCGTTATTAGAACCAAGATCGGGGACAATGGCCACTCCTGTCTAGTCCCACTAAGAAAACTGTTAGTACAGACTTTAGCAGAGGGACCACCGTACAAGGCCATTACTCTACCATGTTGAGGCCTAGAGCAGTGTTTCTCAACTCCAGTCCTCAGGACCCACCAACAGGTCATGTTTTCAGGATTTCCTTAGTATTGCAAAGGTGATGGAATTAATGCTTGAGCAGGTGATAAAATTATCACCTGTGCAATACTAAGGAAATCCTGAAAACATGACCTGTTGGTGGGTCCTGAGGACTGGAGTTGAGAAACACTGGCCTAGAGCAATGTTTTAACCTCTTAACACCACGGCCAAATTCCGGGTTTATTTTTTCCTACTCTTCTTCCTTCAAGAGCCATAACTTTTTTTCTTTTTCCGTCCACATAACTGTATGAAGGCTCATGTTTGCGGGACAAGTTGTACTTTTGAATGGCACCATTCATCTTTTGAAATGTTCACTTTTAAAAACTGAAGGAAAAAAAATTGTTTGCCTGTTACAATGTTCTGAGACTTGTGAAGTTTTAAATCTTCAGGACACATGGCCGTTTTTATTTTTTTATTTATTTTTTTTTTTACTGATACCATTTTGGGGTACATACAATGTTTTTATCTCCCCTTATTGCATTTTATTGCAATGTTGCGGCATCCAAAACATAATTCTAGCGTTCAGACTTTTCTTCTAGTCACGATTTTACCCTCACCCCAAATGTACTTATTTTTGCTGTATTTAATAGTCTCCTTGGTCGTGAAGCTGCTATCGTCTGATCGCTTATGCTATACTATACACTATGTATAGAGAAAATGGCAATCTCATATGAACACCAGCTAAACGCTGGCTTTCACATCACAGGAGAAGTCATGCAGACCCCCAACTATCATGACAACCCATTGACCTATTGTCACGGACTCTTGGTATGAAGGTACCTACTGCCAACGAGTGTTAAAAGCTGCTGTCAGAGATTGACAGCAGCATTAACAGGGTAACCGCACCGCTTCAGCCACGTCTGTCAAGGCCAAGGCAGATGATGGCTGGATAATTCAGCAAAGCAAAGCCATCATCTGCCAGGAAAGATGCAGGTTCGGCTCATGAGCTCGCGTCAGTCAGGAGCACAACATTATGACATACATGTATACATGTATGTCATATGTAATGAAGGGGTTCAACATATTTTTGTTAGAAGGGATCAAAGTTGGTCATCAATTTCTCAATTTTCCGTCAAAATATGCTAAACCAATTTTTGTAGGGACCACATCACATTTGAAGTGACTTTGAAGGGCCTATATGACAGAAAATACTCGTGACACAATTTTAAAAAAACTGCACCCCTCAGAGTGCTCAATACCACATTTATTAAGTTTATTAACCCTTCAGGTGCTTCACAGGAACTAAAGTAATACGGAAGGAAAAAAATATTATACTTTTCCCTCAAAAATGTTGATTTAGCTCCAATTTTTTTTATTTTCACAAGGGTAACAGGATAAATTGCTCAGTCTGTTTTCTCCAGTAGTGCAAAACTGCTGTTTAGGCGCATAGCAGGGTTTGGAATGGAAGGAGCGCCACTTGACTTTTGGAGCGTAGAATTGGCTGGAATCAGTAGGGGATGTTTTGTCGTGTTTTGAGAGCCTATAATGTGCCTAAACCATGGCTACTCCCCACAAGTGACTGAATGTGAACCACATGTGGTTGAAAAATACTTTTGAGGCCTGAGCTTTGCACTGGAAGGAAAAGTTCCATATTGGAGTTCAGATTTTGCTAGACTGGTTTACAGGTGCCATGTCATATTGTCAGAGCCCCTGAGGTGCCAGAACAGCAGAAGCCACTACCAGTGACCCCATGTTACAAAATACACCTCTCAATGAATTCAACTAAGGGTGCAGTGAGCATATTTACATCATGTGTCTCACAGAATTTTATACCATTGGGTGGTGAAGAAAGAATAATTGTATTTTTTTTTTACCATAAAAAATTTTTTTTAGCCCCAGATTTTCTGATGAATGTGGCAAAATCCCTATATGTGGCTGAACATTGCTCCTTACACATATGGCGAGACTCTGGAGGGAAGGAGCGCTATTTGACTATTAGACGATAATTTGTTCTCCAATAGTTGGCAGACTCTGTATACAGAGCTTCTAAGTGCCAGAAGAGCAGAATCTCCTCTCTAGTGACCCCATTTTGGAAATTACACCCTTCTGGGAATTTATAAATGATTGTGACGATTTTGAGTCAATGTTTGTTTTCCAGAAACAATAGTGGCTGAATGAAAATTGCAAATCTGCCATTGTAGTGCCCATTAATGGTGCCCAGCTCGTGCTTCTGCAGACATGGATCCCATAAATCAAACGAGCTTTCATTTCTACAGAAATGCCAAATGTGGATGCTAAATGTGGTTTAGGCACGCTGGGGCTCAAATATGAGGGGCATTTGGATTTGGGAGTACATAATTTCCTGGATTTTTTTTTTTTTTGGGAGGGGGATAGAAGCCATAGTGCTTTTTAAGAGACTTTTTTGCTACTAGTAATGTGGAAGTACCCTATATTTACATTGACTGACAGACCTGAGTGGGGACTTGCTTTTTTCATTTTTTTTGTGGATTTTGTTGAAGCTTTTATTGGGAACATTTTACATAACGTTTGGGATCACATTTATTTATCCGCAGCTCTACGCTGAGCACTTACTTTGGGATTCCCATCTAATTCTCTGAATGACGTGATTCCGATAAAATCCCTGAGGGATACATTAAAGGATATGCCACACTAAACGAGATCGCTAACTAGATCGCTAAAACGTCACTATTTAGCGATCTCGTTAGCGACCTCGTTGTGTGTGGCATGTAGCAATGATGTGGCCCCTGCTGTGATGTCGCTGATCGTTCACTAGCGTTCTGGACCGTTTTTTGATAGTTGGCGTCCCGCTGGTGAGCCTATATCGCTGTGTTTGGCACCTTTTGCGAACGACGAGCGACCTCGTTTGTGACGCATATGACAGCGGCGCAGGCGGGACTAGGGTTTTTAGCGTCACTGAGTGGATCGCAATATCTGTAAGTTCTCTTTTGCGTCACAGAGAGGATCGCAGAAGTTGCAAAGCAGGCTAGCAGGATGCAGAGAGCAGGAGCGATGCTGGAAATTCCTATGAATCAGAAGCGCTCAGTACATGCTAATTACATCCTAACGACCGCCAAAGTCGTTAAAGAGATCGCTGACCGCTGATGTGTCGTTTATGAGATCTCCTGTTTGGCAGCTACTAGTGACCTAAAAGAGATCACACCAACGATCTCGTTAGCTTGCGTCGTTATTGAGATCGCTAACGAGATCGCTAACGAGATCGCTAAGTGTGGCAGTACCTTAACAGTAATGAGGCAGCAGTTACTCTGGACTCTGGTCTCTATTCAGCAGTATCCTTTGCAGGGGTGCACAAAACTATGGCCGACCGCGCTCTTGTGCACAAGCGGATCATAGTCCGGACAGTGTCCAGTGTCTCAAACTGCCTCATCTTCCACCGTGGGTTCTGTCCGAATCACGTACTTCAGAGATCTACATGGAAACCCTGGTGTGCTTAAGCGCTCAGCGAAGAGCGTAGGATAAATGTGAGCTGACCCTTACTGTGATCTTTGGGAAGCAGAACAATGAACAAATCAACAGCAGGTGAAGAATTGGGTTTTATTTATTTTTTTACGCCATTCCTCATGTGGTATAAGTGATTAGGTGACTTTATTCTTCGGGTCAGTGCGATCACAGCGACGCCAGATTTATATCAGGTTTTTATGTTTGGCAGATGTCACACACTGAAAGGTTTTTGTTGCAAAACAAGTTTTTGCATCGCCATGTTTTGAGAACTATAATTCTCTTATCTCCAACAACAGTCATGTGAGGGCTTGTTTCTTGTGGGGCGAGTTGATGTTTTTATTGGTGCCATTTTCGGTCGCATAACATTTTTTGATCGCTTTCTATTCAGATTTTTGGGGAACAGAATGAACAAAAACCAGCAATAAAGGAATTGTTTCCTTGTTGTGTTTTTTCTTTTTAATGCCATTCACCATGTGGTTACATTGATAAGGCAACTTTACTCTTCAGGTCAGTAATACCACATTTATATACTTTTTATGTTTTTGCGCTTTTACACAATAAAAACTATTTTATAGAGAAAATAATTGATTTTGCATCGCTTTATTCTGAGAGCTATAACTTTTTTTTTGCTCAACTCTGACGGTGCTGTATGGCGGCTTGTTTTTGGCGGGTCATGATGTTTTCAACTACACCATTTATATTTCCGTTTGATTTTTTGACTGCATTTTATTACACATTTTGTTTGGTGTTATGATGAAAAAAGCATAGTTTTTTTGCCACACTTTTACTTTTTTTTTTCACTGTTTACTGAAGTGTGGCCTTTTTATAGATTGGGTCGTTCCTGGCGACGAATTATGTATACTTTGTTTTAACCTCTTAGTGTCAGAACCAATTTGGTAATTAATGAGCAAGCCAATTTTTACAATTCTGACCACTGTCGCTTAATGAGGTTATAACTCTGGAACGCTTCAACGTATCCCACTGATTCTGAGATTGTTTTTTTCGTAACATTGTGCTTCATGTTAGTGGTAAAATTTCTTTGATATAACTTTTGACTTGTTTATTTATGAAAAAAACTAATATTGGCAAAAATTTTGAAAATGTTGCAATTTTCAAACTTAAAATTTTCGTGCCCTTCAATCAGAGAGTCTTATCGCACAACATAGTTAATAACCTTTCCCACATGTCTACTTTGCATCAGCACAATTTTTGAAACCATTATTTTTTGACGTAAGGGCTAAAATTTGACCGGTGATTTTTTTCATTTTTCCAAGAAAATTTACAAAACCATTGTGTGTGTGTGTATATGTATATATATATATATATTATTATTTTTCTTTTTTTTTTTTTTTAGGGACCACCACACATTTGAAGTGAGTTTGAGGTGTCAATATAACAGAAAACAACACCAAAAGTGACATTCTAAAAACCGCACCCCTCAAGGTGCACAAAATCACATTAAAGAGGTTTATCAACCCTTCAAGTGCTTGACGAGAACTAAAGCAATGTGGAAGGAAAAAATGAACATTTTACTTTTTTCACAAAATTTACCTTGGAACCAAACTTTTCTATTTTCACAAGGGTATCAGGAGAAAACGGACCACATAATTTGTTGTGCAATTTCTCCGGAGTACACCGATACCCCATATGTGGGGAAATGCCACTGTTTGTAGGCATGGCAGGGCTCAAAACGGAGGTAGCACAGTTTGAGTTTTTGAGCGCATAATTGGCTGGAATCGGTGGGCGCCATGTCGAATTTGGAGACCCCCTGATGTATCTAAACAGTGGAAACCCCCAATTCTAATTCCAACTCCAACACAGCCCTAACCCCAACACACCTCTATCCCTAATCCCAACCATAACTCTCACCACCACCCTAACCCCAACACCACAACCTAACCCTAGCCTCAACCCCAACCCTAACCATAATGGAAAAATGTAAATACCGTATATACTCTAGTATAAGCCGACCCCCCCCCCCCCCCTAATTTTACCACAAAAAAACTGGGAAAACTTACCGACTAGAGTATAAGCCTAGGGTGGAAAAATTATATTATGCCCTATATGCTGCCCATGTATTATGCCCCCATAGATGCTCCATAGATTGTGCCCCCATAGATGCTCCATAGATTATGCCCCCATAGATGCTCCATAGATTGTGCCCCCATAGATTCTCCATAGATTGTGCCCCCATAGATGCTCCATAGATTGTGCCCCCATATGATGCTCCATAGATTGTGCCCCCATAAGATGATCCATAGATTGTGCCTTCATAGATGCTCCATAGATTGTGCCCTGTTGTGAATGGACTTGAAATGAGTTCTGAGCAGAGGCTCCCTCTGGTGGTTACAACGGTACTGGACTGTCCAGTGAAGATTGTGAGGAGTGGGAATCAGGTGTTACTGACTGGTCTTATATAAGGGAGTCGCCTTCCCATCAGGGTTGCCGGTGATCAATTGTTCTGGTCTCAATCCTTGATTCCTGTTTCCCTTGTAGCCTGCTGTGTCGTGTCTGCATCTCCTGCTAACAGATAAGACATTTTCTTCTTTTTGTTTTTGTGCTTGATTTTTGCATTTTGTCCTGCACTTCTGTGGGGGCCTTCAGGTCCCCTCCGGGGGCTTTTGCCCTCTCAGTTTAGTTCAGCCACTGATGTTTGTACTTTTGCTTTTTCCAGTTTTTTCAGTGGCTGCTGTTTTGATTTTGTTACACCAGAGAACTAATTTAGGTGGTAGAGGTCGTGTGATCTCAGGTGATTTTGAAGTTAGTAGAGTTGGTGCTTTTCAGGGTTTTTTGGGATTGCAGTAAGTGCCCTTCCTATCCTTTTCTATTTAGGTAGTTTGGGCCCCAACGTTTGCTCATACTATTTTCTGTGTGTGTCTGTATTTCATCTTGTCTAACCGCCATTACATGTTTGGGGGCTTTCTATGTTCTTTGGGGATCTGCTCCGGGGCAGATAGCTTTCCTATATCTATCTTTAGGTGTAGTTAGTTTCTCAGGCTGTGACGAGGTGTCTAGGGCCAACGTAGGAACGCTCCACGGCTGCCTCTAGTTGTGGTGGTTAGTCAGGGTACTGCAATCTCATAGATTCCAACTTCTCTGGTGTATTGCCTTTTTTACCTGCACTCCTCAGCTACCGAAACATAACAGTGCCCCCATAGATGCTCCATAGTATAGGTCCCTTATGCGGCCGCAGCTGCTGCAACCGAAAAAAAAAAAGACATACTCAGCTCTCGTTGCTGGGGGCCAGGTGCCGGTGTCCTGAGCAGGCGGGGACACCGGCGCGCTATGGGGGACAGGTGCCAGTGTCACCGCTTGTTCAGGGCCCGGCACCTGCGATATTTACCTGTCACCCGTTCCGCCGCTGTCTTCCGGGTCCTCCAGCAGTCAATGCTCAGGCAGAGGGCGCGGCGCGCAGTAACTACGTCATCGTGCCCTCTGCCTGAACATCGCAGCAAGAGGACCTGAGGACACAGCAGCGAGCAGCGGTGGAACGGGACAGGTAAATATCCCTTATCCAGGGTGGATTTGATTTAAATCAAACTGATTTAAATCACGATTTAAATCACGATTTAAATCACTAGTCAGTAAGGCTTGATTTAAATCAGTGATTTAAATCAAAGTTTCTACCAGACCGGTATATCTAATTTCATCATGTGCGATACGCCCCAGACTGGTGTATCTAATTTCATCAAGTGCGATATGCCCCAGACCGGTGTATCTAATCCCATAATGCGATACACTACACTCAGCCCTGTATCTAGATACATGCAGTGTGTCATGTGCTGTGAATAATCCCAGTGTGTGATACTCTCCACGTATCTGTGCTCAGTTTATAATACAGCGAGCAGCATGGACTAACAGAATAGATGCTGCCGGTCGTCCTCAGTGACAGCCTACTGTCAGTATCACTGGCAGTCCCCAACAAAATGGCTCCGCTCTCTGAGCCTAAACTACATCCTCTGTTATTACAAACACCTAGTAACGGAGGAGAGAAGTCACACGTGATCATTTTCTTGTCTGCTTGCCCTTCCTCCTCCTCACACTTAGATTCACATTCTTCTTGTGTTGTGCAGATCTATTCCACTCCAAACAATCAGAAACATTGTCTAACTTCTTGGACTTGGCACTGAAGGGGTTGATTCTGTATTCATAGGTTTGTAGAACAATAGGATTAAGGTCTTTTTCTCAACTCTGTTCATGTTGTAACATTTTTGCCGTGAAGAAGAGGCTGGAGTCAAATTCCGCTTTTGAGAACTGCGTAAGTAAAGCGAGCGTCTGTGATAACATAGGAGAGAAACTGCCCACTAATCCTACAGAAACCTCTGGAAGAGCATGGCATTGTGAATGTTACACATATACAGCCTTTTTTTGATTAAACCAGAACTCTGGGTGACATGTTTAAACATAGTTCCAAAATGGAACAGGGCAACTCTCTATCATTTAATATACCACAAAGAATTAGAGCTTCCAGCCCAAATAGAGACATGAGGCAATAATATATATAAAAGATACAAACTTTATTAACAAATATTACTAAAATGTTCACAATATTGTAAATTTAAGATGAGAGGTACAATGGTGAGTAGGAAGATATAAACACCTGTCGCACAAAAAATCAGCACATCTGAATCCAAAAAGTGGTCTATCAAGCACAGTATATCAGATAATGTTGAAATAAATCAGTCAATTTAGTATCCGGACAGGAAAACAATATATATTCCCAAAGTGGGGTAATATATCATTCCATATAATATGTGGGATAATTAATCCATCATATCCTGCCTGGAGCATAAATGTGCCAAAGAGTAAGACACACTGCCCCCGAGGAAGCTCAAGGAGCGAAACGTGCGTCGGGGCACGTACCTGGTCCGTTACATTTCCCCAATATGGGTAAGCACTTTCCAGCATCTTTTTCCGCAGCTGACATGGCACCTCACAGGAGCTGGTAGATGTGTGGGGGGGATTTTCTTTCTTTTTTCTGTCCCCTCTTCTCTCTAATGCCATATCAGATCTATCTGTCTTACTCTTTGGCACATTTATGCTTCAGGCAGGATATGATGGATTAATTATCCCACATATTATATGGAATGATATATTACCCCACTTTGGGAATATATATTGTTTTCCTGTCCGGATACTAAATTGACTGATTTATTTCAACATTATCTGATATACTGTGCTTGATAGACCACTTTTTGGATTCAGATGTGCTGATTTTTGTGCGACAGGTGTTTATATCTTCCTACTCACCATTGTACCTCTCATCTTAAATTTACAATATCACATATACAGCCTTTATTGTACTGAGTTAAACAACTCAGCTTTATCTCATGATGGAAGAACCTTTGGATGGTAAAATATTTTCCTCAAAAAGCAGTTTATTGAAAAAAATCCGATTTAAATCAAAAAAATCCGATTTAAATCAAAAAAATCCGATTTTTTTGATTTTTTTAAAAAAATCATTGATTTTTATCCACCCTGCCTTATACTCACCCTCCCGCCGGCGCGTCTCTCTGTAGCACCCCTGCTCTTCTCCCACGGTCCTGGCGCCTGTGTTCAGCGGTCACGTGTTACCGCTCATTGAAGTCATGAATATGTGCATATTCATGACTTTAATGAGCGGTGCTACTGATGGCTGAACACAGGCGCCGGGACCGTGGGAGAAGAGCAGGGGGGCTGCAGAGACCGTGCCAGGAGGAGGTAAGTATATAGGACAGCCGCGCTCCCCCTCCCCCGCCGAATCCCTGGTATATGACTCGAATATAAGCCGAGAGGGGGACTTTCAGCCCTAAAAAATGGGCTGAAAATCTCGGCTTATATTCGAGTATATACGGTAAGTCAATTTCTTTATTTTATTATTTTTACCTAACTAAAGGGGTGGCGGTTTGATTTACTATATTTTTTTTTTATTTTGATCACTGTGTTAGGGTCTATCACAGTGATCAAAATGAATCAATAGGAAAAATTTCCTATTGCTGGGTGTTGGCCGGCAGATCTCAGCGAGCGCACATGCGCCCGCCATTTTCTTTCCGGACGAAGACTCCGACGGCTAGGGGACATCACCGTGGGATGCAGGAGGGTCCAGAGACACCTGAGGTACCGGGGGACCCCATTTCTCTCTCCTCTGATCTGTTGGATCACATCAGAGGAGACAGAAATTAAATGAGAAATCTGATTTCTTTTTTTTTTTTTTTTTTTTTTTTGTGGTCGCTGTTATTCCATGAGTAATGGTGATCGTAACACTGGTCCTTAAGAACGGACCTGAATCATGTTCTCCGGGGTCTCCCCTACAACTGTCGGAACTAAATGGATGGTCAAATGTAGCAGTGCACAAATAGAATATTGCAGCGATGGGCAATGTGTGGCCGGACTAGTGACTTGTATAGAGAGAAAACTATGTTCTTGTCAGGAGCATGTATGCACCATTTAGTGCACCCCACAATCTTATCTGACTTGGCAGAAGCTGCTTGGCACTGGTCACTAGAGTAAGTTTTGCTGTCCAGATGCACCCCAGTTGATTTTTTTTTTTTCTTCAGTTTTACCATTTAGTGCATAAATATTTTATTTCCTTGCTTCCAGTGCATGACCTTACATTTTTCTACATTAAACATTAATTGCTGTATTTCAGCCCAACACTCCAGCTTACATAAATCCCTCTATAATGAATTATCCTTCTCTGTTGATTACCTTGCAGAGTTTAGGATTTGCAAATGATTGTGAAAGGTAGAGATGCACAGCCAAAATGAGTAATGGGATGCTACCACTGCAAGAAACTGGCTGATGTCGAGGAAAAAAAAAATCCAGAGATGCAGGAATGCGTGCACACCTATAAATATCAAATTCAATTTTATTGTGCACAATGTAACTCCATGATTAAAAACACTCTCCCCATCAGCAGAAGAAGAGACTGAACCTTGATGAAGATGAAAAGTCAGTAAGATCGTCCAATAACTTCTTTCTAATATTGGGGTCTTTGATTAAGAACTCATTCAGACGCCAATGACAGGCCCAGGAAGGAGGTTGAACATTTAAGATCCAACACCACTGGAGTGTGATCAGACCAAGTTATTTGACCCATCTTCACTTTTTCCAACATCCTAAAACTTATTATGTTAGCAAAAAAGAAATCAATTCTGGTATGGGTGTGATGAAGTTGAGTGAAAAATAGGCTCTTTCCCCAGGATGCTCCGTCCTCCATAAATCAAAAAGCAAATTGGCCCTAATTACTTTCCTAAAATCCAATACCAGTCTGGTTACATTATGTGATGGTGGCTTATTCTCAAGGGAATAATAACACTATGTAACAAATTTTTATTTATTTTTTGTTCCTGGGTCCAAAGTGTGTTTTCCTAACCCGTTATGCCTAAAACAAATAGAAAATAGTTGTTGTGCCACAAAAACTTTGCTTTTGTGATCAGGACATTGAAATTTTGAAATTTGTCTGTTTTCGGTATAAGGTATCAACCACTGAGGACTCTCAACTCTAAATATTTTTCTGTTTTCGGGAAAATTCTCGATTCTTATTCAATACGGAGTAGTCTTCTAGAATATTGTTTAACTGCTAGAATTGTGCAGAAGTTTCTACAATTTTCCAGAATTATCTGGAAGTGTCTAGAAACTTTTAAAACTTTCTAGAACGTTCTCACTGTTCAATAGTAGTCATACAAGTATCTCATTTCACATGCGAATATTGCACATGCGAATATTGCAAGAAAACTCTTGAAGGTAAGGTGAATAATTGCTGCTCGTTTACATGGCAGTGCTTTATTTTGTAGAATCTCAATGATTTAGATCGAGTACAGTTTAACCCCTTACTGCCCGCGGACGGAATAGTACATCCGTGGCCAGTATCCCCCCGATTTGATGAGGGCTCCGGCAGTGAGCCCGCATCAAAGCCGGGACATGTCAGCTGTTTTGAACAGCTGACATATGCCCGCAATAGGCACGAGTGGAATTGCGAATATGCACACCGCTGACCCCCATCATGTGATCGGGGGTCATCGGTGCATCGGCATAACAATCAGAGGTCTCCTTGAGACCTCTAAGGATGTTATGCCGGATTGCTATGAGCACAACCCTGTGTTCTGCACTCATAGCAATGCAGTAATTCTGCTACATAAAGGTGATCTGAGCATCACAGGTATGTAGCAGAGGCGATCGAGCTATGGCATCTTCCAGACTCCCATGGGGACGATTGAAGCATACTAAAAGTAAAAACAAATGTTTAACCCCTTCCCGACCCATGACGCCACGTAGGCGTCATGAAAACCTGTGCCAATCCGACCCATGACGCCTATGTGGCGTCATGAAAGGATCTCGTCCCTGCGGGCCGGGAGACCGGGGTCACTCAAAGGTCACCCGACCCGCAGTTACAGGACCCTTTGTGCTTCACCACAGGGGGGTTGGCTTAACCCCCCCGTGGCCACGATCGCTCTGATTGGCTGTTAAAAGTGAAACAGCCAATCAGAGCAATGTGTAATATTTCACCAATTTAATTGGTGAAATATTACAATCCAGCCATGGCCGATGCTGCAACAGCATCTGCCATGGCTGGAGACCGAGCCCTGACCCCCCCCCCACACCGAATCACGGCGGTGATCGGCCGCCGCCACCGAAAGATGGCAGCGATCGGTCACCGCCGTCACTTACAGCTCCCCTCCTCTTTTGGTCCACTGCCCCCACTTCCTATCCCCCCCCCCAGCCTTCCGACCCCCCTACTCACCTCTCCCGATCCACCGATGTCCCACAATCGGGCCCGGCGTCCGCCTGGGCCTCTTCATGGGCGCCGCCATATTGGAAAATGGCGGGCGCATGCGCAGTGCGCCCGCCGGCCGGCGCATGCGCAGTGCGCACCCCCAGTGTTCAAAAATTTATTGTGATCACTGTGATAAACTGTCACAGTGATCAAAATAAAAAAAGTAAATGAACCCCCCGTTTATCATAGGTAGGGACAAATAAAAAAAATAAAGAATTTTTTTTTTTTTTCCTAGCGGATTTTGCTGCTGATCCGCAGCTGATTTAGCTGCGGATCCGCGGCGGATATCGCTGCTTATCCGCGGCGGATTTCGCTGCTCATCCGCGGCGGATTTCGCTGATGATCTGCGGCGGATTTCGCTGCTGATCCGCGGCGGACTTCGCTGCTGATCCGCGGCGGACATCGCTGCTGATCCGCGGCGGACTTCGCTGCGGATCCGCTGTGGATTTCGCTGCTGATCGGCGGCGGATTTCGCTGCTGATCTGCGGCGGATTTCGCTGCTGATCTGCGGCGGATTTCGCTGCTGATCTGCGGCGGATTTCGCTGCTGATCGGCGGCGGATTTCGCTGCTGATCCGCAGCGGATTTCGCTGCTGATCGGCAGCGGATTTCGCTGCTGATCCGCTGCGGATTTCGCTGCTGATCGGCAGCGGATTTCGCTGCTGATCCGCTGCGGATTTCGCTGCTGATCGGCAGCGGATTTCGCTGCTGATCCGCGGCGGATTTCGCTGCTGATCGGCGGCGGATTTCGCTGCTGATCCGCTGCGGATTTCGCTGCTGATCCGCGGCGGATTTCGCTGCTGATCGGCGGCGGATTTCGCTGCTGATCGGCGGCGGATTTCGCTGCTGATCGGCGGCGGATTTCGCTGCGGATCCGCGACTGATTTCGCTGCTGATCCGCGGCGGATTTCGCTGCGGATCCGCGACTGATTTCGCTGCGGATCCGCGACTGAGTTCGCTGCGGATCCGCGACTGATTTCGCTGCGGATCCGCGACTGATTTCGCTGCGGATCCGCGGCGGATTTCGCTGCTGATCCGCGGCGGATTTCGCTGCTGATCCGCGACTGATTTTGCTGCTGATCCGCGGCTGATTTTGCTGCTGATCCGCGGCTGATTATCTGCTGATTCATCTGCGCTAGCGGGTATAGCATAACGCGATCGCATTATGCTATACCGTTACCAGCCGGTCAACGCTACGTGTTGACATCGCTGCTGATCCGCTGCGGATTTCGCTGCTGATCGGCGGCGGATTTCGCTGCTGATCTGCGGCGGATTTCGCTGCTGATCGGCGGCGGATTTCGCTGCTGATCGGCAGCGGATTTCGCTGCTGATCGGCGGCGGATTTCGCTGCTGATCGGCGGCGGATTTCGCTGCTGATCGGCGGCGGATTTCGCTGCTGATCGGCGGCGGATTTCGCTGCTGATCGGCGGCGGATTTCGCTGCTGATCTGCGGCGGATTTCGCTGCTGATCGGCGGCGGATTTCGCTGCTGATCCGCGACTGATTTTGCTGCTGATCCGCGGCTGATTTTGCTGCTGATCCGCGGCTGATTATCTGCTGATTCATCTGCGCTATACCGTTACCAGCCGGTCAACGCTACGTGTTGAACGGGCTGGTAAAACGCAATATGAACCCAGCCTTAGGGTTAGAACTAGGGTTAGGGTTAGCATTAGGGCTAAGGTTAGAATTACGGTTAGGGTTGGAATTTGGGTTAGGGTTGGAATTTGGGTTAGGGTTGGAATTTGGGTTAGGGTTGGAATTAGGGTTAGGTTTGGAATTAGGGTTAGGCTTGTAGTTAGGTTTATGGTTAGAGTTGGGATTAGGGTTAGGGGTGTGTTGGGGTTAGGGTTATGATTAGGGTTTGTATTAGGGTTAGGTGTGTGTAGGCGTTAGGGTGTGTTGGGGTTAGGGTTGGAGTTAGAATTGAGGAGTTTCCACTATTTAGGCACATCAGGGGGTCTCCATACGCGACATGGCGCCACCATTGATTCCTGCAAATTTTGCGTTCAAAAAGTCAAACAGTGCTCCCTTTATTCCAAGCCCCGACGTATGCCCAAACAGTGGTTTATCCCCACATATGAGGTATCAGCGTACTCGGGAAAAATTGCACAACAACTTTGGGGGTTCTAATTTCTCCTGTTAACATTGGGAAAAAAAAAGGGGACTAAAAATTATTTTTGTGGAAAAAAAAATGATTTTATATTTTCACGGCTCTGCGTTATAAACTTCTGTGAAGGACTTGGAGATTCAAAGTGCTCACCACACATCTAGAGGAGTTCCTTGGGGGATCTAGTTTCCAAAATGGGGTCACTTGTGGGGAGTTTCTACTGTTTAGGCACATCAGTGACTCTGCAAACGTAACATGACGCCCGAAGACCATTCCATCAAGTGGGCATTTCAAAAGGTCACTACTTCCCATCCGAGCCCCGACGTGTGCCCATACAGCAGTTTTCTCCCACATATGGGATATCAGCATACTCAGGACAAATTGGACAACAACTTTTGGGGTCTAATTTCTCATGTTACCCTTGCGAAATAAAAAAATTGGGGACTAAAAGATCCTGATTGTGGAAAAAATATGATTTTTTTATTTTCATGCCCGGGCGTTATAAACTTCTGTGTAGCCCTTGGGGGTTCAAAGTGCTCACCACACATCTAGATAAGTTCTTTGCGGTGTCTAGTTTCCAAAATGGGGTCACTTGTGGGGAGTTTCTACTGTTTAGGCGCATCAGGGGCTCTGCAAACGTAACAAGATGCCCGCAGACCATTCCATCAAGTTGGCATTTCAAAGCGTCACTACATCCCTTCCGAGCCCTGACGTGTGCCCAAACAGTGGTTCCCCCCCACATATGGGGTACTAGCGTACTCAGGACAAACTGGACAAAAACTTTCGGGGTCCAATTTCTCCTGTAACCATTGTGAAAATAAAAAATAGTGGGCTAAAAAATCATTTTTTGAGAAAAAAAAATGATATTTTATTTTCACGGCTCTGCGTTATAAACTTCTGTAAAGCACCTGAGGGGTTCAAAGTGCTCACTATGCATCTAGATAAGTTCCTTAGGGCGTCTAGTTTCCAAAATGGGGTCACTTGTGGGGGAGCTCCAATGTTTAGGCACACAGGAACTCTCCAAATGCGACATGGCAACCGCTAAATATTCCAGCATATTTTCTTTTCAAAAAGTCAAATGGCGCTCCTTCCCTTCTGAGCCCTGCCGTGCGCCCAAACAGTGGTTTATGATCACATATGAGGTATCTGTGTACTCTGGAGAAATTGCCCAACAAATTTTAGAATCCAATTTATACTGTTGCCCATGTGAAAATGAAAAAAACAGGCTAAAAGAAAATTTTTGTGAAAAAAAAGTACTTTCTTTTTTTTACGGATCAATTTGTGAAGCACCTGGGGGTTCAAAGTGCTCACTATGCATCTAGATAAGTTCCTTAGGGGGTCTAGTTTCCAAAATGGGGTCACTTGTGGGGGAGCTCC
Organism: Oophaga sylvatica; assembly: GCA_033576555.1. Classification (NCBI taxonomy): domain Eukaryota; kingdom Metazoa; phylum Chordata; class Amphibia; order Anura; family Dendrobatidae; genus Oophaga; species Oophaga sylvatica. The sequence continues at coordinate 28,994,916 of JARQOD010000009.1, read as the reverse complement.
AATGTTTAGGCACACAGGGACTCTCCAAATGCGACATGGCAACCGCTAAATATTCCAGCATATTTTCCATTCAAAAAGTCAAATGGCGCTCCTTCCCTTCTGAGCCCTGCCGTGCGCCCAAACAGTGGTTTATGACCACATATGAGGTATCTGTGTACTCAGGAGAAATTGCCCAACAAATTTTAGGATCCAATTTATACTGTTGCCCATGTGAAAATGAAAAAAACTGAGGCTAAAAGAAAATTTTTGTGAAAAAAAAGTACTTTCTTTTTTTTACGGATCAATTTGTGAAGCACCTGGGGGTTCAAAGTGCTCACTATGCATCTAGATAAGTTCCTTAGGGGGTCTAGTTTCCAAAATGGGGTCACTTGTGGGGGAGCTCCAATGTTTAGGCACACAGGGACTCTCCAAATGCGACATGGCAACCGCTAAATATTCCAGCATATTTTCCATTCAAAAAGTCAAATGGCGCTGCTTCCCTTCTGAGCCCTGCCATGCGCCCAAACAGTGGTTTATGACCACATATGAGGTATCTGTGTACTCAGGAGAAATTGCCCAACAAATTTTACGATCCAATTTATACTGTTGCCCATGTGAAAATGAAAAAACTGAGGCTAAAAGAAAATTTTTTGTGAAAAAAAAGTACTTTCTTTTTTTTACAGATCAATTTGTGAAGCACCTGGGGGTTCAAAATTATCACTATGCATCTAGATAAGTTCCTTAGGGGGTCTAGTTTCCAAAATGGGGTCACTTGTGGGGGAGCTCCAATGTTTAGGCACACAGGGACTCTCCAAATGCGACATGGCAACCGCTAAATATTCCAGCATATTTTCCATTCAAAAAGTCAAATGGCGCTGCTTCCCTTCTGAGCCCTGCCATGCGCCCAAACAGTGGTTTATGACCACATATGAGGTATCTGTGTACTCAGGAGAAATTGCCCAACAAATTTTAGGATCCATTTTATCCTGATGCCCATGTAAAAATGAAAAAATTGATGCTAAAAGAAAATTTTTGTTGGAAAAATTAAAATGTCCATTTTTTCCTTACACGTTGCTTTAGTTCCTGTGAAGCACCTGAAGGTTAATAATCTTCTTGAATGTAGTTTTGAGTAGCTTGAGGGGTGCAGTTTTTATAAAGGTGTCACTTTTGGGTATTTTCTGCCATATAGACCCTCAAAGTGACTTCAAATGTGAGGTGGTCCCTAAAAAAATGGTTTTGTAAATTTTGCTGTAAAAATGAGAAATCGCTGGTCAACTTTTAACCCTTATACTTCCCAACAAAAAAAAATGTTGTTCCCAAAATTGTGCTGATGTAAAGTAGACATGTGGGAAATGTTATTTATTAACTATTTTGTGTCACATAACTCTCTAGTTTAACAGAATAAAAATTAAAAATTTGAAAATTACAAAATTTTCAAAATTTTCGCCAAACTTCCATTTTTTTCACAAATAAACGCAAAAATTATCGACTTAAATTTACCACTAACATGAAGCCCAATATGTCACGAAAAAACAATCTCAGAATCGCTAGGATCCGTTGAAGCGTTCCTGAGTTATTACCTCATAAAGGGACACTGGTCAGAATTGCAAAAAATGGCAAGGTCTTTAAGGTCAAAATAGGCTGGGTCATGAAGGGGTTAAAAAAAAAAAAAAAAAAAGTTCAAATCGCCCCATTTTCGCCCCATTCAAAATAAAACAATAAAAAAAAATCAAACATACACATATTTGATATCACCGTGTTCAGAATCGGCTGATCTATCAATAAAAAAAAGGATTAACCTGATCGCTAAATGGCGTAGCGACAAAAAAAGTCAAAACGCCAGTATTGCCTTTTTTTGGTCGCTGCGACATTGCATTAAAATGCAATAACGGGCGATCAAAAGAACGTATCTGCATAAAAGTGGTGTCATTAAAAACGTCAGCTCGGTAACGCAAAAAATAAGCCCTCACTCAACCGGAGATCACGCAATTTTTTTTTTAGCAAACTTAGATAAAGGAGAACCTAGACATGTTTGGTGTCTATGAACTTATAATGACCTGGAGAATCATAATCGCAGGTCAGTTTTAGCATTTGGTGAACTTAGCAAAAAAGCCAAACAAAAAACAAGTGTAGGATTGCACTTTTTTTGAAATTTCACTGCACCTGAAATTTTTTTCCTGTTTTCGAGTACAAGACATGCTAAAACCAATTGAGTCTTTCAAAATTACAACTAGTCCCACAAAAAGTAAGCCCTCACATGGCCATATTGATGGAAAAACCTCTGAAGGTGCTGATGCCACCACTGCATATCAAGTTAGGCCTCATCAAGCAATTTGTCACGGCTCCTGACAAGGAGTCAGCTGCTTTCAAGTACCTCCAAGATCTCTTTCCAAAGCTGTTCGAGGCAAAGGTCAAGGCTGGTATCTTCTTCGGACCACAGATCAAGAAGATCATAGAATGTGACGAGTTCGCCAGGCTGCTGAACAGGACAGAGAAAACAGCTTGGAATAGTTTCGTTGCAGTGGTTCATGGCTCCCTGGGTAATCACTAGGCTAAAAACTATGTGCAGTTGGTTCAGACTCTCATAAAGAATTACGCCATAATGGGATGCAGAATGTCTCTCAAAGTCCATATCCTTGACGCTCATCTTGACAAGTTCAAGGAGAACATGGACGCTTACTCAGAGGAGCAAGGCGAGCGCTTTCATCAAGATATATTGGACTTTGAACGTCATTACCAAGGACAGTATAACGAAAACATGATGGGGGACTACATTTGGGGCTTCTTCGATTAAGCAATTTGCTGTACACTCACAAATCTAGAAAAACTACTCATTTCTGAACCTTTTTGAGTGAGTTTTGATTGTCTTTATCTATTTACCATGCAAGTGTTGTTTTTTATTAGACCGCATGAACGAAAATATAATAATTTCCTTTTTTTTGACACAATAAATACAAAATTTTCTGGCCTGTGGTCATAAAATCAAAGTTTGTGCTGAATGTAGTAGTTTTTCCATAGTCTTTAAACATAAGCAGTTGAAATATTACACTTGGAAGCCAGGAACAAAAATTGTTACATAGTGTAATCTTTATTATCTATCAGACACTTCTGAGAAAGGAATATTAAAGTCCCCACCTGCCACTAGAGCCACCAGCAGAAGTTTGTGACGAAGAGAAAACACTATGCAATTTAGATGCCCCAAACACAGGGCAGATTCGATTCTTGAGTAGATTAATAGGCCTGCCCTCAAGAAGGCTTCCAAAACAATAAATCTGTGCCTTTTTCACCTGAAGGGCACAAAGTGAGGATACTAATATCGCAACATCTCAACTCTTATTGCTATAAGCTGAATTAGACACAGGAAAGGTGCTGAGGGCAAACTTAAACATACCAGTTTTTTCATAGTGAGTTTCTTGTATAAAGGCAGTATCAGCTCTGAGACTTCAGTTCCTGTACAGTGAGCCTACATTTTCCAGAGGCGTTAAGACCCCTAACATTCAATGAAGCTATGCGAGCCATGGTAAATAGGACAAATACAAATGCCAGGGACTCCAAAAAAGTTCCCTTACCAGGACCCCATATCAGATGAATTTCTCAACTCTTTGCGGTCATGACTTCTCCCTCAAAACGATTGCGCCTGTGCAAGTAAAAAGGATAGAAACACAAGGGTAAGGGGGGAGACTAAGACAAGAACACACAAATAATTCAAAATAAGGTAACCACCATACAGGAAAATGGTCCAGGGCTACTCCTGTGGACTAAACTGAACCCACCAGGAGTGGAAGATTGTCAAAATAGCCCCAGAAAAAATGTCCTGGGGGGGGGTGGTCCCAAAACCTAACCCGCTCTGAAGCAAAAGAGAAGGAAGGAAACAGCCAGGACTCCTCCACGCCTTAAAAAATGATACGATGCGGATAAATCCGCATAACAACTAAGCAGCTTGTTATTAAAATTCGAATGTGACTGTATCTGCATAAACTTGCTCAAGGAAGGAAAAGTTAATAGTAACCATCTTTAAAATTTATGCTTAATGTCTTATAATGTTATTGTTTTCAAATATTTTTATTAATTTTAAAACATTTTAACAGGGAAAGACAGGGATGGGCAGGAAAGGAAAAAGGGAAAAATACTTAAATTAGAGAACCCATCTAACGCATTTCCATAAGTAATATGTAAGAGATTTACACAATTAAGTATAAATTTTAGACATCCCACAGAAGGACTCTCTCAACGAAGTCTATTGGTATAGTCCTCTTTTATCCACTCTTTCTCCTTGACCTCCACGCTCCTTTCTCTTCCTTTGATTCCAAACCTGAGGCGGTGGTGGTCCAACCAGCAGAGGAGCTTCCCAGTCCTCTATCTGGGGTATCTGCAATCCCAGAGCTTCACAAAAAGCTGGAAGGTCATCCAGGGAATTCAGCGTCGCTGAGGTACCCTTCCTGCAAGTAGTTGGGGCAAAGGGGAAACTCCATCTGTATGGGATGCAAAGGGCTTTCAAAATGGACAACAAAGGTCTGAGGAGCCTTCTTTTCTACAGTCTAGAAACCGTTGGCTCTCAGTCCTTGAATAAGATACCTTTTTGTAACCTAGCTTTTGCCATGATCCTTTCCTTAGTCTCCTAGTTATGAAGACCGTAGATGATATCCTGTGGATATGGGGTCGACCCCTTAAGTTGTAAGGCACGATGAGCTCTGTCAAATTTAATAGACGCTGAGGGAGGCTCCCCAGCACAGCATTGAAGATTGAAGAATTAGTTTGTTGTTTTCTTGCTCAGTTGCACAACAATTTTTGTGTTCCATTTTCCCTGTTACCCTTGTAAAAATAGAAAGTGGGTCTAAAGTAAAATTTTAGTGAAAAAATTTAAATGTTCATTTTCTTCCTTCCACATAAGCTTCAGATCCTGTGAAGCACCTGAAGGGTTAATCAAATTCTTGAATGTGGTTTTGAGCACCTTGAGGGTTGCAGTTTTTAGAATGGTGTCACTTTTGGTTAGCTGGTATCAAATAGACCCCTCAAAGTCAAATGTGTCAAAAGTCCTGCAGGCGCTGGGCCTCTGACGTTTCCCGGCGCCTGTGCACTGTAATACTTTGCTCTGCCCTCAACAGGGCAGAGAAGTACGGCTGTGCAGGAGTGTGATGCCGGGCAGCCTGTGTTGGATGATGCAGGGACGTGTCATCAACACGAAGCAAGCAGGAATGCGGCGATCATTAGAAAATGAAAGGCGAGACCAGTGACGCCTATTGGACCGGACCGCCCCGCAGGTGAGTATAATAAAAGTTATTTTTCAGTTCTTCGAGATCGGGTTGGTGGCAGATATACAGAACTATAGAATTCTGTATATAAGACCTGAAAGGCAGTGGCCGTAACTTATATCGGCCAAACCTGCTGACATGTTCCCTTTAAAGGAAATCTGTCAGTACGATCAACCCTCCTAAGCCATCTATATGGGCACACAGTTCATAGGAAGCTGAATAAAATGACACCTTGATATCTGTTGTCTTATTCCAGAGACCACCAAGTCTTTATTCTATTTAAATGAGCTGTTCAGGACTATGGGCCGGACAATGATCTGCATGAGAATCTGCCAAAAAAAAGAGGACCAGCACATCTAAGCTAGTGTGAATAGGCACCAACCAAAGAAAGTATGCAAATCAAAAATATTAAGGTTTGCACATAACTTACCAAGAATGATTACTCTAGAGCACAGGAACTGCATTGCTGCATAGAAAAAAAATTGAAAAAAGCGCTATATGATGTATACCGTATTTTCAGCTGCAGATGGAAGGAAGAGAGCCACAGTATTCATTACTGATGGGTAGGCGGAGCCCCAGATCAGGATGTTACCTCAGATCAAAAGAGTGCTCACTGGCTGGCCCCTCCAGCTCGGGCTCCTCCTACTCAGCTCCAGTCTAAGATTTGAGGTCCAGAGGATGGTCGCTGCTAATGCAGCTCCTCAGAAGATTTTATTATTTTATATTCGGACAGGAGACTTGGATCACCAGTTGGTCTAGAGGTCTCAGGGGTACCAGCGCTGCTGTACCCCAACCTCTCCCTTGGCGGATCTGTATTTACTTAAAGTCCCTGCAGAATCCTTGCCGGCCCTGGGGGATGAGGAGAGCTTCCCTGGCGGGACGCAAACCACACGTGCGGTCACTGCGTTCTTCGCCCTGGGGGGAAGCATGGGCGCACAGCGCCAGAAACCCCTGAGGGTCCCTGTGGCGCCTTGGCTGGTGAGTACTCCACACAAATTTTTGATTATAATTATGTGTGAGTGCTTTAGCGTCTGGATGAGCAGCGCTATTACTTGTATGTCAGTATGCTTCAGCGCTGCTGTGACAGCGCTACTACATGTATGTCAGTATGCTTCAGCGCTGCTGTGACAGCGCTGTTACATTGTAGATGTGGTGATTTTTTGTCCGCAGGCAGATACCTGCAGGACAGAGAGGGAGCAGGAGCGGGGGAGTTCGCGCTCAATATTCGAGCTGGCGGGGGGCGTGGCCTAACTATTCCCGGTCTTCTGAGCAGGAAGACGCGCGCTCTGGCGGTTCTCCTGCGACCCCCTCACTGTGGCGGCCATTACACAGGCTCCTGGGCTCCTCAGACCGCTCCTCTCCTCATAAGACACCACGGCCAGCTGGGTGAGTGCTGATTCCTCACCCTGCAGCGCAGCGATCGCTATCCTGCAGCTGCAGTCTCATTAGAGACATAAAAATTGGCTGGGGCTCACAAATATATATATTGTGGTGAGTTTTGCAATATTAGCCCCTCTGAGGGTTATTTCTACCAGCTAAAATTTTTTGACTGAATACCGCTGGGGTAACCCTGCTTGGTGGAGCGTTAACCCTTCAGCATTTAAAAAAAAAAAAAAAACGCATAGTTTTTGCTGGTATTACCGCTTTGACCTGCTCATACAGGTGAGACATGTCTGAACAGGGTTCAGATGCCGCGGACCACGTCCCAGTGCCATTACGGCAATCAGATACGCAGACCTCCACAGCGTCTAGCGCTGCGGTCGACAGCGGTGGAAAATTGGACGATATCGCTCGATCGATCAACAACTTGTCTGACCTTTTAGGTCAATATGTGTCTGCTAATTCCTCTCAGAGGAAGCGACGCAGGCCGTTACCGGCCTCTACACGAAGCGAGTCAGATGTATCTGATATTGGGCAGAGTTCCCCTTTAAATTCGGATGGAGAAATATCCGATTCAGATGCGGACGAGCCGCAGGGGCGTTCCTCTATGGCGAAGCGTACGGAGGCATTGATTGAAGCCATGAGAGATATATTACAGTTACCGGAGGAGGTAACTAGTCGTCCTGGTAAATCAGCACGCATGTTCCAGGAGTCCCGTGCTTCGCGTACAACATTGCCAGCTCTGGATGAGCTTAATAGTGTAATAGAGGAGGAACGTCTATGTCCAGATAAGCGTTTTCATGGAACGCATTTCTTTGATACACTTTATCCTTGCTCTGCGGAGTTAAAGGATAATTGGACTTCTGCTCCTGAAGTGGATGTGTCTTTATCTCAGCTTAGTAAATCCTCACTACTCCCTATTAAGGGAAAAGCGAGCTTACAGGAGCCTTTGGATAGAAAGGCAGAAGTGGCGGCAAAAGCAAGCTATGAGGCTGCGGGTCATGGATTTCGAGCAGTACTAGGATCCATGTGTGCTGCTAGAGCTTCTCTAAGCTGGTTGGCACGTCTGAAGACGGAGTTGCAAAATGAATCTCCGTTATCTGAGATACGGGAAACTTGTGAATGGTTAGAAACGGCAGCCTGTTATATCTTTGATGCCGGTCTGGATACGGCATCTCTGCTGGCCAAAGCGCAAGCTTCAGCGGTCACAGTCAGAAGAGCTTTATGGCTCAGACAGTGGGCCCGGGGAGCAGTTTCCAAAAAAGGGGTTGTTGGCCTTCCCTTAAAAAGGGGGCCCCTTTTTGGACCGACCTCACAGAGGATTTCCAAGGCAAAGGCAAAGGGAATCGCATTACCACAGCGTGGGGCCCAGGGCCCTCGGTCCAGTAACCCTGGTGCTTGGGGGCGGGGGGCCCTTTCGGGGCCGGGACATCTAGTCACCCTCGGGGGGATGGGGTGCCCTTTCCCTTTCTCAAAAAAAATCCTCTCAGAAAACTGTCCCCCCTGGAAGAAATTTTTCCCGCCAGGGAAGCGGGAACTTGACAAAACCCCCCAAATTGGTTTGACCCGGGGGCCCACTCGGGTTCTCGAGGGGGGGTCGCTGTTCTTTAAAGGAGACTTGGAGGGCCGCTTTCCCAGTTCCTGGGTGGGGTTTTGTGTCGGGGGCTTTTTCTAATTTGTTCTCGACCCCCAATGTTTTTTTGCAATCTCACGTTCCGTCGGAACCAGCTTGTTGTCGCCTACGGAAAGGGGGTCGAATCTCTGCTAAAAAAGGGTGTATTATACCGGTTCCGCGGGGGCCGGGGGAAAGGTTTTTTTTCCCCCCCCTTTTTTAGTTCCAAAAAGGAAACAAATTTCGCCCGTTCTGGTTCTCAAGCGATTAAACGCTGTCCATGCCGGAAATTTCGCTGGAGTGCTTCGTTCCCTTGTGGGAGCTCGTCACAGAACGATTTTCTGGGGGTTTAAAGACTTCGCGACGCCTAATTTTCATATTCCCCTGGAAAAAAGGGTCATCAGCGCTTTTCGATTGCCCTAGGTCAGAATCTTACCCGTTGTGGCTCTCGTTGGTTTGCCCACGAAAGGGGTTTTTCAAAAATTTGGCGCCCCCTGGCATCTTCGAAGACAGGGGGTTTCTTTTCCCCTTTTCTGGCGATCTTTTTACGTGGGTTCCTGGAGGGGAGGCGTTGAGGCCGGGGGTTTGTCTCTTCTTTTCTGAAGGACTTCGGTTGGGGGTCAATTGGGAGAATCGTCCCTGGAAAACCCTCGAGGGCAATCCTCTTTTGGGAAGATTCCCACAGTTTTGGGCGGTAGTTCCTACCCCCAACAACGTCATGTCTTTTCGACATGTAAGATAGAAAATCCAACGGGAAAAGTCCCCCACGGAAGGATGCGTTTTTTCTGGGATGATGGGGGCGTCCCCGGGGGCAATTCCTTTTGCCCAGTTCCATTTTAGGATCTCCAAAGGTCATCTTGATCGATGGAACCCGTCGCAAGTGGGTTGAGGT
>JARQOD010000009.1:28919878-28985701 GCA_033576555.1 Oophaga sylvatica | reverse complement strand
TAAGGATGGGGGAGGTGGTATCTGGCAGTGTACGGAGCAGTGTTGGAGCCCCTCAGGGTACAGTGCTGTCACCCTTCCTCTTCTCATTGTATACAGCTGACTTTCAGTATAAATCTGATTTTTGTCACGTCCTAAAATTCTCAGATGACTACGTGATTGTAGGGGGCATTGTGGGGGGCCGGGGGGAGGAGGAATATAGAAGGGTGGTTTCTGACTTTGTGGATTGGTGTCAGACTAACTGTCTAGAACTAAATGTAAAGAAAACCAAGGAGATGGTGGTGAGTTATAGAAGGAAAAAGGAGGATTACTTACCGGTCACCATTGCTGGCCAGGAGGTTGAGATTGTTGAGAGCTACAAATATTTGGGGGTTCACCTTGACGGTAAACTCGATTGGAGGTGTCATACAGAAAAGGTTTACAAGAAGGGAATGAGCAGACTGTACTTTCTGCGGAAGCTCCGGTCGTTCAATGTGTGCAGTAAAATGCTGGAGATGTTCTACCAGTCCGTTGTAGCAAGCGCCATCTTTTTTGCTATCATTTGCTGGGGCAGTAGTGTGCGAGTAGCTGACGCTAATAAACTCAACAAACTTATCAAGAAAGCAAGCGCAGCTGTTGGCCTCCATCTTGACTCTTTTGAGGAGGTATTGGAGGATAGAATTCAGAAGAAGTGTAGGGCTATAATGAACAATAATACACACCCACTATACGAGCTGTTCTTGAATCAGAAGAGCACATTCAGCAGCCGTCTAATCCTACTAAGGTGCAAGAAGGAGAAATTCAGGAAATCGTTTGTACCTACTGCTATGGGATGTATAATAATTTCCTAAGGGTGGCAGAAAATAATGACTGATGGCTGGTGTACTAATGTCAATTAACATTGTCTTATATACACCTGAACTACACATTTTTAGTTATTATGTAATGTTGGTACACCTGTGCAAGATTTGTGTCCTAATATTTTATGTACTGCTGTTTGTATTGCTGCTGTAATACTGTAATTTCCCCCCGGGATCAATAAAGTGTATCGTATCGTAGATGCTCCATAGATTGTGCCCCCATATATGATCCATAGATTGTGCCCCCATAGATGCTCCATAGATTGTGCCCCCATAGATGATCCATAGATTGTGCCCCCTGTAAGGTTTCAACTCACTCAGCTGCTTCAGAGGTAATCAGAGCGCACTTTTATATCAAAAGTTCATCAGGTTTATTGCTCCATAAACCACACAGTAACGTACAGTACAATTCTCAAGTACTTCAGCTCGGTCCTGGAACCTCACTCTTCAGACACAGAGTCCTCTCTGTAATGTCCTGCCTGGACACATGGAAGTCTGTCCACACTGGTAGACTCCACAACACTCTCTTCAGACACAGAGACCTCTCTGTAATGTCCCGCCTGGACACGTGGAAGTCTGTCCACACTGGCAGACTCCCACAACACTCTCTCAGGTTCCAAACACACTCCATTACATAGGTGTAACTCCACCCACAGGTGAGGTCAGGATCACATGGTTAGGTCACCTGGTCATGACCTCATCACAGGTCCTTTACCACAACACAAACCATGCCTCCATGCATATCCGGAGGAGCATGCACAGTGCTGCCCCCTAGCTGCATCAGGGGTCACTACACCACATACCTCCCCCCTCTGTTCAAACTTGTGGGGTTGAACACTTGTTACCCGACCAGAGATCCTTCTCGGTCGTCTCTGCCAGTCAAACTGTCTCTCTAAGTCGGGCCCTTCTACTGACCCCTTTTGTAGGCGTCTGTCATCCGACTGTCACATCTTTTGCCAACGATGGCCCGCTGTCAGACCACCCGTGTCCCCAGCAGTCAGTATGGCGTCGTAATTCTCTTGCACCCATACGTCCTGTCTGGTCTGAGTCCTTTTCATTTCGTCCACCACAGGTTCTCCTGCTTGGGTCACTCATCACTGAGCTAACTGAGGCATCACTACTTCTACCTCTTCCATCCGGCGACCTATTTCCTGTATTAGCTCCAGCTTGAGGACTTATAGTCTTCAGCGAACCTCTTCGCCCCTCAACACCACGGATTGAAGGTGGCGGCCATCTTCTTTCCATTTCCTGCAGCTCTCTGTTGACCTGCTCCCTCTCCAGTCGTAGCTGCTCTACTTCTCTCAAGTATGACACACGATACTCCAGGAGCATCCGGATATTCCCAAGGCTTTCCCTGGATCCGACAACGAGGAATGGAACCATCCCATCTTCACCCCCGACCTGGACTTCGTCATCAGCCGGAATTCTGACTCTCGTCACTCTGGACTTATTCACCATCTCCTGCATCACTTTCCCAAGTCTTCCGATGACTTTCTTCACCAGACCTCTGGGCACTTGAATGATGTCTTCCACCAATCCAAACCGACTTTGAGCCTCATGCACCTCCTCACTGGTACACACTTCTCGCAGGTCTTCTGGTATCTCCATTACACACTTGAAAACCGACCTGTCACCTTCTTGGACAGACTGTTGGACCTCCTCGTCCTGAGCGTTAGTACAGTTTTCCAAGACATCGCTCTCCCTTGTGTGTCCATCTGCATGGCACTTCCCTTGCTGGATTTCTTCTCCCATAGATTTCTGGAGCTGGGCACTAGTCCCCTCCTCTATCTGAAGAAGCTCCTGCTGATGCTTCTCTTGGGCCTCTCTGAGCACCTCCATCTCTTTCCATAGAGCCTTGTTCATACTCTGACACGCTGACAGATGATCTCTGAGCTTAGAGACTTCCTTCTCCAGCTCCTCCACTTTGTGCTCCATCATTTGTCTCAGGACCCTTTCTCGCTCGACTGTCTCTTTCACGGTTTCTTTAACCCCTTAATGTCCACTGACGTGCAGAGTCCGTCATGGCCAGGTGTCCGTTTTGGCACCTTGATGGACTCTGCAGGTCATGGCTTTGATCTACCACTGTGTGTAAACAAACAGTGGTAGTTCAGTTCCGACAGCTGTCTATGACAGCTGAGAGGCACGGGAAGAGGTGAAGGGACCCATGACATCGGTCCCTGCACCCAGATCGCTGTGATTGGTCAGTCAATCTGACTGACCAAACAGCATGATCGCACAGGAGATGCAGCACTTCCTACCCATCAGAGGAGAAGCTGGCAGTGGAAGCTGCTGACCTGCTGCTGTGAGAGCCAGGGGGGGGAGGTGCTGGAACAGCCAGGGAGGATCTGAGCACTGCCCCGACTGATTAACCCTGCTGATGCCGTGATCATGAGCGATCACTTCATTTGGAGGTCAGTGAAGAGATGCAGGGACCAATGACAGCTTCTCTGCATCTCTGACTGCTGTAATTGGATACTAAATGTAACTATCTAATCACAGCAGTGTGTCAAATGCTGCAAATAGTAGCTCAGCTACATCTTATCACTCTGTCTGTGACATTGTTAGAGATAAGAGCTGTGCTGCTGTGAAACTTGTGTGAAATCCAAATTTTGTTGGAAAAATGAGAAATTGCTGGTCAACTTTTAACACTTATAACTTCCTAACAAATAAAAATTTTGTTTCCAAAATTGTGCTGATGTAAAGTAGACATGTGGGAAGTGTTATTTATTAACTATTTTTGTGACATATCTCTGTGATTTAAGGGAATAAAAATAAAAAATTTGAAAATTGCAAAATTTTCAAAATTTTTGCCATATTTTCCATTTTTTTCATAAATAACCGCAAGTTATATCGAAGAAATTTTACCACTACCATGAAGTACAATATGTCACGAGAAAACATTCTCAGAATCGCCAAGATCCGTTGAAGCGTTCCAGAGTTATAAGCACATAAAGTGACAGTGGTCAGAATTGTAAAAATAGGCCTGGTCCTTAACCTACAAAATGGCTTGGTCGTTAAGGGGTTAAACAGCTCTATCTCATGGTCCTGCTCTCTTTTAGCCAGCACATGTCGCACCATCACCTCTTTAATTACATTTTCGGCTGAGCACTCTTGCCCACGCACACTCTGCCTCTCCAGAGTTCCGCCCGTTCCTGCATCCGCAGTTTCCACTGTCTCATGACTCCCGGTAACTTCAACGAGCTCCAGCTTACTGCACTCACTTTCCCTTGCGGTCGAGTCACAGTCTGCATAGGAGTCACTCCCCCTCCCCCTGTCATTATGGAACAGCACGTCCCCACTTAGACATGTGTCGGCCCCCTTTTCTGGAGCTATCCCGTTTCTCATGGTCACACGTCTTGTCACGTCCAAGTCCCCGAGTTGGTCTGACCCACACTTTCTTCTGGTCACCTGGAACTCTAGACTATCGCTATTAGGTGTTACCTTCTTTTCACACATCACACGACAAGGAACCACTACAGCCGCCTGCTGTGGTGGGGCTCCCTCCTCTGAACAACACCACACTTTATCAACTTCCCATGCATTTTCAAAAAACGTGAAGTCCCGCTTCCTCTCATAGGGGTACACTAAGTTCGGTGGTATACCAGCATAACACCCTTTTGGAATCTTCACCCACCTTTCGGCCACCATCCTAATTTGTGTTACCGCCCCCTTTTGGGACTCCGCCCCTTTTTGGGCAACTTTACTGATTTGGTCTACCACCCCCTTTGAGACTCCGCCCCCTTTTGGGCCACCATCCCAATTTCGGTTACCGCCCCTTTTTGGGACTCCGCCCCCTTTTGGGTAACCATCCCTGTTTTGGGTTGCCACCCCCCTTTTAGGGACACCACTCATCACTGAGGTACACACCACGGCTCTTACAGGCCCCAGTCCACACAGTACCCTTAGACAGTGTCTTTTACTTAGGGCGTGTACTGGCCCTTTAAGAGTTCGTGTGCCTCGGTTCACACTGTCCTTTTTACCACACCAGCTTCTGCTGGTACTGCCACCGCTTCCGTTGCAGACACAAACCACCAGCACCTCCTGATGCTGCTCATAAGTTGCTGTGGCTGTTACTGCAGCTCCTGCAGAACCTCTTGCTGCAACAGTCACTGTAGCTCCTGCTACCACAAGTCTCTGCAAGCTTCCGCTGCGCCGTCTTGCCGCTTGTCACCTTCGTGACCCCACGAGTCACAGCCAGCCGCTTGTCACCTTCATGACTCCTCCGAGCCACAGTAAACACCTCACACGTGTTCCAGAAAAAAAAACCAGTTTCTCACTGACCCGTCAGCACAACACAGACTCCTGTCTGTTACACTCTTGGCCACAGAGATTTCCGGACACCTCCTCTGAGGCATCCAACAAAGGAAAAAAAAAAGTCTTTCACTGACCCGTCAGTACAACACAGACTCCTGTCTGTTACACTCTCGGCCAGAGAGATTTTCCAGACACCTCCTCTGAGGCATCCAACAAAGGAAAAAAAAAACAGTTTTTCACTAATTCTTCTCACTGATCCCGACCAGCATAGCACGGTTGTCAAGACCGTCCCCTGTTGGCGTCAGCCACACAGGTTCCTGGAGACCTCCTCTCAGAGGTATCCAGCAAACACAAAAATACAGTCTTTCTCTCACGAATAGTTCCCTCTGGTCCCGACCAGCATAACACGGTTTTCAAGACCGTTACCTGTTGGCGTAAGCCACACAGGTTCCTGGAGACCTCCTCCTCAGAGGTATCCTATCAGCATGCTCCTTGCTTACTTCTCAATGACCCCGGTCACACAACACAGACTCCTGTCTGTCACCACCGGCTTAACAGCGTCTTCAGATACCTCATATCTTCAGAGGCACCACATCAACATAAATGCACAGTTTATTCGTGACCACTGGTCACACTCACGGTTTTCACAGACCGTCCGTTCCTCCTCTGGTTCCTGATTCCCAGTACTGCAACATGTGGTCCTTGGGTCGCTGCCAGCATTCCATCCACCAATTGTAAGGTTTCAACTCACTCAGCTGCTTCAGAGGTAATCAGGACGCACTTTTATATCAAAAGTTCATCAGGTTTATTGCTCCATAAACCACACAGTAACGTACAGTACAATTCTCAAGTACTTCAGCTCGGTCCTGGAACCTCACTCTTCAGACAGTCCTCTCTGTAATGTCCTGCCTGGACACATGGAAGTCTGTCCACACTGGTAGACTCCACAACACTCTCTTCAGACACAGAGACCTCTCTGTAATGTCCCGCCTGGACACATGGTAGTCTGTTCACACTCAGACTCCCACATCACTCTTCAGACAGAGACCTCTCTGTAATGTCCCGCCTGGACACATGGAAGTCTGTCCACACTGGCAGACTCCCACAACACTCTCTCAGATGCCAAACACACTCCATTACATAGGTGTGACTCCACCCACAGGTGAGGTCAGGATCACATGGTTAGGTCACCTGGTCATGACCTCATCACAGGTCCTTTACCACAACACAAACCATGCCTCCATGCATATCCCGAGGAGCATACACAGTGCCCCCTAGCTGCATCAGGGGTCACTACACCACACCCCATAGATACTCCATAGATTGTGCCCCCATATATGATCCATAGATTGTGCCCCCATAGATTATTGCCCCTATAGATGCTCCATAGATTATGCCCCCATAGATTATGCCCCTATAGATGCTCCATAGATTATGCCCCCATAGATGCACCATAGTATAGGCCTTATACGCTGCCGCTGCTGCTGCAACCGAAAAAAAAAAAAATGAGTTACTCCCCTCTCGTTGCTGGGGGCCAGGTGCCAGTGTCCTGAGCAGGCGGGGACACCGGCGCGCTATGGGGGACAGGTGCCGGTGTCACCGCTCGCTCAGGGCCCGGGCACCTGCAGTTTACCTGTCCCGGGTTCGCCGCTGTCTTCCGGGTCCTCCAGCAGTGAATGATCAGGCAGAGGGCGCGGTGCACAGTAACCACGTCATCGCGCCCTCTGCCTGAACATCGCAGCAAGAGGACCCGAGGATACAGCAGCGCATCGGTGGAACGGAACAAGTAAATATCACTTATACTCACCCTCCCGCCGGTGCATCTCTGCCCTGCTCTTCTCCCACGGTCCTGGCGCCAGTGTTCAGCAGTCACGTGTTATCGCTCATTAAAGTCATGAATATGTGCAGAACACAGGCGCCGGGACCGTGGGAGAAGAGCAGGGGGGCTGCAGAGACCGTGCCAGCAGAGGGGTGAGTATATAGGACAGCTGAGCTCCCCCTCCCCCGCCGACCCCCTGTTATATGACTCAAATATAAGCCGAGAGGGGACTTTCAGCTCTGAAAAATGGGCTGAAAATCTCGGCTTATATTCGAGTATATACGGTAGTTTGTGTGACATTTCTGTTTTAAGGGGCATAAAAATTTTTGAAAATTGCAAAATTTTCAATTTTAGCCATATTTCTGTTTTTTTCATAAACACAAGTTATATAGAAGAAATTTTACCACTAACATGGAGTACAATATAAATATGAAGTACCCTAGGCTCTTGCACTCATAACTAGTCATAAGCACCATTCACGTCTTGATATGAAAATGACTAGCGCCAGAACGCCCTTAAATTCACCTGTTTTTGCCTCTCGTCACAAAATATTTTTTTGATAACACTATTTTGAAGTATCACAATGAAAATAAGAGACTATGTTAGAGGCTTTGCATCTCCTTTTAGAATTTTGGATAACTAGAGGAGGAAGACCTGTGAAGACTTTGACTTCAGGGTTATATTTCAGAAAGGCAGATTTTAAAGGACCCGGAAAGAGAATCGGAGGGATCCAATGGCTGGATATCCTTTAAAGACAAAAATGTCCAGGAAGGATGGGAAACTGAAGAACGAGATTTTCAAAGCACAATCGTTAACAATTCCGAAAAGAAATGTTTATCAAATGGAAAGAGGGAAGCATATCTAAAGAATATAATGCTGTCTGCAGAACTGTTCAGGGGATGCATCAGAATAGTTAAAGCTAACAATGAATTAAGGCTTGCAAGATACATCAAAAGCAATAAAAAGGATTTTGGGGATATGTCAAAAGTAAAAGAAAAGTCAAAGATGCTACAGGATTTTTACAGGATGAAAATGATGAAGTGGTAAGACAGGATGTTGTGAAGGCCGAACTTTTAAGTTCCTATTTTGCATCTGTTTTCTCTCAGAAAGGAAATCTGCCATCAATTGATCTGCAGTGTCCTATTAAAGGAATAGAATAATCCATACTATCTATAAGCAGAAAGATAGTGAGGAAATACTTGGTTAACATAAATTAATTTAAGTCTCCAGGTCCAGATGAATTACACCCCAGAGTACTGAAGGAGATAGCAGAAAAAATTTTTGAACCACTCTCCATAATCTTTGAAAATTCTTGGAAAACAGGAGAAGTTCTAGAAGACTGTAGAAGAGCAAATGTTGTTCGTATCTTCAATAAGGGTGGACCCAGGGAACTATAGGCCGGTGTGTCTGACTTCTATACCAGGAAAGATCTTTTAACAAATTATTAAACAACATGTATGTAAGTAGCTGGATAAGAATTAAGTGATTAACCAATTAACCAGAGTCGGCATGGGTTTGTAAATAATAAGTCATGGCAGACTAACTTAATTTCCTTC
Organism: Oophaga sylvatica; assembly: GCA_033576555.1. Lineage (NCBI taxonomy): Eukaryota > Metazoa > Chordata > Amphibia > Anura > Dendrobatidae > Oophaga > Oophaga sylvatica. The sequence goes on along the minus strand of JARQOD010000009.1, from coordinate 28,977,236 downwards.
TATGACCGAATCACTGACTGGGTGGATCAGGTAAATGCTGTAGATATAGTATATCTTGACTTCAGGAAAGCAATTGACAAAGTATCTCACACCATCCTTATTGAAAAAATGACTAAGTATGGAATGGACAAAGCAACTGTTAGGTGGATTCATAACTGGCTTAGTGATCGGACCCAAAGAGTGGTTGTAAATGGCTGCACATCCAGTTGGAAGAATGTCTCAAGTGGGGTACCACAGGGCTCTTTCCTGGGCCCTGTATTGTTCACCATCTTTATCAATGATTTAGATAAAGGAATTGAGAGTACACTAATTTAAATTTGCTGATGACACAAAGCTACGAGGGATAGCTAATACTAGAGAAGAGAGGATTCAAAAAGATATTAACTGAAGCAGTGGGCAGCAACTAACAATTGAATTTTTCCCTGTTAAAAACAAAGTACTACATCTGGGCAATAAAATGAAAAAAGCATATATAGAATGGGAAGAATAGGGCTAAGCAACTGCACATGCGAAAAAGACTTTTCGTATACTATTAGATCACAGACTGAACATGAGTCAACAGTGTGATGCAGCAGCAAAAAAGGCAAATACAAGTCTGGGATGTATTTACTGAAGCATAGTCTAGCTCACATGAAGTAATTATCACACTTTGGTCAGACCTCATCTGGAATACTGTGTCCAGTTTTGGGCACCGCATTTTAAAAAAAATTAATCAACAAACTGGAGCAAGTTCAGAGAAGAGCGACCAGAATGGTGACTGGTCTGCAAACCATGTCCCATGAGGAACGGTTCCAGGATTTGGGAATGTTTAGCTTGCAAAAAAGACAGAGGAGACTTAATAGCTGTCTACAAATATCTCAAGGGCTGTCACATTATAGAAGGATCATCTTTATTCTCATTTGCACAAGGAAAAACTAGAAGCAATGGGATGAAATTTGAATGGGAGGAGACACCAATTAGATAATTAGAAAAAACTTTGACAGTGCGGGTGATCAATGAGTGGAACAGGCTGCCACGAGAGGTTGTAAGTTCTCCTTCAATGGAAGCCTTCAAACAGAGGCTGGACAGACATCTATCTAGGATGATTTAGTAACAAAGTATTCCTTTGACCTTAATAACTGTTACTATAAGTCCATCCAGTTCAACCCATATCCTATCCTAACCTGCCCTAACATGTTGATCCAGAGGAAGGCAAAAAAAACCCATGTGGCTAACAGTAAGCTTCACATTGGGGAAAAAAATTCTTTCCCGACTCCACATACGGCAATCAGACTAGCTCCCTGGATCAACGCAATATCTAGGAAACTAGTGAATATAGCCTGTAATATTATACTTTTCAAGAAAGGCATCCAGTCATTTCTTAAATTTTAGTAGGGAATCACTCATTACCACATTATACGGCAGAGAGTTCCATAGTCTCGCTGCTCTTACAGTAAAGAATCTGCGTCTGTGATTGACTAAACCTGCTTTCCTCCAGACGTAGAGGATGCCCCCTTGTCCCCGTCACAGGTCTTAGAGTAAAAAGATCATTAGAAAGGTCTTTGTACTGTCCCCTCATATATTTGTACATTGTAATAAGATCACCCCTAAGCCTTCGTTTTTCCAAACTAAATAACCCCAAGTGTAATAACCTTTCTTGATATTGCAGACCCCCCAGTTCTCTAATAACCTTGGTCGCTCTTCTCTGCACCCACTCCAGTTCAGCTATGTTCTTCTTAAACACTGGAGACCAGAACTGTACACAGTATTCTAAGTGTGGTCGCAATAGTGATTTGTATAGAGGTAAAATTATGTTCTCCTCATGAGCATCTATGCCTCTTTTAATGCATCCCATTATTTTATTTGCCTTTGCAGCAGCTGCCTGACACTTGCCACTAAATGTGAGTTTGTTGTCCACCCATACACCCAGGTCTTTTTCAGTGACAGTTTTGCCCAGTGTTTTACAATTAAGCACATAATTATACATCTTGTTTGTTCTACCCAAGTGCATGACCTTACATTTATCCCCATTAAAGCTCATTTGCCATTTATCAGCCCAAGCTTCTAGTTTACATAAATCCTCCTGTAATATAAAATTGTCCTCCTCTGTATTGATTACCCTGCAGAGTTTAGTGTCATCTGCAAATATTGAAATACTACTCTGTATGCCCCCTTTAAGGTCATTAATAAATGTTAAAGCGAAGCGGCCCCAATACTGACCTCTGCGGTACCCCACTGCTAACCGTGACCGAGTCCGAGTGTGCTCCTTTAATAACCACCCTTTGTTTCTTATCCCTGAGCCAGTTCTTAACCCACTTACACATATTTTCTCCTATCCCCATTGTTCTCATTTTATGTATCAACCTTGTGTGGCACTGTATCAAAAGCTTTTGAGAAGTCCATGTACACCACGTCCACTGCATTTCCTTGGTCCAGTCCGGAACTTACCTCTTCAGCAGTGAATCCTGCTTTGAGCAGGGGGTTGGACCAGATGACCCAGGAGGTCCCAATATGTAATACTAGCAAATACCTCCCATTAGAAATATAGCATAGTTTCTTGATTTGCTGTCTTTCCTCACGTACAGTGCATTGTAGGACATTTAGGTATCCATGCTTACGACAATTAGCATGTGTCACATCGTCAGTGGACGTAACCATTTTATTTTTTACTCATTTTATATTGCACCATTAATTCCACAGCGCTTTACAGTCATTATGAGGTTCACAATCTAAATTCTCTATCAGTATGTCTTTGAAATGTGGGAGGAAACCGGAGTACACGGAGGAAACTGACACAAACACGGGGAGAACATACAAACTCCTTGCAGATTTTATCCTTGGTGGGATTTGAACCCATGACCGAAGGTCTTGCAACGCCTGCAGATGAGGAAAGAGACACAGCGAATCAGAAAAACTACATTCCATTTCTATTTGGAGGTATTTTCTAATATTAGGAGGAGAGAGGATCCTGTCTGCGAGGGCTCACAATCTACAAGTGATGGGTGAGGATACAATAGGTGAGGGTAGAGCTGGTCGTGCAGTGGCTTGGTCGACCGGTGGTTACTGCAGGTTGTAGGATTGTCGGAAGAGGTATGTCTTCACATTCTTTTTGAAGTTTTCGATGGTAGGCGATAGTCTGATATGTTGTGGTAGAGAATTCCAGAGTAGGGGGATGCGCGGGAGTTATCTTGTATGCGATTGTGGGAAGAGGAGATTAGAGGGGAGTAGAGAAGGAGCTCTTGTGAGGATTAGAGGTTGCGTGCAGGTAAGTACTGGGAGACTAGGTCACAGATGTATGGAGGACACCGGTTGTGGATGGCTTTGTATGTCATGGTTAGGATTTTGAACTGGAGTCTTTTGGTAATGGGGAGCCAGTGCAGGGATTGACAGAGGGGAGAGGCCGGGGAATAGTGGGGGGGACAGATGGATTAGTCGGGCAGCAGAGTTTAGAATAGATTGGAGGGGTGCGAGAGTGTTAGAGGGGAGTCCAAAAAGCAGGAAGTTGCAGTAGTTAAGGCAGAAGATGATGAGGGCATGGACTAGGGTTTTTGCAGATTCTTGGTTGAGGAATATACGGATTTGTGAAATATTTTTGAGTTGAAGTTGGCAGGAAGTGGAAAGATCTTGTATATGTGGTTTGAAAGAGAGATCAGTGTCAACGATAACACTGAGGCGGTGAGCTTGTGGAACTGGGGAGAGTGGGCAGCCATTTACTTTAATCGATGGGTCCGTTGGGGGTCGAGTGAGATGGGGAAAGAGGAGTTCTGTTTAGTTCATATTAAGTTTTAGAAATCTAGCGGAGAAGAAGGATGGAATAGCGGACAGACATTGTGGGATTCTGGTTAGTAGTGTGGTGATATCTGGTCCAGAGATGTAAATCTGTGTGTCATCAGCATAGACGTGATACTGAAAGCCAGGAGATTCTATGAGCTGTCCCAGGCCAAAGGTGTAAATGGAGAAGAGCAGGGGCCCTAGGACTGAACCTTGCGGGACTCCGACAGATAGGGGGCACGGTGAGGAGGTGGTGTGCAAATGGGAGACACTGAATGTCCGTTCTGTTAGGTATGACATGATCCATGATAGGGCCAAGTCTGTAATGCCAAGAGATGAGAGGGTCTGTAGTAATAGGGAATGGTCTACTGTGTCAAAGGCAGAGGACAGGTCCAGGAGGAGGAGAACGGAGTAGTGTTGTTTGGCCTTGGCGGTTAATAGGTCATTGGTGACCTTAGGGCAGTTTCAGTGGAGTGGTGTGGCCGGAAACCAGATTGTAAGCTGTCGAAGAGGGAGCAAGAAGAGAGGTGGGAGAACAGTCCAAGATGGATGTGTTGTTCCAGTAGTTTTGAGGCATAGGGGAGAAGTGATATAGGTTGATGGCTAGATACAGAGGATGGGTCAAAAGAGGGCTTTTTGAGGATAGGTGTGATTGAGGCATGTTTAAAGCTTAATAATAATCTTTATTTTTATATAGCGCCAACATATTCCGTAGCGCTTTACAGTTTACAGTCATGGCCAAAAGTTTTGAGAATGACACGAATATTAATTTTTACAAAGTCTACTGCTTCACTTTTTCTAATGGCAATTTGCATATACTCCAGAATGTTATAAAGAGTGATCAGCTTAACAGCAATTACTTGCAAAGTCAATATTTGGCTAGAAAATGAACTTTATCCCCCAAAACACATTTCAACATCATTGCAGCCCTGCCTTAAAAGGACCAGCTAACCTCTTTTCAGTGATTGCTCCATTAACACAGGTGTGGGTGTTGATGAGGACATGGCTGGAGATCAATCTGTCATGAATAAGTAAGAATGACACCACTGGACACTTTAAAAGGAGGCTGGTGCTTGGCATCATTGTTTCTCTTCTGTTAACCATGGTTATCTCTAAAGAAACACGTGCAGTCATCATTGCAATGCACAAAAATGGCCTAACAGGGAAGAGTATCGCAGCTAGAAAGATTGCACCTCAGTCAACAATCTATCGCATCATCAAGAACTTCAAGGAGAGAGGTTCCATTGTTGCCAAAAAGGCTTCAGGGCGCCCAAGAAAGACCAGCAAGCGCCAGGACCGTCTCTTAAAAGTGTTTCAGCTGCGGGATCAGGCTACCAGCAGTGCAGAGCTTGCTCGGTAATGGCAGCAGGCAGGTGTGAGTGCATCTGCACGCACTGTGAGGCGGAGACTCTTGGAGCAAGGCCTGGTCTCAAGGAGGGCAGCAAAGAAGCCACTTCTCTCCAGAAAAAACATCATGGACAGACTGATATTCTGCAAAAGGTACAGGCAGTGGACTGCTGAGGACTGGGGTAAAGTTATTTTCTCTGATGAATCCCCTTTTCGATTGTTTGGGACATCAGGAAAACGCCTCATTCGGAGAAGACAAGGTGAGCGCTACCACCAGTCTTGTCTCATGCCAACTGTTAAGCATCCTGAAACCATTCATGTGTGGGGTTGCTTCTCAGCCAAGGGAATCGGCTCTCTCACAGTCTTGCCTAAAAACACAGCCATGAATAAAGAATGGTAGCAGAATGTCCTCCAAGAGCAACTTCTCCCAACCCTCCAAGAGCAGTTTGGCGATCAACAATGCCTTTTCCAGCATGATGGAGCACCTTGCCATAAAGCAAAGGTGATAACTAAATGGCTCAGGGAACAAAAATAGAGATTTTGGGTCCATGCCCAGGAAACTCCCCAGATCTTAATCCCATTGAGAACTTGTGGTCAATCATCAAGAGACGGGTGGACAAACAAAAACCTAAAAATTCTGACAAAATGAAAGCATTGATTGTGCAAGAATGGACTGCTATCAGTCAGGATTTGGTCCAGAAGTTGATTGAGAGCATGCCAGGGAGAATTGCAGAGGTCCTGAAGAAGAAGGGTCAACACTGCAAATATTGACTTGCTGCATTAACTCATTCTAACTGTCAATATAAGCTTTTGTTACTCATATGTTTGCAATTATTATATTTCTGTCTGTGATAAAAACATCTGTCAAACACACATAAAAACCAGAGGGCAGCAGATCATGTGAAAATATAATATTTGTTTCATTCTCAAAACTTTTGCCATGACTGTACACATATTATCAGCGCTGTCCCCGATGGGGCTCATAATCTAAATTCCCTATCAGTATGTCTTTGGAATGTGGGAGGAAACCGGATTACCCAGAGAAAACCCACGCAAACACGGGGAGAACATACAAACTCCTTACAGATGTTGTCCTTGGTTAGATTTGAACCCAGGACTCCAGCGCTGCAAGGATGCAGTGCTAACCACTGAGCAACCGTGCTGCACTAAAGCTTGAGGGGAAAACACCAGTTGTTAGTGATAGGTTGAAGACATGGGTTAGGGTTGGGATGAAGTGGGATGGATGGATCGGGTCACGTGCACAGGTGGTGAGATGTGATCTTGAGAGTAGAGTGGAGAATCAATCTTCTGTAATGGTGGAGAAGGAGGTTTTGCATGAGGAGGCCTGGGCAGTTAGGAGGAAGTGCTCTGGGGGTTGTTGACCAAAACTGTAATTGATGTAATCCATCTCCTGCTTGAAAAATGAGGCCAAGTCTTCAGCTGAGGTGAGTGGAGTGGGAGGAGGTGCTAGGGGTGGAGAAGAGAATTGAAGGTGTTGAATAGCGGTTTAGGGTTGAGACATCCCATCACTTAATGCGCTTCTCAACTCCGGTTCTCAAGGCCCAACAGGTCATGTTTTCAGATTTTCTTTAGTATCGCACAGGTGATCATTGCATCACCTGCACGAGCAATAATTCCATCACCTGTGCAATACTAAGAAAAATCTAAAATCATGACCTGTTGGTGGTCCTTGAGGACTAGAGGTGGGACACGCTAACTTAATAGTTCAGTTAGCAGTGTTGTACCAACAGCCTGACTGGTGAACTGCATTTTTTTATTTTTTTAAAAATACCGTATAGATGTGTGTGTATATAGTATGTATGTGTATATCATTTTTAACTAGAACCTACTATTCATATCATGTTGCCCAGTAATTTTTTTTTTTCATGTGCTAAAGTAAAAAAAAAAAGTGAAAGAAAAAAAAGTTGACCAGAAAATACCCAAAAGTGACACCATTCTAAAAGCTGCACCCCTCAGGAGGCTCAAAACCATATTCAATAAGTTTATTATAGCCCTTGAGGTGAAGGAGATGAGGGTAGTTCCCAGAACGACCAACTTGGTTGTAGTGAATGTAAAGTAAGCATATCTATGAACTGATGTACTAAAAGACACCACATACAAAACACGATACCAGATAATTTATAAAAATATAAATGTGTTCATATTATATAGCTTGTGGTGGCAACATTATTTATATAACACAAAAGCCATGTATGTACTTGTGCATGTATATGTATGTATAATGTGTGTATGTATGTCTATATATGTATGTGTGTGTGTGTGTGTGTGTTATATATATATATATTATATATATATATTATATATATATAATATATATATATATATATATATATATATAAATCAATATCTAGCACTTCACCCCATGCGATATCATTTGACTAAGGGCGTCTTAGTACTTCAGCATCTAAGGCTTCCGCTTTCATTGTTTTTATTTGATTAAGTAAAAAATGAAATTTTTATCAGTCTGATTGGGCTGGGAACTTCCCTAGTCTCCTCCATGTTAGCTGTTATCACCAGCAGGTATGGCGCCCATTCGTTTGCAGTCATTGCGACATTCATCAATGCTCTCAGCACGATTAGCTCCAACCTCTCTCCCTTCACTTCTAACCTTTCAGCTGCTCACAGGAACTGAAGCAATGTGAAGGAGAAAATTATAATTTTAACTTTTTCGCAAAAATAGGTTTGACTCCAAATTTATATTCACAAGGGTAAAAGGAGAAAATGGACCCCAAAAATTGTTGTGCAATTTATCCTAAGTACACGGATACCCCCTATGTGGAGGAAATCTACTGTTAGGGCGCACGGCAGGACTCTGAAAAGGAGCTTTTTGAACGCAAGATTGGTTGGAATCGAGAGTGGACGTTTAAAGAGCCCTTAATGTGCCTAAACAGTGGAAACCCCCACAAGTGACACCATTTTGGAAACTAGACCGCTCAAGAAACTTGCCATGTGTCAGTTTACCTCAGTGTGTGAATAAGGGCAGACAAAGGGCTAGGTCCTGAACTGTGGACAGTAGCCTTGGGAAGCTATTTTAAATGTAATTTCCAGCTCAAGTACAGGACACTATGCCCCGATTTGCACAAAATGCAAAAATACAAAGAAAAAACACAAAAATTGAGCTTGATTTAAATTGTTATACATGCAGCACATCATTTTGCTTCTCGTAGTTTAAAAATATTGTTTTAGCCTTAATGTTAATGGTCTAATTTTTATGAGAGTAATGAATCCTGCACTTGGTTGTGCAAGTTCTCTGCAGTATTCTGCTACCGCATATGTAGAGATGGGCAAACCTAAACTGTAAAGTTTGGGGTTCATACTGAACACCTAGTGTTTGTGCATGGACTCCTGCTTCTCCAGGTCCCCTGCGTTAAGTCAATGTCACACTTGCGGTTTGTGTGGATTGCGTAGATAACTCGAGCGAGTCCCCTAGCATCAACACCCCGGCACTGCCGCCGGCACTCGGGACCGGAGTGTGCGGCTGCATAGAATAATACATGTCAGTCCGCATGCTCCGGTCCGAGTGCCGGGTCGTTGATGCGAGAGAGTCGCGCAAGTTTCTTGCATCACACTTGCGAGTGTGACACCGGCCTTACTGTTTGGGTTTGGCATCCCCGAACATCGGGAGTTTCCCTCGATGTCATCTGCATGACATCACAAGAAACGCCGGTGGCAAGATTACCTCCTGTCAGATAGCTGCAGTTCCCACAGCGTTGGCCAGAAGCTGTGACCAGCTGTGAAAAGTTTATCGCCGGTCACAGGGGACAGTTGATGAGTATTACTCCCATCTGCCTACGTCTGCTGTTGATAGCAGTGAGAGCAGGTGCCGCTGATGGGAATATTCAGCTGCCACCTGTACTGTAAGTAAATTTAAAAATAAAGTGGTCACGCAGCGAGCCGTGCCATAAGCAAGTTCACCGGGGTTCAGCTATGAAACTCTGGTGAGCTTTCTCACGGGAGCTCAGCGCTAGACACTGCTGGAGCAATTATGCTCCTGTCAGTGTGAGCCTGATGACTGGGAGAGCAGTTACTGATAAGACTGCCCTCCAAATCATCCGAATCGTCGTGGGACAATATGGATTATCTTCATGTCGGACAGGTGAGGGATACGGTAATTTTATTCTTTCCTGTTTTTTTTACAGGTGACGAGCTTCAATGGATTAGGCGTCGGGTAAGTATAACTTTTGTTTTTTGTTTTAAAATAAATGTGTAAAACAGGGTGTTGGCTTTAATTTCTAATAAATAATTTTATTCTGGCTGTGTTTATTTCAAACTTACTATGGGGTTAGTGATGGGGGTAGTCTTATAGACGCCTCTCCATTACTAACTCCTGGGCTTGATGTCACCTGATAATACAAAGGTGACATCAACCCCAAAAATTTTACCTCACTTGCCACCACCACATTTTATTGATGCACCATTTCTGGGGCGGCTGAGGGCTGATGTTCTTGGCCTGGGAGGAGGGCCAATTTTCCTTGCCCATTACCTGGCTATTAAAGGGAACTTGTCACCAGAAATAACTCAGTTTAACCCTGCAAATATGCCATCAATCTGCAGGTTAACAGCGTTGTGCTGTCCGGCACCTGCACACAGCCGAATGCAGTGGAGAGAAAAGATCTTAATTCTCCCTCCCAGCATTCTGTATTCCGTCATAGTGGGTGGCACTGTTCTACAGAGCGCCGGCTGTAACTACGTCCCCAGCCCTGACAGACCGCCAACCCCAATGTAGAGTCAGTGTCAGTCAGGTTCAGGGGCGCGGTTACAGCCGCTGCTCTGTATACTCAGAGCGTTGACTGAACCTGCCCCTTCCCTGTGACTAAATACCAAATACTGGTAGGGAAAATAAAGATCCATTTTCTCCCCTCTGCATTCAGCTACATGCAGGTGCCGGACAGCATAAAAATGCTGTTAACCTTCAGATTAACCGTATATCTGCAGGTTAACAGCGTTATTTCTGGTAACCGGTTCCCTTTAATATTGGTCCACAGCTGTCTGTTTAGCTGGCTTGAAATTAAGCTGGGTGGACCCTACATCACTTTTTTTTCCATGTATCCCCCCATAAAATAACCAGCTAAGCAAGCAGCTGTAAGCTGATGATTATATTTAATCGCCTGATAACCTTTAGCAATATATTGCCCTCTTTCCCAGAATATTAACATCAGCCCTCACCTGTCGACTTTCCCTCTGCTGCTTATGAAAATTACGGGGGACCCGATGCAGTTTTCTTTTTCTTTTTTTTATTATTAACAATTACGGTAAAATACACACCGAAGCTAACCTTGCTTCACAGCCCCCAGGTGTTTCACGGGTTCGCCCATCACTACCCATTTGTGGTGGGAATCTGTTTGCGCAAACGTCAGAAGGGAAGGAGCACAATTTGACTTTTACAATTCAATTTTTTTTTTTCTAGAACAGACATAATGTTACATTAGGTGAGCGCCTGAGATGCTAAATCATTTGGAAATTGTACCTCTAGACGATTTCATCTAGAAGTGTAATGAGAATTTTAAACCTACAGGTGATTTATGGAATTGTATAACATTGGACTGTGAATATGAAAAATTACCACTTCTTTTTTTATATATTTTATTTGTTTAACCCAAAGTTATTTTCAAAAGAGCTAATGTGAGAAAACTGACCATATAATTTATTGCACAATGTCTCCTTAGTAAGGGATTGCCCCATATGTGGCTGGAAACTGCTTTTCATGCACCGTGCAAAGCTGTGAAGGGAAGGAGTGCCATATTGGGGTGCAGATTTTGCTGGAATGGATTGCGAGTGCCATGTCACATTGGCAACAGCCCTTGAGGTACCAAAATAACAGAACCCCTCCCCTCTCCTATAGTGACCCCATTTTTCATCAAACTATACCCCTCTTGTAAATTTATCTAGGGGTGCAGTGAGCTTATGGACCCCACAGGTTTTTGGCAGAATTTTATGCCATAGAGTAGTTAAGAAAAAATAAAGACAAATTGTTTCCAATTCACCAGACAATTATTATTATTATTATTATAGATTTTTATAGCGCCATTCATTCCATGGCGCTTTACATCTGAAGAGGGGCAAATATAGACAAGTACAGTAAACATGAGCAATACAAGGCACACACAAGTACAGAAGGAGAGAGGACCCTGCCCGCAAGGGTTCACAGTCTACAGGGATGGGTGAGGATACACTAGGAGAGGGTAGAGCTGGTCGTGCGGTGGTTCAGGAAACTGATGATCACTGCAGGTTGTAGGCTTGTCGGAAGAGGTGGGTCTTCAGATTCTTTTTGAAGGTTTCCATGGTAGGCGCGAGTCTGTGTTGGGGTAGAGAGTTCCAGAGTATGGGAGAGGCACGGGAGAAGCTTTGTATGCGGTTGTGGGAAGAAGAGATAAGAGGGGAGTAGAGGAGGAGATCATCTTGAGAGGATCGAAGGTTGCGTGTGGGTATGTACCGGGTGACCATGTCACAGATGTATGGAGGAGACAGATTGTGGATGGCTTTGTAGGTCATGGTTAGGGTTTTGAACTGGAGCCTCTGGACGATAGGAAGCCAATGAAGGGCTTGGCAGAGAGGAGAGGCTGGGGAATAAATAATAATAATCTTTATTTTTATATAGCGCTAACATATTCCGCAGCGCTTTACAGTTTGCACACATTATCGTCGCTGTCCCCGATGGGGCTCACAATCTAGATTCCCTATCTGTATGTCTTTGGAGTGTGGGAGGAAACCGGAGAACCCGGAGGAAACCCACGCAAACACGGGGAGAACATACAAACTCCTTGCAGATGTTGTCCTTGGTGGGATTCGAACCCAAGGACTCCAGCGCTGCAAGGCTGTAGTGCTATCCACTGAGCCACCGTGCTGCCCGATAACGGGGAGACAGGTGTATTAGTCGGGCAGCAGAGTGCAGGATGGATTGGAGTAGTGCTAGAGGGAAGGCCAGAGAGTAGGAGGTTGCAGTAGTTGAGGCGAGAGCTGATGAGGGCATGCACTAGTGTTTTTGTAGTTTCATGGTCAAGGAATGCACGGATCCGGGAAACATTTTTGAGTTTGAGACGGCAGGAGGAGGCAAGGGTTTGGACATGTGGCTTGAAAGAGAGGGCAGAGTTGAGGATCACTCCGAGGCACCGAGCGTGCGGGACTGGAGAAAGTGGGTAAACTGGGGAAATTTAATTCTGTTTATCCAAAATGCATCATAGAAGCAACGTTTGAACCAACAAGCTGTCTTTTTTTTTTTTATTATATAATATGATTTAAAAACATTAAGTTCAAATCACCCCCCCATTCATAATAAAATAATCAAAAAAATCAAACTTACGAATTTAGTATCTCTACGTTAAGAATCGCCCTATCAATATAAAAAATATGAAAAAAATGGAAATATGGCGAAAATTTTGCAATTTTGAAACTTTGAATTTTTATTCCCATAAAACCGAGAAATGTCACACAAAATAGTTACTAAATAATATTTCCCACATGTTTACTTTACATCAGCACAATTTTGGAACCAAAATTTTTTTGTTAGGAAGTTATAAGGGTTAAAAGTTGACCAGCGATTTCTCATTTTTACAACAACAAAACCATTTTTTTAGGGACCACTTCACATTTGAAGTCACTTTGAGGGGTCTATATGGCAGAAAACACCCAAAAGTGACACCATTCTAAAAACTGCACCCCTCAAGGTACTCAAAACCACATTCAAGAAGGTTATTAACCCTTCAGGTGCTTCACAGGAGCTGAGGCAACTTGGGAAGGAAAAAATAAACATTTAACTTTTTTGTTAGTCACAAAAATTATCTTTTACAAACATTTTTTTTATTTTCACAAGGGTAAATGGGGAAAATGGACAGATAAAGTTGTTGTGCAATTTCTCCTGAGTATGCCAATACCCCATATGTGGGGAAAATCCACTGTCTGGGCACACGGCAGAGCTCGGAAGGGAAGGAGCGCCTTTTGACTTTTTCAAACCAAAATTGGCTAGAATCGAGATCGGACGCCATGTTGCGTTTGGAGAACCCCTGATGTGCCTAAACAGTGGAAACCCCCCACCAGTGACACCATTTTGGAAACTAGACCCCTAAGGAACTTATCTAGATCTGTTGTGAGCACTTTGAACCCCCAAGTGTTTCACTAAAGTTTATAATGCCTGGGTGTGAAAAAAAAAAAATTCCAAAAATTATTTGTCCCCAATTTTTTAATTTTCCCAAGAAAATTGGACCCCAAAAGTTGTTGTTCAATTTGTCCAGAGTATGCTGATACCCCATATGTGGGGGGGTGGGGGACGGGACTGTTTGGGCGAACGGCAGGGCTCGGAAAGAAAGTAATGACGTTTTGGAATGTAAACTTTGATGGGTGTCATGTTCAGTTTCTCCAATAAAATGATTACAATTACACATGTTTTGTTATACACGTTTATTTCCTTTGTGTTTTTGGAACAACAAATAAGAGGGGGAAAAAGGCAAATTGGACATATTTTACACACAACCACATAAATGGGCCAGACAAAATTGTTGGCACCCTCAACTTAATATTTGGTTGCGCACACTTTGGAATAAATAACTGCAATCAATCACTTCTTATAACCATCAACAAGCTGTGTCCATGTACCTAGCCTACAGTAGACGTCTGGAAACCTATGTATATTGTAACATATAATGTACGCTTCCCTAAACCACTCTCCTTTGTTTTGGTACTCTACTGTGTGCCCGAACAGTATTTTCCCCTACATATTGGTCATCTGTGTACTCGGGTGAAATTAGACACTAAGTTGGATGGTCCATTTTGTCTTTTTTACCCTTGCGAAAAAAAAATTTGGTGCTAAATCAACATTTTTGTGGAAAAAAAATAATTTTTAGCTGTCACAGTCCAATGTTTTAAAATTCTGTGAAGCATCAGTGATTCAAGATGCTCACCACATCTCTAGCTAAATTCCTTGAAGGGTCTTGTTTTCCACATGGGTTAACTTATGCGGTGTTTCTGCTATTTTGGCACCTTCGGGAATCTTCAAATCTAACATGGCAACCAGTCTATTCTGGCCCAATCTGTGCTCAAACTCCGTGCTCCTTCCCTTCTAAGCGCTCATTTCTATAGCTGTTTATGTTGCACTTGTACGTCTGTTCCTGTTTGATCTGGCACACCTTCTGCGCATATGTCATTACTTCTTGATTTTTTTTTTCTATTTTTTTAAAATTTTGAGCTTTTTCTCATGTATTTATTCATAAGAGGTAGGTTGTATAATATTCAAGTTATAAATGGTATCACTGTAATAGTATAGACCTGCACTATGAAACTTCATCATTATTCATCTTATACAGAGAACTGGAAAAACAAGTAACATAATTGAAGTGTATATTTTTTTTTTTTTTCCCTGTTAAATCTCTATATGGAGTAAAAATGTAATATTGATCAAAGAACTATTTTGTCCCACAAACTTAAGCCATATCTATGGAATAAAAGTTACGGTTCTTAGAAAATATAGACCAGAAAATGAAAGTCGGAAAAAATACAAACAAAATTTTGTATTCTCTTTATTTTGGCCTGAAGGAAAAAAAAAAAGGCATGTAAATCATAGTGAAGGGTGAGTGGTTTAAAAAATCCAGAGTGTAAAAGAGATCAAAAAGCCAAATAACCAGGCAATGGGGATAATCAATTTGCATGATTTCATGCAAAATATAAGTCCTCATAGTTGTTGCCAGAAAAAAACGTTAAACTGAACTTTCAGAATATGGCGGCTCAAACGAACTTTTTTGTGACAGTCATGCTGATGCAGAATAGTTATTTGTGTATTTTAAAATGTCACAAACAGCTGAATTGTTCACCCTACCCTGTAACAGGAGGGAAGTAGGTTTGTTAGGTACTAGATTGTACGTGCCACAAAATGGTGCTGCTGACAAATACAATTCATCCTGCAAAAAAAGCAAACCCTTATACAGCTGCGTCTACAAAAAAAAGCTATGGTTCCTGAAATTTCTATTTATTTTTCTTTGAGGGCATAGAATAAAGAGCAGTGTACATTTCTTCATTGGTTGCACAGTCGTCATGAAAAGGGTGGTTCATCCCCAAAGTAACAGTGCAGAAAGCATATATCTGGAGACTGCATCTCGGTTACAATGTATCCTCTTTATGCAAGAGACTTACAAAACAGGTGATGTTTTGGTCATTAGCAAGCAGACTGGGTATTTCCCAACCTAACATGGTGCATTGGGTACTTATTTCTACAAGCCACCACCGATCTCATTGCGTCAACACTTGGGTAAAATACTGATCACATGTTATGCTCCTTTTTGAGAATAGGCATCCCATATAAGGTGCAAAACATGTAGGTGTAGGCGAGGGATCCCCTGCTATGTGCCCAGACCAGAACCAAGGGGGCTGTCATTTAGGTTCCCGGGCGAAGAAAGGGCAGGGTGCCAGAGAGATGATCCTAGAAGAAAAGGGGGCGGGGCGACTGGAGGCAGAGCAAGAGAGACTCAGGAGAGACAGGACGCAGAGACTGCATAGGAGAAAGCGGTACCTCGCTGACAAGGACTGTAAAGGCAGGAGAGTTCTGTCAGCTGCGACCGTCACTGCCACACTCGAGTCCGCGGTTGCGGCCTGCTCACTCACAGCCGCCACCCTCACTGTCTCACCTGAGCCTGCGGCCTGTGTCACACCTCTTGTGATCGCTAGGGTCACACTCCCGTCCGTGATTGCGGCCTACCAGTCCGCTTCCGCGATCCCGCCTCTTGGAGGGGCGAACTCGACGTCGGGGGACTTCTCCAGGGCCTGTTGTGCCCCATCTGCTCCTGAGCAGGGGAACGCTCGAGGCTTGTGTCAGCTCCTCATCGGCTGGGTCCAGCGGCTGCGACAACAGCCGAACGACTCCAGCTCAACTCCACAGAACGCCTGAGAAGCTAAGTGACACTCTGCTGTCGTTGTTACCTGAGGGCATTGGACGGCCATATCGTGGCCCAATAGGCCCTGACTTTCGCCGGGTATTCGTCTGTTTTCTATATAGTGTTGGTGTACGGATCCCCTGCGTGGAGAACCAATTTTCTGCCTGTTTTACATACAAAATCTCCCCTTATAAATTTATAGTTAAAGCTTGCCCTGTCTCCGACTCGTCATTGCATCCCGCGTACCTGTGAATACCACATTTGGCGTAGTCTGCAGGATGCAGTCTCCGAGCGGGGAAGCCGCAGATCAGGGGCGTGATAGTGGCCCCTGGGCCAGTCTGTCGTTAGGGGCCGTGCTGAACAATTTGCCCAAGTTCACCTGCAGTAATATCATGCTGTGGAGCTGGACAGCGCGCATGCGAAGGTTGTTCAGGATGCACCCGATGACCCCTGATCTGGAGGCAGAGGTGGCCATCATGGCATTGGAGGGAGAGGCTCGGGACTCTGTGATGTTAAGGCCCCCGGGCAACAGAATACTTTTGTCCGAGTATTGCAAATTTTGGAAGAAACCCACGGGGACCTGACTGATGTGGGGGGACTGAGAACCTTGCTGTTCAGCCGCATGCAAGGCAAGGGGGAGACGGTCACTCAGTATATGAATGTGCTGCAGGAACTCTATATAGCCATCGAGCAAAAGGACGGGGTAGGCGTGGGGCCCATTGACATTTCCCTGCGAGTCCTCTTGGTGACTGGAATGCGTGACCCCCTGACTAAGCAAGCCTTGCGAGAACGGATACGGGTAGACCCACGTTTGACCTTGTCCGGGGTAGGGAGTGAGGCCCGCGTGTGAGAGCAGAAGCAAAAAGTGACAGCCCCTGTGGGGAAGGCCCAGAGCATTGAAGCCTCTCTGAATGCCATCAGTGAGCCCTCATGGGTTGGGGGAAGGCGATATGAGCTCCCTGTCTGGGTGTTAGGTTTGACACCAATCTCTCCTTCACCTCCCATATACAATCTCTTGCCTGCTCTTGCCTCCTACACCTAAAGAACATCTCTAGAATCCGCCCTTTTCTCACCATGGAAATAACAAAAACCCTCACTGTAGCATTGATCCACTCCCTCCTGGACTACTGCAATGCTTTATTAATTGGCCTCCCCCTTACTCGACTTTCCCCTCTCCAGTCCATCCTTAATGCAGCAGCCAGGGTCATCCATCTGGCTAATCGGTACTCGGACGCGTACGCTCTTCTCCAGTCCTTACATTGGCTGCCCATTCATTATAGGATCCAATTCAAAGTACTTGTTCTCACCCACAAAGCTCTCCACAGTGCCGCACCCTCCTACATCTCCTCCCTCATTTCCATCTATCGGCCTAACTGACTGCTGCGCTCTGCAAACGACTTTCGACAAACCTCTGCACTAATGCGTACCTCCCACTCCCGACTCCAAGACTTCTCCTGCGCTGTGCCAATCCTCTTGAATGCTCTACCCCAAGAAATTAGGGCTATCCACAATTTGCATGGTTTCAGGCGCTCCCTCAAAACACATTTGTTCAGAGCGGCCTATCACGTTCACTAATCAGTCATTCTATGTGTAAGTGTGCGTGTGTAGCCCATTCACTATGTCCATCCATCCATCCCTCACTCCCTCAAGATGGCTGGACCATTATTGTAAATACACCATTGTATATTCATACCTGTACTTTGTATCTCCCCCACCTCATTGTAGATTGTAAGCTCTCATGATCAGGATCATCTTATCTTGCGTTAATTATTGTTTTTGTTAACGTTGTTACTTATGACTTGTGTTTTGAAACTGTTAAACTGTAAAGCGCTGGGAAATATGTTGGCGCTATAGAAATAAAGATTATTATTATGAGCTGAAGAATATCAGAGGTGAACTAGCTGAAGTGAAAAGAAAGGCCGGAGCTAGAGGCGGCCTACCAGGGCCGGACATGTCAACTTGGAGGCCCCGTAACGCTCAGGGTGGCCGGCGTCCACGGCCCGCCGCTTGTTTTAACTGTGGAGAGATGGGCCACTTTGCTCGGGAGTGCCCTTGGCGAGGGAAGAACTCGCCCAGGCGGCCGTTAAACTAGAGGGCTCTGAGCCAGGGGGGCCGCCGCACAGAGTCAGAACGCACCTCACGGGGTGGTGGAAGTCCCGAGGACCTAGTCGCAAAGTGTCCGCTGGTTTGAGTGGAATTTGAAGTCCGTGCCATGCGCTGCATGGTAGACACGGTGTCACAAGTGACCACTATGCCTGAGACTTCCGGCAACATTTTCCAGAAGCCACAAGACCCCAATGGGGGTCCGTGATAAAGCTGGTGGCTGCCAATCAACTGCCTATTACCGTCGGTGGAGTAGCATGGATGCAGATTTCGATGTGCAGCAAGCCATTGGGCCGGCGAGGCGTAGTCCTGACTCAGGGAGGCGAGACTGATGGATATGTCGTCACCTTAGGTATGAATGTGTTAAAAGAATTTGGCAGTCTCCTTCTCCATGAACCGGCCCAAGAGACGTTAAAATAATGGGGCCGCCGCACTTAGCAGGGGCAGGTCCTTCAGCAGTTGGTGCGGGGTGTGCAAGTCCAGGAGGTTTGCCAGGAGGGAGAGGTGCTGGGGAGAGTGACTGCGCCTGCGACTCCTCAGCTCGTTCTGCCTCCAGGACAGTTGTTGCGCTGCCGGTCCGGGTCCATGTACCGCTGGAAGGAGTAGAGGTGCAGGTGGAGCCATGTTTCCTCGAGCATCTACCCTCTGGGCTCCTGGTGGCTCGCGCCCTGGCTACCATACGAAAGGGGACCGTCCTTGTGCGGTGTGTCAATCTGGAGAACCAGGACCTACTACTGAAGCCCCGAATGGAAATGGCAAAGGTAGTAAAACCATTGGAAGAAGTACACCCCCCCGGCGTTGCAGATGGGGGTGAATCCAAGGGATCCCTGGGCAGTAACTGTGCACGTCGTCTAGACTGCAGAGTGAGCTATCTTGGAGAAAATGCGAGCTGAACTCTGACCTCAACCCGGCCCAAATACACCAAGTGGAAGCTCTCTTGGGCCATTACCAAGAGGTGTACGCCAGTCATGAGGACGATTTTGGGTGCACCACAGCCATTGCACACGGCATTCCCACTGAAGGGGCGGCCCCCATCAGGGAGCGATATCGGCAGATTCCACCGCAGTTGTACCAAGAAGTGAAAATGCTGTTGAATCAAATGCTGCAAAAGGGGCTCATCCGGGAAAGTCAGAGCCCCTGGGCAGCTCCCATAGTGTTGGTACGGAAAAAGGATGGTACCCTGCGGTTCTGTGTGAATTACCGTAAGTTGAATGCCTTCACCATCAAAGACTCATACCCACTTCCTTGTATAGAGGAGTCTGTCGGCCCTATGGAAGGCAAAATATTTTTCTACCTTGATTTGGCCAGCGGATATTGGCAGGTACCGATGTCCAAGGAGGATCGAGCAAAAACCGCCTTCATTTTGCCCATGGGACTATTTGAATTCAACCAGATGCTGTTTGCATTGGCCAACGTCCCTGGAACTTTACAATGCCTGATGGAGCGGTGCCTAGGGCGACCTCCACTTCGAAGCCACCTTAATATATTTGGATGACAATTTCATCTATGCCACCATGTTTGAAGACCACCTGCATCGCCTAGGCCAGGTGCTCGGCCAGCTGCAAAAGTATGGGTTGAAGGTGAAGCCCCAAAAATGCCACCTGTTCCGCACACAAATAGAGTACCTGGGGCATGTGGTCTCCGCCGAGGGCGTTAGGCCGTCTCCGGAGAAGGTCACTGCGATACAGGAGTGGCCTACTCCCGAGACAGTGAAAGATGTGAGGCCCTTCTTGAGGCTGGCCGGATACTACCGTCGCTTTGTGAAAAATTTCGCCCGCCGAGCTCGAGCCCTGCAGGATCTACAAAGAGGAGTCCCCTCCGGTGCTAACAATAAGGTACAGTGGCGAGAACCGCAGTAAGAAGCTTTCAGAGACCTTAAAGCCGCACTCTCAGAAGTCCCAGTGTTAGCCTACACGGATTTCTCGCAACCGTTCATTCTGCACACTGACGGGAGCTTACATGGGTTGGGAGCTGTGTTGTCACAGATGCAGGACGGCCGGGAGAGGGTGATCGCCTATGGCAGCTGATCACTCCACGACTCCGAACGCAATCCTGACAACTACAGCTCTTTTAAACTCTAGCTCCTGGCGGTGGTGTGGGCCATGACGGAGCGATTCGTGGAGTACCTAGCGGAATATAAGGTGATGGTACGAACCGACAACCCCCTGGCTCACCTTGAAAACGCCAAACTGGGGGCCCTGGAGCAGTGGTGGGTAGCTAGGATGGCCAAGTTCAAATACAAAATTGTTTACAAGAGAGGGGCAGAGAATGTCTATGCCGATGCCTTGTCCCGGAACCGGCGCCCCGTCCCAGGACGGAGCCGGGATGAAGCGCTAGAGGGAGTGGAAACACCGTATTCCCTAAAACCCGACAAGACCACGGCAGTGAAAAGAGAGAAGTCCTGTACAAAACCCCCTGGGGGCATCCTCGATCAATCCCGGGATGAATGGATATGCCAGCAACAAGCAGATAGTGAAATCAGCGCCCTTCGTTAGTGGGTTGCCCAAGGACAACTTCCCTATGACTCTCAAAGAAAAATACTTTCTAAGGACGCTGTGCTAATGCTCCGTCAATGGGAAAAACTGGTGCTCAAAAAGGGACTATTGTATCGCAAAACAACTCTACACACCGAACCCACCGTAACTTGGCAAGTGGTGGTGCCGGGAGCCCTACAGACTGACATTGCTCGGGAGGCTCATGACAAAGGGGCTCATTTTGGTGTACAAAAGACTTTCCAGTGGCTACAGCAAATAGCCTACCATCCCCGGTTACAAGACGTAATAGAAGAAGTGTGCCGAGCATGCCGCTTATGTGAGTTGACTAAACTACAAGAACAACAAGCCCCCTTGCAAACAATTGTAACCACCGCGCCCCTTGAATTGTTGATGGTGGATTACTTAACCATTGGCCTGGCTCATCAGGGATATCAACACAGCTTAGTCATGGTGGACCATTTTACCAAGTTTGCCGTAGTGGTCCCCACCCGAGATCAAGCAGCAAAATCGGCCGCTTATGCTATCTGTAAAAACTTTATCCAAGTGTATGGCTGCCCGCAACGCATCTACTCAGATCAAGGGGCCTGCTTCCTGGGGAAAGTGATGGAGGAACTGCATCACCTGTATGGCATTGACAAGTCCCGGACCACACCATATCACCCGCAGGGGAAGGGGCCTGCTAACGGTTCAACCGGACTCTAATTCAGACGTTACGGACCCTGCAAGATGACCAGAAAGCCCGTTGGCCTGAATACGTTCCCGAACTAGTCTGGGTATATAACAATCGGGTCACCGGGTAAACCCCCACACAAGCTATTCTTCGGTTGGGAAGGCAAGGGAATTACTGAGGTGGAGCTGGATCCCGAGGAAGAACGGTTATGGGCGGGGGTTCACTCCTGGGTCCGGGACCAGAGGTATCGTCTGCAGACCCTACACAGATTAGTGCAGACTAAGCTCCAAGATCTGGGGTGCACCCTGAAAAGCCAGCCCATTGAATTTCAAAAAGGAGATCGCGTGCTTGTACGAGATCAAGGACCCCAAAGCAAATTGAGCCATCGATGGGAGAACAGCCCCTACAAAATTATATGCCGAGTAAGTCCAGACGGACCAGTATACGAGATACAATCAGAGGAAGAGGGGAATAAACCCACTCGGATTGTGCACCGCAATATGTTACGGCCTTGTATGTCCACAGATCCCGCGCAGGGCGAGATTTCTCTGCAGACTCTGGGCTCTTTAGCGCAGGCTCCTCCAACAGCCGTCTGGGACTATGAATATGAAGAGGACTTGCCCGCGAGACCAGCGGATACTTCCGCGCCCCGACAACTCCAGTTGCTCAGCCATCTGCCACCACCCAGAGGACTCCATCCCAACCATTGGACCGCGACGCTCTGAGCGGTCTACAGCAGGCAAACCCCCTGAGCGATATGAGCAGGATCAGTTCATGTGGCAGAGACAACTTCAGTGCCCAGTTATTACCAGTTATGCCCGAGGACTGGCGAGCTCACAGGGTGGGGGAATGTAGGGGAGAGAGCCCCTGCTATGTGCCCAGTCCAGAACCAAGGGGGCTGTCATTTAGGTTCCCAGGGGAACGGTTCCCAGTATTCGTCTGTTCTCTATATAGTGTTTGTGTACGGTTTTCTGCATTGAGAACCAATTTTCTGCCTGTGTTTACATACAAAAACTCCCCTTATAAATTCATAGTTAAAGCTTGCCCCGTCTCCGACTCGTCACTGCATCCCGCGTACCTGTGAATACCACATAAGTGCACTGCATATCATGTTGGGATTAGTGATGAGCGAACGTGTTTGGATAAGGTGTCATCTCAGAATGCTCCGGTACTAACAGATTATCTTCAGCATGAATACTATTTTCGAGTAACCACCACTGCATATCTCACCACTGTGAGACAACTGCAACACATGGAGTGACTGCCTGTTTGTTAGACAATCCCTACATATGTTGCGGCTGTCAAACAGCCGCGAGATGTGCAGCCGTGGCGACTCAAACATGTTATTCATGCATGCCAAATATACTCTTGGCACCCCAGGGTGCTCCGTTAACACCTTATCCAAACACATTCACTCATCTCTAGTTAGGATATGTTCTCGATCATTAAAGGTGTTATTAGGGACTTTTACTTGTTGCTATGGGGCTAAGAACCAACAGGCAGTTAGTTGCTTAACTGTAGGGAGCTGGCTGTCGATCATCGTGACGTCTGCAGTGATGCCTCATTGACAGCAAAACGGAAGAGCAGATGCTGCTCTGTCTGTGTGACGTCAGTGGAAGCCGCAGAGTTGCCTGCAGGATCGGTCCATGACCTCTTTGAGCAAGTAGAAATCAGCATCAGGCAGAACAGGTAGGGAGTTAGCAACTACCTGCTTGTTGGTTCTTAATCCCATGCACAGCGATAACTCAGATAAACCCTTTAAATAATTAACCTATTTATACACCCCACAATAATGTACCATGATGCACATTTCCGCCCTGAAGACTTTTTTTTTTTTTTTTTTTTTGCTATGCTGTCTTGCCATAATGAAAATCTGCTCTTTGGATCTCCATCAATGTCTAACTTAGATTATGTACGTGTACAAGCACTTTGTTCATGGATTTCATTGATTTTTTTTTTTTTTTTTTTTTTTCTTTTCCAGGTTGGAAGCTTAGTCCAGTAGTTGGAGCGGTGTATGGACCTGAATTATATGCTGGTAAAACTCTGCTTCTATTCGTATGAAAGTGCAAAAACCAGAAAACCATGTTTAAGTTTTTCACCTTTCTGCTAAATGTGATCAGTGAGGGGCCTGCCGCCTCAGCTGTAGGTATAAAGGGTAGTATGCATGTAGGGACTCGCTATTTGGGGATCCTCATAAATATAATCAGTGGGGGTTTCCGGTTAGGACTGTTAACAGTCTACCTGTGGATGGGTGTAAAATGTTTATGTAAATGGAAGAGTTTGACAGTAATGTCTACCTAGTAAAGTTATACTTCACTAGCTCTTAAAGCACATAAGCTTATTCCAAAGATGTTTTATCTGTAATGGCCCTCAAATGGCGTTTTTATCAGAGTATTGGCATCATTTACAGGGGTTGTCCTATCTCCTAACGAAAAGAAAGTCTGCAGTCATTGACTGCAGACTGCCAAATAGTGAGCCCATATTCTAAGTGCGAGCGAGCTGCATATTTGCGGCCATGTGCAGAATAGACCGTACCGACTTCTTTGACTTCTCTACAGGGTGGACAATTTATATGGATACACCCAAATAAAATGGGAATGGTTGGTGTAATTCAACTTCCTGTTTGTGGCACATTAGTATATGGGAGGGGGAAAACTTTTCAAGATGGGTGGTGACCATGGCGGCCATTTTGAAGTTGGCCATTTTGGATCCAACTTAATTTTTTTCAATGGGAAGTGTCATGTGACACAAACTTATTGAGAATTTCACAAAAAAAACAATGGTGTGCTTGATTTTAACGTAACTTTATTCTTTCATGAGTTATTTACAAGTTTATGACCACTTATAAAATGTGTTCAAAGTGCTGCCCATTGTGTAGGATTTTTAATGCAACCCTCTGCTCCCAATCTTGACACACTGATAGCAACACAGTAGAAGAAATGCTAGCACAGCCCTCCAGTATCCTTTGCTTCAGATGCTGCACATCTCGTATCGTCACAGCATAGACAATTGCCTTCAGATGACCCCAAAGATAAGTCTTAGCGGGGTCAGATCGGGAGACCTTGGTAGCCATTCAACTGGCCCACGACGACCAATCCACTTTCCAGTGTATATTATAATTTCTATGATGCCAACCCTCTAGACACGCCCCCAGGAAGAAGCATGAGCGAACCGCGCGTCGGGTCAGGAGGTGCAGCGTGTCTCTCTGCATCACATTTTTTCATCAGCGCAGACCCAGGTAATATGTGCATGGCAGGGAGTACCGGACCCGTCTTATGAACACAGGCAGCATTAGTACATTGAGGGCATTTGAGAGTGTGGTGATCCACATGCAAACATAGCTTTGTCATTGTTTTCTTTACTTCTCATTGCATTGCCTTAGCATTGCGCCTCTTTCCACATGCACCTTAATATTGCAGGCTAATGTATTGTCCATGTGGACAGAGGGGAAGTCCATGGTTCAGATTAAAATTTCTTGTCTGGGTATGTGGATCAGTCCTTTTATAGATAGATATATGGATGCTTTTTGTGCAGATATAGGGCGACAGCTGTGTCTGATTATCAAAACATTCGGCGTTCCATAACTGTACTTCATCTATTGGTTTGAAGCAGCCGATATTATATGTACACTAGTGGCCAAAATTGTGGATACACTTAAATTTTTTCTCATTTTTTAAAGTTTTTAGCATGCAATCATACAAAGTGTTTATAACAATAAAGGTTACCATAATACAAAATATTTCATTACTTCTAGAAGAACAGCGGAATGACCGAATCAAAATATGTCCTACTCCTAATATGTTAATTTCATGCTATCCCTATGTGTTCTTTCTTTAGTAGCATAAAGGGTATCCTTTAGCATCGATAACAGCTTTGCATCTCCTTGGCATTGATTCAACAAGACTTCTCAGGTTCTCCATGGTTATAACATGGTACCAGGAACTGATAACTGCTGCAATCAATGCCTGTTTGTTGCTCGGTCGCTTACTAGAAACCAATTGCTTTAATCTTGACCACAGATTTTTGGTAGGGCTCATATCAGGACTGTTTCCTGGCTATGAAAGCACAGAAATTTGCTGTCAAACCATTTTAGACATTGCCTTGCAGTGTGACATGGTGCTCCATCCTGTTGAAAAATAATTTCAGTCTGTTCCTTGCCAAAGTCACGAAATGATGGGATGAGCTTTGGTTCAAGGACATCATGAATATATTTCGAAGCATTTTACAGTTCCCTCAAGGACCTGTATTCTCCCAATTCCATGCCAGGACGTACAGCCCCATATTATTTATTATTTATTCATATAGTACCATTGATTCCATGGTGCTGCACATGAGAAGGGGTTACATACAAATTACAGATATCACTTACAGTAAACAAACTAACAATAACAGACTGATACAGAGGGGAGAGGACCCTGCCCTTTCGGGCTTACATTCTACAGGATGGTGGGGAAGGAGACAGCAGGTTGGTGGGATGCAGCAGTTCTGGTGTTGGTTGAGGTTATATCTCCTGTAGTGGTGAGGAGGTAGCAGGGTCATTGCAGGCTGTAAGCTTTCCTGAAGAGGTGGGTTTTCAGGTTCCGTCTGAAGGATCTGAATGTGGTTGATAGTTGGACTTGTTGGGCCAACGAATTCCAGAGGATGGGGGATATACGGGAGAAGTCTTGGAGGCGGTTGGGTGAAGAGCTAATAAGTGTGGAGGAGAGAAGTAGGTCTTGGGTGGATCGGAGATTACGTGAGGGAAGGTATCGGGAGATTAGTTCAGAGACACTGGGGTGACAGGTTATAGATGGCCTTGTAGGTCAGTATTAGTAATTTGAACTGGATACGCTGAGGTAATGGGAGCCAGTGAAGACATTTGGAGAGGGGAGAAGCAGAGGAGTAGCGAGGAGAGATGAATTAGTCAGGCAGCAGAGTTAAGGATGGACTGGAGAGGTGTGAGGGTGTTAGCAGGGAGGCCACAGAAAAAGATGTTGCAGTAGTCGAGGCGGGAGATGATGAGGGCATGCACAATAATGTTAGTAGATTGAGGGTTGAGGAAAGAATGTATTCTGGAAATATTTTTGAGCTGAATGCGACAGCAGGTAGAAAGAGCTTGGATGTGCGGTTTGAAGGACAGGGCAGAGTCAAGGGTTACTCTGAGGCAGCAGACTTGCGGTACAGGGGAAAGCGTGATGTCGTTAATTGTGATAGGTCAGGTAAGGAAGATCTGTGAGATGGGGGGGAAAGATGATGAGTTCAGATTTGTCCACATTGAGTTTGAGGAAGCGGGAGGAGAAGGAGGATATGGCTGATGGACACTCCGGGATTCTGGACAGCAGAGAGGTGACGTCTGGGCCAGAGAGGTAGATCTGAGTGTCATCAGCATAAAGGTGGTACTGGAATCCATGGGACTTTGAGTTGCCAAAGACCAAGTATATAGATTGAGAAGAGTAGGAGTCCTACAACAGAGCCTTGGGGAACTCCAACAGAGAGATGGTGGGACGAGGAGGTAGTGTGGGAGTGGGAGACACTGAATGTTCGGTTGCAAAGGTATGAGGAGATCCAGGATAGGGCGAGGTCCTTGATGCCAAAGGAGAAGAGAATCTGTAGTAGAAGGCAGTGGTCAACGGTCAAAAGCAGAGGACAGGGACTTTAGAAGCAGGAATATAGAGTATTGTCCGTTCGCTTTGGCTGTAATTAGGTCGTTAGTAATTTTGGTCAGGGCTGTCTCAGTGGAGTGATGGGGGTGGAGACCAGATTGTAGATTGTCAAAGAGCAAGTTAGATGAGAGGTGGTAGGAAAAGTTCAGCGTGGACGTGCAGCTCCAGGAGTTTGTAAGCAAATGGGAGCAGTGATATTGGGCGATAGCTGGACATAGCAGTTGGGTCGAGGGTTGGCTTTTTAAGGATAGGCTTGATTGTGGCATGTTTAAAAGCAGAAGGGAAGGTACCAGAAGTTAGTGATATGTTGAAGAGGTGGGTTAGGGATGAGATAATAGTGGTGGTGAGGTTGCAGAGGAGGTTGAATGGGATGGGGGTCAAGTGCGCAGGTTGTTAGGTGTGATTTGGAGAGGAGACTATTAAGCTCCCCTTCGGTGATGTTGGAGAGGGAGGTTATGGAGTTTGGGCATTGGTCTGGTATACAAAGGGGTTGTGGTGGTTGAACAATGAAGACTTGTCTTGTTTGGTCGATCTTATTTTTGAAGTGTGTGGCAAAGTCCTCTGCAGAGATTAGGGAAATCAGAGGGGGCAGTGGTGGGCAGAGAAGGGAGTTAAAAGTTTTGAATAACTGTTTGGGGTTGTAGGATCGGGAAGATACGAGGGTTGTGAAATAGGCCTGTTTAGCAGAGTTGAGAGCAGATTTGAAAGAGAGTGTTGCTTGTTTGAATGCAGTGAAGTCGTCTTGCGAATTTGTTTTCTTCCAACGCCGCTCTGCAATCCTGGACACTTGCCGGAACTATTTAGTGGTGTTATTGTGCTAGGGTTGTCTGTTAGTACGTCGCACTCTGCCATGAATGAGAGGGGCGACCGTGTCAATAGCTGATGCAAGAGTGGCATGAGAAAGTGAGTAGATGGTGATCGGATAGAGGGAGAGGGGAGGTAGTGACGTTGGATAGAGAGCAGAGGCGGGTGAAGACCAGGTCTAATGTATGTCTGTCTGTTTGGGTGGCTGAGGAGGACCACTGAGTAAGTCCAAAGGATGAAGTAAGGGACAGGAGTTTGGAGGCTGCTGACTGAAGGGTATTAGTGGGGATGTTTAAGTCACCCATGATGATAGTGGGGATGTCAGTGGAAAGAAAGTGAAGAAGCGAGGTAGAGAATTAAGGCATTGGTCGGGCTTGGAGGTTGGAGGGAGAGTAGATGCGGACGGAATGGACTTCAAAAGAGGGGAGGATTAGGGAGGGATGAGGTGTGATTGGGTTAAAGGTGCAGCTAGTAGAAAGGAGAAGACCCACTCCTCCACCATGTCTGTTGTTGTGAATATGCTGGAGGCGGCTTCTGAGCTGGGGCTCCCTCCAGTGGTTGCTGAGGGTAATGAACTGATTAATGAATGGCCTTCAGCTGGCGCTAAATGGTAGGATATAAGTCGCGTGAGTTCCCAGCAGCCTTGCCGGTTATCAGTTGTTCCTTCTGATCTTGCTTGAAGCACTGCTAGTTTCCTGCTCTCCTTCAGATAAGTGTTTGCTGTTTTTTTTTTCCCCCTGTTTGATTTTCATTGCTGGTTTGCTGCTTGCAGTGGACTGCAGCCTGTCCCCTTTTGGGGGTCTGGCGCTGCAATTGTGCTCCATTTTGGTCTGCACTTTTGCTTTGCTCCTTTGTTACTTTTTATTTGCTGAATAGCGTTTTGTTACACCAGAGATCTGATTTAGGTGGATGAGATCGTGTGATCTCAGGTTTTTTGGAAGTGTTGGTATTTTTGTTAGGGTTTTTGTTGGATTGCAGTCAGAATTCTTTCCTGTAGTTTTCTGTCTAGACAGATTGGGCCCCAACGTTTGCTCATTCTATTTTCTGTCTGTGTCCGTGCTTCTTGTCTAACCGCCATTACATGTTTGGGGCTTCCTATTTTCTTTGGGGATCTGCTCCAGGACAGATAGCTTTCATCTTTCTGCCTTTAGGTGTAGTTATCTCTCAGGCTGTGTCGAGGCGTCTAGGATCAACGTAGGAATGCTCCACGGCTACTTCTAGTTGTGTGGTTAGTTCAGGTTACTGCAATCCAACAGGTTCCAGCCTCTCTAGTGTATTACCGCTTTTGCTATTTCTCCTCAGTTACCGAAACATAACAGTCTGTTGCCAGGGCGAGGAGTGTGGGTGAAGTGGAGGCTGCAGTAACACAGTGCAGCAGGTGAGGCGGTGTCAGAGGGTGTCAGCCATGGTTCTGTGAGGGTGAGGAAGGCAAGATTGCGAGAGAGAAAGAGGTCATGAATCACATGAAGCTTATTGCAGATGGAGCGGGCATTCTAGAGAGAGGGAGCAGGTTGACAAGGGCACGGGTTTTAAGTTGGAAAGATTGCAGTAGTTCTTATTAGATAGGGAGCGGTAGGAAGGGGTAGTAATGGGGGTATGAGCTGTGGGGGTCCAGGATTGGGAGATACGTCACCAGCAGTGAGGAGAATCAGAGAAAGGGAGAGCAGGTGGGAGTAGAGTGAGCAGCTTGGTTTATGTTTTATTAGGACAGATTTGAGGTTGAGGAGCAGGTTAGCAGAAAAGATCAGGTGGGGAGGTAAGAGGGAAGGGGAGATGAGTATTTGGTTAGAGGGTGCTGGGGTTTGGGGATCGCGAAGGAGAGTGAGGATTAATGGATCAAACACTGTGAGGGCATATGTAAACGTGGTGAAGGAGTTAGATGGGTTAATAGAAAAGCCAGGTACAAGTAATAAGAAGTGCTTACTCAGCAGACATACCCAAAAGAGACATAAGCCCCCATCACACTAAGCGAGATCGCTAGCGAGATCGCTGCTGAGTCACAAGTTTTGTGACGCAACAGCGATCTCGCTATGTTTGACACGTACCAGCGATCAGGCCCCTGTTGTGAGATCTCTGGTCGTGTCAGAAATGTCTGGACCTTTCTTTGGTCGTTGAGATCCCACGGGTAGCATGCATCGGTGTGTTTGACACCTTTTACCAACGATCTCGCTAGTGACTCAGCACTGAGACACATAGGAGACACATGGTTACACAGGTCGCTACAGGTCGCCGATCGTTGCTGCGTGGTTGGGAAGATCTGACTGTTTGGCATCTCACCAGCGACCACATAGCGACGCAGCAACGATCCCTGCCAGGTCGTATCGTTGTCAGGATCGCTGCTGCGTCGCTGAGTGTGACGATACCCATAGTGTTGGGTCCTGACTCCTGCCGTGACTAACTGCAGTTGAAATAACTGCTGATTCTTGATATTTTTGCTGCAGTGGTACTTATGCTGCAGAAATACGCATGCCTGACCCCACACGCGTGCCCCCCTTAGGCTGCTACTGAATATATAGGACTGAGTAGAGGATCAGGTGAGAGGGATTGTGGGAGCTGGTTTGGGATAAATTAGCAGCTGCCCAGTACACCAGGGGAGCTTAGACAATCAAAGGCACAGGGCCTGGCTACATCCATATGCTGGTAACACCTTGCACCTGATAGCATCTCTACTGGCCCCAGCATGGCTATGCAGCAGTAAGTATTGAGTACAATGCAACAAATGAATTTAGCAAACATTCAGCAGGCACTGTTATATACCATTAAAGGAAATGTTGCACAGTGGTAAAAATAAGATGACAGCAAGCATATCATAACACTCTCAGGATGTTTCATTGGAGCTGTCATACGCGCTGGAAGACAGTCTTCCTTTGGCCTTCTCCAAACATAATGCACTCCGTCTCTACCAAAAATTGATATTCTCGTTTCATCGCTCCTGATTACTTTCTTCCAATCTTCAGTTGTCCAGCTAAGATGTTCTTTGGCCCAGGAAATTACTTCTCTGTTTAAGATTTAGGAATGTCTTGTGGGACCTATACTGAAAGGGTCAAGTGACTACTGTAGCTTTAAAACACCATTTTTAATTTAATGCGGACATAAAGAAATGTTAATATAACTAAAAATTTATGAATTTTACTCAGAGAACGAAGTCCATTATTTCTTGTCAAAATTATAAAAACTACTGACAAAATATCAAAAACAAGTCTCCTGATATCTTTGGCAACAGATTGCATGCCTGGGCTATAAATATAATTATGGTATCAAGCAAGAAAGTTCCAGAAGCCTCGAAAATTATTAAAAACTTCCAAGTGTATCCACAAATTTTGGCCACTGGTGTATTTTATCTTGCACATGTAGTTCCCTGTGTATTTATGCGTACTGCTCTAGCTGACCTCTCTATATATGTGTTTGGTTTGAGGCACCTTCTTTTAACTACAAATTCCTTTTGTATGTATTTTAGCTGTTCAAAATACCGTATTTTTCGGGCTATAAGACGCACTTTTTCCCCAAAAAATTGTGAGGAAAATGGGGGGTGCGTCTTATAGCCCGACCGCAGCTTACCGGGGGGTTGCGGCAGTGGTGTGGCGGTGGCAGAGGCGCGGTGGGCGGCGTGCACCTGAGCAGGGTCCCTTCCTCAGGTGGTGAGGTGACGCTGCGGCACCGAGAGCAGACAGGACAGCAGAGCCGGGATTGCCGGTGGTGGCGGCCATCTTCCTGAGGCGTTGCGTGCGCAGATACAGTACTCTGCTTCCTGTGGCTTCAGAAAAATGGCCGCGGTAGGCCGCGCATGCGCAGATAGAGATCGCGGCGGCCATTTTTCTGAAGCCCCAGGAAGCAGAGTACTCTGGAAGATGGCCGCCACCACCGACAAACCCGGCTCTGCTGTCCTGTCTGCTCTCCGTGCTGCGGCGTCACCTCACCACCTGAGGAAGGGACCCTGCTCAGGTGCACGCTGCCCATCGCGCCTCTGCCACCGCCGCACCTCTGCCACTGCCACAAACCCAGCTCTGCTCTCCGTGCCGCGGCGTCACCACACCTGAGGAAGGGACCCTGCTCAGGTGCACTCCGCCCACCGCGCCTCTGCCACCGCCGCATCTGTCACCGCCGCACCTCTGCCACCGCCACACCACAGCCACAAACCCGGCTCTGCTCTCTGTGCCGCAGCGTCACCTCACCTGAGGAAGGTGAGTACAGTATGAGCATCACCGCACCTCTGCCACACCACCGCCGGCCCACAGGTACCTTAAAATTCAGACAATAAGACGGACCCCCATATTGTAAAAAATCTTTTTTTCTGCTATTTTCACCCCAAAATTTGGTGGTGCGTCTTATAGTCCGAAAAATACGGTAGTTATTTTTTTTATAAACATTTGAAAACATTTCTTGATCTGTATGTAGTGCATGGACTATAGGATTAGTATGTTTATTCATTATGTGAAGTGTTTCCTTTAAGCCCTTTACTCCCGAGGGTGGTTTGCACGTTAATGCCCAGGCCAATTTTTACAATTCTGACCACTGTCTCTTTATGAGGTTATAACTCTGGAACGCTTCAACGGATCTTTACGATTCTGAGATTTTCTCACGACAATTGTACTTCATGTTGGTAGTAAAATTTCTTCGATATAACTTGCATTTATTTATGAAAAAAATGGAAATATGGCGAAAATTTTGCAATTTTCAAACTTTGAATTTTTATTCCCATAAAACCGAGAAATATGTCACACAAAATAGTTACTAAATAACATTTCCCACATGTTTACTTTACATCAGCACAATTTTGGAACCAAATTTTTTTTGTTAGGAAGTTATAAGGGTTAAAAGTTGACCAGCGATTTCTCATTTTTACAACAACAAAACAATTTTTTTTTAGGGACCACCTCACATTTGAAGTCACTTTGAGGGGTCTATATGGCAGAAAATACCCAAAAGTGACACCATTCTAAAAACTGCACCCCTCAAGGTACTCAAAACCACATTCAAGAAGGTTATTAACCCTTCAGGTGCTTCACAGGAGCTGAGGCAACGTGGGAAGGAAAAAATGAACATTTAACTTTTTAGTCACAAAAATGATTTTTACAAACAATTTTTTTTATTTTCACAAGGGTATATGGGGAAAATGGACAGATAAAGTTGTTGTGCAATTTCTCCTGAGTACGCAGATACCCCATATGTGGGGAAAATCCACTGTCTGTGCACACGGCAGAGCTCGGAAGGGAAGGAGCGCCGTTTGACTTTTTCAAACCAAAATTGGTTAGAATTGAGATCGGACGCCATGTCGCGTTTGGAGAGCCCCTGATGTGCCTAAACAGTGGAAACCCCCCACCAGTGACACCATTTTGGAAACTAGACCCCCTAAGGAACTTATCTAGATCTTTTGTGAGCACTTTGAACCCCCAAGTGTTTCACTAAAGTTTATAATGCCTGGGTGTGAAAAAAAAATAAAAATTCCACATTATTTTTTAGTCCCCAATTTTTGATTTTTCCCAAGGAAATTGGACCCCAAAAGTTGTTGTCCAATTTATCCTGAGTATGCTGATACCCCATATGTGGGGGGGGGGAACTGTTTGGGCGAACAGCAGGGCTCGGAAAGGAAGTAATGACTTTTTGGAATGCAGACTTTGATGGGTGTCATGTTCAGTTTGCAGAGCCCCTGATGTGCCTAAACAGTGGAAACCCCCCACAAGTGACCCCAGTGCTTCACAGAAGTTTATAACGCCCGGGCGTGAAAATTAAAAAAAAAAATCAGTTTTTCCACAAACATGATCTTTTAGACCCCAATTTTTTATTTTCCCAAGGGTAACAAGAGGAATTGGACCCCAAAAGTTGTTGTCCAATTTGTCCTGAGTACGCCGATACCCCATATGTGGGAGAAAACTACTGTATGGGCACACATTGGGGCTTGGAAAGGAAGTAGTGACGTTTTGGAATGCAGACTTTGATGGAATGGTCTGTGGGCGTCATTTCGTGTTTGGAGAGCCCCTGATGTGCCTAAACAATGGAAACCCCCACAAGTGACCCCATTTTGGAAACTAGACCCCCCCAAGGAACTTATCTAGATGTGTGCTTCACAGAAGTTTAACGTAGAGCCATAAAAATAAAAAGTCATATATTTTTTCAAAAAAATAATATTTTTGCCCCCAATTTTTATTTTCCCAAGAGTAACAGAAGAAATTGGACCCCAAGAGTTATTGGGCAATTTGTCTTGAGTACGCTGATACCCCATATGTGGTAAACCACTGTTTGGGCGCATGGCAGAACTCTGAAGAGAAGGAGTTCCATTTGACCTTTTGAACACAGAATTGGCTGGAATTGAGATCAGACGCCATGTCACGTTTGGAGAGTCCCTGATGTGCCTAAACAGTGGAAACCCCCCCCCCAATTCTAACTCCAACCCTAATCCCAACACACCCCTGACCCTAATCCAAATCCCAACCCTAACCACAAACCTAACCCTAACACACGCCTAACCCTAACGGGAAAATTGAAATACATTTTTTTTTAAATTTTATTATTTTTCCGTAACTAAGGGGTTGATAAAAGGGGGTTTGATTTACTATTTACAGGGGTTTTTATGTTTGGCAGCTGTCACACGCTAAAAGACGCGTTTTATTACAAAAAATAGTTTTGCATCACCACATTTTGAGAGCTATAATTTTTCCGTATTTTGGCCCACAGAGTCATGTGAGGTCTTATTTTTTGTGGGAGAGTTGACTTTTTTATTGGTACCATTTTTGGGCACATGACATTTTTTTGATCGCTTTTTATTACAATTTTTGGGAGGCAGAATGAAAAGACCAGCTATTCATGAATTTCTTTTTTTTGGGGGGGGGGGGGGGGGCGTGTTTATACCGTTCCGCGTGTGGTAAAATTGATAAAGTAGTTTTATTCTTTGGGTCAGTACAATTACAGCGATACCTCATTTGCATAATTTTTTATGTTTTGGCGCTTTTATACAATAAAAATTTTATATAAAAATAATATTTTTGCATCACTTTATTCTGCGAGCTATAATTTTATTTTTTGCTGATGATGCTGTTTGGCGGCTCGTTTTTTGCGGGACAAGGTGACTTTTTCAGCTGTATCATGTTTATTTATATCCGTCCTTTTGATTGCGTGTTATTCCACTTTTTGTTTGGCGGTATGATGATAAAGCATTGTTTTTTTTGCCTTTCTTTTTTTTTTTTTTTTTTAAGGGGTTCACGAAAGGGGTTAACTAGTGGGACCGTTTTATAGGGCGGGTCGTTACGGACGCGGCAATAATAAATGTGTACTTTTTTATTTTTTTTATTTACATAATATTGGGGAAATATATATTTTTTTTTAATTAGGGATTTTTTAAAAATATTACACGTGTTTTTTTTCTTGTTTTTTTTTATACATTGTCTCAGGGTGGGACATCACTATATAATGTCAGATTGCTGATGTGACAGTTTACAGAGTACTCTGTCAGATCAGCGATCTGACAGGCAGTGCAGGAGGCTTCTCAGCGCCTGCTCTCAGCAGAGACTGACAAGCCACCTTCCTGCAGGACCCGGAAGGACCCCACGGCCATCTTGGATCCGGGGGCCTGCAGGGAGGAGGCCCTCGGAACAGCGCAATCACATCGCTGTTCTGAGGGTCTCGGGGGAAGCATGCAGGGAGCCCCCTCCCTGCACGATGCTTCCCTATGTAACCGGAACACTGTGATCATGTTTGATCACAGTGTGCCAGGGGTTAATGTGCTGGGAGCGGTCCTGACCGCTCCTGGCACATAGTACCGGGTGTCAGCTGTGTGTTGTGAACTCTCTGCATTTGACTTCTGAGCTTGGGCTCCCTCTGGTGGCTGCTGATAGTAGGGAAGCTGCTTTGGTTGACAGAGGTTCATCAGCTGGGAGCGATGATTGGCAATCTGGTGTTGATGACTGGGAAGATTTAGGTGAGTAACTTTCACATGATCCTCGCCGGTGATTAGTTGCTCTTCCTGGTCCCATTTGGAAGTCAGCTTGCTTTCAAATAAGTTATTTGCTGTTTTTTTTCTTTGGCATTTGTTTTTGTCTATCTCCGTTTTCTGCTCTCCTGGAGTTTTTACATCCAGGTTCCCCTGCTGGGGCCAGTTGTGGCCTCTGCTTCTCATTTGCTATTGTTTTGTATTTTCAGTTCCCTGTTATACTAGTATCTGCTTATTTGCTACAAGTTACACCTGAGTTCTGATCTAGCGACAGAGAGATTGAGTGGTCTCAGTATTTTTGTATATCAGAACATGTTGGAGTTTCTCTTAGAGTTTTTACCGGATTGCAGACAGTATTCTTTCCTGTCCTGTGCTATCTAGACAGATTGGGCCCCAGCATTTGCTAACTCTATTTTCTGCCTGTGTTTGTACTTCATCTTGTTTCACCGCCAATATATGTTTTGGGGCTACCTATTCCTTTGGGGGCTTTACTCCGGGGCAGTTAGCTTTTCCCTTTCTGTCTTTAGGCTTCGTTATCTCTCCGGCTGTGTCGAGGCGTCTAGGGCACCGTAGGCACTTCCCACGGCTGATTCTAGTTGTGCTGTTAGTTTAGGGGTCTGCAATCCGCTAGTTACCAACCTCTCCGGTGTCTGGTTGCCTGTCTATTTTTGCTGCTGTCCTCCTCTGCTACCAAATCATAACACTGTTAATCAGCTGACACCCTGCCGCGATCAGCTGCGCTCCCCCCGTGAGCGCAGCTGATCGCGTATAACGTACTATCCGTCACTGGGACTTAAGGCCCTGGTCACCTGGACGGATAGTACGCCATATGTAGGAAACGGGTTAAAGGGTGCACAGTCAAAGTTCTGACTGACAGCTATGAGGCCTCTGTACGCCCAAACCAAAATGTTGCACAATAACAGTTGGCAAACCTAATCCATATTTCCAATTCTCAAGGATCCTTTTTATGTCCAAAAATAAACATTCTTTTGTCATATGGATACCCCAGTCAGCATTTGTCCTTAGGGCAGAGATTCATTGTCTATAACTGAAGTACAGGAATTTGTTTTCTAAAATCTTCACAGTTGAACACAGAAATATGTAGCATAAATTAAGCAATATTGACAACTTTAAAATTATATTTATATTGGTGTACGGTATAATGGACTCCTTTTTTTTTTAAATCTCTGCGCTCTATGCTGAGCACTTACTTTGGGGTTTCCATGTAAAACTGAGTGACGTGATTCAGATAAAACCCCTGAGGGATCCATTCACTATAATGAGGCAGCAGAGTTATTCTGAACTCCATCTGGCCTCTATTCAGCGGTGTCCTCTTCAGACTTGTGCAAAACTGTGGTTGACCACACTTTTATGCACGCTTAAAAAGACAGACACCGCCGGATCACAGGCCTGACAGAATCCAAAGTGACTCAGTCTGCCTTTATTATAAGGACTCTTCTGCCGAGGGTTCCATCTGAATCACGTTTTTCAGAGATTTACATGGGAACCCTTGTGTAAGACCTCAGTGTAGAGCACAGGATAAATGTGAACTGACCCTTACTGCGATCTTCGGCAGGCAGAATGAACAACTCAACAGATCAAGAATTGGTATTTATTTTTTACGCCGTTCCTTATGTGGCACAAGTGATGAGAATTCTTTATAGTTCAGGTCAGTCCGAATATAGCAATACCAGATTTATATATTGTTTAACGATTGGCTACTATCATACAATAAAAACTGCTTTTTATTCAAAAAGTTTTCGCATCACCATATCTTAAGCTATAAATTTTCAATATTTTTGCCAACAGTTATGTGAGGTCTTGATTTTGAGTTGACTTTTTTTAAATTTTTTTTATTGGTGCCATTTTCGAGCACATTTTTTGATTGCTTTCTTTCCAATTTTTGGGAGTGATAAGGCAGCTTTATTCTTCGGGTCAGTAAGATTAGAGATACCACATTTATATTATGTTTTGCGGCTTTTAAACAGTTTTTTTTTTTCTTTTTTTCTTTACTGATGGATGTATGAGCCCTTTTTTATGGGGCAAGATGACTTTCAGCGATACCATTTTTATTTATCGCAAACATTTTGATCAGTTTTTATTCCACTTTTTGTTTGGTGGTATGATGAAAAGTGTTTTTGCCATGTATTTTTCTTTTTTTATAATGTTCTATGAAACTGTTAAACTAGTTAAGCCTTTCAGTGATTAGGTCTTGCAGACTTGGCAATACTAAATGTGTACCTTTTTTTTTTTTTTAACATAAATATACATATTTCTTGGTATTTTTTTATTTTTTATTTTGATTTTTTTTTTCTTATAACTTTTACTATTTTTTTTTTTAAACTTAGTCCTTCTATGCAACTTTAGTTTTTATTACTCTGGTCGCTGGTATAAAGCATTGCAATGCACATTTACTGCAATGCATTATACCTGTCAGTGCTACACTGACAAAACTCTTAGACCATGCTCTTGTAGCATAGTGTAACAGGCTACCGTTGCTGGTAAACCTGGAGATCATCATTTGACCTCCGATTGCCATGACTGCCGTCGTCCATTTGCGGGAACGCACTTAAAAAACAGGACGTACCAGTGCGTCCAATGTTATGAGAAGTTAAATATTCTCTCCCTGCCTTCTCTTAAAACGTGGTTATCTATCAGTATATAAAAGAAACACAACTAAAACTGAGGCCCTTCCACTTAACGGATCTGAATCCAACAGACTCCCGTTCGTAGTAACTTTAAATATAACTGTGTGGAATGCATCATCCAAGGAGAAAGGTGGTTGAGGGCTGTTATGCCAGCTGATGAAAATGGCTGACAAGGAGGTGAGGCCCAGCGGTCTGAAAGGGCAGCTGGAGACTGAGCCAGAGCTATGGACTGCAGCCTGGTTCATTGTCCCCTGCAGAGCCAACCACCTGCAGCCTCTGTAGGCATTCTTTGACTCCAAGGGCTTCTTCACCCAGCCTGGAGGTGAATCCCAATCTGGGGTGTACACCTCTTGCCACTCGGGCGAAGTGGATTGTGGGGGAAGTCTGGGCCAAGAAGGAAAGGTAGCAGTGGGTCCGGGCCAAGCTGGTCAGCCCTGATAGAGAAGAACTTACCCAACAGATGATCCATGTTACTGTGATGCATTATGACCACAAGTGGGCTATGGCTTTTTAATGGAGGAGAGAACTGGACTCAAGGTCTGTGTCAATGCTGGTTCCCTTCAGCGTGGACGTAGCCTACAAGAGGACAAACACGTCCAATTCCTGAAGGAGGACTGACTAGGGGGCTGATTTCGTGGTTGCAGCTTCCACGATCAGAATGGAAGAGAGCGTTACCAGGAGATGGCAACACCCAGGGTCGTCACACTACGACGCAAGCAAATACTCCACGTGCGCACATACCTTGCAGGAGTGTGGGCCCTGCTCATAAGCTTACATCTATATGGAAATGGAGGGGCACAGTAGGTAGAACGTGCTTGTTATGCAAGGTCCAGCCATCATTATAATAAGGGGTTTCATATTAAACTGCATGATCCGGACATCAGCCAGTATCTAATTATAAGTCTGGTGTAATGTTTTAGAACAGAGATAAGGTTTAGAATATCTAATACTTTATTGACTTTTTTTGGCTTGTTTCCTTTTTAGCAGCAAAGATTACAATACAAAAAATAGTTGTTTTTTTTTTCATTTTTTTTTTTAAGAGTCAGTAACTTTTTAAAATGTCCCCCAATTCCCTTTATTGGGACGATTTAGGTCACTTGTGGTGTGTGTGGTAACGCCTAATTTGCGTTGAGATATAAATGATCTCCAATCTGCCATTATTGGTTCAAATTAAATATGCATTGAAGATGAGAAAATAACACTGCCAGTGTCAGTCAGTGTACAATTCTTGACTGAATCTTAGATGCCCAGTCATAAGTCTTTATTACAACCACAAAGATCAGGAAAGTAAGAATGGCTTCTTACATTAAATTACGGTACATTACCTATGAAAGAAAGTATTTGTTGTGAGTAACAAGGTCGTAAATTATGGATTCTGTCAAAATTCCTTTCAAACTAGTTGTACCTAGCTTTGTATGCCTTCTGTAACAAAGAAAGCTTAACACCTCTCGATCAGAGACAACACCGTATGTTATTTCTTTAACGAATAACACTTGTAAATATAATACTAAAACACGGATTTTGGTAAAGACTTACCTGTAAAATCCTTTTCAGCGAAGGAAGGAAGAGAGACACAGTATTCATTACTGATGGGGTCAGGATGTTACCTCAGATCAAAAGAGTGATGACTGGCTGGCCCCTCCAGCTCGGGCTCCTCCTACTCAGCTCCAGTCGTACCAAAGCTTTTAGGAAAAGAGCCAAGATCACCAGCGGAGCAACATAACCCCTTCTGAAGGAACTTCAGAGAAAAAACACAAGGATACAGGTTATGCATGCAAAGAAAGCCAAAAACCACAGAGTTCCAGGTACTACTCACGGAACCTGACTACTGCGATGAGCTGGCGATGCTGGAACAGAGCCTTAGCGCGCTGACCTCAGCCCAGATAATCGCTATCA
This sequence comes from Oophaga sylvatica, assembly GCA_033576555.1. Classification (NCBI taxonomy): domain Eukaryota; kingdom Metazoa; phylum Chordata; class Amphibia; order Anura; family Dendrobatidae; genus Oophaga; species Oophaga sylvatica. The sequence continues at coordinate 28,937,080 of JARQOD010000009.1, read as the reverse complement.
GATAAGGGTCGCGCTGCATCTGAAAACATCAACACACTTCTGCCGTGGGAGGGTGCTGTGTCTCTCTTCCTTCCTTCGCTGAAAAGGATTTTACAGGTAAGTCTTTACCAAAATCCGTGTTTCAGCTGCAGATGAAGGAAGAGAGCCACAGTATTCATTACTGATGGGACGTCCCAAAGCAGTTCAAAAATAAGGGTGGGAAAAAACCAACAAAAGGCAGAAACCCAACAACCTTAACAACAAAGCGCAACCAGCGCTAAACACAAGTTCATCCAGAACTTTAAACTACAGCTGCCTGCAGGACCCTACGTCCGAGGGCTGCATCAGCGGAAGCACTGACGTCCACTTTATAAAACCTTGTAAACGTGTGGACAGAGCGCCAAGTCGCCGCTCGGCAAAGCTGCACTGCCGAAGCACCTTGATGAAAAGCCCACGATGAAGCCACAGCTCTCGTGGAATGGGCTCGAATCTTAATCGGGCAAGATTCACCCCGAAGACGGTAAGCTTCCAAAATAGCTGACCGGATCCAACGAGCTATAGAACCCTTGGAAGCTCGTTGACCACGCCGACGACCTGCCGGAACCACAAACAGGGAGTCCGTCTTACGAAAACCTTGAGTAATAGATAGATAAAACTTCAAGGCCCGCACTAAATCCAATGTGTGTAAATCTCGCTCTTTCGTATTCTTCGGATCCGGACAGAGTGAAGGCAACACAATATCCTGGTTAACATGAAATTGTGACACCACTTTAGGCAAAAAATCACCCCGAGTGCGAAGCACTACACGATCCGGAAAAAACTCCAGAAAAGGAGGCGAACAAGAAAGAGCTGCCAATTCAGAAACTCTCCTCAAGGAAGTGACTGCAACAAGGAAAGCCACCTTCCAAGAAAGTAAAGAAAGGCTAGCAGAAACCATAGGTTCAAAAGGTTTATGCTGAAGAGCCTCCAAAACAAGGTTGAGCCGCCAAGGAGACACAGGTGCCTTCCGCGGCGGAAACTTACGAGAGATACCTCGGAAAAAGGAGAGCACGTCTCTATTCGAAGCAATGGTTCTCCGGAACAATAAGGACAGAGCAGAAATCTGACCTTTCAGAGTGCTAACTGCCAAACCCTTGTCTAGCCCATGCTGCAGAAAAGCCAACAGGTTGGGAATGGAAAATTTTCTCGGGTTCCGAGAAGACCCCAAACACCACGAAAAGAAGGTTTCCCAAATTTTGTGGTAAATCCTAGAAGTAGCCGGACATCTTGCAGCACGAAGGGTAGCAATGACCTCGGCTGAAAAACCTCTACGGGTCAAGATTTCGGTCTCAAGAGCCACGCCGTCAAACGCAGGGACATCAAGTCCGGATGACAAACGGGCCCCTGAGTCAACAAGTCCGGTTAAAGAGGGAGTGGAAACGGAGGTGCCGCCAACAGCGACATTATTGTCGAGAACCACACCCTTCTTGGCCAGTCTGGAGCTATCAGAATAGCTGGAATTCTCTCTAGTCTGATCCGACGCAGCACTAGAGGAAGTAAGGATATCGGCGGGAATACATAGATCAGCTCGAACTGATCCCACTGAGCCACTAGAGCATCCACCGCCACCGCCTTCGGGTCCTTGTACCTGGACATGAATGTCGGTAACTTGGCATTGGACCTGGATGCCATCAAATCCACTTGGGGGGTTCCCCAGCGAGAGCACAGTAGTGCAAAGACTTCCGGGTGGAGGCTCCATTCCCCGGGATCCATCCTTCTGCGACTGAGAAAGTCCGCTGTAATATTCTGAACCCCTGGAATGTGAATCGCCGAAATGGCTGGTACATTGGCCTCTGCCCAAATCAGAATTCGGGACACCTCTACCATGAGTCTGGAACTCCTTGTCCCACCTTGGTGATTGATATACGCGACAGCCGTCGCATTGTCTGTCTGCACACGGACTGGCAGACCGCTCAAAGGGACCGTCCAATGTTGGAGGCAAAGGAAAATCGCCCTCAATTCCAGGATGTTGATCGGAAGCACAGACTCTTCCGGTGACCATACCCCCTGAATCCAGAGATTGTTCCAAACACCCCCCCAGCCCGTCAGGCTGGCATCGGTGGTTATGACTGACCACTTCAGAGGGAGGAAAGACTTCCCCAGGGAGAATGCCCCTGGACGTAACCACCATTCTAGAGAATCCCGCACCGCGCGAGAAATGGTGACACTGCAATCCAGCGATTGCGACTGATTCCATCGACTCAAGATGAACCTTTGAAGAGTCCTGGAGTGGAACTGGGCAAAAGGAATTGCCTCCATGGACGCCACCATCAGTCCCAGAAGACGCATACACTTCCGTAGGGACATTGCCGTTGAGGATGTCATAATCTGTACATGTCGAAGAAGACATGACTGTTTGTCTGGTGGTAGGGAAACTACCGACCGAAACGTGTCGAGATGCATTCCCAAAAAGAGAATTGTCCTCGATGGTTCCAGGGACGACTTCTCCCAATTGACCAGCCAACCGAAGTCTTTCAGAAACTGAAGAGACAAATCCCGAGCCGTCAACGCCTCCTCCTCCGAGGAAGCCACGATCAAAAGATCGTCCAGATAAGGGAGAATCGTAATCCCCTGTCTTCGAAGGAGTGCCATGAGGGGCGCCAGAATTTTTGTAAAGACCCTTGGCGCTGAGGCTAAGCCGAACGGCAGAGCCACGAACTGGTAATGATTCTGACCTATGGCAAATCGAAGAAAGCGCTGATGAGCCTTTCCGATGGGAATATGCAAATAGGCGTCGCGAATGTCGATTGACACCAGAAAATCGTTCTGTGACAGAGCTGCCACAAACGGAACGAAGCGACTCCATGCGAAATTTCCGGGCATGGACATGCCGGTTTAATCGCTTGAGATCCAGAATCGGGCGAAATTTGTTCTCCTTTTTGGGAACTATAAAAAGGTTGGAATAAAAACCTTTCCCTCGGTCCTCTGACGGAACCGGTATCACTACACCCTTTTGTAGTAGCGATTCGACCTCTCGCTGTAGAGCGACAACAAGCTCGGGTTCCGACGGAACGCGAGATTGACAAAAACATTTGGGGGTTGAGAAGCAAACTCTATGAAATAGCCTGCCGACACTATCCGCGTTACCCAGGAATCTGGAACGCGAGCCATCCAAGTCTCCTTGAAAAGAAGCAGGCGACCCCCCACTCGAGAATCCTCGAGTGGACCCCTGGCGTCAATCCGACTTTGCGGGTTTCTTGTCAAGTTCCCGCTTGTTCTGGCGGAAACTCTGCTTCCAGGGAGTACGAGTTTTCTGAGAGAATTTCTTTCCTGAGAAAGAAGGACGACCCGATCCCCACGAGGAGTGACTAGATCGTCCTCGGCCCCGAAAGGACCGCCGACCACTATAAACACCAGGCTTACTGGACACCGAGGCCATGGCCCTTCGCTGTGGTAATGCTGATTCCTTCGCCTTAGCCTTGGAAATCAGCTCTGTGAGGTCGGATCCAAAAAGATGGCCACCCTTGTAAGGTAAGGCCAACAACCCTTGTTTGGAAACTGCGTCCCCGGCCCACTGTCTGAGCCATAAAGCTCTTCTGACTGTGACCGCTGAAGCTTGCGCTTTGGCCAGCAGAGATGCCGTATCCAGACCGGCATCAAAGATATAACAGGCTGCCGTTTCTAACCATTCACAAGTTTCCCGTATCTCAGATAACGGAGATTCATTTTGCAACTCCGTCTTCAAACGTGCCAACCAGCTTAGAGAAGCTCTAGCAGCACACATGGATCCTAGCACTGCTCGAAATCCATGACCCGCAGCCTCATAGCTTGCTTTTGCCGCCAATTCTGCCTTTCTATCCAAAGGCTCCTGTAAGCTCGCTTTTCCCTTAATAGGGAGTAGAGAGGATTTACTAAGCTGAGACAAAGACACATCCACTTCAGGAGCAGAAGTCCAATTAGCCTTTAACTCCGTAGAGCAAGGATAAAGTGTATCAAAGAAATGCGTTCCATGAAAACGCTTATCTGGACATAGACGTTCCTCCTCTATTACACCATTAAGCTCATCCAGAGCTGGCAATGTTGTGCGCGAAGCACGGGACTCCTGGAAAATGCGTGCTGATTTACCAGGACGACTAGTTACCTCCTCCGGTAACTGTAGTATATCTCTCATGGCTTCAATTAATGCCTCCGTACGCTTCGTCATAGAGGAACGCCCCTGCGGCTCGTCCGCATCTGAATCGGATATTTCTCCATCCGAATTTAAAGGGGAACTCTGCCCAATATCAGATACATCTGACTCGCTCCGTGTAGAGGCCGGTAACGGCCTGCGTCGCTTCCTCTGAGAGGAATTAGCAGACACATATTGACCTAAAAGGTCAGATAAGTTATTAATCGATCGAGCGATATCATCCAATTTTCCACCGCTGTCGACCGCAGCGCTAGACGCTGTGGAGGTCTGCGTATCTGATTGCCGCAATGGCACTGGGACGTGATCCGCGGCATCTGAACTCTGTTCAGACATGTCTCACCTGTATGAGCAGGTCAAAGCGGTAATACCAGCAAAAAACTATGCGGTTTTTTTTTTTTTTTTTTTTCAAACGCTGAAGGGTTAACGCTCCACCAAGCAGAGTTACCCCAGCGGTATTCAGTCAGCAAATTTAGCTGGTAGAAATAACCCTCAAAGGGGTTAATATTGCAAACTCACTAAAATATATATATATTTGTGAGCCCCAGCCAATTTTTATGTCTCTGATGAGACTGCAGCTGCAGGATAGCGATCGCTGCGCTGCGGGGTGAGGAATCCGCACTCACCCAGCTGGCCGTGGTGTCTATATGAGGAGAGGAGCGGTCCGAGGAGCCCAGGAGCCTGAGTAATGGCCGCCACAGTGAGGGGGTCGCAGGAGAAAAGCCAGAGCGCGCGTCTTCCTGCTCAAAAGACCGGGATAGATAGGCCACGCCCCCTGCTAGCTCAAATAATGAGCGCAAACTCTCCCCGCTCCTGCTCCCTCTCTGTCCTGCAGCTATCTGCCTGCGGACAAAAAATCACCACATCTTCTTGTAACAGCGCTGTCACAGCAGCGCTGAAGCATACTGACATTACATGTAGTAGCGCTGTCACAGCAGCGCTGAAGCATACTGACATTACATGTAGTAGCGCTGTCACAGCAGCGCTGAAGCATACTGACATTACATGTAGTAGCGCTGTCACAGCAGCGCTGAAGCATACTGACATTACATGTAGTAGCGCTGTCACAGCAGCGCTGAAGCATACTGACATTACATGTAGTAGCGCTGTCACAGCAGCGCTGAAGCATACTGACATACATGTAGTAACGCTGTCACAGCAGCGCTGAAGCATACTGACATTACATGTAGTAGCGCTGTCACAGCAGCGCTGAAGCATACTGACATACATGTAGTAACGCTGTCACAGCAGCGCTGAAGCATACTGACATTAGTAATAGCGCTGCTCATTCAGACGCTAAAGCACTCACACATAATTATTATTAAAATTTGTGTGGAGTACTCACCAGCCAAGGCGCCACAGGGACCCTCAGGGGTTTCTGGCGCAGTGCCCATGCTTCCCCCCAGGGCGAAGAACGCAGTGACCGCACGTGTGGTTTGCGTTCCCGCCAGAGAAGCTCTCCTCATCCCCCAGGGCCGGCAAGGATTCTGCAGGGACTTTGAGTAAATACAGATCCGCCAAGGGAGAGGTTGGGGTACAGCAGCGCTGATACCCCTGAGACCTCTAGACCAACTAGTGATCCAAGTCTCCTGTCCGAATATTAAAATAATAAAATCTTCTGAGGAGCTGCATTAGCAGCGACCATCCTCTGGACCTCAAATCTTAGACTGGAGCTGAGTAGGAGGAGCCCGAGCTGGAGGGGCCAGCCAGTCATCACTCTTTTGATCTGAGGTAACATCCTGATCTGGGGCTCCGCCTACCCCATCAGTAATGAATACTGTGTCTCTCTTCCTTCATCTGCAGCTGAAATACAAAATTATCAAAGCTATCTAGGTATATTTATTTGTCTAAATAATAATCAAACCAAAGTATAAATATTTACCATAACATTGAACATGAGTCACGCTCTTAATCTTGTTTGCTATTACTCACAATAGGTTACTATAGTTATAGTTGGTTACTAATATATACACTTTTTATTCAGTAGTACATAGTGGGGATTCCTTTTAGTTATAACATGGGTATCTAGTCATCCAATATCATAACATATGTTACAATTCTTATCATTATGTAAGTCTATATATTACTGCAAAGGTGAACTTTTAAGACTAACAATGCTTCTAAAAACAAATTCTGGAGGCACTTTGACTGCAGACTTCGGAGTCCTTACAGTGAGTAGTGTGCCCACTCCGTTCTCCAGTATTGCTGGCCAGAGCGGGCAGCCACGTGCCAACAAGCATGTTGGTATACTTCCTAGCACATTCCAACTAAATGTGCTCGGTTGCTCTCAATTCTAAATTCATGTCTAGTCAGCAGGGGAGAGCATAAATTCTAATCCCATTGTTCTGTCCTCACTAAATGAAGCAGACTCATGTAGCTATACAGGCAGATAAACCGCTATACCGGAGTCCAATAAGGAGACTGTGGTTGAGTCTGTGTTTTTATTGAACCTGATAGTATACTGATGCGGTGAAACTGTAAACAATCATATACATACAATCAGTGCATGGTACAGCAGATATACACATTATACATGTTATACATAGTGCATGAAGGTTACAAGCTAGAACTGACCAGGGATACAACTGACTATGCTAGGCTAACATAAAGACAAAATTACCTATCGAAAGCACAAGTACATACCAGCAATGCAATCGCAACGGGACTGCAATGAATGAGCTCCTTCTTGGATACAAGCTGAAGGAAAATGGAGGGAGATGGAGGCTGAGCTACCGTCCATAATGCATTGCAAAAAGGGGGAGATTCAGACATGGGGGAAAAAAACAGAATAGGACCGTGAACATGACTCTGGCCGCTAGAGGGAGCCAAAACACTGCAGACGAATAAAGATTGTTAAAACTCCTAAATATACAAATTTCCTATATGAAACTACAAAATTATGCAAACAATCAGATAACAATTAGATGTCGGAGACAGAACACCCAAACTTCTGGTCATTTGATCGCCTGCTTTCGTTGGCAATATCTAAATAAAGACTGCGTACTGCATGCTGTAAAGAATTAAGTTTGCAATCACCGTAACTGCAGACTTATGAAAACACCAGATGAGCCTTTTAGTTTCATCATATTGGATATGTCTAGCATTAATCTGAATTGTTTTAATAGATAAATAAAATGGGCCATTGTTGATGACCCACTGCAGTCACAAATAGTAACATTGCTAGAACACTATATTCTGTACTTTTCTAAATATGAAGGACCAGTAGTACAACAATTGAACTGGTAAGATGAGTATTTTCTATAGATATTTGTTTTCCTTTTTTAATACTATTCTTGAAAAGTGAACACATTTCTGGGCTATATTCCCACGATGAGATTTTGGTGAATGTTGTTGCAGATTTTTTGCAGCATTTCTGCATCTACTTAAGTAAAATTAAGTTCCTTGTGTTTTTTCATTGCACTTTTGAATATGAGTTTTACCTTCATTTTTCTATTTGGGATGCCATGTTTTAAATAAAGCTGCTTTGTTTTTGTTACTTCCTTGTATTTGACTTTAACAAAACTTTGATAGTCGTGTGCGAATTACCATGTTTTTCGGACTAAGACGCACCGGACCATAAGACGCACCCCAAATTTTCAGAAGGAAAATAGGGAAAGAAAAATAATGTGTCAAATGGGGTTCCGTCTTAGTCTGAATTCAGTTTACCGGGTGGGGGTCGGCACAGGTGGAGGAGTGGTCACAGGGGTTGTGCGGTGGTCCAGGCTGGTGCGGTGGCCTTCAGGAAATCCCATCCCAGGCTGGTGTGGCGGTGCTCTGTGGGGTGGCTGTGCGTTGGCCAGTTCTCTGCGGTAGCAGTGCTCTGTGGGGTGGCGGTACTCTGTGTTGCTGCAGGACTCCGCCGACATTTCATGAAAGCCCGTTGCCGAGATCTGAATCTGAGCATGTTCCGCCACCGCATCGCAGCAATGGATCTGCGGGGGCATCCAGGCTTTCATGAAATGCCGGCGGAACCCCACAGAGCACCGCCACTGCCGAACCAGCCTGGGAAGGGAGGCTGCATTGCCCTGCAGCGTCGGACAGTATCTGTAAGTATATTTCAACCATAAGACTCGCCCCCATTTTCCCCAAAAAATTTTTGGGAAATTAGTGCGTCTTATGGTCTGAAAATACGGTACATAAGTTTTTAGTGCATTTCCACAGCAGAAACGCACAAAAAAAGCATGGTTTCTACCTATGGATTTTCGGCATCTAATGCAATTCTATGGGGAACATCCACACAAAATTTACCATACGTGTTAGAAAAATTAACATGTGGATTTTAAACATGCACCACACGTCAGTTTTCATATAACCCATAAAATATATATAGAAAAAAAACTGCATGAGATTTCTATAAACCCATTCACTTTGCTGGAACTACAAGACTCTGCATTGTTTCACTGCTCCAAAAAAAATGCAGAGTCAAAAACTCGTCTTGGGCACACAGCCTTAGAGCGCTTTCACACCTGCAGTACATATAGTGACCGTTTTCACACGTTTTGGAGACACTTACACATGTAGACCTATTGAGTGAATGGGTCTGCGCAGGTCACGGTGTTTCCATGGACGGTGTGTCTTTGGCCAAAAAACGCTGACATGTCTGTTTTTTATCAGCAGCACGGTCCGCAAAATGTCTCGCACACATGCACACGGATAACATGAGTGTGACACGTAACGGCGCCTGGGAATCGGCAGTACTATTTGCCCTGTTCCCTGGCGATGGGTGCTGAAAGCAGCTCATATCATTGCCCTCTGCTCTGCCTGCGATCAGAGCAAGCCGGGTACAGTGTTGAGAATTGTAATCAAGTATAAAATTAAGAATAAACTAAAAAAATAAACATTATACTCCCCTTAACACCTTAATCTTCTTAAGCCATTGTCCCCTGTAAGCAAACAAAAAACCGGATTACTTACCGGTAATGCTCTTTTATAGAGCCCACGACAGCACCCACTGAGAGAGGGGATCCGCCCCTAGGAACAGGAAACCTACAGAGAGATAAAAGGGGCGGCCCCCTCGCTCCTCAGTTGGATTACAGAGAATGAGAGGAACCGCCACACAAGTTTCAGTTAATTTGCTCCATAATACGTTTAAGGTATATATACATATTTACACTGCTAGACTATGTACAGCAATTATATACATTTAGCCCTTCACCCAACGGAATACACCGTGCATACTATAACTAGGGGAGGGAAGTGAGTGGGTGCTGTCGTGGGCTCTATAAAAGAGCATTACCGGTAAGTAATCCGGTTTTTTCTCTTCGCCACGACAGCACCCACTGAGAGATTTTCAGAGACTATCACCTGGGAGGGACCACCGTGTCAAGGACTGATCTACCAAACACTAGGTCTGTTGAGGAAGATAGATCTAATCTATAGTGATCATAGAAGGTAGAAGGTGAAGCCCAGGTTGCAGCCTTACATATAAGGTCTATCGGGACATCTGCTCTTTCCGCCCATGAGGAAGATATGGCTCGTGCGGAATGTGCTTTCACGCCTTGTGGTGGGACTTTCCCTTTTGTCACATACGCCAGAGATATTGCGTCTCTAATCCATCGAGACAGTGTACTCTTTGTCACTCCTGCACCTTTATGGCTACCCTGAAATGAAACAAAGAGAGCCCTGCTCTGCCTCCAGGGTCTAGTCCTGTCTAGATACATTAAGACGGCCCTTTTAACATCTAAAGTGTGGAATCTCTCTTCCTGTGGTGATGAGGGGTTATCCTAAAAGGAAGGAAGGTAGATCTCCTGGGATCTATGAAATTTTGTCGCCACTTTAGGGAGTAGTGTTGAGCATTCCGATACTGCAAATATCGGGTATCGGCCGATATTAGCTGTATCGGAATTCCGATTCCGAGTTCCGATATTTTCGTCTTATCGGATACCGGAATCGGGATTGTCACTGTCACTGTCAGTGTCCGTCGGTCGGGTCTGTCAGGAGTCAGCGGCACTTACCTGGCAGAAGATCTCCGGCGGTCACGTCCTGGACTGCTTCATGGCCGCAATCTTCTTTCCCCGGCGGTCACATGCAGTTTCTCGCGATAACTGCAGTGACTGCTGGGTAATCCCGGCCGTAAAGCAGTCAGTCCGATGACGTCACCGCCGGGGAAGCAGGTAATCAGCTGTGCTGCGTCGCGATGACAGGCTCTGCCTGTCATTGCGATGTAGCAGAGCTGGATCGTCGTGGGACTATCGTTATGGACTGCGTCGGACAGGTGGTATACTGTTGGTTTGTTTTTTTTCTTTTTTTACAGGAGATCGATGGCGTCGCAGGAATGAGAGAGTAATAAAATTAATGAAAACTGTGTTGTCTCTTTTATTTCATTAAAATACTTTTTTCTTGCTTTGTCTTTTTTTTATACATTTAATAACTTTGGGATTAATAATGGATCGGTGTCTTATTGACACCTCTCCATTATTAACCGGGCTTATTGTCACCGTGCAATCAACGGTGACAATAACCCCTTATTACCCCGCTTGCCACCGCTACAGGGCAAGTGGGAAGAGCCGGGTAAAGTGCCACAATTGGCACATCTTTTGATGCGCCAAATGTGGGGCTGCTGTAGCCTGGTATTATCAGGCTGTTGAGGGCCAAAATCCATGGGCCTTGACAGTCTTTTAATACCAGGCCGCAGCAGTCTGCATTTTACTTGGCTGGTTAACAAAAATAGGGGGGATCCCCACGCCGTTTTTTTTTTCGAGGGGATCCCCTATTTTTGTTAACCAGCCAAGCTAAGCAGACTGCTGTGGCCTGGTATTATCAGGCTTGCAAGGTCCATGGATATTGGATCCTTACCAGCCTGAAAAACCAGGCCTCAGCGGTCTGCTTCATCTGGCTGGTTAACAAAAATAGGGGGGACCCCACGCCAGTTTTTTTTCGAGGGGATCCCCTATTTTTGTTAATCAGCCAAGATATGCAGACTGCTGTGGCCTGGTATTATCAGGCTGGCAAGGTCCATGGATCTTGGCTCCTTAACAGCCTGAAAATCCAGGCCTCAGCGGTCTGCTTCATCTGGCTGGTTAACAAAAATAGGGGGGACCCCACGCCATTTTTTTTTCGAAGGGAACCCCTATTTTTGTTAATCAGTTCCCTCTGACGTCACTGATTGTGTCCCTGGCTGACCTGAAGTGAAAGTGGAAAGCAATCAATTAAGCTTTCCACTTAAGGGCCCGTCTCACTAGCGATATCGCTACCGAGATCGCTGCTGAGTCACTAGTTTTGTGACGCAGCAGCGAGCTCACCAGCGATATCGCTGTGTGTGACATTCAGCGACGATCAGCCCCCCTGCCGGGTATCGCTGATCGTCGCTGAAATGTCAGGACCTTTTTTTGATCGCTGGTTTCCCGCTGACAGGCACACATCGCTGCGTGTGACAGGCGGGAGACCAGCGATCCGCTGGTAACCAAGGTACACAGCGGGTTTCCAGGCGCGGGGCTGTGCCTAGAAACCCGCTGTGTACCTTGGATACCAGCGCCCTGATGCAGGGAGCTGGTATCCAAGGTACACAGCGGGTTTCCAAGCGCTGCGCGGTGCCTGGAAACCCGCTGTGTACCTTGGTTACCAGCGGATCGCTGGTCTCCCGCCTGTCACACGCAGCGATGCGTGCCTGTCAGAGGGAAACCAGCGATCAAAAAAAGGTCCTGACATTTCTGCGACGATCAGCGATACCCGGCAGGGGGGCTGATCGTCGCTGAATGTCACACACAGCGATATCGCTGGTGAGCTCGCTGCTGCGTCACAAAACTAGTGACTCAGCAGCGATCACGGTAGCGATATCGCTATGTGAGACGGGCCCTTAAGCGATGTTACCCGCAGTGTCCCTGTCCCAGATCGCTGCCTGAGCTGCCTGTTTGGCAGCTCAGCAGCGATCATGTAGCGATACACCAGCGATCCTGACAAGTGCATATCGTTGTCGGGATCGCTGGTGTATCGTTATGTGACACCCAGCCTTTACTCTCCTGTCAGGCAGGAGAGGAACTCATTCATTTGGGGTTTACTGTGAGGCTGCAGCATTAGCTGCGGTCCCTGCAGTAAACATTAACCCTTTCTGAAGGATTACACCGTGGGACCTGACTGTGCATGGGATAGGTAAGAATAATTTTGCTTTTTTATTTTATTTTTATTACAGGAAATGGTTTTTGCAGTAAAATAAAAGATGGTCAAAAACATGTGTCTTTATTTCATTAAAATGATTTTTAATTAAAGTGTGTGTGTTTTATTTTTATTTCATGCAATAGGATTAATAATTGATAGTTGTCTAATTGACAGCTCTCAATTATTAACCTGGCTTAAGGTCACCTTTCAATAGCAAGGTGGCTTTAACCCCATATTAACCCATTCGCCACCGCTACAGGGCAATGGGAATAGACGGGCAAAGTGCCAGAAAGGGCGAATCTAATTATAGATTTGTCTTTCCTGGGGTGTCTGGGGGCAGATGTTAGTAGCCGGGGGGGGGGGCAAAAATAATGGTCCCTCTCTGGGCTATTATTATCTGCCCCCACTCACTGGCTTTGTCTGTCTGGTTGCGAAAATAGGGCGGGAGCCCACGCATTTTTTTTCAGCAATTTTACACCTCATATATATATATATATATATATATATATATATATATATATATATATATATATATATATATATATATATATATATATATATATAATATTATATATATATATATATATACATGTCATTGAATTTGTGACACATATATATATATATTTATATTTGTAGTTCATACACTTCTACATAGTATAATAGCCGCTAATTCAATTGCCGGCTTTTGTGAAAATGCAGAACCCGACATGAAATGACACTTGGTGTACATAGGGTTAACCATGTCTTTTCATGTCCTTTGCTATCTAATTTGCACAAACAATTAAATCAGACTATGTGTGCAAAATTTCACACCTGTAGGGGTTAATTAAAGGTGTAAATTCGTAGCAAAAAAGTCCGTTTTTTTTACAACGAATTTACACCTTTAATTAACCCCTACAGGTGTGAAATTTTGCACACAGTCTGATTTAATTGATTGTGCAAATTAGATAGCAAAGGACATGAAAAGACATGGTTAACCCTATGTACACCAAGTGTCATTTCATGTCGGGTGCTTCTGTCTTTTCACTGAAGCCGGCTTTACCCGGCAATTGAATCAAAGGATATTTTACTATGTAGAAGTGTATAAACTATACATATATGTATATATATATATATGTCACAATGACATGTATGTGTATATATACATATATATATATATATATATATATATATATATATATGTATTCTATGTGTGTATATTTAGTGTTTACAAGGAAAGAATGGGGTTTTTTTAGTTGCGATATTTTGTTCCCATAGACTTACATGGGACTTCCGGTATCGGTATCGGGTATCGCCGATATTTTAGTGATATCGGCGATACCATTCCGATTCCGATACTTTAGGATATCGGAAAGTATCGCTCAACTCTATTAGGGAGATAAGATGGGTCTGTTTTTAAGACTATTTTGTCCTGAAATACTGACAGGAAAGGAGGATCTATCGATAAGGCCTGGAGATCACTCACTCTTCTCGCTGAGACCAGGGCTATTAACAAAATGGTTTTAAATGAAACATATTTTATTGGAACTGAATGGAGGGGTTCAAAGGGATCTTCCGTTAAGGCGTCTAGAACTAAGTTTAAGTCCCAAGATGGCATCTGTGGTATATAGATTGGTTGTGCTCGATGGCAGGCTGAGATGAACCGAGCCACCCATTTATTGCCTGCTACGTCATGACTGTATAAGGCTCCTAGAGCTGACACTTGGACTTTAAGTGTATTTACTGATAGACCTAATTCATGTCCTTTTTGCAAAAATTCTAGGATAGCCGGGATAGGTACTTCATCAGATAGGTGTGCCGAATGAAATGTTAAGAATTTTCTCCAGACTCTGGCATATATATTAGTTGTGATCTCTTTTCTACTATGCAGAAGGGTATTAATTAGACCGTCTGAAAACCCTCTTTGCTTTAATAGCTGCCTTTCAAATTCCAAGCCGTGAGGCTCAGGCCTTTGACCTGAGGGTGGTGACATGGCCCTTGTGAGAGAAGGTCTCGGTCCCAAGGGAGGATCCATGGATCTGAGACCGACATGGCCCTCAGCCATGAGAACCATGGCCTTTTGGGCCAGAACGGAGCTATTAGGATTATTCTTGCTCCTTCCTCCCTGATTTTCCGGATGACGATTGGTAGTAACATCATTGGAGGAAAGGCATAAGCTAGGCGAAAATTCCACGGGGTCTGCAAAGCATCCAGTATGTCCGGACTGTCCATCTTGAACAACGAAGCAAACCTTTCGACTTGCCTGTTGTTCCTTTTGGCAAACAGGTCTATTTCTGGCTTGCCCCATCTGACTGATATCATGTTGAAGATTCGGCGACTGAGCATCCATTCTCCCTGATGTAGAGTATGGCGACTGAGAAAATCTGCTTTGATATTGTCTGCCCCTCTGACATGCAGTGCTGATAGGGATAGGAGATGATTTTCTGCCAATCCTAGAATTTTCTCCGCGATAGACATGAGTGCTACTGATCGTGTTCCTCTTTGGTGGTTTAGGTATGCTACAGAGGTGGTATTGTCTGATAGAATCCTTGTATGAGTTCCTTGTAGCTGCGGAAGAAAGTTATATATAGCATAATATATAGCTTTTAATTCTCTCATATTTGACGAGTCCTCCACCTCAGATCTAGACCACTTTCCCTGCACAATAAAGTCTTTTAAATGCGCTCCCCATCCCAAGGGACTGGCATCTGTGGTTACTATATTTGAGGGGACCACTACCCAAAGAACTCTTCCCGAAAGATTATCTGGATCTAGCCACCACCTTAGGGAAATGACCACCTCCGATGGCAGGGATATCATACTTTCTAAATGTCCCTGTAAGCTCTCTCCTTTTTGCAGGATGAATCTTTGTAATTCCCTGGTATGAAATTGGGCCCACTGGACTGCCGGAATACAAGAGGTTAAAGATCCTAGCAAGGACATGCTGCTCTTAGTGATATTATGGGATTATTTACCACAAGACGTACTTTATTGATCACAGTTAATTTCTTTGCCTCTGGTAGCAGACATCTCTGACTTACTGAATCCAGATGAAGGCCTAGGAACGTCTGACAGGTTACCGGGTGAAGCCTGGATTTTTCCCAGTTTATCAACCAGCCTAATTTCTGCAAGGATGAAATTACGTCAGATAGTCTGTGCTCACACTGCAGATACGAATTTCCCACTATTAGAATATCATCCAGATATGGGATTACCAGGGTATCTTTTATTCGCAAGTATGACATCACCTCCAGCATTAGTTTGGTGAAGACGCGGGGTGCCATAGATAGTCCGAAGGGCATTGCTGTGAATTGGAGATGACGGATTCGGCTTCTAATATTACTGCTACTCGTAGAAACCGCTGATGCGAGATTTGTATTGGTAGATGGTAATACGCATCTTTGAGATCCACGACCGCCATGTAGCATCTGGGAAATAGAAGTTTAATGGCTGACCGTATAGACTCCATTTTAAAAGTCCGGGCCTTCAAAAAGGTATTCAGCTTCTTTAAATTAACTATGGTTCTAAATGAACCATCTGGTTTAGACACTAGAAACAAGGGAGAATAAAAGCCTTTCCCTCTTTGATGAACCGGAACCTCCACTAGTACCTTTTTATGCAATAGGCCTTTAATTTCTAATTCTAATGGCTCCTGTTGAGCTTGAGACTTTAAGGAAGTCAATAGAAAGGAGTCCGGAGGATTCCGGACAAATTCCAGTGCTAGACCTGATTTTATAATATTAATGGCCCAGGGGTTCGAAGTGATTTTTTTCCCAGTGACAGCAGAAGTGTAAAAGTCTGCCACCAACAGGTAGATTAACACTACCGGAATTTTTCTCCTGGTTTAAAGGGACGTTTACCGAACAAGTTTCCTTTCGGTCTGAAGTCCTTATTGTTCCAGGAGTTCTGGGCTTTAAAGTCCTTCTTTCTGCCAAACGCTGGCTTTCTGAATGACCTCCTGTAGGATGGAACGTACGGATTAGGGAAGCCTTTCTTTCTCTCTGCTGCCTTGGTTAGGATGTCATCTAGTACTGCACCAAACAGATACTCACCCTGGCAGGGTATAGCGCAGAGTTTAGACTTAATGTGCGTATCCCCCTTCCAGACTTTTAGCCATAACACTCTTCTAGCTGCGTTAGTTAAACCCGCCGTTCTTGCTGCTAGACGGAGAGAATCTATTGAAGCATCTGACAAGAAGGCAGCTGCACCTTTAATTAATGGAATGGAGGGACGTAGCTTATCTCTGGATAGGCCATTTTTTATATTGTCCTCCAATTGGTCTAACCATATTAACAAGGCTCTACCCGTACATGTGGACGATATCGCTGGCTTGAATGCTCCTATACATGATTCCCATGATCTTTTAAGCAGTGTGTCTGCTTTCCGATCCAGGGGATCTGATAACATTCCAGTATCTTCCACTGGAAGAGAGGACCGGCGAGAAGTTGAGGCTACAGCCGCGTCCACCTTAGGTGCTTTCGCCCAAGAGGCTAGATCTTCATCATTGAAGGGGTATCGTCTTTTGGATGCCGCTGGCATAAAACCTCTCTGCCCTTGCTTTTCCCATTCTTTTTTAACCATATCTTTTATGGCTGGAATTATAGGAAATACTCTACCCTTTCGTTGGAGAGACCTGAAAACATAATCTCTTGGGGAGTTTTAGGATCTTTAACGTCCGACAATCCCATAGTGTTTCTTATTGATTTAATCAAGTTATTTATGCTATCAGTTGGAAAGCATGTATGTTCCTCTTCCTCCTCCGAGGACACAGATTCTTGCGAAGCCTGCGAATTTAGCTCTCCACTGTCTGAAGAAGACCCCACTTTAGGCGGGTGACCTCTCTAAGGGTTTTTCTTCCCGTAACACTACTTTCTTCCCCTAGGGCCTGTAGCTCTTCCCTAATCATTAAACGAATATCCTCCGTTCTAACTGAATTTTCTTCCTGGAGCGTATGGCCAATGCATATTTGACACAATCTTTTAGAA
>JARQOD010000009.1:28789919-28919778 GCA_033576555.1 Oophaga sylvatica | reverse complement strand
AGATAGAATATGCTGCGGTATGGGAAGAGTGCCACTTGTCCGTCTCCGCAGCGTTTAAATAACTGTCTGCACCTAACCCAAATTTAAGTCTTGAAGTGGTTGGACCTTTTTATTCTTTGGAAACACAAATGATGAATCTGCTATGTGCCAACCAGATGGAACGTCATGTCATTGCAAAATGCTGTGGTAGGCATGCCGGGTAAATTTGCCTTGAATTTGGAATAAATCTCATTACCAACAAAGTACCACAACATAATCCGCCTCTCCCTCCATGCTTCACGGTGGGCACCAATGTAGAAACCACCCACTCAACCTTGTCTGACATTAGCATAGTTTTTGTGCTGTGGTAATAAGGAGTCAAAATTTGAGGTTTTTGGTACCAGATTTCCCAGTGATCAAAATGTCTATTCCGTGTATTGCTTTGCCCAAACAAGTCCTTCTTGTTTGTGCTCCTCAGCTTTTTAAAGAAGCAGGCCTTTATGGTCGAATTGCTGAGCATTCTCCTCCTAAATAGTTGATGTTGACGTGTTTGCTAAGTGATATGTGTGCATCATTTGAGGGCTGTTATCTGAGGTGCTGGTAAAGGGCCCGTCTCACATAGCGAAAATCGCTACCGAGATCGCTGCTGAGTCACTAGTTTTTGTGACCAGCAGCGAGCTCACCAGCGATATCGCTGTGTGTGACATTCAGCGACGATCACCCCCCCTGCCGGTATCGCTGATCGTCGCTGAAATGTCAGGACCTTTTTTTGATCGCTGGTTTCCCCGCTGATAGGCACGCATCGCTGCGTGTGACAGGCTGGAGACCAGCGATCCGCTGGTAACCAAGGTAAAACAGGGGGTTTCCCAAAGGCGCGGGGCTGTGCCTAGAAACCCGCTGTTACCTTGGATACCAGCGCCCTGATGCAGGGAGCTGGTATCCAAGGTAACACAGCGGGGTTTTCCCGGCACTGCGCAGCGGGTTGGAAACCTGCTGTGTACCCTTTGGGTACCAGCTCCCTGCATCAGGGCGCTGGTATCCAAGGTACAAATGCGGGTACTAAGCGATGTTTACCCGCAGTGTCGCTGTCCCAGATCTCTGCCTGTTTGGCAGCTCAGCACGATCCTGACAAGTGCATATCGTTGTCGGGATCGCTGGGGTTCGTTATGTGAGACCCAGCCTTAACTCTGATGCTCTATTTACTTGGTTGAGTGGCTCTGGTCAGCCACTGGCTTAGACGAGTTGTAGAATAGAGGTCAGCACTGTATGGCATTGTGAGACCATCCAGTGTGTTTTGCAGAGGCAGTGTTGTACAAACACTTTCTGAAAGCTAGGAGCCTCACAAATGAACTCCTTGACAAGGCACAATTGTTCATTGGAAGCTATTTGTGATAACTACCTGATTAAGCTACTTGATAGAATGTAAGGGTGGTGTGTAAAGGGTATGCCACACTAAACAACATCGCTAACGGGATCGCTAAAAAACGTCACTATTTAGCGATCCCGTTAGCGATGTTGTTGTGTGCGGCATCTACCAGCGACGAGGCCCCTGCTGTGATCTCGTTCATCACAGCGATCGTTCCGGACCCTATTTTCGTCGCTGGCGTCCCGCTGGTAAGTATCTAATCGCTGAGTGTGGCACCTTTTTTAGCGATTTAGCGGTACTTTTGTACCGCTAAAGTCGTTAAGGAGATCGCTAACCGCGATAGCGTCCTAACGACATCGCTAAAATAGGTAGCTACTAGTGATATAGAAACAATCCCGCTAGCGATCTCATTAGTATGCGACGCTAACGAGATCGCTAGCGGGATTGTGTAGTGTGGCAGTACCTTTAGGCTGTCGTCAGACTTCTCAGGATTTGCCTTTTTTCGCTAAGGTTTAATGCAGCGTCTGATTTGTTTCACACTTATTACTTTACGCTTTTATTTCTATATGTGTTCCTTAGAATCTTCACATTGTAGATTCAGACTGAAAGCAGCAAAACCATTGACAAAAACCTGGCAAACCATTGCATGAACAGGTGTCCAAACGATTGAATGGTATTGTACATATAACACATTCCTGATTTAGACAGGTAATTTTCTGACGACTCCTTCCCTATAAGGAATTAAGGTGGTCTTCAGCTGTAGCAGTGTTGAGGTAATTTTCCGTATAACATATTTATTTTAGTCAAAGGAAAGTTTATTGCTTTAATGACTGCCCCAATCCCATGTTTTTCTTGTATGTTTGTATAAGGAAATGTATTACTCACCAATTTGGCCCCTAATCTTCCGTATAATTTTTGACAGCATTTTCAGTGGAGAAGTCCTTCAGTTAATTTCTTTATCTGCCACCCCATGTTTTTCTGGACTTGGTGTCTTATTAACCCCTTCACCCCAGGGATTTTTTTCATATTTCTTTTTACTCCCTCCCCTTTCAAGAACCATAACTTTTGTTTTTCTGTCAATAAAGCTATATGAAGGTTTTTTTTTTTTTGCATGAGCAGTTGTACATTTGAATGACCCAATTCATTTTACCACATAGTGTACTGGAAAAATATTCCAAGTGTTGTGAAAGTGCAATTCCGCATTTTTTTTTTTTTTTTTTAACTGTGTACACTATGGTAAAACTGACTATATGATTCTGCATGTCAGGAAGATTACGCCAATACCAAATGTGTATAAGGTTTTTCTTTTTGTGAAGAAAAAGGAGAAAGGCATTCCAGCTCCTGAAAATTTTTTTCTTTATTTTTCACACATTAAAACATGAAATCCTGTCGAGCTCCTTATATAAAGGTGGATGTGCTCACAGGCACTGACCAAACGGCTACGCTTTTTGATCCTGAATGGATCTTTGTCAAAGTTTGCTTTGCAAGGATTTCATGTTTTAATGTGTGGAAAATAAAGAAAAATTTTCAGGAGCTGGAACGCCTTTCTCTTTTTTTTTTTTTTTCTTCAGTCAAGTCACGCCAAGTCCAGGCGAGGTTCCGTGCTCCAGTGGCAGTGGGTGAGCTTGCTAGGGCGTGCAGCCCATTTTCTCTTTTTCTTATGTATTTTTCTTTTTGTGGTGAAGAAAAAATCTGAAATTTTGTATACAATTTTTTTGTTTGTTTTTCAATGTGTTGCCATTTTCTGAAACCTTTAGCGTTTTTATTTTTCGCAATATGGGGCTGTGTGATGGCCTATTTTTTTGTGTCGAGCTCAAATTTTTGATACAATTATGGAGTAGATACAATGTTTTGTTTGCCTCTCATTGCATTTTATTATAATGTTGCGGAGGTCAAAAGAAGCATAATTCTGGTGTTTTTCATATATTTTTATTTTTTCATTACAACGTTTACTGATCAATTAATTTTAGATAGGTCGGACATTTCTGAACACAAAAGATACCAAATATGTGTGTATATATGTATGTATACACTGATTGAGTGCAGTAGCTACATTCCAGGAGTGTTTAACTCTTAGCATACCAGCCACTTCTCTCTGGCCCAATGATTTCTTTACAGAAAAGCTGCTCACTTTTCCCCCTCCCTTCCTGTCTTCTATCCTCCCCCTGTTCAACTTCTGAAGAGGGATGCTGTTATGAATTAAATAAACTTTCCAGCTGTCAGAGCAGGTCTACTAAACATGGCTCTGGCTTTCAGGCTCTGTTTTTCAGTTCTTCACTTCTGGAGCCATGTACTTGTTCAAATGCCCTGTTATCTCCGTATAAATAGTGATTCCAGTGTAGACTTCAAAACACACCATGGCTGAATGTGTTACAACAGAACTTGTGCTGACCTTTTATAGTTCTAATACTATTCCCCAGATTTGTCACCTTCTAGCTTACATAAACCGTTCTGTAACATTAAATTAGCCTCCTGTTTTATTACCCTGCAGAGTTTATCTGCAAATATTATAATTCTACTTTGTATGTCCCCTACAAGGTCACTTATAAATGTTAAACAGAAAAGGGTCCAATACTGACCCCCTGTGGTACCTGTCTGTTAATTGTGACCCAATCTGCGTATGTTCCATTAACTCCTTTACCCCTCAAGCCGGTTTTACCTTCTTGACCAGGCAAAATTTTAGAATTCTGACCGGTGTCACTTTATGGTAATAATTCTGGAATGCTTCAACGGATTATGAGATTGTTTTCTCAAGACATATTGTACTTCATGCTGGTGATAAAATCTGTTCGATATGACTTGTATTTTTGTTAAAGGGAATCTGTCGCCACTTTTTTCGCATATCAAGTAAAAATGATTGGATTCAGTGTCAACTCTGCATTATATACCAGTACTTTTTATACCCTTGACTTCCCACCTTTGATCAATAAATACCTTTTATATTCCTCCCGCGGTGTATGTATATCTCCTCGGTCCGGTCCAATCGGCGGGGCATATTGTTCCTCTTCCCCCCCTCCTTCCTGGTTCGCTCTACGCATTTATTTGGTGTAATTCCTGCGTTCACGTAGATTTAGCGCGCGTGCGCATTCAAATGTCCTCCCGCGCGTGCACAGTATGCTTTGCCCAACTGTGGGCAAAGCATAAAATTATTATTGCGCATGCGCCATTATGTTCTATGGCCCAGAAGTATCGCAATACTTCCAGGCCATAGAACGTAATGGCGTATGCCGGCGCATGAACAATAATGATTTTATGCTTTGTCCACAGTTGGGCAAAGTTTACTGCGCACGTGCAGAAGGACATTTGAATGCGCACGCGCGCTAAATCTGCGGGAACACAGTAATTACACCAAGCAAAAAATGCGTAGAGCAAACCAGGAGGTGGGAGATCGGAACAATAAGCCCCGCCCATCGGACCGGACCAGGGAGATTCACATATATCGCAGGAGGAATATAAAAGGTATTTATTGATCAAAAGTGGGGAGTCAAGGGGTATGAAAAGTACTGATATAATGCATAGTTGACACTGAATCCAATCCTATTTTTACTTGATATTCGAAAAAAGTGGTGACAGATTCCTTTATAAAAAAAAAAAAAATTGGAAAGTTGGTGAAAACTTTAAAATTTTCAAACTTTTAATTTTTTCCCTTAAACCAGAGTTATCACACAAAATAGTTAATAAATAACATTTACCGCATGTCTACTTTACATTGCATCATTTTTTGAACCGTATTTTTTTTTTCATTAGGAAGTTATAAGGGTTAATTTACAGAACCATTTTTTTTTTTTTTTTAAGAACCACATTACATTTGTGGGCCTGTATGACAAAATACCCAAAAATGACACCATTCTAAAAACTGTACCACCCCCAGGTACTCAAAATCACATTGAAGAAGTTTATTAACTCTTCTGGTGCTTCACGAGAATTAATGCAATGTGGAAGGAAAAAATGATCATTTTACTTTTTTTCACAAAAATTTTACTTTAAACCCAATTTTTTTTTAATATTCACAAGGAACAGGAGAAAATGGTTTCCACAATTTGTTGTGCAATTTCTCCTGAGTATGCTGATACCCCATGTGTGGGGGAAAGCTACTGTTTCGGCGCAGTGCGAGGCTCAGAAGGGAAGGAGCAGAGTTTTACTTTTTGAACGTAAAAATGGCTGGAATCAAGAGTGGACCCCAAATCATGTTTGGAGAGCCTCTGATGTTCCTGAACGGTGGAAACTCTCCACAAGTCACCCAATTTTGGAAACTAGAGACACAGGTGTTTCACAGAATTTTACATCGTTGAGCCATGAAATAAAATAATCTTTCCACAAAAATGTTTTAGCACTCAATTTTTTATTTTCACAATGGTAGCAAGAGAAAATGGACCCCCAAAATTTGTTGTGCAATTTCTCCGGAGTACACAGATACCCCGTATGTGGTAGAAAACTACTCTTTGGACACCCTGCTAAGCTTGAAAAGGAAGTAGTGATGTTTTGGAGCTCAAACTTGTGATTGTATGGTTTGCTGGCCCATATTGCTCTTTTGCAGAGCCCTTGTGATGCTAATACAGTAGAACCCCCCCCCCCCCCCCCCACCAGTGACCCTATATTGAAATCGATCTACTGTTTTCCAGGTATATGAATTTTATAATATGGTTGCATATGTGAATTGAGTGGCGTGCATTAGGTTGTCATATGTAAGACGTGTAGAATACAATACATAGTCGTACAGAAATAAATATTGGCACTATCCAGGTATACTGTATATTTCTTTCACTATGTACAAGAATCATTAGTGCTAATAAAATTCACTCATAGCCTTCCCAACAAGTTTGCTGACGTTCATTAGGATGGGGCTGTAAAATGCTGATTGTAAATGAGGTTCACCCAGATAGTGCTAAAATCCATAGACTGCAGCCATGGTTTCTGTAGGGTAGCATAGCTTCAGTAAGGTGTTGAATACATTTAGCCGAAAGGGGAAGGTTCTCTAACTTAAACATTTTTTAGTAGACAGATGAGAGCACCAATGAGCCCTGTATTGAGATGACCCCCTCTTTATAGAAAATAAAAAGCATGTATTTTCCATGATCCCCTTAAGATATGACCAAACATGAAGAAGATGGGAGAGGAAAATTAAAAAAAAAATAAATAAAAAGAGCCACACAACCCTGCATAACTAACTTTTTGTTAAGTAAACCTTATTTACTTTACTGAACTTTTCTGGTTTCAAGGGTTTTTCCCATCTTTGTGCATTTATGAAATAACTTAAGGTTTTGCCATAAATATACAGTAGAGACGGGACCCCACCCCCACATCTGTCTCAGTCGGGACCATATTGTGCTGAAGATTACATACATCAGTGCCGCATTTTAAAGGTAGAGCTCCCACTGGTGAGATCAACCTGTACTATATATTTATGGTATATCCTTAGGGGGGAGGGGAAGCTTGTATTTTATAGTCTAAGATATGCAAGACTAACAGATTAATTACAGGGGCTGTGCAGCCCAAATAGATATGTCTGCAGTCACTCTGTGTGACTGCAGACTTATGAATCCCCCCCAGCGCACGCACTTTGTGCTGCGAGGATTCGCCTGTTTCTGCGCTAGGACCGGTGGGTGTGTGAGTTATACATGCTCCCGCCAGAGCCCGACTAGTGGGTGCAGCCTTACGCAATACACTTGTATTGAACAAGGGCGTGGCTGTGGCCTGGGGGGAATGCATAACTTACCCTCCGGTCCTGGCTCAGAAATTTGCGAATCCCTGCAGCACGCAGTGCGCTGCGTGGGATTCCTAGGTCTGCAGTCACACAGAGTCACACACTTATCGATTTGGCCAGACAACCCCTTTAAGTAAGCTATCGTTGTGTATCAGGAGTTTGTCACATGCTGCACCAGTCTGCATCTTGCCTTTGCTGACCTTCGAGCCAACTGAAGGCTTAAAGCCTTAAACTGCACCTAAGGGTCCTGTTACACATAACGACTCACCAGCGATCGCGACAACGATATGCACTTGTCAGGATCGCTGGTGTGTCACTACATGATCGCTGCTGAGCTGCCAAACAGGCAACGATCAGGACAGCGACTATGCCGGTAACAAGCGACGCACGTCGCTTAGTTACCGACAGTGTACCTTAGATACCAGCACGCTGGTTCAGGGAGCTGGTAACCAAGGTACACATCGGGTTTCTAGGCACCGCTCGGTGCTTAGAATCCCGCTGTGTACCTTGGTTACCAGCTCCCCTGCATCAGCGCGCTGGTATCTAAGGTACACATCGGATTGCCATGTGCCGCCCGGCGCATGGAAACCCGATGTTTACCTTGGTTACCAGCTCCGGCTGGCTGATCGCTGGTCTCCCGCCATGCGCGCTGGCCAACGGGAGACCAGCGATCAAAAAATGGTCCAGGACATTAGCGACTATCAGCGACACCCAGCAGGGGGGCTGATCGTCGCGGAGTGTCACACTAAGCGAGATCGCTGGCTAGGTTGCTGCTACGTCACAAAATTGGTGACGTTTCAGCGATCTCGCCTAGTGTAAAGGGGCCTTTAATGGACACATTTCTATCTGTGAATTGCAAAAGCGTGGAGCACTTCACTTTGGTGAACAACATTAGAAATTTGCCACACAGACATCAAAAACGTTACAAAAGCATGTCGTATGTGTACAGAAATGGACTTATGATGGACTTCTTTAAGGGCATTGGACCAGAGTGGGTTCAGAAATTCACACTTGGCTATGTTACACGTTGCTTTTTGTGCTCCTTTTTTTTTTTTTTTTTTTGTGGATTGTCATGTGTCTGCAGTGCATGTTTCATGAAGTCAGTTTTACTCCCCAAAAATGTACCCGTATCGCATAGTTGCATTTTTTGCAGCGTGTTTATACTTTCTCATTGCTTTCTGTGGGTACTATAAAAAGCAGCTTCTAATTTGCAATAGAAAAGCTGAAATAAAATAAAAAAATGCAAAAACCCAACATGTGAACATGGCCTGAACATGTAACAAATGTTCTTGAATTGCACTTGGTGTATTTTTTAGACCAACTTCACACAATAGGATAAAAGATTACAAGTAGAAATTGTACTTGTTTGGTTACGACACAAAATCTGTTGCACGTGTGTTAAAAACTATTGTCTGTGAAAATGTGTGTAAAATTATGCAAAAAGGTTAATTTTCATCAATCCATTCTAAAGAAGACTTTGTACAAAAATAATGAAGTACAGTTCACATCAGAGATGCTGTTGATTACGATCAAGGTGGGATAGGAGGGGTTATTCATACATCTTTTGCCTGCTTATGATTTATATGGCATGTTGCATGCAGCTGCTGTTAATAACCGGAATGTGTTTTTTTTTTTTTTTTTTTGTTTTTTTTCCCTTATCATTTTTGTCCCACCCCCCTTTCGTGGTGTGATTCTATAGTGTGCTATATCAGGATGGATTTTATGGCACTGAATTATATGTAAGTATGCAACGAAGAACTTTAAAAATACCAGATACATTTCTTAAAAACCCTGAGATATATTGATATCGATAAATTATTCCAACCTGCTTCCCACTTCCCCTTTCCTCTGTGCCCATGCAAGCCAGCCTTAATTCCCATCCATATTACATCCTTTTTTGACATGTTTTATTTTCCATTATTGTTCCTTTTCCACCTTTTAGTGTAGTTTCTCATGTATTCATTGTTGTTTCTTTCCCTTTGTTGTAACATCAGTGGAGTGTTGTCTGGGAATGCAGGCATGCTGTTCTTACACACCGCTCTGGCCGTTGGAATGGTAGACTTTAAACAAATACAAAGTTTGTTGTTGTGGTGGCAATGAGTATATTTTAGCTTTGTTTTGAGGGTTTTAATACTGCATGCAATGGTGTTGGTCACCTCCCCGCTACCTTCAGATGCTCCAACATAACAAGGCTACCTACAAAGTGCTGCTTTCCTGATTCATCCTACTGGGTCACTTCAGAAATGTAGCTCAGGGGTTGAGAGGCAAAAACAAAGTGTATATTTTAATAAACTATCAAAATAAAATATTTCCTCATTCCTAGAAGTATAATTTTTTCTTTATTGTGCATTCATACACTTTTATATTTCCCTTGCTTTTGTGTGCCAAATCCCTCCTTCCATACTCTGGTCTTCTCCATATTTGCCTCCATTCCTAGCCTTCCCAAATTCTCTACATTTATGTCTTCTTGGCAGGTGGAGATGTTTTAACTTATTTACAGTCAATCCTAAGATGCTTTGATTTACAATCTAGTATATGCTACAGGCTGGCTTGCTCCTTCCAAATCTCTGGGAGTGCGTGGGCTATTGAGTGAATGGGAAGAGGGCATGGTTTTAATTTTCAGTTTAATCACTTTCTTTCCACAGGTGTTTCTTTTATCACATATTTTGGATCATTTGTTTGTCAGGGTTTCAATATTGTTTTTGTTCTGTTTATAGACTAGTCTTACAGGAACCAATCTTAAACCCTAAACTACCTCAGGTAGGCGCCCTCCCACATGGCCTTTCTCCCCCTTTTTGCCAACCAATCAGAGTGCAGATTGCTGTGAGTTAAGATTTAAATTACTAACCCATAATTAATGCCTTGTTGGAGAAGGGAACAGAGCCTTTGAAATAATAAGCAGAAAAAAAGGTACGCTTAGACTTGTTTGTGAAAGAAATTGACATGCTATAAATTTGAAGTAGGCTTTTAGAATCATGATTAGTTATTCCAATCAGTACTGCTACAAAATATAACTTATAGCTGACATATTGCATGTCTTGTCTGGTCATTCTCACTAGAGTTGACTGCTCTAGGTCTGATGTGAGGCCTTGCTTTTAATGCTTAATTACATTGGCAGTTTTGTCAGATGTTTCTCTGCTTTCCCAGATCTTGTGCGGTCTTCAGCTGCATTAGGATAAAGAGCCTGTCCACTACTTTCATTGATGACTCTATTCGTAGAATAGATTATCAATGTCTGATTGGTCCAGGTCTGACACCCGACATCCCCGCCAATCAACTGTTCTATGTCGGCGGCCTCTTGCCGGAACTACTTGATTGCAGAGCTGCTCGGTCTTATGAGTGGCTAAGGCTGGGTACTACACGTCCACCTCCTATTTACATCAATAGGAGGCGGATGTGTAGTATCCTGCCTCCGCCACTCATAAGACCGAGCAGCTCTGCAATAAGTAGTTCCGACTAACGGTCGCAGACACCGAGAACAGTTGATCGATGGGGCTGTCTGGTGTTGGTCCCCAACCTCTTAAATGCATTCCTGGGTCACTTCTGCCATAAGGATTTTGAAGTATGTCAATGATTTTAAGGAATGACAATGCAGTACAGTTTGCATTTCT
The DNA here is from genome assembly GCA_033576555.1 of Oophaga sylvatica. Lineage (NCBI taxonomy): Eukaryota > Metazoa > Chordata > Amphibia > Anura > Dendrobatidae > Oophaga > Oophaga sylvatica. Next base: position 28,909,118 of record JARQOD010000009.1, on the reverse strand, counting down.
TTCCTTTTTTTAGATTTTTACTTTCAGTAGTTTTTATATCCACATTTTAATGCTACAGTATATTTATGTGCATCTCCTGAGACATAACAAAACTGTTTTTAATTTCACTGGGAGAGGCCATGCGAATCTTCTCTTGTGACTAGAAGGACCAGTAATATTCTTGCTGGACTGATGCCATCCATAGCATTCCCTCTACTTAAAAATACTGTTTAAAATAACTCTCTAACTGAAAGGGATCCTGTCTTCAGATTAATGCTGCACGAACCAGTGGGCAGCTTGAATTGGAGACAGTCAAGCATATCTGGTTGAAATTGCACAGCCAGGCTTTGATTCATGAATTTGATGACAGGTTTCCTTTAACCCTCATGTCCCAGTAGTATAAATGTAGTTAAAGAACCACTCTAGCATGGAGTGATATCATGAATCTAAGTTCCCTGAACCTAGTATTATACTCGCCAGCCACCGTCTTCATCTGTGATCGGTGCCACTTCGGTCAGTCTTCTGCAGGCTATGATCTGCCAGATCTCTCCAGTGTTGTAAGAAAATTAGGTCCTCATAGACTTATATTGAGAGCTTGTGACCAATATCTCTGACTTTCGGTAGTCAGAAACTTCGGTCACAAGATATTGGCGTGAGACCTGAGTGGCACCTCCGGGAAGAGCTGAAGACAGCGGCTTGTGAATGTAATGTTAGGGTCAGGAAATTAGATTAGAGGCACCACTTCAGTGCTGAAACTAATACAAAAAATAAAACCGCTGGTGTTATACTTTTAAAAGGGGTATTCTTAAGTTTGAAAGTTAAATCCACAAGATAGAGATCAGTTACCCAGTCGCTATAGGTCTGTCCACTGGGACTCCCATCCCCTAGAGATCTCGAGAATCGGGCCTCTAAAGAGCCGCATGTGAATGGAGCGTTGATCTATCAGGAACACTACAGCTCCAGCGCTGGAGATGGCCAAGTGCTGCACTCTGGTGCTAGTCTCCGACACTTCCACAATATCTGGAATATCTCTCTAATCGCTCTCGATTGTAAGAATCTCTCTAATTTTGTGTATCTACCCTAAATTAAATATACCATATTTTTTCAGACTATAAGACGCACCAGACCATAAGATTGAAGCAAAAAAATATTGTCAATTCTGTACTAATATTCCATGTCCTGGTATATATATCTCCCAATCCAGGTATATATGGTCCCCTCATCCCATACTGGTACGCATGCCCCCCTCATCCCTATCTTGCAAAGCATGTCCCCCTCATCCCCATCCTGGTAGGCATGGTCCCCATCAGAAAAACATTAAAAAAACATAAACCATTCTACTTGCCTCCCTGCGCTCCCTCACAGCATCCTGTTCCATTGCTAGCATCTGATTTATGCTTGTAAGCAGCCCATGGCGATGACGTCATGCTGCCTACAAGTAGAGGACTGCTGCCGAAGTATTCACTACTCCCACACGCCGGGACTATGGGCATGTGAAGCAGTGAATATTCACTGATCTTTAATAGCGGGCACAGTGTTAGGCGCATGATCTCCCGGTAGTTGCAGGAATCTAGCTGCTGTTGCTACTGTACCTGCTATTAAAGATCAATGAATATTCACTGCTATCTATGCCTATGGGAGTGGAGAGCAGTACATTTTCATTCCCTTAAGTAGCGGTCACACTTGAATGCCGAACAGCTGCAGGAAGCCAGCGGCTGCGGTTAAGAGCGTGTCCGCTATTAAAGAGAAATGAAAATTCACTGCTTTCCACTCCTATGGGCGTGTAGAGCAGTGAATATTCATTTCTCTTTAGCAACGGGCATAGGAGTTAGCCGCAGTGGCCAGCTCCTGCCTCCTGTGACCCACTGCTCCAACGCTGCTGCTCCCCCACCTTCCCATCCACAGCAGGTACATCCGGACTAGATGTACCCCCCCATTTTCCTCCACATTTTTGGAGGAAAAAGTGTGTCTTATAGTACGAAAAATACGGTATATGGTATTTAATAGTATTTGCATTTCATAGTGTTGAAATTGGGTGTCTATATTTTTAGATCAGTTAAACATACGGTATATGTATTAATGAATGTGCACTCAAATTGCATAAGGGAGCGTTTTGTTTTCAAAATTCAACACAAAGTGGGATTTTTACCAATCAACAAAGTGTCTGTATATTATAATATGGGCATTGTGGCTGTAGCCTTGTAGCACTGGGACCCATGGACAACATCTGCAAACAGTTTGTATGTTCTCCTTTTGTTTGCGCGGATTTCCTCCCAACACGCCAAAGACATCCTGATAGGGAATTTAGACTGAGTCCCAATGGAGACAGTGATGATTTCTGTAAAACACTGGGGAATTAATGGTGGTGTGTGTGTTTGTGTGTATGTATGTGGAGATTTATATAGGTTATATATTTTCATGTACTCGACCTATCAAAAACTGAAATTGTTTTGTTTCCTACCTCTACTACCCAAATTAACCTGAAATTGCCATCTGTGTGTGGTTCTACCAGACCACGCAAGAATTATGCCCATCGGCTTTGAGTTATATTTGACGAAGATCTGTCCTTAACTCCCTATATCCGATCATTTGCTCGCTCAGGTCACCTGCATCTCAAAAACATTTCTACAATTCAACCTTTCCTTACCTTTAATTCTGAATCAGAGTAATATTATTAGTTTTTGCATTCTCCCCTAGACTACTGAACCTCTTCACTAATCGTTCTCTCGCTTGTTCAACTCTCCCCTCTAATATTCCATGAATGCAGCAGCCAGGGACCATGTTTCTCTTCAATTGCTACAATGATGCTACCACAATATGCCAGTCTTTGCACTGCTTGCCCATCTGCTACAGAATCCAATGTAAACGTATTACTTATGCACACAAAGCTTTCCACAGTTCTGCAGCGCCTTACAGCTCCTCACTTACCTCTATTAGCCTACCTGTCCTCTCTATTCCGCTAATGACCGAAGACTACATACTCTATAATCTGAACCTCCCATTGTAGTGTCCATTACTTCTGTTGTGCTGCACCAGTTTCCTGGAATCCACCACCCCAGACAATCTCGTTAATTCCCAGTATCCACTGTTTAATGCGTGCCCTAAATGCACATTTCTTTCAATCATCCTATGTGACACAAGTCACTACTCATTTTGACTTACCATGAGGCAGGATAGTCAAAAGGTTCAGGGTCAGTACAAATAATTTATAATAATATATTGCCCGCACCTGTTACTTGCCACAGGTGATTTTGAAATAGTATCACATGCTTGAAACATTACCCACAAGTTTACCCACAATTTTGAGAAGTTGCCAAAAATTTTGCCTTGCCCATTTTGGGGGTTTTGCATGATATTGTCAGACTTGCCTTTCTTTTTTTTCTTTGCATTACAAAGGAAATAAACGTGTATAAAAAAAAAACATGTGTAATTGCAATTATTTTCTGTGAGAAATACTTCATTTTCTGGAACAATTTCAAGGGTGCCATTACTTTAGATTCCACCAGGAGGCAGCAAAACCATAAAGGAGCTCATAAAAACAAGTAGTAAGGAAACACTTGTGAAACTGAAGAATTTTAAGGTTTTACACATTCTGGTATAAGCACCCCCTCTTTATTTCAGTGACCGTTTTACATACCCTTGGTATTCTCTCTAGCAGCTTCATCAGATGGTCACATGGGATGGCTTTCCAGCAGTCTTGAAGGAGTTTTTGTCACTATCTAGTCCAACTCCTCTCAAACCATACCACTCAGTTACTCGCCTTGGTCACATAATTAATGGGACTATCATTTTTTGCCGCAACAGAACAATGACCCAAGACTTATTTCCAGGAAAAGTGCAAATCAGATGGATTGATATGTACACTGCTCAAAAAAAAAAAAGGGAAGACTCAAATAACACATCTTAGATCTAAATGAATTAAATATTCTCATTGAATACTTTGTTTTGTACAAGGTGGAATGTGCTGTCAACATAATCACTCAAAAATAATCAATGGAAATCAAATTTTTTAACCAATGGAGGCCTGGATTTGGAGTCACGACCAAAATGAAAGTGGAAACAAGTCAAAATGATTCTCAGTATTGTATGTGGCCTCCACGTGCCTGTATGACCTCCCTACAACGCCTGGGCATGCTCCTGATGAGGTTGCGGATGTTCTCCTGAGGTATCTCATCCCAGATCTTGACTAAAGCATCCATCAACTCCTGGACAGTCTGTGGTGCAACGTGAAGTTGGTGGATGGATCGAGACATGCCGTCCCAGATGTGCTTAATCGGATTCGGGTCTGGAGAACGGGTGGGTCAGTCCATAGCTTCAATGCCTTCATCTTGCAGGAACTGCTGACACACTCCAGCCACATGAGGTCTGGCATTGTCCTGCATTAGGAGGAACCCAGGGCCAACCGCACTAGCATATGGTCTCACAAGGGGTCTGAGGATCTCATTTTGGTACCTAATGGCAGTCAGGCTACCTCTGGTGAGCACATGGAGGGCTCTGTGGCCCTCTAAAGAAATGCCACCCCACACCATTACTGACCCACTGCCAAACCGGTCATGCTGAAGGAGGTTGCAGGCAGCAGATCGCTCTCCACGGCGTCTCCAGACTCTGTCACGTGCTGAGTGTGAACCTGCTGCCTGCAACATCCTTCAGCATGACCGGTTGGGCAGTGGGTCATTAATGGTGTGGGGTGGCATTTCTTTGGAGGGCCACACAGCCCTCCATGTGCTCGCCAGAGGTAGCCTGACTGCCATTAGGTACCGAAATGAGATCCTCAGACCCCTTTGTGAGACCATATGCTGGTGCGGTTGGCCCTGGGTTCCTCCTAATGCAGGACAATGCCAGACCTCATGTGGCTGGAGTGTCAGCAGTTCCTGCAAGATGAAGGCATTGAAGCTATGGACTGGCCTGCCCGTTCCCCAGACCTGAATCCGATTGAGCACATCTGGGACAGCATGTCTCACTCCATCCACCAAGGTCAAGTTGCACCACAGACTGTCCAGGAGTTGACGGATGCTTTAGTTCAGGTCTAGAGGAGATCCCTCAGGAGAACATCCGCAACCTCATCAGGAGCATGCCCAGACTTTGTAGGGAGGTCATACAGGCACTTGGAGGCCACACACAATACTGAACATCATTTTGACTTGTTTCCACTTTCATTTTGGGGGTCTCTCCAAATCCAGGCCTCCATTGGTTCAAAAATTTGATTTCCATTGATGATTTTTGTGTGATTATGTTGACAGCACATTCAACTTTGTACACAAAGTATTTAATGAGAATATTTCATTCATTTAGACCTAGGATGTGTTATTTGAGTGTTCCCTTTATTTTTTTGAGCAGTGTATTTTCAGAATGCTGTGGTTGCCATGCTGGGTAAAGCTGATTTATTCAAAATTCAGGGTACAAACTATGTCACAAGCAAAGCACATTCACGCCTACCCTTCCACCTTTTCTGCATTTTACAGACATGGTGGATGATACTAAAAAACTCTTGAATCTTGACTTCTCAGACCGCAGTACAGATTTTCACTTATCTAATGTCCAGTCCTTGTGTTACTTTGTAGAAACAAAGCTTTTCTTGCTTGTGGTGCTTTTTTAGTGACTTTGTGAAAAGCTGCAGTGTCCCCTGAAGATTTAGAAGGTTTAGATGTTTCAGCTAGTTGATGTCTGTGCATCTTTTGAGGGCTGCTCTGAGGTGCTGTCAATTTGTGTTTTCTAAGACTAAAGGCCCCATCTCACATAGAGAGATCGCTGCTAAACAGCGATCTCAGCAGCGATCTCGCTATGTCTGACACGTACCAGCGATCAGGCCCCTGCTGTGAATCGCTGGTCGTTTCAGAAATGCCTGGACTTTTTTTTTTTTTTTTTGATCGCTGGTCTCCCGCTGGCCAGCACGCATCGCTGCGTGTGGCAGGCAGGAGACCAGCGATCAGCTGGTAACCAAGGTACACTTCGGGTTTCCAGGCGCGGGGCTGTGCCAGGAAACCCGATGTGTACGTTGGATACCAGCGCACTGCTGCAGGGGAGCTGGTAACCAAGGTACACATCGGGTTTCCAGGCACCGCGCATCGCCTGGAAACCCGAAGTGTACCTTGGTTACCAGCTCCCTGCATCAGCAGGCTGGTATCCAACGTACACTGCGTGTAACTAGACGACGTTACCCGCAGTGTCGCTGTCCTGATCGCTGCCAGTTTGGCAGCTCAGCAGCGATCATGTAGCGACACACCAGCGATCCTGATCGTTGTCGGGATCGCTGGTGTGTCGCTATGTGAGACGGGGCCCTAAGGCCGAGATCACACATGCGAGAAACACGGCCGAGTCTCACATGTGAAATCCCAGCTCTGGCGCCGACACTCGGGAGCGGAGTGTACGGCTGCATGTATTTCTGTGCAGCCTCTCGCTCCGCTCCCAAGTGCTGGCGCCAGACCTGGGATTTCACATGCGAGACTCGGCCGTGTTTCTCACGTGTGATCCCTGCCTAATAAATCTGATGTAGAGTATAAATTCAGTAGAGCTGGTATGTCTTCCTTTCCTGGGGTAGTCCTCATGAGAACCAGTTTCATCATAGTGATAGTTTTCACAACTGCACTTCTGCACTTGAGGATACGTTAAAAGTTTAAAGGTTATAGCAATTATCCAGATTTACTGATATTCATGTCTTAAATAATGGACTGTAGTTTCTCTTTGTTTACTTGAGTGCTTCTCACCATATTCTGTCTTGGAACAGTTTTGTGATAGGGCTCATCTCTGTATGGAACTGTGTACCAGCAATTCTGCAAAACACACATGAGGATGGCAAACTCTTTCTGAAGGCTGGTGATTCCACAAATGGACATTTGAGATGGCATACCTGTTTATTGGAAGCCATTCCAGGGGCCTACCTGATAAAACTGCTTGAGAGAATGCCAAGGGGGTGTAAAGCCGTCATCCGTGTAGACGAGAGTTACTTTGAGGAATCTTAGATTTTTCTCTGGTTTTGTCTCACAGGTTTCTTGTACTGTTCCTATGTGTGTGCTCCTTCATGCCTTTGTTGCCCTCCTGTCTGAATGTGCAACTTATTTTTCCCATACTTGCTCACCATGCTTAGACCGTGTTCACAGTTTGCGTTTCAGTCCGATGTCGCTGATCGTTCATGAACGTTCTGAGCCGTTTTTTTTTGGTCGTTGGTATCCCGCTGGTGAGCCTGAATCGCTGAGTGTGACACCCTTTATGAACGACTTTACCAGCAGTGCAGGCGGGACTAGGTTTTCCCAACGACCGCAGAGGTCTTATACAGATCGCTGATCTCTGATGAGATCTTTGTGTTTGGAAGCTAACTAGCGACCACATAGCGATCGCACCAACGATCTCGCCAGGTCGTGTCGTTGTCGTGATCGCTGGTGCGATCACTAAGTGTGACAGTGCCTTTACACTTGCTTTTAGTAATTGCTCCACCAATCCTAAATCTACTTAGCTATCCCCAAACCCCAGCACTCTCCAAACAAATTCTCACCTTCTCTCTAACCCCACCCCCATCTAACCTCATCTGCTGACCTGCTGCTAAACCTCACCTCCCTCCTTCTAAAACACTCCAGACACTCTGCTTCTCCCACTTGTTTTCCTCTTTGCTTCTTCTCCTCACTGCTAGTGATATATCTACCAATCCTGGACCTTCACAACTGATATCGCCCATTGTTTCTCCATACTATCACTCCCCACTTTATATTCAATCTTTGCTACATGAAACCCATTCTCCTGACCCTCCCTCCACCGCTCTTTCTTTGGAGCGCTTTGGAATACCCGTTTCATCTGCAATGAGCTCCATGTAATGCACAATCTTTTTACCTCTCGTCTCCTATACTTAATGGACTTAACTGAAACATGGCTGACTAGCACCCTCCAACACTGCCTCACCTTCTGTGCTGCTACGGATGGCCTTTATCTTACTCACACTCCTTTCCCTGGCAGTAGACATGGTGGAGGACTGAGTCTTCTCTCTAACAACTGCACCTTTTAACCAGCATCAGACTGGATCACCTTGGGCCCACCAGAGAAAATCATTCTTGGGTCCCACTATGTTGCTACAAAGAAAAAATACAAGACCACCAATTGTGCGGTAAAACACACTAATATCAGGGTATAAAATAGGTCAGTACATGTCTTAATGATATAGCAGGGGTTGGGTAGCTTCCTCATAGAATATAATGTAACCCCCTCATAGAATATAATGTAGCCCTCATACAGTATAATGCAGCCCACCTCATAGAATACAATGTAGCCCCCATACAGCATATAATACAGCCCTCATATAGTATAATTCAGCCCCCTCATATAATACAATGTAGCCCCATTTAGAATATAATGCAGCTCTCCTATAATATACTGCAGCCCCCCACATAGAATATAATGCAGTCCTACAGTATTATGGCTACCACATACTCAGTTATGTACTGTATTTTTCGGACGATAAGACGCACCGGACCATAAGACGCATCTAGGCTTTAGAGGAGGAAAATAGAAAAAAATTGAAGTAAAAAATGTGCTAAATTCTGTACTAATATCCCCCATCCTGTGTATGTATGTATGTATAGCTGGTATACCCTATCACATCTGCGATGCATGGCCCCCATCCTTGTATATATTGTCCCCTCATCCTTATTCTTGTATGTATGACACCCTCATCCGCAGGGACGGCTCCAGGTTTTCGTTGTCCCCGGGGCAAAGTCTCGGTGGGCCCCATTAGCACATACCAAAATTCATGATGCACAGATACGGCTGAGAAATATAGGTGTAGTACAATTCCAAAGATTTCACTACTTACATTACATGAGTGATATCTATTGTACATTCTACAATAGCTCAGAAACTGGACAGTATAGTCCTCCATACAGTATTATGGGCACCACATAGTGCTCCATACAGAATGAGCCCCATATATTACTCTATATAGAATAATGGACCCCATATAATGCTCCAAACAGTATATAATAGGCCCCATAAATTGCTCCATACTGTATAATTGGTTCCAAATAATGCTCCATACAGTATATAATAGGCCTCTTATATTGCTCAATACTGAATGAGCCCCATATATTGCTCCATACAGTATAATGAGCCCTATATGTTGCTCTATACAGTATGAACCCCACATATTGCTCCATGCAGTATGAGCCCCATATATTGCTCCATACAGAATGGACCCCATATAATGCTTCATACAGTATGAGTCACATATATTGCTCCATACTGTATAATTGATCCCATATAATGCTTCATACAGTATGAGTCACATATATTGCTCCATACTGTATAATTGATCCCATATAATGCTCTATGAAGAATAACGAGCCCTGTATATTGCTCCGTACAGTATGAGCCCGTATATTGATCCATACAGTATACTGAGCCCCATATATTGCTCCATACAGTATACTGAGCCCCATATATTGCTCAATACAGTATACTGAGTCCCATATTTCGCTCCATACAGTATGAGCCTCATATATTGCTCCATACAGTATGTGCCTCATATATTGCTCCATACAGTATGAGCCTCATATTATGCTCCATACAGTATGAGCCCCATATATTGCTCCATACAGTATGAGCCCCATGTATTGCTACATACAATATGAGCCCCATATATTGCTCCATACAGTATGAGCCCCATGTATTGGTCCATACAGTATGGGCCCTATATATTGCTCCATACAGTATACTGAGCCCCATATATTGCTCCATATAGTATACTGAGCTCCATATATTTCTTCATACATAATGGGTCCCATATAATGTTCCAGACAGTATAGGATGGGTTCCATATAATGTTCCATAATAGTATATGATGAGTTCCATGTAATGCTCCAGTATATGATGGGCCTCATATACAGTATGATGATCCAGTGTTTGATGGGCTCATATAATGCTCCATATATAATGGGAATATAATACTCTATATATAATGGGCTCCACGTATGATGCTCCAGTGGATGATGGGCCCATATATGATGCTCCAGTGTATGATGGGCCCATGCAGTGAAGGAAATAATTATTTGATCCCTTGCTGATTTTGTAAGTTTGCCCACTGACAAAGACATGAACAGTCTATAATTTTAAGGGTAGCTTAATTTTGACATTGAGAGAGCGAATATAAAAAATAAAATCCATAAAAATCACATTGTATAAATTTATTTGCATTTTGTAGTGAGAAATATGTATTTGATCCCCTACCAAACCATTAAGAGTTCTGGCTCCTACAGACCAGTTAGAAGCTCGTAATCAACTCGTTACCTGCATTAGACGGCTGTATTACATAGTCACCTTTTATAAAAGACTCCTGTCAACAGACTCAGTCGGTCAGATTCTAACCTCTACAACATGAGCAGGACCAAAGAGCTTTCTAAGAATGTCGGGGACAAGATCATACACCTGCACAAAGCTGGAATGGGCTACAAAACCATACGTAAGAAGCTGGGTGAGAAGGACAACTGTTGGTGCAATAGTAATAAAATGAAAGAAATACATAATGACTATTAATCGACATCGATCTGGGGCACTGTCACGATTCCACTGATGAGTGATCTGGGACCAGGGGGCACATTTCCTGGCCTGGCGCCCTAGCTCGCCCTGTTCCCTGGGATACTTCAGATGGTGAAGATGCCGGAGAATCCGCCATTGCCTTATCTCCTAGAACAGCCCTTCATCTGTCCCCTTCCCCCACCTGGGAAGAGAGGCGCATACAGTACACCAACCCGACAGACAGGGTAACAAAGACCAGGGTAAACTGAAAACTCCACACACAAAATATGCACTCACATATAACAGAGGTATTCACCAGGGTGTGTAGGGAGGGGGAGGAAGTAAAACAAGGAAGGATAAGGAATTTCCAAGCAAAGAAACTAGGCAACAGTCGCTAATACATTCCTTCAGCACTCCTTAACACCAACGTCTCCCACTCCAAGTTCATGTAGCTGTTGCTAACTCTGAGATGACTTTGTAATCGAGCCCAGATTTTATAGTGAAAAGGAGTGTCTAGGCGAGCACAGCTGAATGTAGAAGTTTTGCAATATGGCCGATTAACCCCTGTTGTGCTGGAAGAAATAAACATGTTTAATACACTGGAGAAGTGCTTCTTCTCAGCTTAGGAGCACCAGACTCTGTGGTCTTCTGGCTCCGCTCCCTTGCGAAAACATGTGACAGGCACCATGAAAAATCTCACCTCATGGGGTTTCCTTGATCATGAGGAAGGTGAGTGATCACCCTAAAACTACACAAAGATACCTTTCTTATTGATCTCAAGACATCTGGGACCACAGTCACCAAGAAAACCATTGCTAACACATTATGCCATAAAGTTTTAAAATCCTACAGTGCCCGCAAGGTCCCCTTGCTCTAGAAGGCACATATGCAGGCCCATCTGAAGTTTGCCAATGAACACCTGGATCATTCTGTGAGTAATTGGGAAAATGTGCTGTGGTCAGATGAGACAAAAATTGATCTCTCTGGCATTAACTCAAGTTGCCATGTTTGGAGGAAGAGAGATGCTGCCTATGACCCAAAGAGCACAGTCCCCACTGTCAAGCATGGAGGTGGAAACATTGTTTTGGGGGTGTTTCTCTGCTAAGGGCACAGCATTACTTCACTGCATCAATGGGAGAATGGATGGAGCCATGTACCATAAAATCCTGAGTGACCACCTCCTTCCCTCCGCCAGGACACTAAAAATGGGTCCTGGCTGGGTATTTCAGCAAGACAATGACCCAAAACATACAGCCAAGGCAACAAAAGTGGCTCAAAAAGAAGCACATTAAGGTAATGGAGTGGTTTAGCCAGTCTCCAGATCTTAATCCCATAGAACACTTATGGAGGGAGTTGAAGCTCCGAGTTGCCAAGCGACAGCCTCAAAATCTTAATGATTTAGAGATGATCTGCAAAGAGGGGTGGACCAAAATTCGTCCTGACATGTGTGCAAACCTCACCAACTGCAAAAAAGTCTGACTGCTGTGATTTGCAACAAGGGTTTTGCCACCAAGTATTAAGTCTTGTTTGTCAGAGGGATCAAATACTTATTTCTCATTCCAAATTGCAAATAAATTTATGTAACTTATACAATGTCATTTTCTGGATTTTATTTTTGATATTCTATCTCTCAATGTTAAAATTAACCTACCATTAACATTTAGACTGTTCATGTCTTTGTCAATGGGCAAACTTACAAAATCAGCAAGGAAACAAATTATTTCCTTCACTGTATATGATGCTACAGTGTATAATGAGTCTAATTTATGTTGCCCCAGTGTATAATGGGCCACATATGATGCTCCAGTGTATGATGGGCCCATATACAGTACAGACCAAAAGTTTGGACACACCTTCTCATTCAAAGATTTTTCTGTATTTTCATGACTATGAAAATTGTAGAATCACAGTGAAGGCATCAAAACTATGAATTAACACATGTGCAATTATTTATTACACTTTACAAAAAAGTGTGAAGAACCTAGAATATGAGACATATTTTCAGTTGTTTCAAAGTAGCCACCTTTTGCTATTACAGCTTTGCACGCAGAAAAGGTGAACGGATGGACTCTACATGCCTAGTTCCCACCGTGAAGCATGGAGGAGGTGGTGTGATGGTGTGGGGGTGCTTTGCTGGTGACACTGTTGGGGCGTTTATTCAAAATTGAATCGGTGAGCGGTCCAGCTCACCCCAAACCATCTCGATTGGGTTCAGGTCTGGTGTCTGTGGAGGCCAGGTCATCTGGCGTAGCACCCCAACACTCTCCTTCTTGGTCAAATAGCCCTTACACAGTCTGGAGGTGTGTTTGGGGTCATTGTCCTGTTGAAAAATAAATGATGGTCCAACTAAACGCAAACTGGATGGAATAGCATGCTGCTGCAATATGCTGAGGTAGCCATGCTGGTTCAGTATGCCTTCAGTTTTGAATAAATCCACAAAGTGTCACCAGCAAAGCACCTCCACACAATCACACCACCTCCTCCATGATTCACGGTGGGAACCAGGCATGTAGAGTCCATCCGATCACCTTTTCTGCGAGCAAAGCAGTAATCAAAGCAAAAGGTGGCTACTTTGAAGAACCTAGAATATGACATATTTTCAGTTGTTTCACACTTTTTTGTAAAGTGTAATGTATAATTCCACATGTGTTAATTCATAGTTTTGATGCCTTCAGTGTGATTCTACAATTTTCATAGTCCTGAAAATACAGAAAAATCATTGAATGAGAAGGTGTGTCCAAACTTTTGGTCTGTACTGTATAATGCTCCAGTGTATGATGTTCCATGTTATGATGGTTCCCGTATATTGCTCCAAACATAAAAAAAAAATGAAATGCCCACCTCTCCTCGCTGGCAGCTGCTCTGCTCCTGACTCCTCAGCGTCGCCATCTTCCGGCTCTCTGCACTGTGACTGTTCAGTCAGAGGGCGCATGAACGTCAGTCAGTAGACACGGAAGACGACACGGCGATGAAGCGGAGAGAGGCAAGTATCGCAAGTGCCAGGGCCCTGATCAAGCTGGAGCGGCGCACACGCTGGCACAGGCACCTGGCCCCTATAGCGTGCCAGTGTCTCCCTCCTACCTGCTCAGGGCTCCGGCACCTGCACTGCTGCCAGCTATTAAAGTGAAATTAATATTCACTACTCTCCATGCCTATGGGTGTTGGGAGCAGTGAATATTCATTTCTCTTTAGCAGCAGACACAGGCTTTAACCGCAGCAGCCGACTCCTGTCACCCGCTGCTCAGCTACCACCGGGTGGATCCCTCTGGCTCTCAAAGCAGCTGCGTGGTGTACCGCTATTAGCGACACGTCACTAGCTGGGGGCAGCGGGGTCCCTAGGCAGCTGCCGGCCCTGTATGCCAGCAGATGTTGGAGCCTGGACCCACCTGAGAATCCTCCGGTTCTCTGTTGAGCCAGTCCGACCCTGCCTTCAAGTTAATTCCACCTCTACCCTCCCTTATCCTCTATTCTTTTGATGTTCACTCTATCCGTATCTACTCTCCTTCCAAATGGCTGTCATTTACCGACCCCAGGCCCAGCCACTGCCTTTATTGACAACTTATCCTTCTGGCTTCTACACTTTCTGCTGATATTCCCATCATTATTGTAGATGACTTCAACCTCCCCACTGACACCCGCCAGTTGGCATCCTCCAAACTCTTGTTGCTTACTCATCCTTTAAGCTAGTTTTGCACTAGCGTTTGGCAGGGCTGCGGAGACCTGCGTACTTCCTCCGTCAATTCACGCCCACTGCCGCACCTCTTTCTTTCAGCGCCGCCTACCTCTGCATGCCCCCTGCATACCCTGTCTTTAACATTGGGCACGCAGGCCATGCGGATGCCTCCGCATGCATAGTTTTGACGCTGCACCGAACGCAACATGTTGCATTTGTTGCTCTGAACTGGAACAGGTATGAATATTTAAATATTTGGGAGTGATGGTCTCATCTAGCCCGCTAGATTATGAAAAACTAAATTTAGCCCCAATCCTCACTAAGTTTACACGGAAAAGGGATGCATGCGTGGTCTAAACTTCCTTTATCAGTTGTGGAGAGAGCCAGTTTAATTAAAATATGTATGCCCCAGCTGCTGTATCTTCACAATTCAGCGGTATGGATCCCTTTTAGGTTTTTTCGGGCTATTGAAGGAGTGTTTAGATCTCTGCTTTGGAACGGCTCATATTAAATTGGAAACTTTGCAGAGGGAAAAATCATACCGGGTTAGCGGTTCCTAACCCATGGGTCTATTTCTTGGCAGACCAAGCTCAATATTTTAGAGGATAGGAGGATACAGGTAAAAATTTGTTAAAGGATCTCTTGCAGTGTGGGGTAAATAGCCGATCTTTATATGGAGCACTAGAGGGTAACATTCAAATCTTCTCCAAAAAAAACTTCCCACATTATCGTTAATGCATAAAATATGGTGGAAAATAAGAGATCTGCAACAAAGAGAGTTGCTCACAATTTACATCAATATGGGATGCCCCATGGCTAGTTTATATGAGAAGTTTGGTGGGTTTTGGTAAGTGGAAGGCGAGGGGGTTGGGCAAGGTATCCCATCTGCTATTAGATAATGTACTCAAATCTTATGCACAATTACAGGAGGAGTTAGATCTCAATCGAAAAGACTTTTATAAATACCTCCAGCTACGTCATGCATTCAATGTGGACTTACTTTACGGAGAGTGGCTTGAAAGTCTATTTACCAAATAATGTTATACTGTTAATTAGTAGATCAAATACCGTATATACTCGTGTATAAGCAGAGTTTTTCAGCACATTTTTTTGCACATTTTTTTGTGCTGAAAATGCCGCCTTCGGCTTATACACGAGTCAGTTGTCCAAGAAAGTTGGCAGGGGAGGGGAAGCGGCAGAGCAGTGAGTCACAGAGGCAGGAGCCAGCGGCTGCTGCTGTAATAGTGCACAGTGCCAGCCACAGCCGCCAGCTTCTAGCACACATCATACTCGCCTACCTTTTCACCCTGCACTGCATCTCGTTCTGGCCGCAGGCACCAGCAGCTCTTCCTGCCGAGCGATCACGTGGCCACGCTCATTAAGGTAATGAATATGCACACGTCTCTACTCCCATAGTTGTGGAGCTCATATTCATTACCTTAATGAGCGGGGCCACGTGATTGCTCTGCAGGAAGGGCTGTTGGCGCTGGCGGCCGGAACGAGATGCAGTGCCACCGAGGGCGTGCGGGCAGGTAAATAGGATAGTCTATATTTTTTATATTATATATTTTTATATATATATATATAAAATATATATATATATATATATATATATTGTCCTTCTCAAAAAATTAGCATATAGTGCTAAATTTCATTATTTACCATAATGTAATGATTACAATTAAACTTTCATATATTTTAGATTCATTACACACCAACTGAAATTTGTCAGGTCTTTTATTGTTTTAATACTGATGATTTTGGCATACAACTCCTGATAACCCAAAAAACCTGTCTCAAAAAATTAACATATTTCAACCGTCCAATAAAATAAAAGTGTTTTTTCAACAAAAAAAAAACCATCAAATAATAATGTTCAGTTATGCACTCAATACTTGGTCGGGAATCCTTTGGCAGAAATGACTGCTTCAATGCGGCGTGGCATGGAGGCAATCAGCCTGTGACACTGCTGAGGTGTTATGGAGGCCCAGGATGCTTTGATAGTGGCCTTAAGCTCATCCAGAGTGTTGAGTCTTGCGTCTCTCAACTTTCTCTTCACAATATCCCACAGATTCTCTATGGGGTTCAGGTCAGGAGAGTTGGCAGGCCAATTGAGCACAGTAATATCATGGTCAGTAAACCATTTACCAGTGGTTTTGGCACTGTGAGCAGGTGCCAGGTCGTGCTGAAAAATGAAATCTTCATCTCCATAAAGCATTTCAGCCGATGGAAGCATGAAGTGCTCCAAAATCTCCTGATAGCTAGCTGCATTGACCCTGCCCTTGATGAAACACAGTGGACCAACACCAGCAGCTGACATGGCACCCACACCATCACTGACTGTGGGTACTTGACACTGGACTTCAGGCATTTTGGCATTTCCTTCTCCCCAGTCTTCCTCCAGACTCTGGCACCTTGATTTCCGAATGACATGCAAAATTTGCTTTCATCAGAAAAAAAGTACTTGGGACCACTTAGCAACAGTCCAGTGCTGCTTCTCTGTAGCCCAGGTCAGGCGCTTCTGCCGCTGTTTATGGTTCAAAAGTGGCTTTACCTGGGGAATGCGGCACCTGTAGCCCATTTCCTGCACACACCTGTGTACGGTGGCTCTGGATGTTTCTACACCAGACTCAGTCCACTGCTTCCTCAGGTCCCCCAAGGTCTGGAATCGGTCCTTCTCCACAATCTTCCTCAGGGTCCGGTCACCTCTTCTCGTTGTACAGCGTTTTCTGCCACATTGTTTCCTTCCAACAGACTTCCCATTGAGGTGCCTTGATAGAGCACTCTGGGAACAGCCTATTTGTTGAGAAATTTCTTTCTGGGTCTTACCCTCTTGCTTGAGGGTGTCAATGATGGCCTTCTTGACATCAGTCAGGTCGCTAGTCTTACCCATGATGGGGGTTTTGAGTAATGAACCAGGCAGGGAGTTTTTAAAAGCCTCAGGAATCTTTTGCATGTGTTTAGAGTTAATTAGTTGATTCAGAAGATTAGGGTAATAGGTCGTTTAGAGAACCTTTTCTTGATATGCTAATTTTTTGAGACAGGTTTTTTGGGTTATCAGGAGTTGTATGCCAAAATCATCAGTATTAAAACAATAAAAGACCTGACAAATTTCAGTTGGTGTGTAATGAATCTAAAATATATGAAAGTTTAATTGTAATCATTACATTATGGTAAATAATGAAATTTAGCACTATATGCTAATTTTTTGAGAAGGACCTGTATATAAAACAGGAATCATGCATACAAGGATAGGGGATAAAGAGCCATACATACAAGAATAGGGGATAAAGAGCCATACATACAAGAATAGGGGATAAAGAGACATACATACAAGGATAGGGGATAAGGAGCCTTGCATACCAGGACAGCAACCGGGGAGCCATGCATACAATGACAAGGACGAGGGAGCCATGCATACAATGACAGGGACGGGGGAGCCATGCATACCAGGACCGTGATGGGGGAGCCATGCATACAATGACAGGGACGGGGGAGCCATGCATAACAGGATAGGGAAGAGGGGACAATGCATACCCGGCTTATACTCGAGTCAATAAGCTCAGGCTACTTTCACACATCAGTTTTTTGCCGTCCTGCACGATCCGGCAATTTTGTGAAAAACCGGATCCGGCAAAATCTATTCTCATTGACTTCCATTAGCGCCGGATCGCGACACATGGCATCCCGGAAAAAATTTTAATTCCGGCGTCTGGAAAAAATGTCTCTGTGAACGTTTTTTTGTATGCGGCCAAAAAACGGACAGCGCCGGATGCGGCTTTTTGCTACAATGGTAGTCTATTGATGCCGGATCAGGCAAAAGACGGTTCCTGTCACCGGATTCCGTTTTCACACTCTGAGCATGCCTGGAGCGCTGTCTCTCTCTCTCTCTCTCTCTCTCTCTCTCTATTTCTCAAGGTTCAAAAGTTCATCACGGATCCATCAAAACAAGTGATCCGTCGCGTCAGTTTTTTACAATCTGCTCTGGATCCGTCTTTTTCCATTTTTGACGGATTGTCCCTGATTGTAAAAACCTTATGTGTCAAAGTAGCCTTACCCAGTTTTTCGTGGCTAAATTCGGTGCCTCGTCTTATACTCGGGTCGGCCTGTACTCGAGTATATACAAAAAAAAAAAGCAATAAACGATCTCAGATACAGGTATCATCTAATATATATAATCGTCTTATCCCGTCTGTCTGTCTTTCTGTCCAGGAAATCCCGCGTCACTGATTGGTCCTGCCGCGGCTAATCAGCGATGCGGGATTTCAGAAAAAAATGGTGGCCGTTAGCGACTTATCTGCCGCACATACATATTCTAGAATACCCGATGCGTTAGAATCGGGCCACCATCTAGTACATAACCATCCTAGAAATAGTAAACCAGGACTAATGGGGTTATACCCAGTGGAGCTCACCACAACAATGAAACATAGAAAAAATGGAGCTAAACAACCACCAATCAGATCATAAGTAATAAAAAAAAAAAATTTGTTTTTTAACTATCTGGTTATTCAATCAATCACATATATCACAGAACAATTGTTAGGACAGAGACATCTGAGTAGGGATATAGGTACACCAAGATATTGTTACATCAAAAGCACAAAAACTGGGAAGAAACATGGAATCAAAAAAATCCCCCTACATAGAAATATGTGGTCCAATGTAAAGTGACAATACAATGATTCATAATAAAGGGGGTAATAAGCTCCATACTACCACAAAAATATAGTAGCTAAAGTTTTCATTATATAAAAAAGTGACCGCATGATACAATGAGAGAGCTAATGATTCCATTATGGGTCCTTACCCATGTCAATGTCCATAGATGTGAACATGCGACCCGACGTGCTTTTCGCTACAGCTTCCTCAGGGGGGCCAGTATGCTTTTAATGTCCCTGATGTCCTATTTATATGCCCCTTCATGTGATCATCTTAATTGGCGCATGGGCCGAACATACGGACACCACTTGCTGCATCACCCACGGCGCCAAATTGGCGGTGCGGGTGACGGTGAAGTCCCTGATGATGTCAATGACTTGAACATGTCACTGTAAGCTGCCAGAAATGATGCCGCGGCCTGAGTCTGTGTCTGAGACGTGCACTGATGATGTCCTAAATCTGCTCTCCATCCTGGCGTATAGAAACGCCGTATCATGTATAGGCAGCGGTGCCAATCATAGCAATACTGCGTATGGATCTGTTACCAGATCGTAAGATGGACCAATACATAGAGACCAAAAAGAAAAAAAAAATTATAATTTAAAGTGCAAGTGCATATAAAAACTAAAATAACAATGAAAAATAAATATAAAAAACGAATAATAAAAAATCAAGAGAAAGAGCACAATTTGGCAATATAAGTAACAGTACACGCATTATGCAATAATAATCTGTAAATATATATATTACAATAGAAAACAAGTTTCTAGTGACATCAGGAAATATGTAGTGCATCATATTATATTATACAAAATGTGCTATGGTATATGGTGTACAGATCCCATCCCAAGGTGACAATATCCCAGAGTTCAGCCAGTCGGGAGTTGCAGTCCAAATTAAAAGCGATCGGAGGAGTATGCAAGACTATCAGATTCATGAAGGAATATCTAGTAAGATACAATATGCAAGCGTGATGCGGCGTCCGTATGTTTGGCCCATGCGTCAATTAAGATGATCACATAAAGGGGTATATAAATAGGACATTGGGGACATTAACAGCATTCTGCCCCCTCCGAGGAAGCTATAGCGAAACGCGCGTCTGGGCGCCTGTTCACATCTATGGACATTGACATGGGTAAGGTCCCATAATGGATTCATTAGCTCTCTCATTGCATCGTGCGGTCACTGACCTTTTTATATAATGAAAACTTATGATACGTTAGCTACTATATTTTTGTGGTAGTAGGGAGCTTATTACCCCCTTTATTATGAATCATTGCATTGTCACTTTACATTGGACTATATACACTGCTCAAAAAAATAAAGGCAACACTCAAATAACACATCCTAGATCTGATTGAATGCAATATTCTCATTGAATACTTTGTTCTGTACAAAGTTGAATGTGCTGACAACAAAATCACACAAAAATCATCAATGAAAATCAAATGTATTAACCAATGGAGGCCTGGAGTTGGAGTCACACACAAAGTGGAATGTAATGTCCTTTAAAACAAGTCAAAATGATGCTCAGTAGTGTGTGTGTGTGTGTGTGTGTGTGTGTCATCCACGTTCCTGTATGACCTCCCTGTACCTGTATGACCTCCCTACAATGCCTGGGCATGCTCTTGATGAGGCAGCGGATGGTCTCCTGAGGGATCTCCTCCCAGACCTGGACTAAAGCATCCGCCAACTCCTGGACAGTCTGTGGTGCAACGTGATGGTGGATGGAGCAAGACATGATGTCCCAGATGTGCTCAATCGGATTCAGATCTGGGGAATGGGCGAACCAGTCCATAGCTTCAATGCCTTCATCTTGCAGGAACTGCTGACAAACTCCAGCCACATGAGGTCTGGCATTCTCCTGCATTAGGAGGAACCCAGGGCCAGCCGCACCAGCATATGGTCTCACAAGGGGTCTGAGGATCTCTTCTTGGTACCTAATGGCAGTCAAGCTACCTCTGGCGAGCACATGGAGGACTGTGCTGCCCTCCAAAGAAATGCCACCGCACACCATTACTGACCCACTGCCAAACCGGTCATGCTGAAGGATGTTGCAGGCAGCAGATTGCTCTCCACGGCGTCTCCAGACTGTCACGTCTGTCACATGTGCTCTGAACCAGCTTTCAACTGTGAAGAGCACAGGGTGCTAGTGGCGAATTTGCCAATCCTGGTGTTCTGTGGCAAATGCCAAGCGTCCTGCACGGTGTTTGGCTGTGATCACAATCCCCATCTGTGGATGTCGGGCACTCAGACCATCCTCATGGAGTCGATTTCTTACAGTTTGTGCAGACACATGCACATTTGTGGCCTGCTGGAGGTCATTTTGCAGGGCTCTGGCAGTGCTCCTCCTGTTCCTCCTTGCACAAAAGCGGAGGTAGCGGTCCTGCTGCTGGGTTGTTGCCCTCCTACAGCCCCCTCCACGTCTCCTGGTGTACTGGCCTGTCTCCTGGTAGCGCCTCCAGCCTCTGGACACTATGCTAACAGACACAGCAAACCTTCTGGCCACAGCTCGCATTGATGTTCCATCCTGGATGAGTTGCACTACCTGAGCCACTTGTGTGGGTTGTAGAGTCCGTCTCATGCTACGAGTGTGAAAGCACAACCAACATTCAAAAGTGACCAAAACATCTACCAGAAAGCATTGGTACTGAGATGTGGTCTGTGGTCCCCACCTGCAGAACCACTCCTTTATTGAGTGTCTTGATAATTGCCAATAATTTCCATCTGTTGTCTTTTCCATTTGCACAACAGCATGTAAAATTGATTGTCAATCAGTGTTGCTTCCTAAGTGGACAGTTTGATTTCACAGAACTTTGATTTGCTTGGAGTTATATTCTGTTGTTTAAGTGTTCCCTTTTTTTGAGCAGTGTATTTCTATGTAGGGGGATTTTTTTTAATTCCATGTCGTTTCTTCCTAGTTTTTATGCTTTTGTTATTACAATTTCTTGGTGTACCTATAGCCATACTCAGATGTCTCTGTTCTAACAATTGTTCTGTGATATGTGATTGTGTTTTTAACTATCTGGTTATTAAAACGTATTGTTTTTTGTTATTTATGATCCGATTGGTTGTTTAGCTCCATTTTTTTCTCTGTTTCACTCAAGTATATACGGTAGTTCATCTGGGATAATATCGCGGCTATATGGATCTTTATTAACATTAGTGCTAAGCAAACACCCATTTCATAGTAAGACATGGGAGGCAGAGATCGACCCAATAGAAGAAGGTCAATGGATAAAGATATTGGAAAGGGTACCTCAACTCTTTCTTAGTGAAGCGCATAGACTTTCTCAACTTTATCTAATACAGTCATGGCCAAAAGTTTTGAGAATGACACAAATATTATATTTTCACATGATCTGCTGCCCTCTGGTTTTTATGTGTGTTTGACAGATGTTTTTATCACAGACAGAAATATAATAATTGCAAACATATGAGTAACAAAAGCTTATATTGACAGTTAGAATGAGTTAATGCAGCAAGTCAATATTTGCAGTGTTTACCTTTCTTCTTCAGGACCTCTGCAATTCTCCTTGGCATGCTCTCAATCAACTTCTGGACCAAATCCTGACTGATAGCAGTCCATTCTTGCACAATCATTGCTTTCAATTTGTCAGAATTTTTAGGTTTTTGTTTGTCCACCCGTCTCTTGATGATTGACCACAAGTTCTCAATGGGATTAAGATCTGGGGAGTTTCCAGGCCATGGACCCAAAATCTCTATGTTTTGTTCCCTGAGCCATTTAGTTATCACCTTTGCTTTATGGCAAGGTGCTCCATCATGCTGGAAAAGGCATTGTTGATCGCCAAACTGCTCTTGGAGGGTTGGGAGAAGTTGCTCTTGGAGGACATTCTGGTACCATTCTTTATTCATGGCTGTGTTTTTAGGCAAGACTGTGAGAGAGCTGATTCCCTTGGCTGAGAAGCAACCCCACACATGAATGGTTTCAGGATGCTTAACAGTTGGCATGAGACAAGACTGGTGGTAGCGCTCACCTTGTCTTCTCCGAATGAGGCGTTTTCCTGATGTCCCAAACAATCAAAAAGGGGATTCATCAGAGAAAATAACTTTACCCCAGTCCTCAGCAGTCCACTGCCTGTACCTTTTGCAGAATATCAGTCTGTCCATGATGTTTTTTCTGGAGAGAAGTGTCTTCTTTGCTGCCATCCTTGAGACCAGGCCTTGCTCCAAGAGTCTCTACCTCACAGTGCGTGCAGATGCACTCACAGCTGCCTGCTGCCATTCCTGAGCAAGCTCTGCACTGCTGGTAGCCCGATCCCACAGCTGAAACACTTTTAAGAGACGGTCCTGGCGCTTGCTGGTCTTTCTTGGGCGCCCTGAAGCCTTTTTTGCAACAATGCAACCTCTCTCCTTGAAGTTCTTGATGATGCGATAGATTGTTGACTGAGGTGCAATCTTTCTAGCTGCGATACTCTTCCCTGTTAGGCCATTTTTGTGCATTGCAATGATGACTGCACGTGTTTCTTTAGAGATAACCATGGTTAACAGAAGAGAAACAATGATGCCAAGCACCAGCCTCCTTTTAAAGTGTCCAGTGGTGTCATTCTTACTTAATCATGACAGATTGATCTCCAGCCATGTCCTCATCAATACCCACACCTGTGTTAATGGAGCAATCACTGAAAAGAGATTAGCTGGTCCTTTTAAGGCAGGGCTGCAATGATGTTGAAATGTGTTTTGGGGAATAAAGTTCATTTTCTAGCCAAATATTGACTTTGCAAGTAATTGCTGTTAAGCTGATCACTCTTTATAACATTCTGGAGTATATGCAAATTGCCATTAGAAAAAGTGAAGCAGTAGACTTTGTAAAAATTAATATTTGTGTCATTCTCAAAACTTTTGGCCATGACTGTACATAACGTGTATAGAAAACCGGAGTTTGTGTAAGATTGGGGCCAGAGCAGACGCATTCTGTCCTAGGTGTGGGGTGGAGCCGGCTACTCTTCATATGATGTAGTCATGTCCTAAACTGGAGGGATACTGGAGGACAGTACTAGGATTAATCGGACGAGTGTTAAGGTGGTACTGGAAACTACTCCTTTAGTTTGTGTGCTGGGGTATGTGGAAGATCAACAGACAACTGAGCTGGGTAAAACGGCTATAGCATGAATGCTGTATGTAGCAAGGAAACGAACAGCGCAGCACTGGTTGGATACTGAGAGCCTAACAAAAAATGAATACATCAACAGAATAAACTGGTTTATTGGGGCAAAGAATTCTAGACGATGGGGGATATTCAGGAGAAGTCTTGGAGGCGGTTGGGTGAGGAGCGAATAAGTGTGGAGGAGAGAAGGAGGTCTTGGGAGGACCGGAGATTACGTGAGGGAAGGTATCGGGAGATTAGTTCAGAGACATATGGGGGAGACAGGTTATAGATGGCCTTGTAGGTCAGTATTAGTAATTTGAATTGGATTCGCTGAGGGAATGGGAGCCAGTGAAGAGATTTGCAGAGGGGAGATGCGGAGGAGTAGCGAGGAGAGAGATGAATTAGTCGGGCAGCAGAGTTAAGGATGGACTGGAGAGGTGCAAGGGTGTTAGCAGGGAGGCCAGAGAAAAGGATGTTGCAGTAGTCGAGGCGGGAGATGATGAGGGCATGCACAAGCATTTTAGTAGATTGAGGGTTGAGGAAGGGACTGATTCTGGAAATATTTTTGAGCTGGAGGCGACAGGAGGTAGAAAGAGCTTGGATGTGTGGTTTGAAGGACAGGGCAGAGTCAAGGGTTACTCCGAGGCAGCGGACCTCCGGTACGGGGGAAAGCGTGGTGTTGTCAATTGTTATAGATTGGTCAGGTAAGGAAGATCTGTGAGATGGGGGAAAGATGATGAGTTCAGTTTTGTCCACATTGAGTTTGAGGAAGCGGGAGGAGAAGGAGGATATGGCTGATGGACACTCCGGGATTCTGGACAGCAGAGAGGTGACGTCTGGGCCAGAGAGGTAGATCTGAGTGTCATCAGCATAAAGGTGGTACTGGAATCTGTGGGACTTTATGAGTTGCCCCAGGCCAAGTGTATAGATTGAAAAGAGTAGGGGTCCTAGAACAGAGCCTTGGGGGACTCCAACAGAGAGAGGGTGGGACGAGGAGGTAGTGTGGGAGTGGGAGACGCTGAATGTGCAGTTGGAAATGTATGAGGAGATCCAGGATAGGGCAAGGTCCTTGATGCCAAAGGAGGAGAGAATCTGTAGTAGAAGGCAGTGGTCAACTGTGTCGAAAGCAGAGGACAGGTCAAGAAGGAGTATAGAGTATTGTCCGTTAGCTTTGGCTGTGAGTAGGTCGTTAGTAATTTTGGTCAGGGCTGTTTCAGTGGAATGATGGGCGCGGAAACCAGATTGTAGATTGTCAAAGAGCAAGTGAGATGAGAGATGGGAGGAAAGTTCAGCGTGGATGTGCTGTTCCAGGAGTTTAGAAGCAAGTGGGAGCAGCGATATTGGGCGATAGCTGGACATAGCGGTTGGGTCGAGGGTTGGCTTTTTGAGGATAGGCGTGATTGTGGCATGTTTGAAAGCAGAAGGGAAGGTACCAGAAGTTAGTGATAGATTGAAGAGGTGGGTTAGTGATGGGATAAGAGTGGTGGCGAGATTGGGGAGGAGATGGGATGGGGTCGAGTGCACAAGTGGTGAGGTGTGATTTGGAGAGAAGATGAGCAATTTGGTCTTTCCTCTTCCATGTCCCATTCCCCCCCCCCCCCCACCCCCTTCCTAGTTGTTCATTTTCTGTGTTTACCCGAAGCGGGTAATATGTTCGTGTAAAAATTGTTGGAAAACTTCAATAAAGATACTTTAAAAAAAAAAAAAAAAAATGTGCAAACATCGTCGGCTCTCTCCTTATTTGGCAAGCTATTGCGCTTCCCCAAGCTGCATCCGGAACCCCGATACCTGGAGCGCTCCTAATAATCAGCTGCACAGCACCGCAGCTGCATGTTTCGCTGCTGTGTGATAGTCACAACACGTGTATGGAGAGCCTGTGTGTTGTGACTGTCACACAGCTGCGGCGCCAAACAGCTTTTTATCAGGAGCGCTCCAGGTATCCTTGTTCTCTATGTAGCTTCTTCGGTAAGCGCTATAGTTTGCCGAATAAAAGAGGGAGCCGACGATGTTCACTTTCTCAATTCTGTATCTCACAACCATAAACCGTTATTCAACACTTTTAACTCTCCTCTTCCCTCCATCCTCCATTGCCCTTTCCGACCTCCCTCGTCTTTGCGGAAGACTTTGCCGCACATTTAAAAAAAAAAATCAACCAAACAAGGCAAGTACTACATTACAGACTATTGAGTTACCCTCTTAAACTTCCTCCCCACTATCACTGCAGGACAGCTTACTAATCTTCTCCCCAATCGCATCCCTCCCTTTTACCCAATCTCATCCAACCTCACCACCATGCTTATCACAGCCCTAACCAATCTCTTTACCCTACCGTTAACTTCTGGTACTTACCCTTCTGCTTTCAAACATGCCTCAATCACCCTATCCTGAAGAAAACATCCCTCGACCTAAGCTCTACCTCTTACAGCATGTCCATCCACTCACATCTCCTATAACTTGCTCTGACAACCTACAATCCTTATTTTGTTCCACCGAAACTGCCCTAACCAAAATTACCTCTTACTGTCAAAGGTAACAGACAATTCTCTATACTCCTCCTTCTAGACCTGACCACTCCCTTCTATCCCAAATCCTCTCGTACCTTGGAGTCAGACCTTTCTCCTGGATCTCCTCATGCCTTTCTAATTACACGTTTCGCACGAGGTCAGAGCAAAGCACTGCTGTGTACAGGCGCCAGGAAAGATCAAAGAGCCCGGCACTGCAGTACTTATACTTTTGAAGCAAGGAAGAGAAAAGAAAGATCAAAAGTCCAAAGTGTGTTCAAAAGTATAGAAAAATATTTAGACTTGAGAGTCCTCAGTGGTTGATACCTTTTAATGGCTAACTGAAAAGATGGTAACAATTGCAAGCTTTCGAGACTACGCAGGTCTCTTCATCAGGCATAGACTAATACAACATCTGAAGAATCACATTTATACACAAATAGCACAGAAAAAATGCATAGGTAGGACAAGTGACATGAAGCAGAACTGTCATTATGGCAGAGGGATTAACATAAATAGGACTCTCAAGTCTAAATATTTTTCTATCTACGGGCTAACACGGTACGAAGATACACATCTTTCCTATATCAAAAAGTATATTAATTTTATTAGAAAAATATTACATACAGATAAGGGGAGTAAGGAAGGTGCATACACACGTGGTCAAAATAGCTGGTACCCCTCGTTTAATGACAGAAAAACCCACAATGGTCACAGAAATAACTTGAATCTGACAAAAGTAATAAATCAAAAATCTATGAAAATGAGCAAATGAAAGTCAGATATTGCTTTTCAACCATGCTTCCACAGATTTTTTTAAAAAAAATAAAACTCCTGAAATAGGCCAGGATAGAAATGATGGTACCCCTGAAAATGTGACAAAAGGGACATGTTAAATCATGGTGTGTCCACTAATTAGCATCACAGGTGTCTACAATCTTGGAATCCGTGAGTGGCCTGTATAGAGGGCTACAGATACTCACTGTGCTGTTTGGTGACATGATGTGTATCACACTCAACATGGACCAGAGGAAGCAAAGGGAAGAGTTGTCTCAGGAGATTAGAAAGAAAATTATAGACAAACATGTTAAAGGTAAAAGTTATAAGACCATCTCCAAGCAGCTTCATGTTCCTGTGACTAGAGTTGCACATATTATTCATAAATTTAAGCTCCATGCATGGGACTGTAGCCAACCTCCCTGGACGTGGCTACAGGAGGAAAATTGATGACAAATCAAAGACGGATAATACGAATGGTAACAAAACAGCACAAAAAAAATTCTAAGGGCCTGTGCACACGTTGCGGATTCCTAGCGGTTTTGCCGGTTTGCGGCAAAACCGCTTACACAATACAACTCATTATGGCCTATGGGATTCCGCAATGCTGTGCACATGCTGCTGTTTTTTCCGCGGCGGAATTGCATCGCGGGAGAATCCGCAGCATGTTCATTCTTTTTTGCGGAACCGCGGCGATTCCGCCGCCATAGGAATGCATTGAACCGATTACTTTCCGCATGTGGCTGTGCCCACCATGCGCAAAGTAAGCGGTTCATGTGCGGATGGTACCCAGGGTCTGGAGGAGAGGAGACTCTCCTCCAGGCCCTGCATACAATATCCATGTAAAAACAATAATTAAAATAAAAAATAATGATATTCTCACCTTCCGGCGGCCCCCGCAGCTTTCCCGCCTCTCAGCGACGCTCCCGGCCAATCCCGTTCCCAGTAATGCATTGCGAGAACACCCCAGATGACGTAGCGGTCTCGCGTGATGCTACGTCATCGGGGTGATTGTCGCAAAGGACGCCTGGGAACGGGATTGGCCGGGAGCGTCGCTGCCCGTCGCTGAGAGGTGGGAAAGCTGCGGGGGCCGCCGGAAGGTGAGAACATCATTATTTTTTATTTTTTGTATTTTTACATTAGATCTTTTTACTATTGATGCGGCATCAATAGTAAAAAGTTGGTCACACTTGTCAAACACTTGTTTGACTCGTGTGACCAACCTGTCAGATTGCTTGTAAAACGCTAGCATTGTGCAAGCTAATTACACTTGCAAAACGCTAGTTTTTAGCGGGAATACGCATACCTATAATATGCGTATTTCCCGCGGCAGGGAGGTGCGGAATTGCCTCGGAAATTTCCATGGCAATTCCGCAACGTGTGCACATAGCCTAAACAGATTAAAGGTGAACTTCAAGCTCAAGTAACATCCGTGTCAGATCGCACCATCCGTCGTCGTATAAGCCAAAGTTGACTTCATGGGAGACACCAAGGAGGACACCATTGTTAAAAAAAAAAAAATCATAAAAAAGCCAGACTGGAATTTGCCAAACTACATGTTGACAAGCCACAAAGCTTCTGGGAGATTGTCCTATGGACAGATGAGACAAAAATGGAACGTTTTGGCAAGGCGCATCAGCTCTATGTTCACAGACGGAAAAATGAAGCATATCAAGAAAAGAACACTGTCCCTACTGTGAAACACGGAGGAGGTTCTATTATGTTCTGGTTCTGCTTTGCTGCATCTGGCACAGGGTGTCTAAAATCTGTGCAGGGTGCAATGAAATCTCAAGACGATTAAGGGATTCTAGAGAGAAATGTGCTGCCCAGTGTCAGAAAGCTTGGTCTCAGTCGCAGGTCATGGTCTTGCAAAGGATAATGACCCAAAACACACAGAAAAAAAACACCGAAGAATGGCTAAGAGAAAAACATTGGGCTATTCTAAAGTGGCCTTCTATGAGCCCTGACCTAAATCCTATTGAGCATCTTTGGAAAGAACTGAAACATTCTGTCTGGAAAAGACAACCTTCAAACACAAGACAACTATAGCAGTTTGCTCTTGAGGAGTGGGCCAAAATACCTGTCAAGAGGTGCAGAAGTCTCATTCACAGTTAAAGGGATCGTTTGATTGCAGTGATTGCCTCAAAAGGTTGTGCAACAAAATATTACAGTAAGGTAAGGGTACCATCATTTCTGTCCAGGCCTATTCCATGATTTTTATTTTTTTAAATTCTGTGTCAGCATGGTTGAAAAGCAATGTCTGACTTTCATTTGTTCACTTTCATAGATATTTGATTTATTACTTTTGTCAGATTCAAGTTATTTCTGTCACCACTGTGGGATTTTCTGTCATTAACCCCTTTAGCGACATCTGGCGTAATAGTACACCGATGTCTGTGTCCTTCCCTTTGATGTGGGCTCCGGCGGTGAGCCAACATCTTTCCCGGGACATGTCGGCTGTTTTGAACAGCTGACATGTGCCCGCAATATCAGCGGGTGGAATCATGATCCACTCGCGGCTATTAACTAGTTAAATGCCGCTGTCAAACGCTGACAGCAGCATTTAAATGGAGCTTCCTGCCATCGGGCCGGAAATGCCCACACCGGTGACCCTCGTTACGTGATTCGCGGGTCACCGGTGTGTCGGCATGACAACCTGAGGTCTCCTGGAGACCTCTATGGTTCAGTGCGGGATTGGTGTGATCTAATCATCTCCTGTATGTAGCAGAGCCGATCGAGATGTGCCAGCTTCTAGCCTCCTATGGAGACTATTGAAGCATGGCAAAAGTAAAAAAAAAAAGTGTTTCAAAATATAAAAAAATAAAAAAAAAATGTAAAAGTTCAAATCACCTCCCTTTTGCCCCATTCAAAATAAAACAATAAAAATCAAACCTACACAAATTTGGTATCACTGTGTTCAGAATCGCCTGATCGATCAATAAAAAAAAGTTACCCTGATCGCTAAATGGCTTAGCAAGATAAAAGTCAGAACCCCAGAATTATGTTTTTTTTGGTCTCTGCGACATTGCATTGAAATGCAATAATGGGCGATCAAAAGATCGTATCTGCAGCAAAATGATGTCATTAAAGTCAGCTTGGCGCGCAAAAAATCAGCTCTCACCCAACCCGAGATCATGAAAAATGGAGACGCTACGGGTATCGGAAAATGGCTCAATTTTTATTTTATTTTTTTTTTTTTTAGCAAGGTGTCTATGAACTCAATTACCTGGAGAATCATAATGGCAGGACAGTTTTAGCATTTTGTGAACCTAGTAAAAAATCCAAACAAAAAACAACTGAGGGATTGCACTTTTTTGCAATTTCACAGCACTTGGAATTTTTTTTCCTGTTGTCTAGTACATGACATGGTAAAACCAATCAAAAGTACAACTCATCCCACGAAAAATAAGCCCTCACATGGCCATATTGACGGAAAAATATAAAAGTTATGGCTCTGGGAAGAAGGGGAGCGAAAAAGGCAAAACCGATAAAAGCTCCGGGGTTTAAACGAGGGGTACCAACAATTTTGACCACGTGCGTATGTGCTGTAAAATTGTGCATGGGGTGCACAGGGGAGGAGCGGAAGTTATAGACCTGTGTGTGTAGAGAAATACAGTACCTACACAATGGTACTCTGCACTATTGGTTTGTGTTATTGTATCCCATCTGTGGCAGGGTGTCAGAGGTCATCCAAATAATAGCAAGCAATAAGCAAGAAACAATGATAAGCATATAAGAGCTGCTAGGAACAGGTTATTACATAGTATGATACATTGGGAAAAGACACCACTATTGGAGGGAGCTCCAAACTCACGTGCGTCTGGACATTCAGCATTACATAGAATAGAATGCTATATATCGGGCCTGAAAGGTGGTGGTCTCATCTCATCAGTTCCCTTTAACCCTTTTAGCCCCAAGCCTGTTTTCACCTTCATGACCAGCCAAAATTTTACAATTCTGACCAGTGTCAATTCATGTGACCTTACCATAACTCTGGAACGCTTGAATGGATCCCATAACATATTGTACTTCATGATAGTGGTAACATTTCTTCAGTATGACTTGCGTTTATGAAAAAAACTGAAATTTTGGTGAAAATTTTGCAATTTTCAAACTTTAAATGTTTATGCCCTTTAATCAGCACATTTTTTAAAACTTTTTTTTGTTAGGAAGTTAGAAGGGTTAAAAGTTGACCAGCAGTTTCACAAAATTTACAAAACCATTTTTGTTCGAGACCGCATCACATTTGAAGTGACTTTGGGGGACCTGTATGATACAAAAATACACAAGTGACTCAATTTTTAAAACTACACCCCTCAAAATATTCAAAACCACATTCAAGAAATGTATTAACCCTTCAGGTGCTTCACAGGAATTAAAAAGAATGTGGATAAAAAAAGGAATATATCTTATTTTAACAAAAACTTTACTTTAGACGTAAGTTTTTTTTGTTTTATTTTCACAAGGGTAACAGAAGAAAATGGACGCAAAAAATTGTGCAATTCCTCTTGAGTACGCAGGTGCCCCATATGTGAGGGAAAACAACTATTTGGGTGAACGTCAGGGCTCGGATGGCAAGAAGCACCGTTTGACTTTTTGAACGGAAAATTGGCTAGAATCGAGAGCGGGCCCCATGTCTCACTTCTAGAGCCCCTGGTGTGCCTAGGAAGTAGAAACCCCCCACAAGTGACCCTTCTTTGGAAACTAGACCCCTCAAGGAACTTATCTAGATGTGTGATGAGCATATTGAGCTGTAAAAAATAAAAAAAAAAACACTTTTCTTTTTGTTTTCTACAATTATAATTTAGCCCCATGTTTTTTTTTTTTTTAATATTCATAGGGGTAACATGAGAAATTACGTAACAAATTTTGGGCAGGTGTCACGTTAAGTGGTGTCCTTACATATCCCCCTTCTGTAACACACTCTACGCCTCTTTTGCGAGCTTCCTTTTTTTGTGCTTTGACAGACCTCCCCAGGGAAATATTGGCCTGGTACATTACGCACATCTTCAGTTCCGGAAGTACTGGGGCCTGCTCCTTCCTGATCTCCAAACTTGAGAGCCTTGATTACTACCTCATACCTGTCTGGCCTGCACATTGTGATGGCACAAAAGTGTTGTACATTGCTATCTGTACGATGTGCACTGCCATCTTCTTGTACCACACCTTGGCTTTTCTCATGATGCGGTACGGCAGGAAGACTTAATCTGAGAGATCAACTTCCCCCATGTTCTTGTTGTACCCCAGTACACAGTCTGGTTTGGTGACCTGTGTAGAGGTACCTCGTACAGTGCTGAGGGTGCTGCCATAACCATGTATGGTGGTCAAGAGAAGGACATCACTCTTGTACTTGACCACCAGCATGTTGTGGCTACATTGGACTCTCCTCTTACCCTTTCCCAGCAGTTGCCCAATTAGCGTCATATTGAGATGTCTCTGATTTTTGTGGACAGTGCAGCAGGCTGCAGTAGCTCGCCCAGAGAGGGACTTAATCAGTGGGATTCTGGAATAATAGTTATCTACATAGAGGTGATAAACTTGATCCAGCAGTGAGTGCACCAAATCCCACACAATTTTCCCACTCCCACCCAGGACAGGGAGACTTCAGGGGGTTCAAGCCGTGTGTCTTTCCCTTCATAAACTCTAAACCTGTGGGTGTACCCTGAGGTACTCACCCAGTTTGTACAGCTTAATTCTGTACCTGGCCCTCTTACTGGGCAGATATTGCTGGAATTTGAGCCTTCCTTGAAATGGATTAGGAATTCATCCACACATGTCCCTTTGGGGCACGTAGACCTTGGCAAACTTACTGCTGAAGTGATCAATGACGGCCGAACATGGGGTCATCTCGGGGGAACACATTGTGCATTATCATTATAATGCAAAAACTTGTGGATTGCCTCAAATTGTTTACGAGTCCTAGCCATGCTGAACACGAGTGTTCTACAGAACGTCAACACTCTAGTATTGCCGAAGCTCTGTCTACTTCACTATCCCCATGTGAAAGACCAGTCCCCAAAACATCATTTCTATGGTGTCTACAGGGGTCTAGTAAAAAATAATGCAGGGCAGATTTGTGGCAAAAATTTCTGGATGTTTAAAGGGAATCTGTCGGCTCATTTTTCCACAGTAAGCTGCGGCCACTGCCTTTCGGGGCTTATCTACAGCATTCTATAATGCTGTAGATAAGCCCCCCCCCCCCCCCGATCTAACCTGAAAGCAAAGTTTTATTATACTCACCCAGGGGCGGTCCGGGTTCGATGGGTGTCGCAGATTCTGGTCCAGCGCCTCCATCTTGCGACGCCGCCTTCCTGCTTGCTTCATCGTTTCAGTGCCATAGCGCTTCTGCGTAGGCGTACCTCTCTGCCCTGTTGAGAGCAAAGTACTGCAGTGCGCAGGCATTGGGCATCTCTGACCTTTCCCAGCGGATTAGGTAAGATCTGGCAAGGATCAAGGAGGGATCAGGAACTCTTCTTTCTTCAGCAGGAGCACAGGCAAACAGCAGCAAGAATTGTGATGTGACAGGCTTCTGTGGCACCATAAGGGCCAGCACAGAGGGACAGAGTGACCACCCTGTACAAATCCGTAGCTAGAATGAGGAAGTAAGCATCATAGGATAGCACGAGCAAATGATGCAAAGTTTACTTGCCCTTATTTCTCAATATCATGTATTGTTATTTATTATTATAGCTCCATTTATTTCATATAATGGTAATCAACTAATAGACATTGATAGTTTAGCTTACTGGATAAGCTGCTTCACGGAGAAAATGAAGTTTTATTAATTCTGCAGTCTCTTGCTTCCAGTCATTGCTCACTATTCGGTGAGCGTGCTGTAACCACTCAGCATGTGACATGTGTGCAGAGTGTGCTCACAGTGCTGGGGAGTGATTTTGTCCATGCTTACTGTACATCTATATTGGTGCAAGCAAAAAATATATATAAGTATACTAACATCAATTACCATATATACTCGAGTATTAGCCTACCTAAGTATAAGCCGAGGCACCTAATTTTACCACACAAAAAAATGGGAAATCTTATTGACTTGAGCATAAGTTGGTTGTGCATTGTCCCCTCATCCCTATCCTGGTATGTATGGCCCCCTCATCCCTATCCTGGTCTGCATTGCTCCTCATCCCTATCCTTGTCTGCATGGCTCCTCATCCCTATCCTACTATGATTTGGCCCCCATCCCCATACTGGTATGCATAAAAAACAAAAATAAACAATACTGCTTGCCTTCCTATGCTCCCTCACCGCATCTTGTTCCGGTGCCAGCATCTGCTTTATGCTTGTAAGCAATACATGGCAGGGACGTCATGCGCTGCTTACGAGCAGACACAGCTGCCTGGATACTCACTGCTGCCCACGCCAGGACTATGTGCGTGGAGGGCAGTGAGTATTCATTGCTATTAAGTAGTGCGCACCGTGCAGCCACTGGGCGGTCACGTGTGCCCGCTACTTAAGAGAAATGAATATTCTCTCTCCACCCAGCGGGCACACGTGATCGCCCAGCCGCTGCTGGAAGCCAGTGGCAGCGGCTGACACTGTGCACGCTAGTACAGAGAAATTAATATTGCCAGTGCAGTCAATATTCATTTCTCTTTAGCAGCGGGCACAGGAGTTAGCCGCAGCAGCCTGCTCCTGCCTCCTGTGATCCGCTGCTCCCATGCTGCCTCTCCCCCTCCATGTTCTGGACCGTCAGCTGAGGGGGGCGTTTTGAGCACAAAAAGTGCTGAAAAACTGTTTATACTAGAGTATGTACTGTACTTATGTTTTAATTCCTACTTTACAGAAGCTGGTACTTATAGTGAATTTTCCCTATAGTGCAGAATTGTTAATGGGAATGTGTCAGCAGGTCTTTGCTATGTAATCTGAGAGCAGCAAGATGTAGGGGCAGGGATCCTGATAGGGGCAGGATCCTGCTCCCACCACTGATTAGCAGCTTTTTGTCAATTAGCACAAAAATGTGCACAAAGCCATTTGGTGTTGTGGGTGGGGTTATACAGAGCTCAGCATTCAGAGATCTGCAGCAAAAAAAAAAAAAAAAAAAGTGATTTTATCAAAATTACAGCAAGCATCATGCTGCTCTCAGATTACATAGCAAAAACCTGGTAAGATTCCCTTCAATTGCTTGAAGCAAATTATACATAATGGTGATAACTTGTTCACAAATATGTTGATATATCAGTTTTATAATGTTGATATATCAGTTTTATACCCTTTATTTTCTGAGATATTCCATTAAACATTGCCCACAGATATTAGGGCTGAGCGTCGTCTTGGTAACCATAATTGGAGAATGAAACTGCTTGTTGCCTAATGATTGTATCAGATGAGTGCTTTACATGGCTAGTTTTTTACATTTTTTTCTAGATAAAATGGGAATACCTTTTCAACTGTGTTAAGCCCCCATCACACTAAGCGAGATCGCTGAGGCGTCACTGATTTTGTGACGCAACAGTGACCTAGCCAGTGATCTCGCTTAGTGTGACAGGCAGCGACGACCAGCCCCCCTGCTGGTATCGCTGATAGTCGTTGAATGTCCTGGACCATTTTTTTCATCGTTGGTCTCCCGCTGGCCAGCGCATCGCTGCGTGTGACAGCGGGAGACCAACGATCAGCGACCTCCCAGCGCGTACCACAGAAGCTGGGAGCTGGTATCCAGGGTCATATCGGTTGAACTAGCACCATGTCCTTTTCCAATGTTGCTGGATCCAGCTCCCAGCGCTGCAACAGAAGCTGGGACTGTATCCAGGTCATCGGGTAACTAAGCACGCGCAGTGCTAGTTACCCAAGTTAGCTGATACCAGCTCCCAGCGCATACAACAGAAGCTGGGAGCTGGTATCCAGGGTACATATTGGGTAACTAAGCACCGCGCGGTGCTTAGTTACCCAATGTTTAGCCTGGATACCAGCTCCCAGCGCATACAACAGAAGCTGGGAGCTGGTATCCAGTAAACACATTGTATAACTAAGCACCGCGCGGTGCTTAGTTATACAGTTACCCAATCTTCAGCCTGGATACCAGCGTGCTCGCTGGTCCTGATCGCTGGTGAGTCTGCCTATGTGACCACTCACCAGCGATCCGCTAACGATGTCCCAGCGATCCCATCCACATCGGATCGTTGGTGGGATCGCTGGGACATTGAAGAGTGTGACGGGCCTTAAGACATCTAAACATGCTTGCGAATGTTGACATTGCTTTTAACTAGATTATGGACAATGGTTTTAACACCGTGCCAGTGCCATTGTAAATTTATGGTGCAGGGTTAATCCTCCTGCAAACAAGCAGGAGGAAGTCTTGTTCCCACCTTCAGACACAGCTGGAGACCCTGGGTTTATCACTTTTCTTCTTTTTGCTGCCAGCATAGCACATAGTGATTGCTATGCTGACAGCAGAAGCCTCATCACCACTGATGCTTCTGTGGTCTGCCAGCGTAGAAGAGCCGCTAGGTCCTGGCAGATTCAGGTGGTCCCTGGGGTCTGCTCTATCAGTGGTGTGGGGCACAGCCAGGGTTTTTCTCTGTAACTGGGTCTTCTGTGGATGCTGAAAAGCAGAGTCATTTATGCCCATTCAGGCTTTCTCACTAAGGTGTTAAATTAGAAAGGCATAAGCTGCGTTGTATAGATATGTTGTAGATATTCTAATTAGTTTTTGGAAATATTGGATTGGCCCACCATTGTTTTTCTTATGCTGTTAATTCTTAAAGCTACGACATGAATTTGCAGTGCTCTTGGCTTCTAGCTATCAGAAAAAAACAAAACTTTGGGGCTTATTCATCAAAACTCTTGCATGAGAAAACTAGCATAAAAGCTGTGAAAAGTCGCAAAATATTTGCGCAACAGAGTAAAAATTGCAACATTTTCCGTTTCCATGCCATCTTGAATCTGTTCTGCCAAAATAGGCGGCACTAGGAAGGAGGTGGGACTGAATATGGCCACACACCCCTGTCAAATTCATCAAGTAACCGTGTTTTTTTTTTTACCCAGAAATGCTACTCTAACTGGAGCAGCATTTTTGGCGTGGCACATGCCACTCAGAAGAGGCACCGAATTTATTAAGTGGCGTACACCTCTTAATGAATTCATCTTATACTCCAGCAAGGCTTGTGTAGCACCAGCATACGCTACGATAGTCTTGATGAATCAGCCCCATAGTTCTTTAAAGTTTGCTTTTAAATTGTCATCTGCTGCCATTTTGTTCCCTCTCCAGTTTGGCGTAGTAACTAACTACTTGTGATGTCTAACAGTAAAATAGGTAAACACTGAAAGATTAACCTCACATTGACATCCTAACTCCCTTATCTTAAAGTGGCACTCAAGGTTTTTTTTCTTTTTTCCTTATCCTTTCACTTGTCCCCGTTATATAGAATTCAGCTAGCAGTACCTTTTATGTAGTTGTAACTATCTGGAAATTCATGATATTCTTCTCTTCAGTTAGGTCATATGGTCACATGATGGCCCCACACCACATTGCTTATATCCTCTTCGGAGTGTCACCATTTCAGTTCTTCTATGGTGAAATGGCATGTACAACATAATTTCCTCCAGGGAGAGCAGCAAATCTCACAGCTAGGGTCCTGGTTCAGCCTCCGTCTGTACACGGATATTGTATTGGCTTATTTAAGAGACTTTAGAGGAGGGAGATAAGCACACTTACTACAGCAAGCAGTGGTAGTACTGGCTCTAGCAGTTCATGGTATGCTGGAGCATCAGTGGCTTTGTAGCAGTAGCAGGAATGCTGATGTCTGTAAAGTGCTTGGCATTAATGGCGCTATATAAGGCTTCCTTCACGTGTCCTTATATTTCCAGTACTGGAAAAGCAGTACCGGAGACATCCTTGTCCGTGTGTTTCATACATGTGGCAACCGAGTGCCGCCCGTGTTCCGCATCAGTATCACACGTACCGGCGCCTGAGAAAAAGGACAATGTTGAGAGTTGTAGTTAGCCCTGCTGTCTACATAGAGTGTGAAATGAAGAATGAAATAAAAACACATTACTCACCTTAAGAACTAATTCCCTGAATCCATTGTCCCATGTAATAAAACAAAAGTAAAAACTATATCCCTCACCTGTCCGAAGTTGAAAGAATCCGGAGTGTCCCACGCTTTAATCCATCTGTGTGACATTTGCTTATCAGCATGAGCAGTGGCCTAGGTGACTACTTGTGCTGAAGAGTTGGGGAGAGTGACTCGCTGCAGTGAGAGTGGGCAACACGGTGAACTGCGATGACCTCAGTGAGATTCTCGCAGTTCACGGTGAGATTTCTCAGCACGAGCAAGGGACGATGATGAGATCTGCCTCTAGCAGGCAGCGCTGGGGATCAGCGAGGACAGTACCACTGACTGATGTCTTCAATGTGCACATGTGCGGGACGCTTCGCGGCCCATGCTGCTGATAAAAAATAAAACGGACATGTCAGCGTGTTTTGCCCATGGATACATGGTCTATGGAAACACACACACATTCAAGTGAATGGATCTGTGCACGTCAGTGTATGTGTCTCCGCTACGTGTGAAAACTGTCACCACACATACCAGAAACACTGACGTGAAGGGGGCCCAAGTGATTAAAATAATTTAAGTAAAAGGAAAATTCAGGATAACAGCTAGGAATCAAGATGGAGACTGGGAGAAAACACTGTGTACTTATTTCCGTGTCTTTCAACCTTCTGTTACGCTCTGCACTTTCCACACATACAATCAGGTGGGGTGCAGTTGTAGAAGAAAAAAAACTGTGAGTGCTTCTTTAATAAACTGTTTTTTTGCCTGAAATTCTCAAACACCAATTTATGTGACAGAGGGCTATATGGTATGTGGAGGCTCCTAAGAAACCTTGAATTTTTTTGCTTCTTTAATGAGCTTCTTAAATAAAGAATGTCAGCACATGATTTCAAGACTTTTTTTTAAATTTACCATTTAGTTATTACTTGCAGAAATCCAGAACGATTACTTAATCTTAAAGAAAGAAATGTGCCCTTTTCAAAATTCTTTGCTTGTTTTGCATACGTCACACTAGTGTATCGTATATATATCAAAGGTGATATTAAAGGGAACCTGACTTAGCACATGCTAGTTTTTAATCTCAAGTCTTGTTAAAATGTTGCTTATATCTTTTAAACTGAATACATATATTATGTAACTATTTTGCACCTTGCATTATTGGTTTGATAATATATAAGAACCAAGAATATAAGACAATAATTTCAGTTGTTACACACTTTTTTGTTCAGTATATAATTCCACATGTGTTAATTCATAGTTTTGATGCCTTCAGTGTGAATTTACAATTTTCATAGTCATAAAAATACAGAAAAATCTTTAAATGAGCAGGTGTGTCCAAAACTTTGGTCTGTACTGTGTATATATCTATATATATCTATATATAGTATATAATATATAAAATATATAACAACGACCAAAAGTTTGGACACACTTTCTCATTCAAAATTCTTCTGTATTTTCATGACTATGAAAATTGTAGAATAACACTGAAGGCATCAAAACTATGAATTAACACATGTGGAATTATACATTACACTTTACAAAAAAGTGTGAGTGAAACAACTGAAAATATGTCTTATATTCTAGGTTCTTCAAAGTAACCACCTTTTGCTTTGATTACTGCTTTGCACGCAGAAAAGGTGAACGGATGGACTCTACATGCCTGGTTCCCACCGTGAAGCATGGAGGAGGTGGTGTGATGGTCTGGGGATGCTTTGCTGGTGACACTGTTGGGAATTATTCAAAATTGAAGCGGTGAGCGGTCCAGCTCACCCCAAACCATCTTGATTGGGTTCAGGTCTGGTGACTGTGGAGGCCAGGTCATCTGACGTAGCACCCCATCACTCTCCTTCTTGGTCAAATGCCTGGAGGTGTGTTTGGGGTCATTTCCCTGTTGAAAAATAAATGATGGTCCAACTAAACGCAAACCGGATGGAATAGCATGCTGCTGCAAAATGCTGTGGTAGCCATTCTAGTTCACTATACCTTCAATTTTGAATAAATCCCCAACAGTGTCACCAGCAAAGCACCCCCCCCCCCACATCACACCACCTCCTCCATGCTTCACGGTGGGAACCAGGCATGTAGAATCCATCCGTTCACCTTTTCTGCGTGCAAAGCAGTAATCAAAGCAAAAGGTGGCTACTTTGAAGAACCTAGAGTATAAGACATATTTTCAGCTGTTTCACACTTTTTTGTAAAGTGTAATGTATAATTCCACATCATAGTTTTGATGCCTTCAGTGTGATTCTACAATTTTCATAGTCATGAAAATACAGAAAAATCATTGAATGAGAAGGTGTGTCCAAACTTTTGATTTGTACTGTATGTGTGTGTATGTGTATATATGGTAATAAATATATATATATATATATATATATATATATATATATATATTATAGTGGGGGGGTTCTTCCGCCCACCAGGTCACTGATGAGTTACCGTTCCTCTCCATTTGTTTGTGTGCGTTACCAAGTCATATTATGTAACTATTCTACCCTTGAGTAGTTATATTTTCCTTTTTTCTTCTCTTTTTTTTTGGGGGGGGGTGTTCCCAAGGAAGTGACCGTTGAGCCCTGTAACCCTTAAATCAGGGTTCCCCAACTCCAGTTCTCAAGGCCCACCAACAGGTCATGTTTTCAGGATTTCCTTTGTATTGCACAGGTGATGCAATTATCACCTGGGCAATACTAAGGAAATCCTGAAACCGTGACCTGTTGGTGGGCCTAGAGGACTGGAGTTGGGGAACCCTGCCTTAAATGATTAAAAATCCTGTAAATGGAATCTGTCAGCAGGGTATGATTCCCCAAACCACGGTATATGTGCATGTATCTTTTTATAAGGGCAGAGACACACTGCTGTATTTCACGTGAGAGAATCGCATTGTAAAACTTGTCCTGGCTGTCGGCTCTCCTGACCTGAGCTTGACCTCTGCATAGTAATCCATCACGCTGTGTTGCTCAGGTCAGGAGAGGTGTCATGCCAGTCCATGCGATGCGATTATCGCACGACGCCCGCACGAGTTATACGCCTGTCTGACTCCAGCCTAAAGACAAGTCATGTAATACCTATAGATGGCCAGTTGAGCTGAGAAATCAGCATTTCAAGTAATGTGCAAATCATGCTCAAGGACTATGGTAGGTCTGAAGCCACTGTAATTCAAGTTGAATTCCCTGGCCAGCGCTGCCTTCTAGCACAGGAGAGATCTATCAAGCAGGAGAAGCCACACTGCATAGAGGTTGTCAATCAAGCAGGGGAAATATTGCTGGAGTGATTTAGGCTTCAGATCTAAAGCCTCATTTGCATATCAATTCAATCGCTGATTTCTCAGTAAAAGAGGAATATTCTGGCCATGGAAAGGTATTCCCTGATTTTTTTTAAAAGGCTGCATGCCTATTTAAATTGTTTGGGGGTAGAGAAGTCAAATCATGCTGGCAGAGTCCCTTTAATTTTAACAAGTGTAACAAAGTCACTGGCGAGGTGTTGGAGGGGAGATATGCTTTGCTGAGGCTAATGGCTTCAGTGATTTAAAAACCCAGAAGTTTATCCTTCAGCACATTAAAGGGAATCTCACCCCATTTTTCGTGTATAAGCTGCAGCCACCGCCATTAGGGGCTTATCTACAGCATTCTGGACCAATGGGTGTCGCGGTCCGGAACCGGCTCCTCCCATCTTCTAGCGATGACGTCCTCATCCTTGCTTCTGGCACAGGGCATACTTTATCTGCCCTGTTGAGAACAGAGCAAAGTACTGCAGTGTGCAGGCGCTGGGCTTCTCTGACCTTTCCTGGCGCCTGCGCACTGCAATACTCTGAGTACTATATCAGATAAAGTACGCCTGCGCAGGAGCTGCGCCAGAAGCAAGGATGAGGACATCATCGCTAGAAGATGGGAGGCGCTGGATCCGGACCGCGACACCCATTGGTCCCGCCCCCGGGTGAGTATAATATAACTCGTTTTTCTTATCGTTCAGGTTACATCAGGGACTTATCTACAGCATTTTGTCTGGTTTGTCGCCATTTTCCTAGACCCATAACATTTTATTTTTCTGTTAATGGAGCAGTGTTGAGGTCTGATCATTTTATGGATTCCAATTTTTTGGGTATATACAAACTTTTTTTTTTTTTTTTTTGATGACCTGCTACGCTATGGGTTAACTTTTTATTTGTTGGACTGGACTTACACATGCAACAACAACAAATATTTTGATTTACTTATTTTTTTCAAATTTGAGGAGTGTGTTTTGAACCTATAAAAGTGAATAATAAAATTAAGATATGTGTAGAGATTAATTTCATATTATAACTTTTTTTTTTCATTATTCACTCTCGTGGGTTTGTCACCTAAGGGGACTGAAAAAGTTTAATGGCTTATACTATATTCTGCAACAATTCATTATTGTAGGGTATAGTAAAAATCACATTGTTTTTAGGCTGAGCTGCACATAATGACCATCTGTTTACAAAAATATTTAGAATTGAGAGTCCTCAGTGGTTGATACCTTTTAATGGCTAACTGAAAAGATGGTAACAAATTGCAAGCTTTCGAGACTACTCCGGTCTCTTCATCAGGCAAAGACTAAAACAAAAACTGAAGAATCACATATATATATATATATATATATATATATATATATACACAAGAGGA
Organism: Oophaga sylvatica; assembly: GCA_033576555.1. NCBI lineage: Eukaryota > Metazoa > Chordata > Amphibia > Anura > Dendrobatidae > Oophaga > Oophaga sylvatica. The sequence continues at coordinate 28,866,267 of JARQOD010000009.1, read as the reverse complement.
CACAGGAATAGTGCAATAGGTAAGACAAGTGACGTGAAGCAGAACTGTCATTATGACAGTTCTGCTTCACGTCACTTGTCTTACCTATTGCACTATTCCTGTGTCCTCTTGTGTGTGTGTGTGTGTATATATATATATATATATATATATATATATATATATATATATATATATATATATATATATATATATATATATTATATGTGATTCTTCAGTTTTTGTTTTAGTCTTTGCCTGATGAAGAGACCGGAGTAGTCTCGAAAGCTTGCAATTTGTTACCATCTTTTCAGTTAGCCATTAAAAGGTATCAACCACTGAGGACTCTCAATTCTAAATATTTTTCTATCTACTGGCTAACACGGTACGAAGATACACATCTTTCCTATATCATCTGTTTACATGCGAGCATCAGCAACTGTGCCATTTAAACACCTCTGTCAGAGATTAACAAGTGGCATTTAAATGGTTAACATCAACAATTGCTTCTGGATTCCAGGTGCTGCTGTTTAAACACAGATGCCGGCTACGTGACGATTTTGCAAGTTCTCAGCTACAAAGAATGGAGAGATCTGTAATTTTTATCGTACTTACACTTTAATTGTGAGAGACTGAATCTAAAAATAAAATCCAGAAAACCACATTGTATGATTTTTAAATAATTCAATTTTATTGCTTGAAATATGTATTTGATCACCTACCAACCAGCAAGAATTCTGGCTCTCACAGACCTTAGTTTTTCTGCAAGAAGCCCTCCTACTCTGCACTCATTACCTGTATGAATTTCACCTGTTTGAACTTGTAACCTTTATAAGGCTATGTGCACATAGATGCATAGGATTTAGATGCGGATCCGCAACGTTTTTGGACCTGCAGATTTGCATAAAATTTGCAGTGTAATGCTCTGCTAATGTAATTGAATCTCAAAGATTTGTTGTGAAAAATTCGCGTGGATTTAAATAGTTTTTTTTTCCCGCAGCATGTCAGTTATTTTTTGCGGATCTGCAGCAAATGTACCCAGGGGAATCTTTCTTTCTCTCTCTTTCGCTCTTTCTCGCACTCTTTCTCGCACTCTTTCTCGCACTCTTTCTCGCGCTCTTTCTCTCGCGCTCTTTCTCTCGTGCTCTTTTTCTTTCTCTTTCTCTTTCGCTCTCTCTTTCGCTCTCTCTTTCACTCTTTCGCTCTTTCACTCTCTTTCGCTCTCTTTCACTCTCTTTCGCTCTTTCACTCTTTCTCTCGCGCTCTTTCTCTCGCGCTCTTTCTCTCGCGCTCTCTTTTTCTTTCTCTTTCTCTTTTGCTCTCTCTTTCACTATCTTTCGCTCTCTTTCACTCTCTCTTGCTCGCGCTCTTTCTCTCGCGCTCTTTCTCTCGCGCTCTTTCTCTCGCGCTCTTTCTCTCGCGCTCTTTCTCTCGCGCTCTTTCTCTCGCGCTCTTTCTCTCGCGCTCTTTCTCGCGCGCTCTTTCTCGCGCGCTCTTTCTCGCGCGCTCCCTCTCTCGCGCGCTCTCTCTCTTCCAGAAGGAGCACAAGGGTTTTGTTTTTACACGAGTACAAGAGACAAAGTTCTACCACCTCACAAATCCACACAGGAAAAACGCATTACAATCCAAATGAAATCCGCAACCATTTTGCCCTACGTTTTCTGCCAAGAGATGCAGATTCTGTGCAGAAAGTTCCGCACGCTAATATGCAACGTGTGCACATACCCTTAAAGACACAATCACACTCCAACTTCTCCACCATAGCCAAGACCAAAGAGCTGTCTAAGGACACCAAGGACAAAATTGTAGACCTGCACGAGGATGGGATGGGCTACAGAACATGCAAGCATCTTTGTGAGAAGGCAACGACTGTTGGCACAATTATAAGAAAATAGAAGAAACACTAGATGACTGTCAATCTTTCTCGGTCTGGGGCTCCATGCATGATCTCGCCTTGTTGGGGTAAGGATGATTCTGAGAAAGGTCAGGAATCAACCCAGAACTACACGCGAGGACCTGGTCAATGACCTGAAGGGAGCTGGGACTACCGTCTCAAAGATTATAGTTAGTAACACACTACGCCGTCATGGATTAAAATTCTGCATGGCACTCAAGGTCCCCTTGCTCATGCCAGCACATGTCCAAGCCCGTTTGAAGTTCGTCAATGACCTTCTGAAGGATCCAGAAGAGGCATAGGAAAAGGTCATGTGGTCAGATGAAACCAAAATAAAACTTATTGGTCTCAACTCCACTCGGCGTGTTTTGAGAGAGAACAATGAGTGCAACCCCAAGAACACCATCCTAACTGTTAATCATGGAGGGAGAAACATTATACTTTGGAGGTGCTTTTCTGCAAAGGGGACAGGGCGACTCCATCGTATTTAAGGGAAGATGGATGGAGTCATGTATCGGAAGATTTTGGCCAACAACCTCCTTGCCTCAGAGCAAGATCATTGAAGTTGGTTCATGGCTGGGTCTTCAGCATGACAGTGAGCTGAACCCCACAGGCACAGCAACTAAGGAGTGACTCCTTAAGAAGCTTTACAAGGTCCTGGTGTGGAATCTGAACCCAATAGAAAATCTTTGGAGGGAGCTAAAACTCAATGTTGCCAGTGACAACCCGAAACCTGAAAGATCTGGAGAGGATCTGTATGGAGGATTGAGTCTATATCCTTGCTGCAGTGTATGCAAACTTGGTCAAGAACTATAGCAAACATTAGACCTCTGTAATTGCAAACCAAGGTTTCTGTACCAAATGTTAAGTTCTGTTTTTCGTTTGTATCAAATACTTATTTCATTCAATAAAATGCAAATTAATTATGTAAAAATAATGCAATGTGATTTTCTGTTTTCTTATTTTTAGATTGTCTCACAATTAAAGTGTACCTACGATAAAAATTACAGACCTCTCTATTCTTTGTAGGTGTGAAAACTGGCAAAATCGTCCGTGAATCAAATACTTTTCCCTACTGTACATCAATTTTGCTTTAAGGGGGGAACAAACAATTTGTCTTCATGTTTCCTAATGCTCAGCATAAAGCCGGGATCACACATGCGAGAAACACTGACGAGTCTCGCATGTGAATTCCCGGCACTGCCGCCGGCACTCGAGAGCGGAGTGTACGGCTACATGTATTTCTATGCAGCCGCTCGCTCCGCTCCCGAGTGCCGGCAGCAGTGCTGGGAATTCACATGCGAGACTCGTCCGTGTTTCTCGCATGTGTGATCCCGGCCTAACCGTAAATCTGGTCACTGAGGGATGGCCGGGTTTTGGTGGAAACTGCAATAGTAGGAACCGTGAAGCGCACATTTACTAGTATCAGAACATGTGATAGTAGGTGTTGTGGCCTCTGCTTACGAGCATTGTAAGGGTTATCCAGGACTATATTAAATTTTTACTGTGGGCCTAAGAGCGGACAGGCAGGTAGTTGCTAAGTACCTGCCTTTTCTGCGCAGGACAGATCTGTTGGCACAGTGTGTTCACTGGCCGCTTCCGTCAGCGATTCTGCATTTTTTGCTGACATCCAGTCAATAGAGCAGTGGCTGCTCTACTGCAGTGCTCTGTTAATAGGGTATTTCTGCCAATGTCATGCTTTTCACTGTAAGGACAAATAGATCCCTAATTTACATTCACTGAGAAGGGATTTACATTAAAACTTCTATTTAACCCCTTAACGACTGCCGATATGCTTTTTAATGGCGGCAGTTAAGGGTACTTATGTCTCAGCACCGCTTTTTAATGTGTATAGCATTGACCAGCGTCGGAATTTCTCTGGGGTCTCGGCTACTTGGGGATAGTTGAGACCCCAGAGAACATGATTCGGGTCGGTTTTTTACCAACCCCAGTGTTGCCATCGGAATAATGGCGAGCGCAAAAAAAAGTCTGATTTCCTATTTAATTTCTCTCTCCTCTGTGATCCCATATGAGAAATGGGGTCCCCCGATACCTCTGGTGTCCCTGAACCCTCCTGCATTCCCCGGCCGCTGATGTCTTCTTCCGGGAAGATAATCGCGGGCGCATGCGCACTGCGCCCGTCGAGACCTGCCGGTCGGCAACAATAGGAAATTTTTCCTATTGGTTCATTTTGATCACTCTGATAGACATCACAATGATCATTACAGGACCTCAGTGAATAACACCATCACTGGCAGGAGCGACCAGTGACCACACTGTACCGGCAAAGAGATCTGCACTGGGCAGAACAAGCAGGTAGTTAGCCAGTACCTGCCTGTTAGTTCTTAGGCCTACATTAAAAATGAATATAGTTATGTATAACCCTTTTTAAAGGCAATCTCAGTAGGATCATCTATATTGGCATATGCGGGTCATATCAAGGTATCCTTTTGATCAACTTCCTATCTGTAATCTGATTTTTTTTACAGAGAAATCCACATTTTCTTTATATGTAAATGAGCTGTTAAGATCTAAAGGTACTGCCACACTAAGCTATCCCGCTAGCGATCTCGTTAGCGTTGCATACTAATGAGATCGCTAGCGGGATTGTTTCTATATCGCTAAATGCAGTCACATTTAGCGATATAGTTAACGACGCTATCGCCGTTAGCGATCTTCTTAACGACTTTAGCGGTACAAAAGTACCGCTAAATCGCTAAGAAAAGGTGCCACACAGCGATTAGATACTTACCCAGCGGGAGCGCCAGCGATGAAATAGGGTCCGGAACGATTCCAGCGACGAGCGAGATCACAGCAGGAAGCTCGTCGCTGGAAGCTGCCGCACTGAACAATATCGCTAACGGGATCGCTAAATAGTGATGTTTTTTAGCGATCCGTTAGCGATATTGTTTAGTGTGGCATACCTTGAGGACCAGATCTAGATCGCCCTGAGAATCTGCCTTTAAAGGGCATTACCAGTGTCAGACAACTAACACAGCAGAGCTGCAGAAGTTCAGTACTGATGTTCTATTACAACCTTGTCTGCCTGTGATATGGAGGCTGAAGCTGAGAGGAACCTGCAGATGTGTGAGATATGACACACCGCTTTGCAGTGAGAGCAGAGAGCTGCCATTGCACATCACAGTGATAACTCCACTTCATGTAACATAATCTCTGGAGGCCGAGTTACTGTCACACTGGGTGAGGAAGGAGTAAGTGCGCAACAACGGGGAGAGGAGAGCCCAAACACTAGGGGAGTGGAGACCCCTAGGCAGATCTAAAATCCCCTGTCTGCCCAAAACATAGCTATATAGGTTCTGCACCCAATCCCTGCCTGACCCTAGCCATAGGCCCTGGTTAGGGAGAGGACGTGGTGTACACTAGTCAGTCCCCACTGCAACTACTGACAAAGGGTAGATGAATGAAGGCAACACTGAGCTTGAGAAGACCACTGAGACATCACACCAGCAATCCTCCAAGAATCTTCTGAGAAGGTACTAACCAACTGTTAGCTCTTACTCATCTCTGTCTAGTTGGAAGTACTAACACCAGCAACATGCTGCAGACACGAAATTAATATAAACCTTCAGCAAAGGTGTCTAATTAGCAGCGGAAGGTGGAATTAACCATTGGGTCCTAAATGGGGAGGGATATCGCTTTACAACAGGGATACAAAAATCAAGAAGGTGCTTTAGCTAATCGCAGAAACTAAAACCTTCTACAGCCGGATCCAGGATGAGTGTCAGTCACCCCTGACACACCTGTGACAGTTACCTTCCAGGCAGTGTCCTCCCGAGAGCCTGGAACAGCTCATTTACATAAGAAAAACGTGGATTTCTCTGGAATAAAACATCAGATTGCAGAAATCAAGATATCATTTTATTGTGCCTTCTATGATCTGCATGTCCATGGAGATGGCTCAGGAGGGTGGATCCTACGAAGAGATTCCCCATGTGAGCTGTGGGAGGGAGGGAAATCATGCACAGCGATTTCTCCATGACTTCTTGTGCCATTAACCCTTAAATGGTGCTGACATGATTTGATAGGTGCATTTAAGATTGACCCTGCCCACGTGCCAATTGATAGGTTGCTATGGCAGCTGAGGCTTACTGAAGGAGGCCAAATAGAGGTCTGCTTGTTTTATATGCTACAATGCTTTGTGATTGTAGCTACACACTGCATTAGCAATCAATCCATACAAATCTCACTTGGTGTTTTTGTTTTCTTTGTACATGATATGTCGTAGCTTTAAAAGACATAACTTGTTGAGCAAATAAGTCCTTGTGTCTTTTGTTTACTGGAAATAAGTTATGGCTTTCAAAAACTGTAAAGATGAAAGTTGTCTGTGTCCTTTAGGACCTCGCACCTGCTCAATGTCGCGTTATTCCCGCTGCTGAGTTCTTTGGGTTTTATTTATTTTTCTTTACATCCACCATAAGGGTCCAGAGAGGTATGGAGCTTTAGTAATTCTAATTTTTAGTGTGTATAGACGCAGGCGTACCTACAACATTTTTGATACACTACACAAATATGCTGCCAGTGTGCTTTTTTTTTTGCATATTTTTTTCACACATATAACGGTGGTCGCCTGAAGAATGATTCGGTTACATCAGGCTTTGAAAGCTGTAAATCTGCTAAAAGTGGTTAATTAAGTGACCAAAAAAAAATTGCACAGAAAGTTTTAACTTTCCTGTGCATATCAGATGGAATTGGTCCGAAAAAGATGTCTACACCTATCCTGATGGTCTTTACCGGGGGCAATAATTAGAGAGATGAGGGCACCACCTAATAAATGGGATCAACCTAGCACATACTTATTAAAGTAATGGCAAGAAAAAGAAATATCAAATTGCTATGGGATCATCGTATAAAAGTAATTTTTATTAATATAAATAATTGACACAAAACTGGTGGAACAATGCACAAAAGATATTGAAAACTAATCAAATGACCAAATATATCCACACAAAGGTGAGACTATAATAAGGCTAACGCCTGTCCTCATTTGCCAGTAAAATAGTAGTGGCATACAAGGTGTCCGTGGGCCGCAGTAAGATATCTCCTTGTGGAGAGTGACATACCGACCCTGGCATGCCACAAGGTGGTGCTATAGCGTTCAAGCCCTCTTTGTCTCTAAAGAGGCAATTTGCATATAAAATTTCCCAGAGCAGCATTGCACTGTGAATAAGCCTCCTTACATCGGCATGTCACTCTCCACCAGGAGAAATACCTCCCCTTAAGGGTATGCCACACTAAACAAGGTTGCTAACGAGATCGCTAAAAAACGTCACTATTTAGCGATCTCGTTAGTGACGCTATTGTGTGTGGCATGTAGCAACGACGTGGCCCCTGCTGTGATCTCGCTGATCGTTCACTAGAGTTCTGGACCGTATTTAGATCGTTGGCGTCCCGCTGGTGACGCTATATCGCTGTGTCTGGCACCTTTTGTGAGCGATGTGCGCTGTTTTTTACATCGCAATGACCGTTAAAGTCGTTAATGAGATCGCTAACCGCTTATGAGTCGTTAACGAGATCGCTAAGTTGGGCAGCTACTAGCGACATTAAAACAATCACAAAAACGATCGCATTAGTATGCGTCGTTATCGTGATTGTTAGCGGGAGCGTTTAGTGTGGCAGTACCTTTAGACCAAAGTTGCAAATAGAGATTCATGCGCGCTAATTCAATAGTCTTCAAGCTGAGGTGCAAATTGTGTGACTACATATTACAGCAGATTTTACTCATCTGAAACTTGTTAGGCAGGCTGTCTAGCTTTGAGTTTTAGAGAATCTGTCAGCAGGTTTTTGCAGATATCTCAGAGCAGAATGATGTGGGGACAGAGACCCTGATTCCAGTGGTGTCACTTACGGAGCTGCATGCTGTAATTTTTGTAAAATCACTGTTTTCTTTGCAGATCTAGCAATGCTGTGAATGCTGAGCTCTGTATAACTCCGCTCATAAGACTGATTTTTCAGCTTTCTGTGTTCATTGACACCAAGCTGCTAATCAGTAGTGGGGCTGGGTTACACAGAGCAGTTGATTAGGAGGCACTATTCCTGTAATGATGATCTCCTGCTGATAAAACACGGATTTTTTTTTTTACATAGGCACACAACTCCGTAATTGTTAGGTAACAAAGTTCGTACAGCAGTACAATATGACCGCTGATTGGTGAGCTCTTATCGGCGGCCGATTGACTGCCTGTTTACACTACATCTCTCAGTGTGTGTAATCTGCCATTGTAATTGGCAGTGAGAGACCTGTTTACAAATGACAATGCACCGTAGAGATTGATTTTATCTTTTACGCTGCACAAAAGACAACCTCGCTCAAACATTTTGCTTGTTCCATAAGCCCCCTTTCACACTTCAGTCGTTCGGTGTCAGTCAAAATCTGCCAAAGTGCGAAAGAAACGGATCCACCTTTTTTTTTTTTTTTTGGGGGGGATCCGTTTTTTTCCCATTCAGTTGCATTAGTGACAGATTTTGACAGATGGTCGTCCGTTTGATCCATCATGCAACGGATCCATCAGAAATTTGGCTTCCGCTGTCTGGAGTAAATGGACATTGGAACGTTTTTTTTGTCTGCGTCGAAATGGCGGACTATGACGGATCGGTCACGTCCGCCGTTTTCTATAATGGATTCCTATGGGTGGCGGATCAGTCGTCATCCGTTATTGCCGGAATCTTTCTCTCTCTCTCCACAACAGCTCAACCAAGGTTCAAAAGTTCACTTTGCCTAACTTGACGGATCCGTCTTAAAAACGGCTTCTCTCCATCAGTTTTCCGCAATATAGAACGGATCCGTTAGATTCACACTTTGGCGGACTAGGACTGACGCCACACGACTGAAGTGTGAAAGAGACCTTAGATGATCGGCAGTCTGTTTTATACAGCAAGATAATTGTGAAGCGAGTATTTAACGACGCTCATTTACGATCATCTTGTAGTGTCTTTTAACATCGCTGGAATCAGGATCTCATTCTGCTCTCGGATCACATAGTAAAACCCTGCTGGCAGATTCCTTTTAAGCACTCTGCTTTTGTCAGTTTAGGCTGAATTGTGGTGCGCACCTACAGTAGCTGTTCCTAAGTACACTTGCATGACTTGAAGTGTAATTAGAAAATGACCTATTGTTTAAACTGATTTTTTCATGAAATTAACTTTTAATTTGATGAAAATATAAACATTATTGAAAAATAATTTTGCCACTTTTATTAAAAACCGAAATCTTTCAGTTTTCATAATGTCCACTAAGCCGAATACTAGAGGTTTTCTTTTTGTTCGTTTTTTTTGTTAAGTATTTTCTAGTCTAAAAATAGTAATAGTAATAATAATTAAGTAATAATTAAGGCTGACAAAAGAATCAACCAAACCAAAGCTGTTCTTAATATTAAAAGAAAGTATGAAATAAATGGAAACAGATCATAGTTGGGAAGATTGAGCACCCTTCTAAATGTAACAAGTGTGAAAAAAACCAAACTGCTGCGCTAATTTATGTTCCATAATGGATTGTGTGACAAATAATGCAGTATTAGTGGCCATCTGCATTATCCAAGTTTATGTATAACAGTATGCTGGACATGCCATTCATCCGAAGTAGATGATGTGACAAGTACGTGCCCATGCCTTTACAATACTATTTAAATCTGCACGAAAAAGTTTGCTTCTTAGTATTTAGCCAAAACTCACAAGTTAGATTTTTCTAAATGATTGAAACCTAGAATCTAGTTTTCGTTTCTGCCTGCTGAAATGCCTTTGATATTGTATACAACGCTCTTGTGATCCAAAAACCTGTTTTATCTAATTGTTTTAAATCTGTACAATAGTTCTAACCACCTTCTTTTATAACAGGGTGGATATGCAGCCTACAGGTACACTCAGCCAGCTACTGCTGCCACAGCCGCCACCGCCGCTGCAGCCGCCGCTGCCGCCTACAGTGATGGGTATGATAGAGTTAGAAGTGATATTACCTTGGTACTGTACTATCCTGCTTTGATTAGCATGGTCTTTTTAATGTTGATGTATTATGCTCCATTGTCGCCTATACAAATGAGAGCCACCTGATGTGAAGTGGAAAGCCTCCTGCTAGTCTAGCTGGCTAATTCGGCCTTCCAACTAATGGACAATCAGCCACCCTCCTCAGCGAACAGGTTACAGTTGGGAAGTCCTGAGCTTCGGCTCAGCCACAGTGATCAAGGTGGAAGCGTTCACGTGGACCTAGAGAGAGAGTTTGGGGCCAAAGGTAGATTATCAGGCAGAGAGAGATTGTTTGCTAGCAAAACTGTATGAACTAGAGCTAGTTTCTCACAGCATAACAGACTCATATGCACACTCTGAACAAAATACTCACCAAGGAGAATCACCTGTGGGAGGGAGAAAAAGGTGGGTTAGATATACACTCCTTTAATTTAATTGTTTTCCTTGGTTAACTCCTCGGCTACCGCATTAGGCTGAAGCATAGGTCAGGCAAATTAGTGTATTTTAGAACATTCCGGACTAGGTGTGTGAAACTTTACTGTGTTCTCCTTTTTGTTGTCAGAGTAACTCTGGATCAGTTTTTATTAAAAAAGTTTATTGATATTCATCCTACTGCCATGTACAAAGAATATGACCAGATAACTTATTACCTAGGTTACTAAAACTTAGCGGAAATTACAGAACCACAGGCCAGTGAGCCTTACTTCTATACCAGGAACGGTATTTTAACAAATTATTTAACAGCATGTATTGAAGTACTTTGATAAGAATACAGTAATTAACAAGAGTCCGCATGGGTCTGTAGCAAACATGTCTTGCCAGACTAATCTAATTTCCTTCTATGATGGAATCACTGGGTGGATCAGGGAAATGCAGTAGATATAGTATATCTCAACTTCAGTAAAGCATTTGATAAAGTATCGCATACTATCCTTATTGAAAAAATGACCACGTATGGGATTGACAAGGCAATAGTTAAGCCCCCGTCTCACACACCGATCTCGCTAGCGAGATCGCTGCTCAGTCACTAGTTTTGTGACGCAGCAGCGATCTCCCCAGCGATATCGCTGTGTGTGACATTCAGCGACGGTCAGCCCCCCTGCTGGGTATCGCTGATCGTCGCTGAATGTCCTGGACATTTTTTTGATCGCTGGTCTCCCGCTGGCAGGCACGCATCGCTGCGTGTGACAGGCGGGAGACCAGCGATCCCCTGGTAACCAAGGTACATAGCGGGTTTCCAGGCGCGGGGCTGTGCCTGGAAACCCGTTGTGTACCTTGGATACCAGCACGCTGCTGCAGGGGAGCTGGTAACCAAGGTACACAGCGGGTTTCCAGGCACAGCGCAGCACCTGGAAACCCGATGTGTACCTTGGTTACCAACTCCCTGCATCAGGGCGCTGGTATCCAAGGTACACTGCGGATAACTAAGCGATGTTACCTGCAGTGTCGCTGTGCTGATCGGCAGCTCAGCAGCGATCATGTAGCGACACACCAGCGATCCTGATCGTTGTCGGGATCGCTGGTGTATCGCTATGTGAGACCCGGGCTTTAGGTGGATTCATAACTGGCTCAGTGATCTTACTGAAAGGGTGGTGATAAATGGTTGCAAATCCAATTGTAAAATTGTTTCAAGTGGGGTACCACAAGGTTCTGTCCTGGTCTCAGTGTTATTCAACATTTTTATAAATGATCAAGATAAGGGTACTGCAGATAAACTAATCAAATTTGCAGAGGATGCAGAGCTAGGAGGGGTAGCTAAAGCCTGGGTCTCACATAGCGATACACCAGCGATCCCGACAACGATCAGGATCGCTGGTGTATCGCTACATGATCGCTGCTTAGCTGCCAAACAGGCAGCTCAGGCAGCGATCAGCACAGCGACACTGCGGGTAACATCGCTTAGTTACCCGCAGCGTACGTTGGATACCAGCGCCCTGATGCAGGGAGCTGGTAACCAAGGTACACATCGGGTTTCCAGGCGCTGCGCAGTGCCTGGAAACCCGCTGTGTACTTTGGTTACCAGCTCCCTGCATCAGGGCGCTGGTATCCAAGGTACACAGCGGGTTTCTAGGCACAGCCCCGCGCCTGGAAACCCACTGTGTACCTTGGTTACCAGCGGATCGCTGGTCTCCCGCCTGTCACACGCAGCAATGCGTGCCTGTCAGCGGGAGACCAGCGATCAAAAAAAATGTCCAGGACATTCAGCGACGATCAGCGATACCCAGCAGGGGGGCTGATCGTCGCTGAATGTCACACACAGCGATATCGCTGGGGAGATCGCTGCTGCGTCACAAAACTAGTGACTCAGCAGCGATCTCGCTAGCGAGATCGCTGTGTGAGACGGGGGCTTAACACTAGAGTAGACAGAGAAATGATTCAGATGGATCTAGATAAGCTTGAACAATGGGCAGTGACTAAAGGCCCCGTCTCACATAGCGAGATCACTGCTAAACAGCGATCTCAGCAGCGATCTCGCTATGTCTGACACGTACCAGCGATCAGGCCCCTGCTGTGAATCCCTGGTCGTGTCAGAAATGCCTGGACTTTTTTTTTTATCGCTGGTCTCCCGCTGGCCAGCACGCATCGCTGCGTGTGACAGGCAGGAGACTAGCGATCTCCTGGTAACCAAGGTACACATCGGGTTTTCAAGCGCGGGGCTGTGCCTGGAAACCCGATGTGTACTTTGGATACCAGCACGCTGCTGCAGGGGAGATGGTAACCAAGGTATACGTTGGGTTTCCAGGCACCGCACAGCGCCTGGAAAACCGATGTGTACCTTGGTTACCAGCTCCCTGCATCAGTGCGCTGGTATCCAACGTACACTGCGGGTAACTAGGCGACGTTACCCGCAGTGTCGCTGTCCTGATCGCTGCCTGTTTGGCAGCTCAGCAGCAATCATGTAGCGACACACCAGCGATCCTGATGTGAGATGGGGCACTAATAGAAATGCAAGATACTACATCTGGGTAAGAAAAACAAAAAAATCCATCTACAGAACAGGAGTAATAGAACTAAGCAACAGCATGTGTGAAAAAGACTTGGGTAAACTGTTAAATCAGACTGCACATGAGTCAACAGTGTGATGCAGCAGCAAAAAAAGCAAACATAGTTCTAGGATGTACAACCCCTGGCAAAAATCATGCAATCACTGGCCTTGGAGAATGTTCATTCAGTTGTTTTATTTTGTTGAAAAAAAACAGATCACAGACATGGCACAAAACTGTAGATTTCAAATGGCAGCTTTCTGGCTTTAAGAAAAACTAAAAGAAATCAAGAACAAATAATATGGTAGTCAGTAATGGTTATTTTTTTCACCAAGCATAGGGGAAAAATTATATGGATTCACTCAATTCTGAGGGAAAAAATTATGGAATCATGAAAAGCAAACAAAAAAACACTCCAACACATCACTAGTATTTTGTTGCACCACGTCTGGCTTTTACAACAGCTTGCAGTCTCTGAGGCATGGACTTAATGAGTGTCAAACAGTACTCTTCATCAATCTGGCTCCAACTTTCTCTGATTACTGTTGCCAGATCAGCTTTGCAGGTTGGAGCCTTGTCATGGAACATTTTCTTCAACTTCCACCAAAGATTTTCAATTGGATTGAGATCCGGACTATTTGCAGGCCATGACATTGACCTTATGTGTCTTTTTTCAAGAATGTTTTCAGTTTTTGCTCTATGGCAGGATGCATTATCATCTTGAAAAAAGATTTTATCATCCCTACACATCCTTTCAATTGATGGGATAAGAAAAGTGTCCAAAATATCAACATAAACTTGTGCATTTATTGAAGATGTAATGACAGCCATCTCCCCAGTGCCTTTACCTGACATGCAGCCCCATATCATCAATGACTGGAAATTTGCATTTTCTCTTCAGGCAGTCATCTTTATAAATCTCATTGGAACGGCATGAAACAAAAGTTCCAGCATAATCACCTTGCTCAATGCAGATTCGCAATTCATCACTGAATATGACTTTCATTCAGTCATCCGCAGTCCACGATTGCTTTTCCTTAGCCCATTGTAACCTTGTTTTTTTTCTATTTAGGTGTTAATGATGGCTTTCGTTTAGCTTTTCTGTATGTAAATCCCATTTCTTTTAGGCGGTTTCTTAAGGCCCCGTTACACATAGCGAGATCGCTGAAACGTCACCGATTTTGTGACGTAGCAGCGACCTAGCCAGCGATCTCGCTTAGTGTGACACTCATAGACGACCAGCCCCCCTGCGGGGTGTTGCTGATCGTCGCTAAATGTCCTGGACCATTTTTTGATCGCTGGTCTCCCGCTGGCCAGCACGCATCGCTGCGTGTGACAGGCGGGAGACCAGCGATAAGCAAGCTGGAGCTGGTAACCAAGGTAAACATCGGGTTTCTAAGCGCCGAGCGGTGCCTAGAAACCCGATGTGTACGTTAGATACCAGTGCGCTGGTGCAGGGGAGCTGGTAACCAAGGTACACAGCGGGTTTCTAAGCCCCGAGCGGTGCCTAGAAACCCGATGTGTACCTTGGTTACCAGCTCCCTGCACCAGCACGCTGGTATCTAAGGTACACTGCAGGTAACTAAGCGACGTGCGTCGCTTGTTGCCCGCATAGTCACTGTCTTGATCGCTGCTGAGAGCTGCCTGTTTGGCAGCTCAGCAGCGATCATGTAGCGACACACCAGCGATCCTGACAAGTGCATATCGTTGTCGGGATCGCTGGTGAGTCGCTATGTGTAACGGGACCCTTACAGTTCAGTCACAGATGTTGACTCCATTTGTTCCTCATTTGTTTTGTTGTGCATTTCCTGTTTTGGAGACTTATTGCTTTAAGTTACCGTTCTTGACGCTTTGATGTCTTCCTTGGTCTACCGGTATGTTTGCCTTTAACAACCTTCTCATGTTTGTATTTGGTCCAGATTTTAGACACAGCTGACTGTGAACAACCAACATCTTTTGCAACATTGCGTGATGATTTACCCTCTTTTAAGAGTTTGATAATACTCTCCTTTGTTTCAATTGACATCTCTCGTGTTGGAGCCATGATTCATGTCAGTCCACTTGGTGCAACAGCTCTTCAAGGTGTGGTCACTCCTTTTTAGATACAGACTAACAAGCAGATCTAATTTGATGCTGGTGTTCGTTTTGGGAATGAAAATTTATAGGGTGATTCCATAATTTTTTCCCTCAATTGAGTGATTCCATAATTTTTCCCCTATGCTTGGTTAAAAAAATAACCATTACTGACTACCACATTATTTGTTCTTGATTTCTTTCAGTGTTTTTTAAAGCCAGAAAGTTGCCATTTGAAATGACTTCAGTTTTGTGCCATGTCTGTGATCTGTTTTTTTTTTTTCAACAAAATAAAACAACTGAATGAACATCCTCCAAGGCCGGTGATTACCGTACATAATTTTTGTCAGGGGTTGTATTAAGAGAAGCAGAGTCTAGTAAGTAATTATCCCCTTCTACTCTTCCTTGGTCAGGCCTCACCTGGAATACTGTGTCCAGTTTTGGGCACCACATTTTAGAAAAAGACATTGAAAAAAACGAGCAATTTCAGATAAGAGCTACCAGGATGGTGAGCGAACTGCAAAGTATGTCCTACAAGGAACACTTAAAGGATCTGGGAATGTTTAGCTTGCAAAAAATAAGGCTAAGGGAGACATAATAGCTGTCTTCAAATATCTGTAGGATGTCACCATGTAGAGATCATCCTTATTCTCATTTGCACAAGGAAAGACTAGAAGCAATGGGATGAAACTGAAAGGGAGGAGACACAGATAAGATATTAGAAAGAACTTTTTAACAGTGAGGGTGATCAATGAATGGAACAGGCTGCCACGAGAGGTGGTGAGTTCTAATTTAATGGAAGTCTTCAAACAGAGGCTGGACAGACATGTGTCTGAGATGGTTTGGTGAATCCTGCATTGAGCAGGGGGTTGGACACGATGACCTGAAGGTCCCTTCCAACTCTAACATGCTATGTGTTTATGGCCAGTTGTATCCTAGGGAGACCATCCCCGTACATTGTCTACATATATTATAACTCGGCCCAAGATAACTACCAAGAATAAACCACATCCTCAAATCAAAATAATGGTGCAGCTATGTAATTAAAACACACACAAATAATAACACAACCTCCAGTAATAATGTAATACAATTCAAATGTTCATACGTTCAATTCAGATGTTTCAAAGCCTAAAAGTGAAGGTAAGAGAATTAAAAGAAAAAAATGCTAGGTGTAACGGCAACAGCGATAGTGGTACAAAATAGAAAAACTATGCTTGGTAAATAGAGTAAATAAGTGCTGCAAATAGTGACCTCATACCATAGGTGAAAAAGAAAAAAATAGATTCAGCCAACCATATCTGAAGACCAGTAAGACATAGTCAGAGGTACAGTGCTTATCGCCCCACACATCGGATTTGTCAGGAGCTAACAGATTGTAGGTAGAGCTTTTATACAGTCATGGACAAAAGTTTTGAGAATGACACAAATATTAATTTTTACAAAGTCTACTGCTTCACTTTTTCTAATGGCAATTTGCATATACTCCAGAATTTTATAAAGAGTGATCAGCTTAACAGCAATTACTTGCAAAGTCAATATTTGGCTAGAAAATGAACTTTATCCCCCAAAACACATTTCAACATCATTGCAGCCCTGCCTTAAAGGGACCAGCTAACCTCTTTTCAGTGATTGCTCCATTAACACAGGTGTGGGTGTTGATGAGGACATGGCTGGAGATCAATCTGTCATGATTAAGTAAGAATGACACCACTGGACACTTTAAAAGGAGGCTGGTGCTTGGCATCATTGTTTCTCTTCTGTTAACCATGGTTATCTCTAAAGAAACACGTGCAGTCATCATTGCAATGCACAAAAATGGCCTAAAGCCCCCGTCTCACACAACGATCTCGCTTGCGAGATTGCTGCTGAGTCACTAGTTTTGTGACGCAGCAGCGAGCTCCCCAGCGATATCGCTGTGTGTGACATTCAGCGACGATCAGCCCCCCTGCCGGGTATCGCTGATCATCGCTGAAATGTCAGGACATTTTTTTGATCGCTGGTCTCCCGCTGACAGGCACGCATCGCTGCATGTGACAGGCGGGAGACCAGCGATCCGCTGGTAACCAAGGTACACAGCGGGTTTCCAGGCGCGGGGCTGTGCCTAGAAACCCGCTGTGTACCTTGGATACCAGCTCCCTGAAGCAGGGAGCTGGTAAACAAGGTACACAGCGGGTTTCCAGGCGCGGGGCTGTGCCTAGAAAGCGATCAGAGACGGTCCTGGCGCTTGCTGGTCTTTCTTGGGCGCCCTGGAGCCTTTTTGGCAACAATGGAACCTCTCTCCTTGAAGTTCTTGATGATGCGATAGATTGTTGACTGAGGTGCAATCTTTCTAGCTGCGATACTCTTCTCTGTTAAGGCTGAGTCTCACATAGCGATGTATCAGGGCGCTGGTATCCAAGGTACACTGCGGGTAACTAAGCGATGTTACCCGCAGTGTCGCTTGTACTGATCGCTGCCTGTTTGGCAGCTCAGCAGCGATAATGTGGCGATACACCAGCGATCCTGATCGTTGTCTGGATCGCTGGTGTATCGCTATGTGAGACCCAGCCTTAACAGGGAAGAGTATCGCAGCTAGAAAGATTGCACCTCAGTCAACAATCTATTGCATCATCAAGAACTTCAAGGAGAGAGGTTCCATTGTTGCCAAAAAGGCTCCAGGGCGCCCAAGAAAGACCAGCAAGCGCCAGGACCGTCTCTGATCGCTTTCTAGGCACAGCCCCGCGCCTGGAAACCCGCTGTGTACCTTGGTTACCAGCGGATCGCTGGTCTCCCGCCTGTCACATGCAGCGATGCGTGCCTGTCAGCGGGAGACCAGCGATCAAAAAAATGTCCTGACATTTCAGCGACGATCAGCGATACCCGGCAGGTAACATCGCTTAGTTACCCGCAGTGTACCTTGGATACCAGCGCCCTGATACATCGCTATGTGAGACCCAGCCTTAACAGAGAAGAGTATCGCAGCTAGAAAGATTGCACCTCAGTCAACAATCTATCGCATCATCAAGAACTTCAAGGAGAGAGGTTCCATTGTTGCCAAAAAGGCTCCAGGGCGCCCAAGAAAGACCAGCAAGCGCCAGGACCGTCTCTTAAAAGTGTTTCAGCTGCGGGATCGGGCTACCAGCAGTGTAGTGCTTGCTCAGGAATGGCAGCAGGCAGGTGTGAGTGCATCTGCACGCACTGTGAGGCGGAAACTCTTGGAGCAAGGCCTGGTCTCAAGGAGGGCAGCAAAGAAGCCACTTCTCTCCAGAAAAAACATCATGGACAGACTGTTATTCTGCAAAAGGTACAGGCAGTGGACTGCTGAGGACTGGGGTAAAGTTATTTTCTCTGATGAATCCCCTTTTCGATTGTTTGGGGCATCAGGAAAACGCCTCATTCGGAGAAGACAAGGTGAGCGCTACCACCAGTCTTGTCTCATGCCAACTGTTAAGCATCCTGAAACCATTCATGTGTGAGGTTGCTTCTCAGCCAAGGGAATCGTCTCTCACAGTCTTGCCTAAAAACACAGCCATGAATAAAGAATGGTACCAGAATGTCCTCCAAGAGCAACTTCTCCCAACCCTCCAAGAGCAGTTTGGCGATCAACAATGCCTTTTCCAGCATGATGGAGCACCTTGCCATAAAGCAAAGGTGATAACTAAATGGCTCAGGGAACAAAACAGAGATTTTGGGTCCATGGCCTGGAAACTCCCCAGATCTTAATCCCATTGAGAACTTGTGCTCAATCATCAAGAGACGGGTGGACAAACAAAAACCTAAAAATTCTGACAAAATGAAAGCATTGATTGTGCAAGAATGGACTGCTAGATTGTGCAAGAATGCCAGGGAGAATTGCAGAGGTCCTGAAGAAGAAGGGTCAACACTGCAAATATTGACTTGCTGCATTAACTCATTCTAAAGCCCCTAGTTTTGTGACGCAGCAGCGATCTCCCCAGCGATATCGCTGTGTGTGACATTCAGCGACGATCAGCCCCCCTGCTGGGTATCACTGATGGTCGCTGAATGTCCTGGACATTTTTTTGATTGCTGGTCTCCCGCTGACAGGCACGCATCGCTGCGTGTGACAGGCGGGAGACCAGCGATCCGCTGGTAACCAAGGTACACAGCTAGTTTCCAGGCGCGGGGCTGTGCCTAGAAACCCGCTGTGTACGTTGGATACCGGCGCCCTGATGCAGGGAGCTGGTAACCAAGGTACACAGCGTGTTTCCAGGCACTGCGCAGCGCCTGGAAACCCGATGTGTACCTTGGTTACCAGCTCCCTGCATCAGGGCGCTGGTATCCAACGTACACTGCGGGTAACTAAGCGATGTTACCCGCAGTGTCGCTGTGCTGATCGCTGCCCTGAGCTGCCTGTTTGGCAGCTCAGCAGCGATCATGTAGCGATACACCAGCGATCCTGATCGTTGTCGGGATCGCTGGTGTATCGTTATGTGAGACCCAGGCTTAACTGTCAATATAAGCTTTTGTTACTCATATGTTTGCAATTATATTTCTGTCTGTGATAAAAATATCTGTCAAACACACATAAAAACCAGAGGGCAGCAGATCATGTGAAAATATAATATTTGTGTCATTCTCAAAACTTTTGGCCATGACTGTATATGTAACAAAAGTTACTAATAGGTAAAAGTAGAAATGGAAACATATGAGGATAAAGCAGCCAAATGGCACAACGGAGTAGTTTCCGCACCACCTATTACCTACCGTATGTATTATTTTAAATAACAGGCAAGTGAGTGTGGATAGTTGATAAAGGGAATCTGTCAGCGGGTTTTTACAGCACGATCATGTAAGAGCAGACGCCAATTTCAGCAATGTCGTTTACTGGGCTGTGTTTTGCTGTGTCAATACAATTGGTGTTTTATCAGCAGGAGATTATCACTACAAAACAAAGTTACTCATACTTCCTAGTCAAATCACGCCCCTACGCACCTCATTGCTTAGCAGCTCTGTGTACATTGTATAGTGACAGAGCTGTTGTACATAGCTCAACTGCGCTCTGCTCAACCTGCAGCAATGAAACTGTGACTAATCAGAAGTGCTGCACCCAGTAAACTGATACATTGCTGGAATCAGGGTCTCTGTCTCTACCTCATGCTGTTGTCACAGATTGACTTTAATAGCGTGTGAGCTTTATGCCCATTCCTGACTAGTGTGTCATCTCTCTCATCTTAGTTTGTCACATTAGTATTATATTCTGTCCATTATGACAGTTATTTAGTACGTGTCTTCTTCTATGTGGTCTCCATGGCTTACCAGGTTCTGTTTATATGCGCACACACTATATTCATATATTGCGTATATTTGCCTGATTTGCTGGACCTTTAATTACAGGATCCCCTGTGCCTGTTATTTGGAGTTATACACAGGTAATACTTGGTGCAGGGACTACTCATTGTGCCTTTTGGCTGCTATAGCCTCATATGTTTCCTATTTTATTGATCACTAGCTTTTGTTACATATAAAACACAGCTCTACCTACAATCTGATAGCTCCTGATGAAGCCAATGTGTGTGGCGATACGCTGTGGGCCTCTGTCCACCTCCTCCTTGTCTCCAGGTATGGTTGGTTAAATCTGCTTCATTTTCTTGTTTTGCGTATGGGTTGATGCCACTAATTTACAGTTTCAGCTGCAGATGAAGGAAGAGAGCCACAGTATTCATTACTGATGGGTAGGCGGAGCCCCAGATCAGGATGTTACCTCAGATCAAAAGAGTGATGACTGGCTGGCCCCTCCAGCTCGGGCTCCTCCTACTCAGCTCCAGTCTAAGATTTGAGGTCCAGAGGATGGTCGCTGCTAATGCAGCTCCTCAGAAAATTTTATTATTTTAATATTCGGACAGGAGACTTGGATCACTAGTTGGTCTAGAGGTCTCAGGGGTATCAGCGCTGCTGTACCCAACCTCTCCCTTGGCGGATCTGTATTTACTCAAAGTCCCTGCAGAATCCTTGCGGCCCTGGGGGATGAGGAGAGCTTCTCTGGCGGGAACGCAAACCACACGTGCGGTCACTGCGTTCTTCGCCCTGGGGGAAGCATGGGCACTGCGCCAGAAACCCCTGAGGGTCCCTGTGGCGCCTTGGCTGGTGAGTACTCCACACAAATTTTAATAATAATTATGTGTGAGTGCTTTAGCGTCTGAATGAGCAGCGCTATTACTAATGTCAGTATGCTCCAGCGCTGCTGTGACAGCGCTACTACATGTAAATGTCAGTAAGCTTCAGCGCTGCTGTGACAGCGCTACTACATGTAATGTCAGTATGCTTCAGCGCTACTGTGACAGCGCTACTACATGTAATGTCAGTATGCTTCAGCGCTACTGTGACAGCGCTACTACATGTAATGTCAGTATGCTTCAACGCTGCTGTGACAGCGCTACTACATGTAATGTCAGTATGCTTCAACGCTGCTGTGACAGCGCTACTACATGTAATGTCAGTATGTTTCAGCGCTGCTGTGACAGCGCTACTACATGTAATGTCAGTATGCTTCAGCGCTGCTGTGACAGCGCTACTACATGAAGATGTGGTGATTTTTTGTCCGCAGGCAGATAGCTGCAGGACAGAGAGGGAGCAGGAGCGGGGAGAGTTCGCGCTCATTATTTGAGCTAGCAGGGGGCGTGGCCTATCTATCCCGGTCTTTTGAGCAGGAAGACGCGCGCTCTGGCTTTTCTCCTGCGACCCCCTCACTGTGGCGGCCATTACTCAGGCTCCTGGGCTCCTCGGACCGCTCCCCTCCTCATATAGACACCACGGCCAGCTGGGTGAGTGCGGATTCCTCACCCCGCAGCGCAGCGATTGCTATCCTGCAGCTGCAGTCTCATCAGAGACATAAAAATTGGCTGGGGCTCACAAATATATTTATATTTGGTGAGTTTGCAATATTAACCCCTTTGAGGGTTATTTCTACCTGCTAAAATTGCTGACTGAATACCGCTGGGTAACTCTGCTTGGTGGAGCGTTAACCCTTCAGCGTTTGAAAAAAAAAAAAAAAAAAACCGCATAGTTTTTTGCTGGTATTACCGCTTTGACCTGCTCATACAGGCGAGACATGTCTGAACAGAGTTCAGATGCCGCGGATCACGTCCCAGTGCCATTGCGGCAATCAGATACGCAGACCTCCACAGCGTCTAGCGCTGCGGTCGACAGCGGTGGAAAATTGGATTTGATGGCATCCAGGTCCAATGCCAAGTTACCGACACTCATGTCCAGGTACAAGGACCCGAAGGCGGTGGCGGTGGATGCTCTAGTGGCTCAGTGGGATCAGTTCGAGCTGATCTAGGTATTCCCGCCGATATCCTTACTTCCTCTAGTGCTGCGTCGGATCAGACTAGAGAGAATTCCAGCTATTCTGATAGCTCCAGACTGGCCAAGAAGGGTGTGGTTCTCGACAATAATGTCGCTGTTGGCGGCACCTCCGTTTCCATTCCCTCTTCAACCGGACTTGTTGACTCAGGGGCCCATTTGTCATCCGGACTTGATGTCCCTGCGTTTGACGGCGTGGCTCTTGAGACCGAAATCTTGACCCGTAGAGGTTTTTCAGCCGAGGTCATTGCTACCCTTCGTGCTGCAAGATGTCCGGCTACTTCTAGGATTTACCACAAAATTTGGGAAACCTTCTTTTCGTGGTGTTTGGGGTCTTCTCGGAACCCGAGAAAATTTTCCATTCCCAACCTGTTGGCTTTTCTGCAGCATGGCAAGAAAGGTTTGGCAGTTAGCCTTCTTACTTTCTTGAAGGTGGCTTCCTTGTTGCAGTCATTCCTGAGGAGAGTATTCGACTGGCATGCCCTCTTCTTGCTCGCTCCTTTTCTGGAGTCTTTTTTCGGACCGGACCGTTGTCAGTAGCTTCGCCGGGGGTGATTTTGTGCTAAATGGTGTCACAATTCATGATTAACCAGGAAATTGTGTTTCCTTCACTCTGTCCGGATCGGAACAGATACGAAGAGGCGAGATTTACCACACTGGATTTAGTGGGGCTTGAAGTTTTATCTTCTATTACTCAAGTGTTTCGTAAGACGGACTTCTGTTTGTGGTTCCGGCAGTCGTCGGTGGTCAACGAGCTTCCAAGGGTTCTATAGCTCGTTGGATCGGTCAGCTATTTTGGAAGCTTAACCGTCTTCGGGTGTGAATCTTGCCGATTAAATTTCGAGCATTCACAGAGCTAGTGGCCTTCAATCGTGGGCTTTTAATAAAATGTGTTCGGCAGTGGCTGCTTGCCGAGCGGCGATCTTGCGGCTCTGTCACACGTTTAACAAGATTTTATAAAGTGGACGTCAGTGCTTCCGCTGATGCAGCCTCGGACGTAGGTCCTGCAGCAGCTGTATTTAAAGTTCTGGTGAACTTGTGTTTAGCGTGGTTGCGCGTTTGTTGTTAAGGTTGTTGGGTTTCTCCTTTGTTGTGTTTTTTCCCACCCTTTTTTTGAACTGCTTTGGGACGTCCCATCAGTAATATACTGTGGCTTCTTCCTTCATTCTGCAGCTGAAACACGACTTTTGTTAAAGACTACCTGTAAAATCTTTTCAGCGGTAAGGAAGAGACACAGCACCTCCCACGGCAGAAGTGTGTTGATTTTCAGATGCAGCGCGACCCTTATCTGATAGCGATTTCTGGACTGAGGTCCAGCGCGCTAAGGCTGTTCCAGCATGCAGCTTTGCGTAGTCAGGTTCCTGAGTAGTTCATGTCGCATACTCTGATGTTTTTGTTTATCTTTTCAGCTAACTCTTCCTTGTGTTTATTTCTCTGAAGTTCCTTCAGAAGGGGTTATTTGCTGCCGCTGGTGATTTTGGCTTCATCTTTTTTTACCTAAAAGCTTTGATACGACTGGGCATGAGTAGGAGTCCGAGCTGTGAGGGCCACGCTAGTCATCACTCTTTTGATCTGAGATAACTCCTGATCTGGGGCTCGCCTACCTAGTGAATACTGTGTCTCCTCTTCCTTCCTTCGCTGAAAAGGATTTTAAGGTATGTCTTTACCAAATCGTGCATTTTTTAATTTTTTTTTATTTTTATTCTACTGTCCTTTTTGGGCACCGTTACACTCCTTACTCAAGTATTTTTTTATTTGTATTCCATTATTATTATTGAGGTATTTGTATGTTCCAACTACATATTTGCACCCATTATTTTGTTTGAGGACATGGTCTATACTTGCGAATTATCTTGAGCTGAGATGTTATTGCATACACCTGTTGGTGTTTCGAAGTGTTTTTAATCGCGGTTATCTGGGTTTGTTTTTGTTTTCCATTATAAAGTTTTTGGGGTTTTTTGCTTGTGTGGTCCTCATTTTTGCATATACTTTGTTTTCCATTGCTTGTATTCTACATGCTTGACTGGCATTACATACATATCAAGGGTATGTTTCCACGTGGCTCATTGGCTGCACTTTGGACGCAGCTCCACCCAAAGTGCTGCCCCCTTTTGTACGCACGGTTTGAACCCATAGTGGAGCTGGGATTTCATAAAATCCCCTCCACTATGCTGTAACATCTGGATGCTGCGGATTCAACGCTGCGGCTGTACACAGCGTCGAATCCGCAGCGTTTACTGACCGTTGAAACATACCCTAATAATTGTGCCCACCGCAATTTATCACGCCCTCAAAATGAGTTTGTGGCTGAATCCGCTGAGGCTACTTGGCGACTTTTGCCACAACAACTATCATTCGCCGAAAGTTCGCTAGGTGTCACTGCTAGTGCATCAACTTTTAGGGTACTCAACAAGCAAATCACATTAAAGAAGTATTTCCATCTGATTTCCAGAAGCATTTCCACTGACTTTTACTATAGGATTGAATTTTAAATTCTGTATACGAGTTGCTGCTACTTACATTATATGTATTGTTTTCCTGTGCAGATACGGGAGAGTATATACAGCTGACCCATATCATGCCCTGGCCCCTGCTACCAGTTACGGAGTGGGAGCTGTGGTAAGTAAAACATAATGTTTTAAACTTTTTTACTTAGAAAATCAATATATTAGGAATGAAAGGGACTGTTGAATAGTCTTCACATTTTTTTCCCAAGTAAGTCAGTATCTGTGGATGCAGTGGGCTCTGGAGCCTGTCTTTATATATGCTAAGCAGTTTGAAGACTCCCAAGAGGATCATACACCAAATGTTCATGTAGAACTGGCCACACTGTTGTTGTGGCTGCAGAACAGGATTTTTTTAAATCTTCCACTGCCATTGTGGAGATATTGGCAATCAAATATTTGGCACCTAGTAAGTTTTCACTCTTGTGTACTTTTGCCTTCTGTATGATACTGACCAATCCTAAGCGAGCAGCAATATAGAAGGGCAGAAGGACCCATGATGTCATCAAGGTTATATTACCGGAGTCCACAGGTCCTACCAACCAGAGTGTGCAGCCAAAATGAGCACTGAAGATTTATTGCACAGAAGTGTGGGACTATTAACTTGAGTTAATGAGTCCACACTTCTGTTGTGTAATATACCTTCAGTCAGGCAACATGGTGGCTCAGTGGTTAGCACTATTGCTTTACAGCACTGAGGTCCTGAGTTCAAATACCACAAAGGACAACATCTGCAAGGAGTTTGCTTGGGTTTTCTCCAGGGTACTTCAGCTTCCTCCCACATTCCAAGGTACACTGATAGGGATTCTAGATTGTGAGCCCCAATGGGGAGATATTAATAAAATCTGTACAGCACTGTGGAATATGATGGCGATGTATAAGTAAGCATGATAAAAATGATCTAATAACTTTAGTCAAGACCAAGTGAGTTAGCGCATTAGGTGCCAAGTATTTCATTGCTAATTTATCCACAGTTGAGAGTTGAAATTAAACTAAATGAATTCCGCTCTACAGCTATTATCACATACTGTGTTCAATTCAACATGAAAAGATTGAGGCTAAGTTCACACGTTGCGGAATTGCCGCGGAAATTTCCGCGGCAATCCCGCACTTCTCCCGCGGGAAATACGCACGTTTTTTGTATGCGTATTCCCGCCAGAATAATAGCGTTTTGCAAGCGTAATTAGCTTGCAGAATGCTAGCGTTTTCCTAGCGATCTGTAGCATCGCTTGGAAAACTGATTGACAGGTTGGTCACACGAGTCAAACATAGTGTTTGACACGTGTGACCAACTTTTTACTATTGATGCCGCCTATGTCGCATCAATAGTAAAAAGATCTAATGTAAAAATAATAAAAAAAATAATAAATAATGATAATCTCACCTTCCGGCGGCCCCCGCAGCTTTCCCGCCTTCAGCGACGCTCCCGGCAACTTCCGGTCCCAAGGATGCATTGCGACAAATCACACCGATGACGTAGCATCACGCGAGACCGCTACGCCATCTGGGTGATTCTCGCAAAGGACTCTTGGGACCGGGAGTTGCCGGGAGCGTCGATGAAGGCGGGAAGTCTGCGGGGGCCGCCGGAAGGTGAGAATATCATTATTTATTATTTTAATTATTGTTTTACCAGGGATATGGTACCCAGGGTCTGGAGGAGAGTTTACTCTCCTCCAGACCCTGGGTACCACCGCACATGAACCGCTTACATTCCGCAAAATTAATGAACATGTTGCTGTTTTTTTCGCGGAAAAAAACGCAACATGTGGCCAAAACATGCGGAATCAATTAACATGTATAGGATGCTTAATGCTTGCGTTTTTTCGCGTTTTTACCACGGAAAAAACGCAAAAAAAACGCAAATATTCCTGAACGTGTGCACTTAGCCTGAAAGGTTCTCTTTATTGCACCTAGTATTACGGTCGAAGGCAATGCTTACATGTTTTGTATACTGTTCAAGCTTATGCCAGGTTTTACTCTTTTATAATGAAACTTGTCAGTAGATTCACACTGCCCAAATTATGGGCAGCATGTAATCAAGCCTGGCTGCACAATCGCTACCAGGTATATTTAGTTTCAAGATCCATAGAATCCTGGTTGTAGACTAGTCTGGTGCTGCCCTAGCGCTTTCTTCCTGCACCACTCTAGTTGATTGACAGGTCTTCTGCCAACTTAGAGTCGGTACCACACTAGTCTTCTCTTTGCGTATTGTCCCCGGCCAGTAAAATATCAATATTTGCAGATGATACAAAACTATGTAAAGCAGTCAATACAAGAGAAGATAGTATTCTGCTACAGATTGATCTGAGTAAGTTGGAAACTTGGGCCGAAAAGTGGCAGATGCGGTTAAACAATGATAAATGTAAGGGTATACACATGGGAAGAAGGAATCAATATCACCATTACACACTGAACGGGAAACCACTGGGTAAATCTGGCATGGAGAAGGACTTGGGGATCCTAGGTAATGATAAACTTACCTGGAGCAGCCAGTGCCAGGCAGCGGCTGCCAAGGCAAACAGGATCATGGGGTGCATTAAGAGGTCCTGATACCCATGATGAAAGCGTTGTACTGCCTCTGTACTAATCCATGGTTAGACCGCACATGGAGTACTGTGTACAGTTTTGGGCACCGGTGCACAGGAAGGATATAATGGAATTGGAGCGAGTACAAAGGAGGGCAACAAAATTAATAAAGGGGATGGAGGAACTACAATACCCAGAGAGATTAGCAAAGTTAGGATTATTTAGTCTAGAAAAAAGACGACTGAGGGGTGATCTAATAACCATGTATAAGTATATAAGGGGACAATACAAATATCTCTCCGAGGATTTGTTTATTCCAAGGAAGGTGATGGTCACAAGGGGGCATTCTCTGTGTCTGGAGGAGAGAAGGTTTTTCCACCAACATAGAAGAGGATTCTTTACTGTTAGGGCAGTGAGAATCTGGAATTCCTTGCATGAGGAGGTGTGATGGCAAACTCAGTCGAGGGGTTCAAGAGAGGCCTGGATGTCTTCCTGGAGCGTAACATTATTGTATCTTACAGTTATTAGGTTCTTTAGAAGGACATAGCTCTGGTGATTTATTCTGACAGAATATAGGCTGAACAGGATGGACAAATGTCTTTTTTTCGGCCTTGCTAACTATGTTACTATGTTATGTTAGCTCTTCCTGCTGATTTCTCTGACCAAATACTCAGTGTGTGAACGTGGCCTAAGGCTGACTATACTTAAGCTTAGGGCCTATCCCTTTTTTTTTCCTTGAGGCATTGTTTCCAATTGCTAAAGGCACTTTGTATGCTGCTCCATAATGAAACCTATCCATACATAGTGGACCAATAGCATACTAGCTTGAGCGCTTTGACTTTGTGCTTTGTTTGACTTCCCTTATTATATGTCTATGACCAGTACAGTCTAGTTATGATCCCAAAGGCATAGAGGCCAACCAAAACTGTTATTTATACATTTTAAAATAAACAAATGGTAACCAATATGTACAAACACAAGTCAAAACTGAAGAGGGACACAAGAACTATATGTGTACTATGGAGAAAAGGTCAGTAAGCTTTATAAATGTACCCAGATGATGATAGAATGTGCTTGTGAACCTTACATGGAGATGGACACTAATCGAATTTACAAAAGCTTTTTAATCTTTTACGCTTTGCACAAAGACAAATCTGTGGTGGTGTAAGAGTGGGCCTTAAACATTTGAAAGCACAAAGGCATGGCCATCGATTATTACGGGCCTGACAGAGGGAACATGAGTACACAGGGACCTGAGAATTTAAGTTTATGGCAAATATATCTATGAACTAAAACAATTCCTTAATATACTTTTTAAACTGGCTTTCCAGTTTTCTTATTTCCTTTTGAATATTGGGCTTCTTCTACATGAAAATATGAAGCTCAACTGGTGCTCTCCCTCCTCCTCTAGGAACACCACTTTGACTCTAATCTAGTGATGAGTGAAAATGCTTGGATAAGGCTACTTTCACACTAGCGTTTTACTGACCTGCATCGGTCTGCACGCGGCCGCCTCTAAGCTCCGCCCACGGCCGTGCCTCCTCCCGGTCGCTCCGCCTATGGGCACATGAAGCTGCATGCGACTTGCGTACCCTATTTTTAGCATTGGGTACGCAGGCCGTGCGCAGGTATGCGTTTGCCGGCGCATGCGTCCTTTTGACGGTGCGCCGACCTGCGCCAAATGCACCGTGTTGCATTTTGGTGTGCTCGGCACACCGTCAAAAGGACTTGTGCGCCGGCAAACGCATACCTGCACACGGCCTGCGTACCCAATGTTAAAGATAGGGTACGCAGGTCGCATGCAGCATCATGCGCCCATAGGCGGAGCAGCCAGGGGCGGAGCTTAGCGGCGGCCGTGCGCAGACCGACGCAGGTCAGTGAAACGCTAGTGTGAAAGTAGCCTTAGGCGTTATCAAAGCATGCTCATGTACTAACAGAGTGTTATTGGCATGTTCGAAAAATAATGTTTGTGCCCCAGCGGCTGCATGTCTCGCGGCTGTCTAACACTGCATCACATGCAGGGATTGTCTAACAGACAGACAATCCCTGCGTGTGTTGCAGCTGTCTAACAACCGTGAGACATGCAACCGCAGGAAATGGAACATATTTATCGAGCACGCCAAAAACACTGTTAGTACACGAGCATGCTCTGATGACGCCTTATCCGAGCATGTTCACTCATCACTACTTTACTCCCATCTTTGACTGGCTGCAGCAGTCACAGTGACCTCACTTCTTTCAATATGCTGAGTGACAATGGCAAGGAGTTTAGATAAAAAAAACCAGAATTAAGATTCAAAAAATTGAACCAATGGGGTACACTCCAAAAATGATTATAAGCAAAAAGACCAACGGAGCCAAATTACCCAATAATATAAAAATTGTATATTTATTACAAATAAGTAAAATTTATATTTCCAACAATATGTAACTACAAAAAGTACAATTTTAGTACATAAAAGTGAAGGTCACAAACACAAAGCCAATTCATGACATGCTAACCTAATATATGACTGGGGCATATATATAAAAAGCGTTTCGCGTGGGCTTTCTCAAGGGGCTGTGCCCACGCGAAACGCGCGTCGGGGCCGCCTTTTCTGACTGCTCTCCAGGACGTATTTTGGGTGAGACTCTTCTACTTATTATCGCTACTTAGGCCTGTGTTAGAGTATACTTAACGGTGATTCAGCACTTTATAAGTGGCATTGGTTTACATGTTATGTGAGTTTATATGCCCCAGTCATATATTAGGTTAGCATGTCATGAATTGGCTTTGTGTTTGTGACCTTCACTTTTATGTACTAAAATTGTACTTTTTGTAGTTACATATTGTTGGAAATATAAATTTTACTTATTTGTAATAATATACAATTTTTATATTATTGGGTAATTTGGCTCCGTTGGTCTTTTTGCTTATAATGGCAAGGAGTTTGTAGCTGTCCCATTCGAAAGACTGGAGAAACGGCAAGAGGCTTCAACAGAGCAGGGGCAGATGAATAACCACTAAGTTTTACACCTGGAGCAAGCCCATAAACATGTAAAACTTTTTCTCTGGGAAATCCCTTTTAACTCTACATTGTGCTTTTTCACTACTAATTTTAATAACAGCAAGCATAAAAGTTTCCTTTTTTAGAGAGTCAAGTGACAACCAGGAGATGAAGGAATACCACCTAGCTGCTTGACTGTAAAGATGGGTTTAAAGGCAATCTGTCACCCCCCCCCCCCGCTCCCGGGACGTATATGACCTGTTAATATGGACATACAGGAGATAGAAATGTTACCCTAGTCCTGCCTGTCTGCCTCATATTAGTAGTCTTGTTGAGAAATCTTAGTTTCTTTCTTTATGCTAATGATTTCTTCCAAGCTCCGGGGCGTGTAGTGCCTGGAAGAAATCTCTGCCTCCTGTCTTTTTTATAATACTACCCTCCCCCCATGCACGTCAGTTGTGGCCCCGGAAGCCTGCGCCCTGCAGTCCCTCCACAATACATAACTTTTTCTCCCTTCTATAGTCACTGCATTCCGGGATCTTCTGCGCAGGCGAGTCACTGTGACATCCAGCGTGTGCGACGATAAGTTGCTCTTCCCACTTCCTCCCTGCATAGTTATCGCTAGGAGCCATGGCGATGACTATGCAGGGAGGAAGCGGAGAGAGCATCTTATCGCGTGCACTGGAGCGGAAGTCACCTCAGAAGATTCCTGAATACACAGCCCATCGAAGGGAGAAAACGGTGCGGATTGTGAAGGGGAGTGCAGGGCGCAGGCGTGGGATTTCGGCGCCACAACTGATGTGCATGGGACGGAGATGATATAATGAAGGCAAGAGGCAGGTATTTCTTGTGCCCCAGAGCCTGGAAGAAATCATTAACATAAGGAAAGATTATTTTCTAACGTTTCTTAAAAAGATCGCTAATATGAGGCATACAGGTAGGACTAGTGTAACACTTCTATTACCTGTATGCCCATATTAATAGGTCATGTACGTCTCAGAGGGTGACAGATTCCCTTTAAAAACTCATCCATTTTGCTGTTATATGTTGCAATTTTTTCCATTCTCAAATCTGCCATGTGTGAATATACCCTTAATCCCCCTCAGTGTGAACACAAGCCACCCAAAGGAGGTCTTTTATATTTAGTGCCCAGGACACTCTGTTGCGTGGCTGCTATGTTCTGTTTTGGGTAACTATTCTAGTGGTCTCATGGCTGGACATGAGTCAGCACAATTTTGTAATGTAAAGTAAAGACATATGTCACTGCTGAGATTTCATATGGCTATCATTGAAAGACCTGAGGCAGGTGGAGGGGCCGGGAATCACAGCCCGGGAGGAAAAGACCCAGTGCTCGGTGTAGCCCCTGTTCATCAAAATCTAATTTGTAAAAAACTGCAAATGGTGACTAAAGAAGAACCATAAAGCGGATTTCTTCACCAAATGTACCAATGCAATCAGCATTACAGCGCCTTCACAGTTATGTCTTTACTTTACATTACAAAGTTGTGCTGACAAGTTCTATTTTAAAGGGGTTGACAGGTCCAAATCGATAATTCTGCAGTCACACTGTGTGATGGCAGACTTATGAATTCCCCCAATGCAGGCACTTTGTGCTGCGGGGATTTGCCGGTTTCAGAGCCAGGACTGAAGTGTATGTACGAGTTATACATACTCCTGGCCAGGGCCGGTCGAGTGGGTTTAGTCTCACTGCATACGCCGCTCCCCGTCTGGTGACGCCGCCGTGTAGTATGTGCACTGGGGGAAATTCATAAGTCTGCAGTCACACACTGAGTTCAGACTTATTGATTTGGACTGGACAACCCCTTTAAGTAATCTCAGCACTTCACTAGTAGCTCCATAAGAGGTTATTCACTTGACTGTGGAAAGAGGATGTACATGGGTATACAGCTGAAACATGTATGCATTTTTAAGCCAGCATTTGTGGAAACCCATCAAGTAAGATTAAACTGCAATAATTTTTATTTTTCGAAATGAAAATAACATATTTTGCGAAGTGCTGGAGGCATTGTATTGCATTAGCAATGTTATGCACCCCCATTGACTTTCGGGTTACATGTCATGCTGAATTCTAAGTAAATGTGTTTGTGCAGCGATCTGGAACCGTATTCCACACATATATTGCATTTGTTCTTTATCTCCTGCTTTGGGTACAAACGTTCACAGTGCCAAACAAACGTGCTTGTCCGGACAGTGGTTTCCAGTAATCATTACACCAATAACACCTTTCTGCACTTGTACAGAACACTGTAGCCATTTTCAAGAAGGGATCACCAAAATGGACATAGTTATGTCTATTGGATGATATGGGTACCAGAGCAGCTATAAATGATAAATCTTTCTGCAGGTGTAATGGCTGCTAAATGCAGCTATCGTGCCACTGCAGCAGAGGAGATCGGAGCTGCCTCTCTACTTTGTCTCTCATTAGAAAACGTGACACAAGTGACCAGCCATGTGTTGTCTACCAACATTTACTGCCAACTGCTCAGAATTTATACCAAACATTGGGGCGCGTTGTCATTTCTCCAGTTTTGTGGGGTGATCAATCTGCACTATTTACAGCCTGCCCCGTAACTATAAAATCGAGGAAAGTGATATCCATCTGTTACAGCTGACTTAATGTATTACTTGAAACACATTGTATGGCTGATAATTTACTCTATGGACCCCAACATGGTTTCTATTGTCTGCTGAGCTCCTATGCTGGCAGATCACAAACGGGTTAACTGGCTTAGTGCCCCAAAGCCCCTCCTTATCATACTCTAGCTTGTCATACAATGCCCCTGTGAACCAGAAAACCTCAGTTCTGTCATTACCCTGCTTCATCTTGATGACGCATCCTATGTCATGTACACAGCACCCCCACACTCGCTCCTCTGCAAGAGTACTTTGGTCTACCCTCAGCAAGGTATAGCGTAGTCCTGTAAAAAGCATGTGCCGGGAAGAGACAGATGACCTGGAAAGTAAAGCTGGTACATGCACATTACGGTACTTAGCAACTCCTGCGATGATACCTATCGAACTGGACCATGCTGAATGGGGGGGTTATAAAAGCCATATTTGGGGGTTTTGCAGAGGAGGTTGGGGACTTTTGCAGCAGTCCAGCAACCTATATATGAGGCATTAAAGGTGGTGGCTTTAGTTTCTATTGGGAAAACCTGGTAACAGGTACCCTTTAAAGGGAGTCTGTCACCCCCCAAAATGCATTTTTAATTGGCTGTACATGTAGTATACGATTTGGCCCCTATAACAAACCTTTGAGAAGAATCCTAAGCAGTGCACCGGTTACTGGTACAGTACCTGAGAAAATGCCTTTTTATTTATATGCAAATGAGGAGGCTTTGTTGCACCATTGACCTTTATCATTTGCATATTTGAGCCCTGCCTTTGCCGTTGACAGCGCTTGCTTCCCAGAGGGAGCGCTGTTTAAATGCTGCCAGCAAATGTGCCGCCGGGCGTGTTCTCCTCCTTGTCTCCCTTCTTCTGACGCTGCTCTCTGCACTTTCAAATGTATTGTACGAACAGTGTCAGAGGAATGGAAATGGCAAGAAGACCCCTGCACGTATGGGAAGCGAGCACTGCCAGTCAAAATCGAGGAATGGGCCCCAACTTGCAAATGAAGAGGTATAACCGTGCACCAAACTCTTGGCCATGTTAAGGGTGCACCAAAGTCTCCTTATCATGAACAGTAACGGATACACTGCTAATATGGTTGTTATAGGGGCGAAGTCCTCTACAACTCTGTATAGCCCATTTAAAATGCAGTTGGATGTGATGGACACCTTTTTAAATCTGTCTTTATTCCTCTGTCGTAAAAAATAGAGACCCTCATGCAGCAGTAGACCCGATAATCGCTGCTCCTTCGCATAGTCTCTATCGCATGGCCAATCATAGTAGCATAGCAGCCTCCTCCACATCCTGACCATTACTCTGCTGACTGTGCCATCCCACGCCTCCATTACTGGGATCGTCCTTTTATTACTGTGATAACTTCAAGAACGCTTGAGTTAAAAATCCAGCACTTCCATAATATCCAAAGTTTATTAATTTCTAAGTGGATTGACCTTTAATACACAGAATCATTGTTGTAAAAGAAATGTCACGTTGCGAAATACACTAGTTCTTCGTCACAGCGTAACAATCGCGTTCACACTAATTAAAAGAACTGTTAGCATGATTTCACACACCGAACTACTTAAATGTGTATGTAGCGCTTTCAAAGACCAGTCCAACAATATTTTTACATGACCAGTCTGTTCCTCCATTGTTGATAAATCTGCTTTTGAATTGATAAGCACATGAGGCTGTAGATCTGAAGACTTTGTCACTCCAGCTCTATTCCCCACTCAGTGCTGCCTCTTTGCGCTTGACTACTACTCACTTGCCTGGGTGTCGCACTTTGCAGGGAATAGAGCTTTTCAGCCCCATTTACATATCAATTTGAATTCTGATTTCTCAAATTCAGTATTTCTGAGGGATGGAATCCTGCCTACAGATTCCCTTTACAGTATGAGGAGTTGACACCCTATATATATTTAACTCATTTGACATATATATGCTCATAAATTATCTTCAAGATACCCAAATTAGACAGTGTTCTGACAGCCATATTGGAAATCTAGTCGTGATTGCAATTTGCGTACTTGACTGGCTGTGTTCTCATCCGCATTGTGAATGTGTGCAGGATACCTTTTTCCCTTATTAATATGGTCTGTAGACCAAAATAGTGCTTCCGTCGTCAACATATGTTAAAGAGCTCATGTAATTTTTGGAACTTGGCGCACAGGTTCACATCAGAAGAAGAAAGCTGAATGTAGATCAAGGAATTGCTGGTAAAACTTCACAATCCCAATATCAATCAGGTATGACATTTGGCTCCTGCTACATAATGGTCATTTTAAGTGTCCAAGCTGTAAGAATCAAAATTAACAGTTAAGAGCTAAATCAAAAATTTTGTGTATGATTTTTCTAGAGTCAGAGAATGTTTGTTTATATATCGGACTGGACCATAACATAGGAAATGAATAAACCACATATCCAAAACACTGGTAAACAGAAAATGCACGAAAGTTAATCTGGCAGCAAGTATTAGTACCCTCAAATGATTTGTACTAGAAGGAAGGTGCCATCCTAAAAATATATATGGTATATTTTTCAACAATTGAAACTGATAACTTGCATTACAAGAGTAAAAATAGGCAGGATCTGGTCACGTGTGCAATGTCTTTCTTCCCCTCCCCTTCTTGGTGTTTGATCCTAAACTGCAGCCTCCCTTATCCTTTTGCACAGTGAGGATCTATTTTGTTGGTGACTGCAAAGTGATGAGATGTGGAAAGTCAGATGACGGCTGGCAGTGCCAATGCTTTTAGTTGGTGCTGCACACTATATAATACACATGATTTGGCGAGCAGTGTATCACATGCTGTGATGAGATATGCGGAGTGTAATACTAAGATTTGATTCAAGCCTCAGTATAGTGTATCATATGATGGAGATTAGATATAGAGCTGATCGGAGTGTATCACTCAGGATGGAATTGGATACGCAGTATCTAATGTATGTAATGTGTGACCCCACTTGTCCACTTCTATGGGAGCAATGGTGTGATGTGTGAAACCATTCCATCCATTTCTTTGGGAGCAGCGGTGTAATATGATTGCCATTAGATACACGGCTCTGGACGTACCACACATGATGGCATTAGATCTTTCTCTGCACAGTCCCTCATCATCATTAACACTTACTGCACATCCCCTCATCATTATCCTTTTCACAGCACAGCCCCTGATAATCATCACCGCCTTCTCTGCACAGCCTTTCATCTTCACCCACCAGTATGCACCCCACAGAAGTAGCATCCATTTCTCTGGCAAAAGAGACAAGCCTTTTATGTTCTTATTCCTCTGTAGTGGTTTCCGTCTTGGAATTCTGCCATGCAGGCCATTTTTGCCCAGTCTTTTTTAGGGCTCATATTCATCTGCAAGGAAAACTGAGAAGTGTAATCCTATAAAAACTTGTATTCCAAATGGATCAATGTTATGCTATGAGTCTCTTCTCAACAGCGATGTTTTTTCTCAGCTGAAATCGGTCTGAGGAACAAATCGCAGCATGCTGGGATTGTCCTTGTATCTCGGACGAGACTTGCCAATGCATATCAATGGGAAAAAAATTGCATGGCACTCGGACCATGCAAGTGCTGTCCGATGTTTACACACCGATTTGTCCTTTGAAAAGCCAGCAATTCATCTGCGTACAGTAAAATCACAGCATGATGCAACAAAGTAGAATAGATAAATACACATAGAATTGATGGATATAAAGATATCAGTCACATATGACTAGTACAGAGCTTGTGTAGTTTACTGTGCATGTATTTTTTTACATACTAAATTATTTTCTGAAAAAATTTGCTTGGGATCCCGCAACATTTTATTAACCAGCAAAGAGAAAGCAGACAGCTGGAGGCAGATGTTTATAGCCTGAGACGGGGTAATACCCATGAAGCTTTCCATGCTATTAATATCCGTTCACAGCTGTATACTTAGCCTTTACTGGCTTTTAAAATGGGGGACTCAAAAAAAAAAAAATTACATAGGGTCCCACTATATTTAATAACCAGCAAAGGCTAGGCAGACCGCTGCGGGCTGATATTAATAGCCTAGGAAGAGGCCATGGATATTGGGCCCCTCCCAGACTAAAAACATCAGCTCTCAGTCGCCCCAGAAATGGCACATCCATAAGGTGCGCCAAATCTGGCACTTAGCCTGGCTCTTCCCACTTGCCCTGGTGTGGTGTCAAGTGGAGTGATAGTTGGGGGGGGGGGGGTGTTGTCACCTTTTTATTGTCAGGTGACATCAAACACAGAGATTAGTAATGGAGAGGCTCTATAAGACACCCCATTTACTAACCCCATAGTGATATTGTATACAAAAAAACACAGCCTGAATAAAGTACTTTAAATGAAAGAATGACAGACTCCTTTAATGAATCTAAATTAAATCATACTCAAGTCATAGCCCAGTCCACTAAAGCAAATGTCCCCTGTAACTGAATTAAAATATTAACAGGGAAAAAATGTAGGAAATAGTCAGCTCACCACTGAGTAGAGTCCTCATTAGGCAGCTAGCACTCAGCACGGTTCCATGGAAGCAAACGTCTAGAGCAACAGGAAGGAAAAGACCAGCGAGAAAATAGCTGTCTAAAAAAATAACTTTTAATCCATTATTTAAAACATGGACAGCACAAAATTGTCGGCCAGAAAAAACACCTTGTAGTTAGATCAACGCGTTTCGACTCTGCAGTCTTCGTCAAGATCTGTTCACTAGATGTAACATTCATAATTATATACAAGGAAGTTAAACATGATTCGTCTAACAATTAACATAATTTAAATAATTACTAAAGACATAAAACAAAGAAAAAATTATATAGAAATAAAAACAGAAAAAATGAAATAAGGAAAACAAGTCAAAATGCAAAGGAAAAGAGGAGAAAATATATATAATGTTCCAAATCAATTATAATATTTGATCAAATCTTGTTTATTATTCAAACTAAGCGGTGTTCTCATATTCAGTGTAAAAATCTAAAATGATTCTCTTACTCAGTAATTTACGTTTATGATTACCACCTCGAAGAGGTTTGTAGACTTTTTCAATGGCATTGAATCTAAAGGAATTAACCCTACTCTTATGGTGTATTGCAAAATGCTTGGAGACCGCAGATAGTGTAACTGCATTGGGGTTAACCGCATCTGCTAAATATCTTCTAATGCGTACTTTGAGAGGACATGTAGTACATGTACTGTAGTTTACAAGAGATACATTCTATCTGGTAAATTGCGTAAGATGAGTTGCTATTAATGAAATCATTAATATGAAAGACGGTGGAGTCCTGAGCTGAAAATTTTTTTTTCGTGTTTCGTGCATAATTGCAAGCTTTGCATATATCGTCTCCACACTTGTAAAAACCTTTTAAGTGAAGCCAGTTATTACGAGGAGAGGATGTATCGGAATCAATGAAAACACTGGGAGATAAAATAGAGCCCAGAGTAGGGGCTTTTTTTGGAACAAACCGCACAGAATTTTTTAATACCTCCCTGAGTTTTTTGTCCTGGTTCAAAAGGATCAAATACTTCCTGATAATACTCACTATCTTATTGAATTGAAAACTATAATTGGTTGTGAAAGTGACCCCTGAAAAACAAGAAATATCATTTAGTTCTTGATTTTTTTTATTTTTTAAAAGATTATGCCTATCCATTTTAATCACCTTATTTCTAGCTAGATTTAAATCTTTCTCAAAATAACCCCTCTGTATTCATTTTATACAAGGTTTTTTGGATTCATCTAAGAAGGTAGAAAAGTTACTACAGTTAGTCTTAACGTAATCAATTCACCATAGGGAATGTTTAGGATGACAAGAACTCGCCATTAAAGTATAATTACCAGCTGTGGGTTTATATAGTAGGGTGAAATAATCATTGAATGGCTAGTGTGGTCCGCAGATAGTGTAAGGTCCAAAAAATTAATCGACAAATTATGGAAATATGTAAATTTCAGATTGAAATGATCATGATTAATATAACCAACAAATTCGATGGCCTCTCCTGTGTGCCCCCCCCACACCAGGAGGAGGTCATCAATATAACAGCCATACCATATAATCCAATCACTGTAGGGATTATCATCATTGTACAGAAACAGCTCTTCCCAATGTGCCATAACAATGTTAGCTAAAGATGGGGAGAACTTAACTCCCATGCTAACCCCGCTTTTCTGTAAAAAAAAAGTTGTCAAATCTGAAATTATGGGATAGCAAAAAATTTACCGCTAACAAAATAAAATCGCATGTGGCAGTATCATAAAGACCATATTTGTCCAAAAAGGACAAACTTTGAAGAGCTATATTATGAGGAATGGAGGGGTAAAGCCCCACAACGTCACAGGAGAGCCAAGAAAAATGAGTATGCCAAGTGTAATTATTAAAGATGGTAGTTACAAACTTGGAATCTCTAATATAGCCGGGATGAACCTGTACAAGTGGTTGTAGGTGGAAATCCACCCAAGATCCCAGGCGCTCACCCAAGGAACCAATGCCCGCCACAATGGGCCTCATGGGAGGTGGGAACACATGTTTGTGTACCTTGGGGAGCAAATGGTAGATAGGGACAATGGGATGATCATTAAACAAAAAATCTGAGATTTTTTTGTCAATAACCTGCATGTGTAAACCTTCTTGTAACAAATTAAATAGAATCAAATTAAAGTCATTAGTGGGATCACAAGACATTTGCTCATCTATATCCTTATTGTTCAAATTCAGAAAAAAATTTTTTTTATATAAATTTGCATTCAATAGAACTATTGAGCCACCCTTGTCAGATTCCTTTATAATAAGATCTTTGTTATTTCTAAGATCATATAAAGCTATAAGACAAATTCAGTTGTTTGGAAATATGGTTCTTATCCATTTGAGATTTTAACTCCAACAATTCCCTTTCGATCTTATCCTGAAACACATCTAGAACTGAGGGTTTTGACGGTAATGGATAAAATAATGGGTTTCTGATGGGAAAATTTTCACTGATAGAAATTCTATTCACACATGACTCCTTTTGCAAAGAGCTCAAATGTAACAATGCTTTTTGTTCAGTCAAAGTCCTGAAGGTATCAGAGGACAATTCCTCATTGGAAAATCTGTGTTGAACAGGAGTGTCATCAGACAAAAAATGGCATTTAATAGTCAAATTGCGAGCCAATTTAACGTCCAAAATGGTAGAAAAAACATCAAAATCTTTTGAGGGTGAAAAGCCAAGTCCTTTACTATAAGTAAAGACATTTGATCATCAGAAATAATAAAACTAGATAAATTTATTATTGGTGTTTCTGGTAACGGCGATTTTGGAAACGTGTTTGATATCTGCCTCCTCGGGTGTTTGCGCCCCGCACGTCTTCTCCGTTTTTTGGAGTGCATTTGGCAATGGAATTCCTGTTAGATTGAGGAACAGAGCTGCTAGTAGAAGCACCTGAAGAGTCAGAACAATCATCCGACGTCAAAAAGGTAGACACATCTGAGGAGTCATTCAAGTCATTGAAATTAACCATTGCTGTACAACGTTTGCGTTTTTGGAACGTTTTTTAAGGATAGACTGTGGTTTATTGTGCCAATTATAAACTTTATCTGTAGCATAATCCTGTGTGTCTCTGGTGAATTTTCTCTTTTTCACCTCCATAATATGGTTTTCCAGTTTAGACATGTTCTCCTTCAAACGATCATTCAAACTTTTAAAATCTTTCAAAGTACTACATTCCTCCAATGAATTTTGTAAGTCTTTAATTTCTTTGTTCGAAGTAGTCAACTCAAGATCCTCATATTTAATGATTAGTGCAATAAGCTTCAGCGAACACTGGCCAAGGATAAAATTCCATTAAGATTGAAACGTATCATTGAAGATGGTGGTTGCGGTTTTCTTCAGACGCAGACCCCTAGGAATCATTTTTTTAGATTCATATGTTTTTAATGTGGTTAAATCCCACCATGTGCATAACTCTTTAGCCATTTTATTCTCCAATTGGAACATTAAGTCCTTCAGTCTTGTCAGTTCTTTTGCAACTAGTTGGAGATTCATGATTAAACACCGTAGCTGCTTTGTTCAATCGTGATGAATAATCATCTATTTCACTGAAGCTTTTAGTTACTATATCCATGAGGGAAAAAAGGAGGAATGAGCCACGACAATAATATAAAAAGTGCTTTTTGTGCAATAGATAGATATCACAGTAATGGTGTGCACGATTGGAAAAAGTTTGCAACAAAGTCAAAAGGGAAAAAATGTAGGAAATAGTCAGTTCACCACTGTGTAGAGTGCTCATTAGGCAGCTGGCACTCTGCACGGTTCCATGGAAGCAAACGTCTAGAGCAACAGACGTATATAATTATGAATGTTACATCTGTTGACCAGATCTTGACAAAGACTGCAGAGAAACGCGTTGATCTAACTACAAGGTGTTTTTTCTGCCCGACAATTATGTACTGTCCATGTTTTAAATAATGGATTAAAAGTTATTTTTAGACCATATATTTTCTCGCTTGGCTTTTCCTTCTTGTTGAATTAAAATATTAAACCATAGTCCTCACCTGACCGCCGAGAAGATAATAATACATTTGTCTGGTGATGCGTTTCTCTGCTACATCTGGATGGCAGGCTGCATTGTTCCATGTTGTGACTATACAGCCTACCATCCAGCAGAGCCACTGAGCTGTGTGGCTTACTCAGCTCACCTCACTGAAGTCGCCGCGAGCGTGAGGAAGCTCTCACGGTGTCATCAGAAAGGACCTAGGAGTGTGCAGCCAATAAACTCAGTTCAACTCGGTAACCTCAGTGCAAGCGCCGAGGGAAAAGTTACTGTGTGTATACATGTGTATGTGTATATACATGTGTATGTCTGTGTGTGTGTATGTACTTTATGTATGTATATGTAGATAGATCTCACTTTATCATTTGTTCTAGAATTTCTTTGGCTCACAGCATAATGTCTAGCTCTTGAGGATCTTTTGGTCTACTTCACTTTGTCAGGCAGGTCCTGTTAAAGTGATTCTTGATTGAGAGCAGGTGTGGCAGTAATCAGGCCTGGGTGTGGCTAGGGAAATTGAACTCGCTTCCCAAAGATGTGCCAAACACAGTAAATTTGTATTAATTGGGTGTGATCGGCAATCCCCTTTTTCACACAAGGCCCTGTAGGTTTGGATTTATTTTTTCCTTACTAATAAAGACCTTTATTTAAAAACTATATTTTGTGTTTACTTGTTATCGTTGTCTGTTTGGTGATCTGAAATATTTAAGTGTGACAAACATGCAAAACAATAGGAAACCAGGAAGAGAACAAACACACTTGCACACCACTCTATGTGCCTGCTCAAGAAAAAAAGCTTGAAGAAGATGTTGCCAAGTAAAAAATATCTGTGTGGCCAAAATAGTCATTGCAGCCAGAGATTAATTCATCAAGGTATAATCTCTAAAATGCGGTCACACTTTGTAGGTTTTCTGCTGTTGTGGCACTTAAAGGGCTCTGCAAATGTTGTCCTCAAACAATTCTAGCAACATCCGCTCCAAAAGCTAAATTGAACTACATGTAGGGTTAGAAGATGGACCACATAATTTGATGAGAAATTTCTCCTGATAGTACAAAGTATGCAATTTTTACAAGGGGTAAAAATATTTTATTGAAAAAAATTTTTTTTTTCTTTTCATATCCATATGTTAAAGTTTTGTGAAGTGCCTGTGGGTTAAAAATGTTTACCACACACCTAAACAAATTCCTTGAAGTGTCTAGTTTCCAGAATGGGTCACTTGTGATGGGAGTCTCTGTTGTACAGGCACCTCAGGGTCTCTACAAATGCAACATGGCGTTTCCAATCTATTCCAGAAAAACTAGCTCTGCAAAAATCAAATTGCACCCTTTTATGTCTGAGTCCTTCCATGTTCTCAGACATTAGCTTATCCCCGATGAACATTAAAAATGTGCAATTTTAGTGGGGGGATAATTTTTAAAATTTTCATTCTCCTGTATAGCACCTGATGAGTGATAACATTTCCTGACATTAGTTTTTAATATCTTGAGGGGGTGCAGTTTTTAAAATGTTATCACTTCTGGGGGTTTTGCAATATACAGGACTTTGAAAATTACTTCAAAACTGAATATTTATGCAAATGTTAGAATTTGTAAATTTATTTGGAAAAAAAAATAAAAAATTGCTTCTAAATTTTATCCCTTCTAACATCGTAACAAAATAAAAGGCTGTTTGAAAAATAATGCTAATATAAGGTAGACATATAATAATAATAATTTTATTTCTATAGCGCTGACTTATTCCACAGCACTTTACATTTTAGAGGGAACTTGTATAGACAATAGACCTTACAGCATGACAATAAGCACGTAGATCAAAACAGATACCAAGAGGAATGAGGGCCCTGCTCGCAAGCTTACAATCTGAGGAAAAAGGGGAGACACGAAAGGTGGATTGTAACAATTGCTTTCGTTGTTCAGACCAGCCAAAGTGTAAGAATCGGGTGTTCATGTAATGCTGCATGAATCTGTT
Source organism: Oophaga sylvatica (assembly GCA_033576555.1). Taxonomy (NCBI): domain Eukaryota; kingdom Metazoa; phylum Chordata; class Amphibia; order Anura; family Dendrobatidae; genus Oophaga; species Oophaga sylvatica. Next base: position 28,822,919 of record JARQOD010000009.1, on the reverse strand, counting down.
ATCAGCTTAAGTATGTAACAATACAGACATAGAGGGCTATTAAATGCATTAAGCATGTGAGAACATGATGCGAGGAACCTGGTTTATGGTAAAAGATTTGAATGGGCAACACAGGGATAGTTAGGTTAATGCGTTAGAGCCGGTAGGCCAGTCTGAACAAAGCGGTTTTTAGGGCATGTTTAAAACTGTGGGGATTAATCATATTAACCTGGGTAGTGCATTCCAATGAATTGGTGCAGCACGTGAAAAGTCTTGGAGATGGGAGTGGGAGGTTCTGATTATTGAGGATGTTAACCTCGGGTCAATCGTGGAACAGAGGGCACGGGAAGGGTGGTAGACTGAGACGAGGGAGGAGATGTAGGGTGGTGCTGAGCCATGGAGTGTTTTGTGGTTGAGGGTAATAAGTTTGTACTGGATTCTGGAGTGGATGGGTAACCAGTGTAATGACTGGCACAAGTTAGATGCATCCGTGTAATGATTGGTGAGGAATATGATCCTGGCTGCAGCATTCAAGACAGATTGGAGAGGGGAGAGTTTGGTAAGAGGGAGACCGATTAGTAGAGAGTTACAATAGTCCAGGCGAGAATGAGTAAGAGAAACAAGAGTTTTTGCAGAGTCGAAAGTAAGCAAGGGTCAAATTCTAGAAATGTTTTTGAGGTGCAAATAACAAGAGCGAGCCAGTGATCTGATGTAGGGGGTGAATGAAAGCTTGGAATCAAGTATGACACCAAGACAACGGGCATGATGCTGGGGAGTAATGGCGGAACCACACACGGAGATGGCAATGTTGGGCATAGGTATATTGTAGAGGGAGGAAACACAAGGAGTTCAGTTTTTGACAGGTTCAGTTTCAGATAGAGGGAGGACATGATGTTAGAGAAAGCGGTAAGACAATCACCGGTGTTTTCTAAAAAGGTAGGCGTGATATCAGGAGAAGTGTATAGCTGGGTGTCATCAGCATCGAGATGGTACTGGAAAACAAATCTACTGATTGACCAATAGGGGCAGTATACAAAGAGAAGAGAAATGGCCCTAGAACTGATCCTTGAACTGTAAGGGGAAAATGAGAGACGGAGGAGCCAGCAAAAGATACAGTTAAGGAACGGTCAGAGAGATAGGAGAACCAGGAGAGAACGATGTCCTTGAGGCTGATGAAGCGGAGCATAGTGAGGAGGAGCTGATGACATATGGGAATCGTTTTATTAACTATCTTGAATGCTTATATCCTTAAAATAGATAGTCTTAAAGAAATTGGCAACTTTCAAACTTCAGATTTTTGCCTTTTTTTTAATAAACTTGGCAACAAATTTCATAATTTTCTGTTCTGATCATTATGGGTTCCAGCGGTCAGACACACACCAATCCAGAAATTATCACCTATGTGTAACCTCTTTTAACTGAGTAACCCCTTTACTGGTGCAGAAGAGAGATACAGTTATAGAATATAACAGCAGAGACTGAAGTCACTGCTAAGAAGTTTAGCTCTTGACTGGCAGCGGAGACTAGGAGCAGGCACACAGACAACGTATTTTTGTATATTGATGTTGCAGAGCTGTGTGGGGGACATCATATTGTGTGTAGAAAGCTGTGGGGACAGCATATTGTATGTGGGGAGTATGCTTCTGTGTGTGCGGGGTCTTCATACTGTGTGTGTGATGGAGGGCCGTGAAAGTGGTACTTGTGCAGGGTATTAACACTAATGGTCTTCGCTAATGGCAATGTTTTCTATGAGGGTGCCTATAAAGGACTGGGAGAAGTTAGTATACTAGCTTATAAAATAAAAGTTGACAGTGTGCTGCAGTATGTGTCCTTATTTTTTATCTTTCAAAATTGGGAGGTAGACCATTACTCATGGATTCTTATGAACTGCCCCAAAAGCACATGCTTTAATTGATACATTTTGCTGATTTTGCCAATGTCCCAGCTGACTGGGGCTGTGCAAGAAGCCCTGGTACTAATATATGGTGTAAGTTTCCCATTCTATGGTTGAACAGATCACCATAACATACATGCTGGGAGGGCATATGTGACCAGTAAAGGATCGTTGATCTAATTGACTCGCCACCCCTGCCCTCCTCCCTTGATCAGGGCCACCATGTATATCGGCTTCTGGATACATGGTGGCTTAAATGAATGTTACTATATGCATGATTTGTGTAAGTTCTGACTAGTAGAAGAATGTATTTGTTTTCACCTTTTCCATTTATACATATTGAACATATTGATGTGTATGTGTGTTGTATAATAAAACATTTTGTAGGGTTCCACTTCCAGACTTTTTTTTTTCCTTTTATCAAAATTATAATCCTTATCCAGGTAATCTCGAGCCCCTGCAAAAGATTTGTGTTTAAGCCACAAAATCCTGAAGTCACATTCCCACTTTTTATGCTTTTGGACACCAAGAAAGGCAGACTAGTCAGTGGTGTACATTCACAGTAATGTGATGGCCAGGAGATTTAAAACTGCTATGTATTGTACTATAAATGTTGTGAAAGAGGTTTTATGAAATCTTATCCACATACAACAAAGAAAAGAAAAATTGCAGCATAAAATGACTAGCCTATCAATCAGGCTAAGTTCACACGTTGCGGAATTGCCGCGGAAATTTCCGCGGCAATCTCGCACTTCTCCCGCAGGAAATACGCACGTTTTTTTATGCTGATTCCCGCCAGAATAATAGCGTTTTGCAAGCGTAATTAGCTTGCAGAATGCTAGCGTTTTCCTAGCGATCTGTAGCATCGCTTGGAAAACTGATTGACAGGTTGGTCACACGAGTCAAACATAGTGTTTGACAAGTGTGACCAACTTTTTACTATTGATGCCGCCTATGTCGCATCAATAGTAAAAAGATCTAAATGTAAAAATAATAAAAAAAATAATAAATAATGATATTCTCACCTTCCGGCGGCCCCCGCAGCCTTCCCGCCTTCAGCGACGCTCCCGGCAACTTCCGGTCCCAGGAGTGCTTTGCAACAAATCACACCGATGACGTAGCATCTCGCGAGACCGCTTGCCATCTGGTGATTCTCGCAAAGGACTCTTGGACCGGAAGTTGCCGGAGCGTCGCTGAAGGCGGGAAGGCTGCGGGGCCGCGGGGGCCGCCGGAAGGTGAGAATATCATTATTTTTTATTTTAATTATTGTTTTACCAGGGATATGGTACCCAGGGCCTGGAGGAGAGTCTCCTCTGCTCCAGACCCTGGGTACCATCCGCACATGAACCGCTTTCATTGCCATAGTGGGCATAGCCACATGCGAAAGTAAGCGGTTCAATGCATTCCTATGGCGGCGGAATCACCGCGGTTACGCTAAATTAATGAACATGTTGCTATTTTTTCCGCAAAGCGTTTTTTTTGCGGAAAAAACGCAACATGTGGCCAAACATGCGGAATCAATTAACATGTATAGGATGCTTAATGCTTGCGTTTTATCGCGTTTTTACCGCGGAAAACCGCGAAAAAAACGCAATTATCCTGATCGTGTGCACTTAGCCTCAATGTAAGGTTATTCAGCAGAGATATATATGGAGCTGGTATTCACTGCACTTGCCTAATCCGCTACAATATCCAAACAATTTAGCGCAGATTTTAGCAGTGGCAAAATTTCACATATGTCCCATGTGGATGTACCCTTAAGTGTGTTTCAAGCGTCTCTATTTTCGCTTGTTAGCTCTGCTTCGATCCCCAGCAGCCATCCTTATTTACTCTCTGACCCTCCTGCCAGCTCTCTAGGCTACATTTCACTATGCTGATGGGAGTGAGGTAGCTGGCAATGTGTTGCAGTGATTTTATACATCTTAACATTCCTCTGCTTCCCCTACAGTCGTGGCCAACGTGTTTTGAGACAGACACAAGTTGTTTTTCACAAAGTTTGCTGCTTTGGTATACCATAGAAACATGTGACTAAAAAAAAAAGTTATAAAAAAATGTGTTAAGGGCTTATAATTGTACATAGTTTGTGCAAAGACTCAATATTTACCTGTTGATCTGTTTTTGTTTTTTTTTTCCTTCCACCAAGATTCTGCAGTTTGCCCTCGCTTACTGGTAACAACTTCTGGGCCAAATCATAACTGATGAAACCATTCTTGCCTAACCAGTGCTGATTGAAACCCATTCTTGCCTAACCAGTGCTTGGAGTTTGTCACAAATTCTGTGATTTTGTTTGTCCACCTGCTTTTTTAAATTGATTATAGGTTCTCAGTGTGATTGCGATCATGGGATCAACATGGTGCTCCATCATGTGGGATCGACATGGTGCTCCATCATGTGGGGAAAAAAGCATTGCTCTCACTAAATGACTTCTGGATGGTTGAGAGAAGTTGCTCTTGGAGGTTATTTCTATACAATTCTTTATTCTTTGCAGTATTCTTAGGCTAAATTCTGAGTGACACAAAACAATGCCCCAAAAACTTAAACACGGAGGACCGTGAAATCAGAAGAACCCTATACACAAGAATAAAATCCTCCAATAAATTCATATAAAATGTCATTTTTGTTGAACCATGTCTAAAATTTTTAAAAAGGGATGACAACACACAGAGAAAATGAAAAAACAAGCAAGCATTGAGCAGAAGGATGGATTATGTCTGATGGTAATAACATAACAATCACATGATAATATTTACATAAAGGCTCGCAAAAAAGGTCCCTTAACCCCTTCCCGACCTGTGACAGCATATGCGTCATGAAAGTCTGTGCCAATCCGACCTGTGACGCATATGCTGTCACAGAATGATCGCGTTCCTGTGGGTCGGATGACCGGGGTCACTGAAAGGTCACCTGACCCGCTGGGACAGGAGGCTTTGTGCTTCATCCCAGGTAGGGTGGCTTTGCCCCTCCGTGGCTATGATCGCTCTGATTGGCTGTTGAAAGTGAAACAGCCAATGAGAGCGATAGTAATATTTCACCAATGAATCTTGATGCTGAAATATCATCAGCCATGGCTGGAGACACTAAACTGACCCCCCACAGCGACTGACGGGGGCGATCTGCCACCGACTGACGGGGGCGATCTGCCGTCGACGTCCACATCTGCTCCCCCTCCTCTTCATTCCGCTCCCCCCTCGGTACCTCCTTCGAAGTCCCCGCGTCCCTCGTGCCCGGTCCATGGCTTCCGTCATCTTCCAAAATGGCGGGCGCATGCGCAGTGCGCCCACCGAATAGGCAGGCAGATTCATTCATTCATTAAAAGTACATTTTGATCACTGTGATAGACTCTATCACAGTGATCAAAAAAAAATAGTAAATAACCCCCCTTTATCACCCCCATAGGTAGGGAACAATAATAAAATAAAGAAAATATTTTTATTTTTCCATTAGGGTTAGAATTAGGGTTAAGGTTAGGGTTGCAATTAGAGTTAGGGTTGGAATTAGGTTTAAGATTAGGTTAGGGGTGTGTTGGGGTTAGGGCTGGGATTAGGGTTAGGCTTGTGATTAGGCTTGGGATGGATTAGGGTTAGGGGTGTGTTGGGGTTAGGGTTGGAGTTAGAATTGAGGTTGTTTAGGCACATCAGGGGGTCGCCAAACACGACATGCTGCCACCATTGAATCCAGCTAATTTTGCGTTCAAAAAGTCAAATGGTGATCCCTCCCTTCCAAGCCACAAAGTGTGCCCAAACAGTGGTTTACCCCAACATATGGGGTATCAGCGTACTCAGGAAAAATTGCACAACAACTTTGGCCATCTAATTTCTACTGTTACCGTTGGGAAAATAAAAAAAATTTTGTGGAAAAAAGATTTTTTCACGACTGCGTTATGAACTTCTGTGAAGCACTTGGGGGTTCAAAGTGCTCACCACGCATCTAGATAAGTTCCTTTGGGGGTCTAGTTTCCAAAATGGAATCACTTGTGGGGGTTTCTACTGTTTAGGCACATCAGCGGCTCTCCAAACGCGACATGGCGTCTAGGCAGTTCTGCGTTGAAAAAGTCAAACGGCGCATCTTCCCTTCCAAGCTCTGCCATGCACCCAAACAGTGGCTTACCCCCCACATATGGGGTTTCAGCATACTCAGGACAAATTGCACAATAACTTTTGGGGTCTTGTTACCCTTTGGAAAATAAAAATTGAGGTGAAAAGATCATTTTTGTGGAAAAAATGATTTTTTAATTTACGGCTCTACGTTATAAACTTCTGTGAAGCCCTTGGGGGTTCAAAGTGTTCACAACAGATCTAGATAAGTTCCTTAGGGGGTTTAGTTTCTAAAATGGGGTCACTTGTAGGGGTTTTTCGCTGTTTAGGCACATCAGAGGCACTCCAAACGCGACATGGCGTCCAATCTCGATTCCAGACAATTTTGGTTTGAAAAAGTCAAATGACACTCGTTCCCTTTCGAGCTCTGCCGTGCGCCAAAACAGTGGTTCCCCCCCACATATGGGGTATCGGCGTACTCAGGACAAACTGGACAACTTTTGTGGTCCAATTTCTCCTGTTACCCTTGGGAAAATAAAAAATTGGTGACTAAAAGATCATTTTTGTGGGAAGAAAATAGGATTTTTTTATTTTCATGCCCGGGCATTATAAACTTGTGTGAAGCACTTGGGGTTCAAAGTGCTCACCACAGATCTAGATAAGTTCCTTAGGGGGTCTAGTTTCCAAAATGGGTCACTTGTAGCCACTGTTTAGGCACATCAGGGGCTATCCAAACGCAACATGGCGTCCAATCTCAATTACAGCCAATTTTGGTTTGAAAAAGTCAAATGGCGCTGCTTCTTTTCTGAGCCCTGCCGTGCGCCCAGAGAGTGGTTTTCCCCCACATATGGGGTATCAATGTACTCGGGAGAAATTGCAGAACAACTTTGTCTGTCCATTTTCTTCTTTTACCCTTGTGGAAATAAAAAAAAATTGTTTGTAAAAGATCATTTTTGTGACTAAAAAGTTAATGTTCATTTTTTTCCTTCCACGTTGCTTCAGCTCCTGTGAAGCACCTGAAGGGTTAATAAACGTCTTGAATGTGGTTTTGATCAGCTTGAGGGTGCAGATTTTAGAATGGTGTCACATTTGGGTATTTTCCGACATATAGACCCCTCAAACTGACTTCAAATGTGAGGTGGTCCCTAAAAAGAAAATGGTTTTGTAAATTTTGTTGTAAAAATGAGAAATCGCTGGTCAACTTTTAACCCTTATAACTTCCTAACAAATAAAAATTTTGTTTCCAAAATTGTGCTGATGTAAAGTAGACATGTGGAAAATGTTATTTATTAACCATTTTATGTCACATAATTCTCTGGTTTAACAGAATAAAAATTTGAAAATTGCGAAATTTTCTCCAAATTTCCGGTTTTTTTTTTTTTTTCACAAGTAAACGCAAAAATTATTGACCTAAATTTACCACTAACATAAAGCCCAATATGTCACGAAAAAACAGTCTCAGAATCGCTAGGATCCGTTGAAGCGTTCCTGAGTTATTACCTCATAAAGGGACACTGGTCAGAATTGCAAAAAATGGCCAGGTCATTAAGGTCAAAATAGGCTGGGTCATGAAGGGGTTAATAATAAATAAAACTGGGTTATTCCTGTTTCAATGAGAGACTCCACAGAGTTAATATAAAATAAATGAAGCATGGTATAATAGAAACAAAATCACTTCAGAGCCCAGAAAAAGGAAATTTCTTTGCACATCATAGCTGATCAAAAGGAATGGGAATAATAGATAAAGATAGATGAAAATAACCATTGATTATAAAGTGAACATAGTTACCCAGGGTCCAAACTGCTCCAAGGTACCCCCTGATGCGCGTTTCGAGAATCTCTTCCTCAGAAGGGTGCAACTTTATTTTATATGAACTCTATGGAGTGTCTAATCGGAACAGTAATGACCCAGTTTAGTCCTGCAGGATGTGTTTAAGTCCTTATTCGCTTGCACTTTATATTTTTCTTTGGTCAATATAAGGTACTTTACTTTTATTTTTTTATTAAGGGACCTTTTTTTGCAAGCCTTTATGTAATTATTATCATGTGATTGTTATTACCATCGGACATAATCCATCCTTCTGCTCAATGTTTGCTTGTTTTTTCATTTTCTCTGTGTTGGCATCCCTTTTTAAGCATTTTTAGACATGGTTCAATAAAAATTACATTTTTATATGAATTTATTCAAGGATTTTTTTGTGTGTAGGTTTCTTAAATTGTGAGTGAGTCCACTCCATTGGTTGAAAACCACCTCACAAATGAATGGTCTGAGGATGCGTTACTGTTTGTCTGAAGAAGAAAAGGTGAACACTACCATGAGTCCTTGTCATGCAATCATTCTTCCAGATGTTTCAAACAGTCTAAAGTTGACTTTATTAGTGAAAGCAATTTTTAACCCATTCCTCTTCAGTCCAATCTCAAACCTTCTGGCAGATTCGATTCATTCTTTAATTGATGGTTTTTCTTGGACTGCAGTGGCCTTTTTTTGCTGCTTGACACCAGGCCAACCTCCAAAAGCGTTCAACTCACTGTGTGTAGATGCAAATTGCCTCTTCAAAAAAGAGGACTTGTACTCTATAGCGCCACCTATTGGAAGTAGCGTAGTGTAGATACACTGGCATCTGTCTGCTGCCATTGTTGAGCAAGCTCTGCACTGGTGTTGAACTGATCATGTATCTCAATCCTCTTTAGGATATGGTCCTGGCACTTGTTGGAATTTGTTAGGCTCCCTGAAGCCTTTCAATTTTTCATTAAGATTCAATTGGTGTGATCAGATAAATGTTTGATTTCAGGGCAGTTTTGCATGTCCTTGCCCGTGAAGCCCCTTTAGATGCAATGTTGTAACAGGACGTAAAGAGCAGGAGGTCAGGTGACAACATGTGATATCTCAGGAACACAGCAGAATCTTAAGTGCAAATTGATGATCTTTCTTCATTTTTTTCTTAAGCTTTACAATGCTTTAATAATCTTTTTGCCTAGGAAGCCTTTTTAATGAATTGTTATTCTACCACTTAGGCCAGAGTCACACATTCATGCAAGGCGGTCTGTATTTGGACCACAAAACTGTACTGTATTTCTTTTGCAGATAGATGACTGGTAATACTTTATTTAGTGCAACTTATGCAAATAACTTTAAAAATGCAGTACTATTGTGTATGTAAATGATAAATGCACAAAAACCTGATTTTTTTTTTCTAGATTAACTGAAATATGGTTTTCAACAATTGTTGGGCTGTTTTCCCATGTTACGGCTACACACCAGTCTGCAACAATTTTCAAAAATCTTGGAAAAAATGATGCAATTTTATTGTTGCCTTGGGATAAAAATGCACCAAGACTTCAACATGTGAAATACAGCCTTACAATTGTTCTATGTGAATTAAGAGATTTTTTTGGGCACCTAAACTCAAACTCAAAGATTTCATGTCTTAACTCGATTTTTCGGGAATAACCCTTTATCCCCTAGCCTACAGCTAGGGGAAATGATCTTTCTGCTAGATTAACTACAGGGAGCCCCACAGATGCTGAGATTGGGGATCTCCAGCCCCATCCTAAAAAAAAAAAGTGGAACTGTGCATGCTCAGACTTGGCTTAGTCATTGTTTGTGGGACTGGGAAGTGCAGCTCTCGGCTGTTTCTAGCATTTCCATAGACAATAGAGGTCAGGCTGTGCATGAGCAGAGGTACACCTTTCAGCAAGTGGTTCCATTGTTGGGGTTTCAGAGAACTGATCTTGGGATTGTTGGAAGTCGGAGCCCCATAATTCAGCAAGCTATCTCCTCTCCCATTAATTGGGTATAACTGGTTTGTGGCGTTTTTTTGTTTTAATAATACAGCTTTAATCCACTTCATGAAGCTTACAGGAAAACTTGGGCTGTATTTAAACAATGCAATACTATTGGTATATTGTGGGAACTATGTGGCTGTGCTTCCAAATACTTGCTGTATAGGAGCATATGTCATGCAGCATGTATTGCAATATTGTGTTACCATTATGTTACTATAGACTTCAGGTATAAAAAACTAAAGCATTAAAAAAGTCACTCATGAGTCCCAGAAAATCTTATTAATGTATACCCCCAGAGCTACAATGACCTTGCCCACAAATTTACTGTGCTGGCTGATGGCACAGTTGGCAGATGTGCTGGTCTTGTAACTTTAAAACTTCTGGTTTGAGATTGGGATGATGTAAATCTCTAAAGTTCGACCTTAAAGGGAACCTATCACCTCATTGATCCCTATTTACCTGCAGATATAGAGGTAATCCTCATGTAAATAGTGTATCATTCCTGACTTGCTGGAGAAGGTGCTACATGAAGAAATGGAAGGTTTTTTTTTCTCTCTACAGCTACTTTCTTCCAGTCATCAGTGCAGTGTCTGGGGCTGTTGCTGCTACTGCTGACTATACAGTGGGCGCAGTGCAGTCACTCCCTGTCAGAGCAGGCTGTCCAAGTGATGATAGCGTGCTTATTATGAAGTAAGAGGGGACTGTGTATTACCTCCATGCAATGCCATTATGACTGGAAGTGAGCTGCTGCAGGGAGAATAAAACTTCATTTTCTCCCTGTAGCCACTTGTCCAGTTAGCCCACTACACAGGATTTAAACACTATCCACCTGCAAGTTTAAAGAAGTAGAATTTCTGGAGGTGACTGGTTCCCTTTAGTCACTCAATTTTATAAGATTGTTTTTGATATTGCTTTCTATCTTCCATCTTCATCAAACTAAGTAAAATAACAAAAAAAATCTGTAACTATAACCTTTTACATAACTGCAAATCATCTAATCACTCAAACTTCCCAACTTTATCTCTTAGTGAAATGTGTTTTTTTTTAATTTCTTTTCCTCATTGTACCTCTTCTTGAATTCTAGATCACTGCAGTAACTGGAGGATGGAGTATTTAGGACACATATTTAATTTGTAATGCTTTATGACCTTTCTTCCCCCCTCCCCTCTGCTTCTCTGCTCAGTCTTCGCCTTCTCATTTCCTTACACTCAGTGGTAACTTGGCATGTTAGACCCACCCTTCATATTAGATTCAGCTATAAGTTGGCTGCATATTCTAGTCTTAAGGTTTATTGACATTGCATGAAAAGTGATGAGCTTAGCAAGCACGCCGTGATTGCTGTATTGCAGAAGGTAAAAATGTGTTGGAGGCTGTACTAGGTTCCTTCCATACAGTGCTTACAAATTTAGCAACACACTAGATGCAAGTACATTCATCCGTTGACATCCGTACGTCTTCGGGGTGTGAATTTTGGTTACTCATTCATTATCTCTACATGTAAATCAGAAGACTCAAGTCTGAACCTAATGGGCCATTCTTCACCATTTTCATGTGATCTTGAAATTTGAGATGTAGACTTATATATAAATGACACATGAAATGAATTTTTGTTCTTAGGCTCAATGTCTAGGAAGTTAAGGAATTGTATATTTGTGTTCTGTGTTAAAATTTGGTTTAATATTACTACAGCACTTCACCCTTTCATAACCAGTGTTTAAAAAAATCCAGTAACTTTGCATATGTGGAACTTGTGATCACATTGCTCTGCAGTTGATCATCCTTTCTGTTAATAATCAAACTCACCCAGTTTTAAAAAGTGTGCAAGTTTGTCCATAAACTAAAATTTGTCTTGAAAAAACATGCTATTATATTGTGTATCCATCTGGATGCTCTAGTCAAGCAATAACTTATCTTGTGGTGATATAAAGCTATAACATAAATTAAACACATTGTGTAATAGAGTTGTGGAATCTCTGCTGTATACCAGTTTACAAGGAAAAAAAAGTACCCCTAAAATGTTATCAGAGTTTTAGTAGGGACTACCAGCTGGCATTGGAAGATCTATAGGCCCACCAATGCTCCCTGGGATGAAGGTATTCCAATCTGCTCTCCCAGAGGAAGACTTCCTCATCAATGGCCTCACACCATACCTTCTAACTTCTACAGTACAAAAAGAGGGACAAACCATGTGGCACACATAGCACACCGTGGGAAATTTTGACCACTCTATAAACCAAACCCCAAGCCACACTCCTTTACCATTTCTGTCTACTCTGGCAGTAGGAAATGTCAGACGGGGCATTGGGTGTGAGGGACACTGCATGGTGTAGACCCGTATCTGAGACTGTCCTGCCGTATCTGGGATGGTTAGGACTACTGATGAGCAGATCGATTCAAAGGGACTCTGATGTAGCATCTAGGTCAGTGGCATCTGGAAGCCCCTGAATCTCTTGCTTTCCGACTTCCTCAGTGCAACTTTTGATTAGCCAGGTCTTGTGCAAGGTTATTTGTGCATCAAGATGATCTCTATAACTGATTCTGCTCTTAAAGTAACCAGTTTTTTTTCCTTTGTGTTTTTTTTTTTTTTGTCTCTACATAGCATCCTCCAGAGGGGAAAAAAAACACAAAAACTGTGGAAGTTCAGCAGCTACTTTAGACACACAGTGGGTGGCAGTTTTCATGAAATCGCATCCAATTTGTTTGGACAGTTTGTGGAAAAAAAGCAGCTGAGAAGACTCAGCATTTATGCTACATGTGAACACTGCCTAAATGTCCACGCAAAGTGGATGTGATTTCATGAAAACTTTGCTCTCGGGCATCTAAAAACGCTGTTGTACTGTGCATTTTTGGTTAACTTTTTCACTATAATTAAAAAATCAAAGCTTTTGAGTACTATTAAAATGGCTGCTTTACATCTGCACCACAATGCATCAAATAAGGGGGAAAACACATAAAAGAAACGCAGCAAACACGCAATAATCAAAGATGATTGTTATTGCATCATGTGGTGCAGAAACCTGCGGTAGAAAAATTGCTGCATTTACACTGTGAATATGGCCTCAGCATTAAATTTTTAGCTTATTTTTTTTCTGGGTTTAATGAAGAGAAAAAAATCAATCACACCAACTTTTATGTTTTTTTAAATTAATTAACCGATCACTATAAATATGATCACTGCGAAGTGCAGGATGTTTCGATTACAGGGACACCAAATATGTCCATGATTTGAAATGTTCATTTTACTGCACCGTTTATATACCTCACATTGTGGAACATGTGACACTGCTTGAGAGGTTCCATAGAGAGAGATGAAATGTAGTTGGTGTTGGTGAGTAAAGGATCCTTACTTCACTACTTAATATGTGCTGCTTCCTTTTCTGAAATTGTATACCTTTGATAGGAAGCTTTGACAGTTTGTACATGGACGTTTGTACTGTACCTATACAGGCCGTGCTGCTGTTTTTCTAGATATATGTAATCTATATTAATTTGTATATTTGCTTTCATATACAGTTGTGCTGAAAAGTTTACATATCCCGGCAGAATTTTTGCTTTCTTGGCCTTTTTTCCCGAGAATATGAATGCTAACACCAAAACTTTTTCTCCACTCATGGTTATTGGTTGGGTGAAGCCATTTATTGTTAAACTACTGTGTTTTCTCTTTTTGAATCATAATGACAACCTAAAATATCCAAATCACCCTTGATCAAAAGTTCACATACCCTGGTGATCCAGACAGACTCTTGCATCTTTCATCCAGCCACTGACGTTTCTGTATTGTGAGTCATGGGGAAAGCAAAAGAATTGTCAACGGAAAAGGTAGTTGAACTGTATAAAACCGGAAAGGGATACAAAAAGATATCCAAGGAATTGATAATGCCAGTCAGCAGCGTTCAAACTGTGATTAACAAATAGATAATCAGGGGTAAAACTGTAGCTTGTCCTGCAGAAAACAAGCCCTCATACAAATAACATTATTTTTTAGGGAATATTCTCACCAGCACTGTAGTAAAATGACTTGGTGACTTTGCTATTAGTGTCAGTAAAAAATGAATGAATATACTAAAAATAAAAAAAAATATGGAGTGTGTTTCCAATAGTTTGCATAAGAGAACCAGTATCCTTCCTCTTAATCTATTCTATTATTTCTAAACACTTTTTCGGTGATTACTTTGTATCTCCGTTCATACTCCACACACACAAATGATACACCATTTGAAAGGTAAACTTGCCCCCTTCAGCATGAAAATAGCAAAACAAACCACACATCCACACTACCACAAAGCTGCTTACAGACATCACAAACAAATCCAAACATTTGCCTTGTGGTCTTTCCAGCTTGCCCAAGTGCATACAGTTTAAATATGCAAATTGCCTCTTCAAAAAAAGACTTGTACTCTATAGCACCACCTATTGGAAGTAGCGATCTTACAAGTCACAATCAACCCTTTAACGAGTCTTGTAATATGACGTAGGATAAAAGCCAAATCAGTATCTCCATTTGCAGACATGGTGTTTCGGACTATTGGTCCTCGTCAGTGCAAAGTAGAAGAGATCTGATTTGGCTAGATGAGAGGCTCTGGACTAGGGTCGACTCTAAGGGGTAAGGTTTCTCCTTGTGGAGAGTGACATACCAGCTCTGGCGTGTCGAGGTGAGGAGGCTTTTTCGCCGTGCAATGCTCCTCTGGGAAATTTTATATGCAAATTGCCTCTTCAAAAAAAGAGGACTTGTACTCTATAGCGCCACCTATAGCGCTATAGAGTACAAGTCCTCTTTTTTGAAGATGCAATTTGCATATAAAATTTCCCAGAGGAGCATTGCACAGTGAATAAGCCTCCTTACCTCGACACACCAGTGCTGGTATGTCACTCTCCACAAGGAGAAACCTTACCCCTTAGACCCTAGTACAGTTTAAATATTCATTTTCATAAACCTGCAGAAAGAAACAATGACCTACAAGTGGTACCACAACCACAAAGCTGCTTACAGACATCACAAACAAATCCAAACATTTGCCTTGGGGTCTTTCCAGCTTGCCCAAGTGCTTGCTGAGACTATTTCAGGCAAATTGGAGTATTCCACACTTCACTGCAGGTGAGTTACATATGGAAACACATTTGGAAACATGCACTGCCTATTCATTTCAATCTGCATTTGGAGCACACACCTGACGTTGTTTGGGTTTCGAATTACTTTGCAGGTTGGCTAGGAAGAGGCCTATAAAAAGCAGGCCTCGAGGCAGGCCAACACGAATGAGACGTCATTACCAATCTACATATATATATACCTGTTTGTGTTCATCATCTCATTAAATACATTTACATTTGATCAGCTTGCTTTTTCTGTAATTGCCTGCACCCCGGACCACCAGTGTGCGAAAATGTGGAATTTACAGAATCAAGTAAGGATTTAATCAGCATGAATCCACCTTTTACATACCCGTATTTTTCGGACTATAAGACGCACCCAGGTTTTAGAGGTGGAAAATAGGGAAAAATATATTTGAAGCAAAAAATGTGGTAAAACATAAATAACATACTATTATATGTGGTGTTATTATATATATTAGTATGTTATTATGTTGGAAGTTGGTGCTGCGGGACCAGTGTGGTGTCTGTAAAGTACTATGTGAAGACGCTGGAGGGTGAGTATAAGGCCGGGGTCACACATGCGAGAAATTTGCACGATTTTTGTGCGACTCTCTCGCATGAACACCCAGCACTGCCGCTGGAACTCAGACTGGAGCGTGCGGCTGCATAGAAATACATGCAGCTGCACGCTGAAGAGATTAGACCAAAGCAAAATACCAGAAAATAAAATTCCCAGTATCTTCTATATATAGAAATTAGAGGTAAATATTATCAAGTTAGGTCATTAAAGCGACATTATCATATAAAAAAGGTAAACCTCAAATTCCATGTCAAATCACTGTAATATAGCCTGATGAGAAAAAGGAGCCAAATATCTGCATATAGAAAACATGAGCAGAGGTAAGGGAAACGGTATATAAGAAGGGTATATAAAACAATACAGACCACATTTGAGTGGTCATGAAGTGCAGTAAAAATATGTTGAGGATGATCTGATCCTTCGTATAAGGCTATATAACAAAAAGCTTATTAATGTGTGGAAGGTGGTAGGGGGGATATGCACATACCAATAGGCTTAAGATGAAAAGATAAGGAGCACTGTTTTGGTGACAGTAGGTCGGCTTGTAACATGAACAGGGCTAGGGAAAGTGTTAAAGGAAAGGCATTGTCAAATTTTTAACAATGCCTTTCCTTTGCGTAGAGTTGAATAGGTGGGGAAAGAAAAGGAAAGCGAGAGGACAGCGTAAGATGCATACCATTCGTCATAAGACCTTGGAGGTGACGTATACGCAGTATGTCCTGCGTTCACTGTGGTGGATGAGCAAACATTGACAGCGGTTTATTTATGGCGCTTTCACATGTCCGTTCAGAATAAACCTAATTTATTGTACCGGAAACGACGGCGCCTGTGCACACTGTTGTGCGGTCCAAATCTCGTTCTGACTGCTATGCTTCCGGTGTTCAGACACCTGAAGTGACACCTCAATGCCCCAAGCCTCAGCTTAACACGCTGACATTACTTCTGGCGTTCCTACATCAGAACCGACATGTGAACCTGCAGCGTTTCTTGATCTTGGGCACATACCCTGAATGAATTCATATGCTGCAGATTTAAATGTGCACCAAATCTGCAAGTGAAACATAAGCAACGTGTGCATAAGAGTTAAGGAATCTGTCACTTTGTTGGCATCAGGGAACTCGGTTTGTGACAAACCTGCAACGTGGCTACACGCCCATACTAATGAGTGGGTAAAAATCTGCAGCAAAAAATGCTTCAGAAACTTGCATTTTTGCCGCTGTTTTTCCTGCCAAGAGATGCAGAATTGGTGCAGAAATTTCTGCACCAAATACTAGTAGTAGTGATGAGCTATCGTACTCTGATAGGAGGTTATCCGAGCATGCTCAGGTGCTAATAGGAACTTCAGCATGCTCGAAAAATGGGTTTGAGTCGCCGTAGCTGCATGTCTCACAGCTGTTCAATAGATGCAACCAGGGGTGATTAAGGGTAGCCAGGGCCCCGGCTGTTCAGACTCTGGGCCCCCCGGTCATGTGACGGGGTCATGCGACGGGGTCATCATATACCTGAAACAGATTATTCCAGACTCCTCCACCCCTCGAACTGTCCACAGTCCCACCGCTCTCTGGGAAAAACTCCACTTCTCACCTATCATACATTAACAGTTCCCATCACCAGATCACACATATAGCCAGCAGCTTTTGTTTTGGCCAAAAGATTTTTAAAGCCGCCACCATGACACAGTAGACACTTTTGGCCGGGCTCTACTCTACTGTAACCTATTAAATATTTGTTAAAATATGCAATACAATTTAGATATATTTTTATTTATTTTAAAAATTTTAAAATGACCAATAACACCACATACAAGGGACAAATACCACCAGACCACATATTACCACGCCAGTGATCGAATAATATCACATACAAAGAACAAATACCACAACACCATGACCAGAGCACATATTACCACCAGAAAGTGACAAAGTAGTAGATACAAGGGTCAAATACCGCAACACCATGTCCAAACCACATATTACCACCACATAGTGACTGAATACTACAATACTTATCAGTAATAAAATAAAAACACAATACTATCACCATAAGTGCCATTATACACAGGAGATCTGTACTTAGTATGCAGTGTCTGTGTACAGGTAATAGTGATCACTGGTGACATTATACACAGGACTTCTGTATATACTATACAATGTATAGTGTCAGTGTATAGGTAACACACTGACTCATCAGTGACGTCTCTAGTGAAGTCCTTCATCTTTGTTTTTCATCTTTCATCCAGCACAGACCGCCATCACTTCTTCCAGCCAGGGCTCGTCTCTGCAGGAAATAAGTTCTCGAGCTCCGCTTGCAGAACACATTACTTAATTTTTCCCAACTTCTACATTACACCACATGAAGAGAAAAAGGCGACATAGTATCACTCTACACAGTAACAGGACCGCGCCTCCATTTAAAACGGTATACTCAAAAAATAAAAAAAAATACATCACTGCAGTAATATCCCTTAGCCCCTATGGTAATAATATTCCCCATCCTGGCCCCCGTGTGTCTCATTCCTGGCTTCAGCCATATGTTCTCCCATCTTGCCCTCATGAATATCCTTTCTGCCCCATATGATCTCCCCATCTGTCTTCATCGTATCCATCCTGACCCATGATCCTGCATGATCTGTCTCCAACGCTGCCCCGTATCTCCATTCTGCTCCATGTCCAGCATTCTGCCCCGTGTCTGTCTGCCCCATGTCCAGCATTCTGCCCCCATGTCTCACAGTCTGCCTCCATGTCCAGCATTCTGCCCCATGTCTGTCTGCCCCCATGTCCAGCATTCTGCCCCCATGTCTGTCTGCCCCATGTCCAGAATTCTGCCCCATGTCCAGCATTCTGCCACCATGTCCAGCATTCTGCCCCCATGTCCAGCATTGCTTCGCATGTCCAGCATTCTGCCCCCATGTCCAGCATTCTGCCCCCATGTCTGTCTGCCCCCATGCCTCAGTCTGCCCCCATGTCTCAGTACTCTGCCCCCATGCCCAGCATTAATTTCTGCCCCATGCTGCCTCACATTCTGCCCGCATGTCTGTCTGCCCCCCATGTCCAGCATTTCTGCCCCATTCCTCACAGTCTGCCTCTGCTCCCCCATGTCCAGCATTCATCAATCATCATGTGACGTCCCGACTCCCCATCATGGCAGGCAGAATCTTCTTCCCCCATGTGTCCAGGCAGTGAGTCTGTGGCCCCCCCGGCCCCGAGTCTCTCAGTCACAGGCTGCCCCGGGCCGCCGCTCAATAATAAAAAAAAAACATGTTTTATTCTTATCTTGCCGACCGAGCTCCTGCGCCGAAGTTCCCTCCACAAGCGTGCACTCGCCGGCGACGTGTGCGCTAGCCTGAGGCTGACGTCAGCTGCCACTGCCATCCTCCGATTGGCTGGCGGGCGGCGGCTGTTAACTATTGAAGTGCGCACATCAATAGCGTTAAACTGCCTCAGCGCGCCGCCGTCAGGGCAGTAATGCTCTGATGGCGGCGTCCCTGTGGTGGGCCCCCCCACACCACTGGGCCCTGGGCTACCACCCAGAATGACCCTCTTATAATCCGCCCCTGGATGCAACACATGCAGGGATTGCCTAACAAACACAATTCTGTGTTTCAGCCTCTTCCTCACTCTGTCTACAGATTGCGTAGCATAAACCTGCTGACAGATTCCCTTTAATGACAGGTCATGGTTGTCTTGAGTGACCTGCCTCCCCGACTGAAGATCTTGACACTACCTATAAAAACCACACCTTTTATAGAGTTTTATCGCTGCTTCCATTCTGAAGAACTTGAACTTTAATTAGGTATGCTAATTAGAATGCATAGTGCACTCTTGGCATGGCAAAAAGCTTAGTGCACCTTTCTGCCTGTTGGCTCGGCATGTGTACCGACCACCCTAAATGTCATTTCTTCAGAACCGAGGCAGCGATTATAACACTGAAGGACGTATCCCATACAAGCCTATAGGTTTACGTCATACTGTCAGTTTGCACTGACACTCGCTTTAAATTTATATTGACTTTTATTTAGATAGAAGGCAGACAGTTTTCTATACACTGCCATTACAGATAGTGTGCACAGCACTGAAACAAGCAGACATCATAAGGTCCATGCTTTAATTTTTCAAAACACCTTATGAAAACTGAAATATGACTTGGTACCTTTAGCAACTCCTGCACTTTCCGCAAACCAAATTTGACATATATCCCTCCTATGTTTAAGCTAGCTATTTATCATATTAACAATTTCATGGAAATGTGAATCTACTAACAGAGAATGTGCATGACCACTGCAGCCAATCACTGTCAACAGTGACACATTGGTCACCCCTGTAGACAGGGCCCATTGTCAGATGGCTGTGCGGCGCAGGACTTGTCAAGTCCATCCCCTGATTAATGGAGTACTGTACACTCTGTAACTGGATCTTTATCTTGGTCGCTATGTGAGTGCATAGTTACCATGATGGAGATAACTGAGTAGAACGTATTGCGTGATCTGCTCGCGTGGTAACAGATCCAATCTGCTGCTCACAAAGGAAGAAGCAGAACTCCGAGGATTCACCAGCGTGTTGGTTTACTAGTTGGCTCCTTCATGTATGGGCTCTACACACCCTGCCCCTCTGGTAGGTACAAATAGTTTTTAGTAACGCAATGCCAGTATATACCTCAATGCTATATGTAATTAAAGTTACAAATCAGTAGAGTAAGAAGAAGCAGAAGAAATGGATAAATAATATTGCGAAGGTGAGAGTCGACGTCAGACACATACGCTTTATCTGATTTAAGTAAGGTTTCCCAAAATAGATACATAAAGAGCCTGAAGCTGACCTACACCATCAAAGATAGGGTTGGCTTGTGATGTGAAGTCTGTGCTGAGATTCATCTAAAATAAACCTCGACGATGCTGGATTTCATCAGTCAAATTTTAGTGTAAAGCTGTACTCCATGATTCCAAGTTAATACACAGTGGATTTTTGCACTGCAAAATTGTGTGGAAAATTCACTGCATGCTCCAGTGTCTCATTCGCATGCTACTGAGAAAATCCTATTCCATGACAGTCGACATACCCTTCAAAGATGGCGCTGTAGATGTGAACTCTACAGTATGGCAAATTAAATGTTGCAACGCAAATGGTAAAATATGCCATAAAACCGTCCTTCTATGCAATTACACTGTGTTCCAAATTATTATGCAAAAATTGTTTGCGTGATAAGGTAAGAATTTTTTTGTTTGTCAGTTAAACTCATTGATGGTGATGTGTGTCAGGGCTCTTTATATCACTGAAAGCAATTGCAGACACCTGTGCTAATTAGTTTGGCAGGTGTGTCCAATGAAAGGCAAGACTACTTATGAAGGCTGTCCCACATTATTAAGCAGCCTACACTTTCTGCCAAAATGGGAAAGAAAAAGGATGTGTCTGCTGCTGAGAAGCAACAAATTGTAGTCATGCCTTGACCTAAACACTCCACAATCAACATTGCCAAGACACTTCATCGTGATCATCGCACAATCAAGAAGTATGTAGCCGATTCACAGTACACACGTGTGCGTGCTGATAAGGGAAAATTGAGGACTCTTTCCTACAGGCAATTACGTCAGGTTAAAAGAGCAGCAGCAAAAAAGCCTTGTCATAGCAGCAGACAAGTTTTTGAAGCTGCTGTGCCTCCAACGTCCTCCGAACTGCAAGATGCAGGGTCCTTCAGAGGTTTGCAGCTGTGCGTAAGCCATCCTGTCGACCTCCTCTATCCACTGCACACAAGCAGAAACTGCTCCAGTGGGCCAAACAATACATGAAGACTGACTTCAAAACTGTTTTGTTCACCGATGAGTGCCGTGCAACGCTCAATGGTCCAGATGGATGGAGTGGAGGATGGCTGGTTGATGGACACCCCATGCAAACACGGCTACGGCGCCAACAAGGAGGAGGTGGAGTAATGTTTTCGGCTGGAATCATGGGGAGAGAGATTTTCGGCCCCTTTAGGATCCCTGAAGGGGTAAAGATGAACTCCATAGTGTATGTTGAGTTTCTCAAACAGCACTTCCTGCCATGGTTCAAGAAGAAGAACCGTGCATTCCTCAGCAAGATCATTTTCATGCATGATAATGCACCGTCTCATGCTGCACATAACACATCTGCATCTCTGGCTGCTATGGGCATAAAAGGGGACAAACTTATGGTGTGCCCCCATGCTCCCCTGACCTCAACCCCATTGAGAACCTATGGAGCATCATCAAAAGGAGTGTCTATGATGGCGGGAGGCAGTTCACATCTAAGCAACAGCTCTGGGAGGGTATTTTGTCCTCATGCAAAACAATTGAAGCAGAAACCATCCAAAACCTGACAAATTCAATGGACGAGAGAGTTCAGAAGCTCCTTTTGAACAAGGGGTCCTATGTGCAAATTTAACATCACCTAGAATAAAGTTTTGAGTTGAAAACTGTTTGATTTCAGTTTGTAATAACCTGCCAATGCTTATAATTTTAAAAATGACCATTTTTTTGTTCTTTATTAAAATGAAAAGGTTGAAAACTCTGCTGTGCATAATAATTTGGAACATGCATTTTGAGTGCAGTTTGAGTGTTTTATTTTTTACAAAATATTTTGTTATCATAGGCAGTTAGTACAAAAACCTTTCAATTGTACTCTAATAGTTATTTGACTGGAAAATTACAATGACTGAAATTCATATAGGTAATTTGGGAAAATCTGAGAAAATATTATTTGCATAATAATTTGGAACACAGTGTAAATGTGCAGATTTCCCTCAGGATTTTGGGCTGCTGTGGGAATGGATCACTTTTTACACTGGCATTTTGCACTGCACATAAGGATCCCTGATCAGTACTATACGGAGTTGATTTTTACTCGCTTTCATATTTGTGTAATTATGATATAAGAAGGATTCTTAATCATTGACTTCTGCTTTTATACACTTTCACATTATTTTTCTGCAACACATAGAACTTGGACATGTTGCCTAGAAGCGCACGGACGTCCTGTCCACTTCCTCAGGTACATCGCCAAACATGGCCATGTTCCTGAGGAAGTGGACAGGATGTTCATGAAACGCGTAGTTTGATAGCCTTTAATAAAGTATGCAACTCTTCTGAACTCTTATTCCCTTGCCTGATTTTGGAGGAGCGCGGAATTGTCAGCAAATTGAATATCCTATCCAGAATTTCTTGAAGATCCTTCGCGGGTCTGGTGCCATCTGCAGCCCTATCCTACTTACTATATGTGTTGTGCATACTCACAACGTGTAAAGGTGAGAATTTTACCTTACAGTAAACTAATTGTTAATATGGTAACTGCGCTGTTGCGCCCCTCTCTCTATTATTTCTAGTGAAGATATTGGCAATCAAAGTATTTGGTACCTCATGAGTTAATTTTCGTTAACTCCAAGTGGGTGTTTAGATTTTTTGTGTCTCCTCTATTTCCTCATAGATTATAAGCTTGTGAGCAGGGCCTCACTCCTCTTGGTATCTGCTGAATTATGTGTTATGCTATAATGTCTTTTATTGTCTGTAGAAGTCCCCTCTGAATTGTGAAGTGCTGCGGAATATGTTGGCGCTTTAAAAACAAAATTATTAGCATTCTAATTTACCTGAAAAAAATATTCAAATGATTGAAAATTAGTTTTTAGAAACTTCTGCAAATGAAAATCTTTTTCTGGATGATCGAATCCACCCTAAAGGTTATCTATAACCGTGGGGAATGTATAGCACTACATGGGATGTAAATTAAAGGGAACTTGTCACCCCCTCCCTGGCCATTTTGAAGTAAGATCCACCTTCAGCAGCACTAAAGACAGCAGTGTGTGAAGGTGGCTCTGTTACTTCTGTGCACCTGCAACGCTGAAATATTTAGTTTTATAAATCGGTCCCCATACCTTGAATGTGTCTAAGAGGCATGTCCTAATCCAGTGACTAATCTTCCCCCACCCGTCCATGAATACATAATAACACACTGCGGGGAGGGATCAGGGGAAAGGCTATGACGCAGGCGCTGGAGTCTTGTGACAGTTTCTGGGCAGCGCGCACTGCGCATGCCCGGGAACTGTTACAAGAGCGCAGGCGCCGGACACAAACAAAAGAAAAAAAAAAGGCAGGAGCGGGCGCGGTGACGCTGAAGAGCCATGATGGACGGCTGGGGGGAGGATTGGCCACTGGATTAGGACATGCCTCTTAGACACATTCAAGGTATGGTGACCGATTTATAAAACTAAATATTTCAGCGTTGCAGGGGCACAGAAGTAAGAGAGCGACCTTCACACACTGCTGCCTTAGTGCTGCTGAAGGTGACTCTTTTACTTCAAAATGGCCGGGGGGGGGGGGGGGTGACAAGTTCCCTTTAAAAGAATTTCTAATTAATCAGCAACAAAATCTGCATCAGTTGAATATAGATTTTTTTGCAGATCTTGCTGTTTTACTCTGTGCATCCTGTGCATTGCAAAGGATAATATTCTGTTGTCAAATTTATCCTGAAAAAATCAATATGCTGCAGATTTAAAATCCACACATTTATTTGCAGATTTTGTCAGTTTATCTCCTCTGATGCTAAATATGGAATTTCTGGGTGTAACATCTGCAGTATATTGTAGTATACACAGCTCTGGCAAAAATTAAGAGACCACTGCACAGTTTTATAAAAATCAGCTTCTCTACATGTCGGACAGCCATTCCATTCCAGTGTCAGTTGAATTCTAACCAGAGTACACCTCATTCTACTTAATGTGCTTCTGTTTAGGTGATCACCTGAACCAAATCTTATTTAACGAATGAAAGTATAAAAAACACTGCTGTGGTGTTCACAATCCTCTTGCAATAGGACAATCTGGATGGCAAAACAAGTGCTAGTAATATCCCAAAAGTAATAGGAAAGAATAAATAACTTTTAACCATGCCAAAGGAGTTGAAAAGAAAAGTATTAAGTGAGGAAAAGAAGGGCTCAATTCTGGCTTTACTCGCAGAGGGATACAGTGAGCGTCATGTTGCCTTCATCCTTAAAATTTGTAAGACGACAGTCCATTACAACAAGGTCAAGCAGCATACATTGGGGACAACAAAGCTACAGACCGGCAGAGGGCAGAGCAGCCATCAGGACATTACTACCCTGACTGGCGTATGGGGCCCGATGACCAGAGCGGGCCCGCATCGGGCCTAGTGTCTTCTGGTCATTGGGCCCCAGTGCCGTGGACCTGCTCTGTTTG
Organism: Oophaga sylvatica; assembly: GCA_033576555.1. NCBI lineage: Eukaryota > Metazoa > Chordata > Amphibia > Anura > Dendrobatidae > Oophaga > Oophaga sylvatica. Next base: position 28,798,357 of record JARQOD010000009.1, on the reverse strand, counting down.
ATCCGTGTAGTGTCTGCTCCCCGCACTTGGATCACAACCTTGGGGTGAACAATGAAGTGACAGCATTGGATCTGCAGTGGCCTCACACCTTCCCCCAGCACCGCTCGGGTGGCAGGAGCTGAATACGGAAGTGTGGAGTGACAGCTCGCTGATAGTGCAGGGGCATGAAGGAGCGCGGTGCGACAGTTGTGCGGCATTTACTGGAGGCTTAGCATGGCGTCACTGTTCAGAGCAGAGAGTAGGGCTTTTGCTAACAAACTGAAAAGCTCAGTGCATTGTTTTCATGGCAGCCAAGTGTGCGGCAGCAGAACTTGGAGGACTTGAGTCTGGGCTAGACTGCACAGCTTGTGGAAGTCTCAGCTTGTGTACACATGTAGTATCTCATACAGGAGTGATCTGCAGACCACGTGAATCCTGAGACATGGCACACAGCACATATCACACATCAGTTATCGCTCATCCATATCACATCTCATCACACATCAGTTATCACTCATTCATTATCACACCTCACATCAGTTATCACTCATCCATTATCATATATCCCACTGGGGGCCCAGGGGGAGGCTAATGGTGACTGAGGATCCGCGTCCAACAGGGGGAGGCTAGTGGGCACTGGGGGCCCGCACCCAACAGGGCCCAGGGGGAGGCTAGTGGTGACTTGGGGCCTGCGTGTTGGAGACGGAGTTAGGGTGGAGGCGCAACTGGGGGTGGAGCCTGGGCGGAGTCTCAAGTGGGCCTTGAAAATTTTGCCTGTATGGGGCCCCGAAATTCCTAGTGGCAGCCCTGGCAGAGGGCGAAAACGACTCTCCAATGATCGGAATGACCGTCATCACCTTCGAATGTTACTCAACAACCGCAGGATGACATCAAGTGACCTACAAAAGAAATGGCAAATGGCAGCTGTTGTGAAGTGCACGGCAAGAACAGTTCGTAACAGGCTCGTAGATGTAGGGCTGAAGTCATGTAAAGCAAGAAAAAAAGCCTTTCATCAATGGGAAGCAAAGGAGAGCCAGGCTGAAGTTTGCCAAAGACCATAAGGATTGGACCATAGAGGACTGGAGTAAGGTAATCTTCTCTGATGAGTCTCATTTTCTGCATTTTTATCCAACACCTGGTCGTCTAATGGTTAGACAGATCTGAAGAGGTGTACAAGCCAGTGTCTTGCACCCACTGTGAAATTTGTTGGAGGATCGGTGATGATCTGGGAATGCTTCAGCAAGGCTGGAATAGGGCAGGTTAACCTTTACGAAGGACGTATGAATCAAGCCGCATACAAGTTATCCTGGAAAACCAGTTGATTCCTTCTGCTCAGGCAATGTTCTTCAACTCTGAGGACTGGTGTTTCCAGCAGGAAAATGTGCCATGCCACACAGCTAGGTCAATATGTGGATGAAGGACCACCACATCAAATCCCTGTCATGGCCAGCCCAATCACCAGACCTGAACCCCATTGAAAACCTCTGGAATGTAATCAAGAGGAAGATGGTTAGTCACAAGCCATCAAACAAAGAAGAACTGTTTAAAATTTTGTACCAGCAGTGGCATAAAGTCACCCAAAAGCAGTGTGAAAGACTGGTGGAAAGCATGCCAAGACGCATGAAAGCTGTGATTAAAAATCATGGTTATTCCACAAAATATTGATTTCTGAGTTAAAACATTAGTATTTTTAGTTTTCTAAATGATTATGAACTTGTTTTCTTAGCATTATTCGAGGTCTGCAAGCACTGCATTTTTTTTGTTATTTTGACCATTTCTCATTTTCTGAAAATAATTACAAAATGTATTGCTTGGAAATTCGGAGACATGTTGTCAGTAGTTTATAGAATAAAAGAGCAATTTACTCAAAAACATACCTATAAAGAGAAAAATCAGACAAACTGAAAATTTTGCAGTGGTCTCTTAAATTTTGCCAGAATTGTATAATATCCATACTTTGCTAAAATGAATAGTTAAGGGAATCCTGATCCCAACAAAAATTAGATATAGGGAACTCCTAAATAATACATAATACCTACAAAGATGTGGAGTGTATGAACCCCAATAAATTAACAAAAAATGTATAAAAATGACAATTTTTATTAAATAAATGCATTAATATTTCACATGACAAAAGTCAGAATGGTCAATAGTGAAGGCTCAAAGATGGACCAGTACACACATTATTGAACCAAAAGGTAAAATATATATATAATGATTGCTATGAGTTAGGAGACTTCTGACAGTCAATTAGGTAATATATCCATATATTTTTTACTGTACACACTTGTTACCTTATATAAGTACATATAATCCTCTAGTATATAAAATACTCTAGTATAGTTTCTCTCAGTAATCCTTTAGTACAGTAACACTTGGACAGAGAGGAGTGGATCTGATAGACATCAAATGCAATCGGCATCCGTAAAGTACATATAAAGTATAATCCTCACCCATGTCCATGTGTGCAAGTCTGCAGCCCCGACGCGTGTTTCGCTTGGGTTTCCTCGGGGGCTATATTGGAATGTGTTGAGTATATAGACTAAATATACACCTTCATGCTGGTAAAAATAACCTGACTACACTAATTGGGCCCATGTGTCATGGGGACTCCGCCGCATGTCCACAGCTTCCGGCCAACCCGACGATGTCACGGGTCGAAGGAAAAGTTTCCTGTGACTTCAGCAGTGGAAGCAACCTGGAGTACCGACATGTGTGCCCGTGGCCACCATATTTGGAATGGTATAGCGTGTGAAAACTTAATGGGTGTAAGAATTAAGAAAAAAACACAATTTACTGTAATGAATCACAAATCAATCTATCAGTGTTATTTTCATTTGCACTTTGATACTTTATCAAAGTGTGCAGCATGTTGAAATCGTGTTGAAATATGAACATAATAAAAAAAAAATTAACAATAAATGATGCAAAATAGATAATACAAGCACTATGCTGATAGTGAAAAACAAAAATATTTAATAATGAATGAAAAGTGAAAAAATAACCGAACAAAAAATAAAGAACAACAAAGTGAAAAACCTAATGAGATCTATCCAAACACTGTGATTGCGGTACAAGGTAAAGTCCTAAGAATGGAGGAAGGGGTCCCGATGCCAATCTCCACAGGTCCAAGGACCGTGTGCAGCTACGGAGGCTATAAGAAACTGAATAAAAAAGACAATTAAAATCCAGGAACACTGAGATCTCTATAAGGAGGGAGCGAAGTGGAGTTTTTCATTCAAACCAGAAAGTGTCATAGTATCCAAGATTACAATCCACCGGCACTCTAGCTGTGCCAGAATGCATTTGAAATCACCGCCAAGGCTCCACAGTGGACCCGGTCGATCAATGCCACATAGTTTAAGTTTGAGGTCATAGGTGTTGCAATTATAGTACAGCTTGAAATGCCTGAGGATAGTCTTAAACCCTTTCACCACCTTGGCATTTTCCATTTTTGCTCCCCTTCTTCCCAGAGCCATAACTTTATTTTTCCGTGAGTATGGCCTTGTGAGGGTTTGTTTTGTGCAGGACAAGTTGTACTTTTGAACGACGACATGAATTTTTTTCCCCCGTTTTTCAGTACACTGCATGGTAAAATCAAAGTGCAGTGACATTTTTTAAAAAAGTGAAAATTCCTCAATTGTTTTTCACCATGTTCACTAAATGCTAAAACGAATCACCATTATGATTCTCCAGGTTTACAAGTTCATTGATAACAAACGTGTATAGGTTCTTTTTTAAGTGGTAAAAAAGAAAATCCACAATTTGTATAAAAAAAAAGCCATTTTGCGAGACCCATAGCGTCTCAATTTTTCAGGGCTTATTTTTTACATGCTGAGCTTATGTATTGAAGCCATTTGGGGGTAGATGCAATATTTTGATCGCCTATTACTGCATTTTATTGCAATGTTACGGGTACCAAAAAGACGTAGTTCTGGCATTTTGATTTTTTTTTCTCGTTACGCCTTTTACCGATTGGACTAATTCTATTTATATTTTGATAAAATATAAACTGGAACAGAGGAGAATGTGCAGAGGAAGTGTATAGAAGCGAATTAACGTTTTTTTCTCATGGATAACATCCATATGTAGCAAACAATCACCCTATATTTCTATTTTCATGTCTAGAAACTGTTTGTGATATTTAGTTCCGAGATGAAGCTTTAGTTCCGAGATGAAGCTTTGGAGTTCCCTCTCGGTTCCCTGCCACATAATAAACAGATCGTCAATATATCTGTTCCAGCACTGCGCCTGGGAGAGGGTGTGAGCACAGTCACTGAAAATCTCGCTGTCCCAAAAACCAAGAAAGAACTTGGTGTATGACATCGCACATTTGACATTTCATTGCAGTGCAGCATTTCTGGAGAAAAAAAACCTTTAAAAAGGAAATTGAGTGAAAATATATTGCAGATGCAACAGTATCAAGGAGCACAATGAGTTGTCTAAATTGCTCATGTTTATAAAGAACCCCACGGCCTCCAATTCATCACTATGCTTAATGCAACTATAAAGAGATTCTGCATCCGCAGTCACAAGGATCATGTATGGTTCCCAGATAAGTTCATCAAACTTCTGAAGGATTTCTGTAGTGTCTCACATAGGGTAGGGTCTCAAGCTAGGGGTGTAAATAGTGCTCAATAATTTTTCAGGCTGGGTTACAAACACTTCCTAAACTTGAACCAGTCAGATGCCCTGGTGGATCCAAAGGGTCCTTGTGAGCTTTGGAAAGTCGCTAGAAAGTAGGAGTGATGGGGTAATCAACACACAAACCCTCAAACTTTATTTGGGATAATACCTTGAGGAGAGACCTCATCCAATATCAAAAATAATTCATCAGAAAAACTGGTTTGCGGATTATGTGATGAGGGCTTGTGTGACACTCTCTCCTGGAGTTGTGTTTTTGCTTCTTTTTCTTAGTTCCCCACCAGCCAGATCAACACGTTCACACCTTTACCAGCTGGTTTAAATACCTTAAAAAAATTAACATGCTGCAGATTTAAAATCCACACCAAATTTCTTTACAGATTTTGTCATGCCATCTCCTCTGATACTAAATTATATTGCTGATTTTACACCCAGAAAATTCATATTGTAGTAGCAGCAATCTACCCACCTCATACCCCAATACAGGTGAAGTTTTTATATACTTTATGTAAGAGTAAAAACTGCCAAAACCAAAGCAAAAAAAATACTTTAAATTCCAGAATAAAAGACATTTACTTCTAGATATCAGTACAGAAATGTCTGTAAATTCCAATTTTTACATTAAAAAAAATGACAATAAGGGAGTTGTACAATATAAAGAAGCTGGAGTCCATGTTTACTTTTGCATGTACTGAACCCTTCAGAAATCCTATTCTTCCAACTCTTTGGTAAATGATGTAACCCAAAAGCATGTGACTTAGAAGATTCTGCTACACAAACTGAATTCTTTGCCTAATATTGTTTCCCAACATTGTTTGCGATCTGAGCCAAGTAGTAAGAGTCTTCTAAAAACACAAATGCCTTTATATGGTTCTACATGTTTCTTGACCAACTTTAGCTGCAACTTTCCATTTTCTTCCTCAGAAGACATTGGGTTAGCTGCTGTAAGGCCTCTGCGAAATATTTGGACCATGTTTTCTCAGATTACAGGTCCTTAGGTGAATGGTATTTTTAGATCTTTAAAAAAAAAATCTTTATCCTCTTTCACTGTTTATTCCATACCACTTTGTACATTGTAGTGGCGGAGGCTCGTACGACTGCTCAGTCTCAAAGTCGCTTGAATACTAACCCCTTTCTGACAGAGTAGACGTACTATACCGTTCATGTGACCTGGCATAATTTGACCATGGATGGTATAGTACGTCATCGCGATCGGCCGCTCTCATGGTGGGAGCGCAGCCGATTGCTGCTGTGTGTCAGCTGATTCTGACAGCGGACACCCAGCACTAGGTGGCAGGAGTGGTCACAGACCGCTCCCGGCACATTAAGTCCCGAAATACTGCGATCTAACAAGATTGCAGCATTCGGGAGCCGGCACAGGGACTGACAGCCCCTCTGCCTTTGGATCGGAGTCTCGCCACGGGGTCCCGATTGTTGCCATGGTGAGCTGGATGTTGTCATGACGACATCCGGATCACCGGAGCTAAGTAAACTTGCTGAGCTTGCGCAGTGCATGATCAGCAAGTCTCCCTGTCAGTGCAGCACTGACAGCTTCTATGGCATGCAGATGCTGCTTCATCTGCATGCTATAGAAGCTATCAGCCTGCAAAAAATGATTGTCCCATAGTAGGACTAAGTAAAAACGTTAAGAAAAAGTAAAAAACAAAATTTTTAAATAATTGTAAAAATCTTTATAAAAAAAAATCAATATATATTCTGTGATAAATATTTGAATGAAAAAAAAATAAAAGTACACATTTGGTATTGCCGCATCCGCAACGACCTGACCTATAAAACTGTCCCACTAGTTAACCCCTTTAGTAAACACCATAAAAAAGGCAAAAAAACAATGATTTACCATCATACCACCAAACAAAAAGTGGAATAACACGTGATCAAAAAGATTGATATAAATAAACATGGTACCGCTGAAAACGTCATCTTGTCCCGCCCAAAAAAATCAATCCGCCACATCTCCATCGGCGGAAAGATAAAAAAGTTATAGCTCGCAGAATAAAGCGATGCAAAAACATTTTTTTCTATAAAATAGTTTTTATTGTATAAAAGCGCCAAAACATAAAAAAAAGGTATAAATGAGGTATCGCTGTAATCGTACTGACCCAAAGAATAAAACTGCTTTATCAATTTTATCACACGCGGAACAGTATAAGCCCCCCAAAAAAAATGAAATTCATGAATTGCAGGTTTTTGCTCATTCTGTTTCCCAATAATCTGAATAGAAAGTGATCAAAAAATATCATGTGCCCGAAAATGTTACCAATAAAAACTTCAGCTTGTCCGGCAAAAAAACAAGGCCTCACATGACTCTGGTCCAAAATATGGAAAAAAAAATAGCTCTCAAAATGAGGTGATGCAAAAGCTATTTTGCAATAAAAAGCATCTTTTAGCTTGTGACAGCTGCCAAACAAAAACATTAGTTTTCAACCTGGACGGTGCCAAGATGCAACCGTCCAAGCTGAGAACCACTGGTGAATGAGCTGCTGGGAAAGCAGCGTCAGTGAACGGGGGTAACGTCAGATGTTACCTTCAGTCCCTGGGCTCCGTTCCCAGCCAGGCTGATCTGCGGCGAGATCCCCGCTAGCATCGTGAGCGCTGACGGCTCATGATGCTAGCGGGGATCTCACTGAAGTCACCGCAGTTACATGTTGTCACTGGGCTTGTTCCCAGCCGGGCTGAGCTGCAGTGAGATCTGGGGTCACTTATTAAATTCACATACCAGGAAACAATAGATTAGTTCCTGTTACCCTTGAGAAAAAAAAATGGATCTGAAGTAAATTTTTTTGTGAAAAAGTTATTCATTTTTTTTAAAACATTCCAAAAATTCCTGTGAAGCACCAGAAGCGTTAATAAACTTCTTGAATGTGGTTTTGAGCACCTTGAGGGGTACAGTGTTTAGGATGGTGTCACTTTTGGGTATTTTCTATCATATAGACCCCTCAAAGTGACTTCAAATGTGATGTGGTCCCTAAAAAAAAAAAAAAGGATGTTGTAAAAATGAGAAATCGCTGTTTAACTTTTAACCCTTATAACTTCCTAACAAAAAAACATTTTGGTTACAAAATTGTGCTAATGTACAGTAGACATGTGGGAAATGTTACTTAAGTATTTTGTATTACATATCTGTGTGATTTAAGGGCATGAAAATTCAAAGCTGGAAAATTGCAAAATTTTCTAAATTTTTGCCAAATTTCCGTTTTTTTTTCACAAATAAATGCAAGTCATATCAAAGAAACTTTACCACTATCGTGAAGTACAATATGTCTCGAGAAAACAATGTCAGAATCGTAGGGATCCATTGAAGCATACCAGAGTTATTACCTCATAAAGGGACAGTGGTCAGAATTATAAAAATTGGCCCGGTCATTAATATGCAAACCACCCTCGGGGGTAAAGTGGTTAATAAAAACTATTTGGAATGGGACTGAGAATTGACCTGAAAATCAACTAGCAGCCACTATTAAATATCAATAGTGTGTATGGTAAAGAATGAAGTGGATGCAGTGCACCCTAGGGGTTCTGGTGTACTTGAGTCAGCTGTTCATTGATGGTGCTGAAAGTCAAGTCCCACTATATGATGATAACCTATCCCAGAGACAGGCAATCTGTAAGAAAATTTCTGGAACTGTCCTTTTAATTTTTTTTCTTTATTAAGGCTGGGTTCACACTTGCGTACCGGGGCTCTGCAGACGGGTGCGTACTTCCTCCCTGAAGCTCCGCCCACTTCCACACTTTTTCCGTTTAGGTCCGCCTACTTCTGCATGCGTCTTGCGTGCCTATCTATAACATTGGGTACG
>JARQOD010000009.1:28777699-28789819 GCA_033576555.1 Oophaga sylvatica | reverse complement strand
CCGCCTCAGAAAGTTACTCAAACATTTGGCTAAACCCTCTAACCCTTCCAGAGAATTCAAATCGATCATATTCAAATGCCAAAAGTAGGGAAGTACGAGTATGTACTGGTAGTGACTGACATGTTCTCAGGATGGCCCGAAGCCTATCCAGTAACCAACATGACTGCCAGAGTGACTTAAGAGACTGATGACTGAAGTAGTATGCAGATATGGGGTCCCAGACATGCAGATAAGGGGTCCCAGAGGTAATTGAGAGTGACCAAGAACTCGCATTCACTGCAGCACTGACTAAGGTACTATGGACATTAGTAGGGGCCGATTTAGGTTTACATACTCCATATCACCCTTTAGAGCAGTGGAAAAGTAGAAAGACTGAATGGCACCTTGAAAAACAAAATACTGAAAGCCAGTCAGCACGTCAGACTTCCTTGGGCAGACATTTTGCCCACCATTGCCTTATACTCAGTCAGAAACCCTCCAAGGGGTCCCACTAAACTCACACCATACGAGATTCTTTTTGGGGGGCCTCCAAGGTTGGGTCAATATTCTCCACAACAGCCAGCCTTAGGAAGTGATACTCTTGTAAATTATGTCATTGCCCTTACTAAAGAACTGTCCCTAACACATGCATGAGTTGTATCATCCATTCCAGATCCAGATTCCAGTGAAGGTACTCATACTTTCCAACCTAGTGACTACAGCTGGTAAAGAAGTTTATCAGAAAGACATCCCTGGAGTCGAGATTTGAGGGTCCCTATCAAGTGCTCCTGACCACTCCTACTTCGGTCAGACTTGAAGGAAGAACGACGTGGATACACGCCTCTCATTTCAAGAAGTTCATGCCTCCATCAGAACCTTCTACATAATGTTGCTTGACGTGTTAATTTCTTTTCAGGGTTGCTGATGACCTCCTGGATCCATCTCTCACACTGTAAACTTGTCAGACAGGTAGGGACAGAGTAGGGTCTGACCTGCTTGTCAAAGTCCAGCTACAAAGGGAGGTTTTCCACAAGGGAAAACTTGTCTCAAACTGGTGAAGACTCCAATTCGCCCCTCCCAGATGAGAAGGTCAGATCTAGGATGTGTACATCAGGGTTAGTCACATGTGTATTCTTTGTAACCATGGTGATGGGAGATTGGAGAGTAATGGACCCAGCAGGAGGGAAAGTCCGAGGACGTGGGTAGCGTGCACCCATATACCTCCTGATATACCCATAATTGGTCACACATTCTCTGGGGTCTATAGCATCCTTATTGTCATGAAGTCTGCGATGTCGTAGTGACTCTTAACACTGATGAGGTAGGGAACCATGGTAGTATCAAGAAAAAAAGGTTAATAAAGTATTTAGGGGGGACTGTTGAGGAGAGCCTCAAGATCAAATACTTAATTAACCTCAAGACATAAGAGATTGAGAGTAACTACCCATAAAGTGTATTATTTCACCTTACATAAGCTTGCTCAGATCCAAGTGTGACACTAAAGATGGCTGCCATTTCCAGTTTCAAAACACCATGTGCTTGTATCCAAGATGACCTCAGATCCGCCCAAAATGACGCCCACTCTGATGACCTCATGGACCTGCCCAGCCTGATGACCATTGCCCAACCCACTAACCAATGGAATAAATCCGATCACTCTCTTTGTACAGCTGACCGAGCCCCTTACAGGGGATATATGAACCTATGTTTGAGTCAATAAAGCTCTCTTGCCCTCTTGGAGCTGTGCCATATATTTGATCAAAGAGAGGTTACATCCAATTGCGTGTCTGTGTGTGATTTCTTTAGTGCGCACTTGATCAATACAAATTGGACAAGGAGCAGGCAACTAGTGAACATTTCTTATTGTTCAACCTAACACATATAGCATCCACGTTTGGCATTTTTTGTAGCGATGGGAGTCTGTTTAATTTATAGTGTCCATTAGTGATGAGCGAGTATACTCGTTAATCGGGTTTTCCAGAGCACGCTCGGGTGATCTCCGAGTATTTATAAGTGCTCGGAGATTTACTTTCTGTTGCCATAGCTGCATGCTTTGCGGCTATTTGACAGGCTGAATACATGTGGGGATTCCTTAACAAACAGGCATTCCTCACATGTATTCAAGCTGTCCAGCAGAAACTGAATATCCGAGCACTTCCAAATACTCGGACACCACCCGAGCATGCTCGGGAAAACCAGAGCAACGAGTATACTCGCTCATCACTAGTGTCCATGTCTCCAGAACTACGAGCTGGGCTTTACAATAGCAGATTTGCAATTTTAACTCAGCAACATCCACTGTGACTTGTTTCTGGAAAACACCAATGAAATCGAAATCATTACACCTGTAGATGAATTCCCAGGGGAGTGCAATTTCCAAAATTGTGTCACTTTAGTTGGGGGGATTCTGCTCTTCTGGCACTTAGGGGCTCTGTATATGGCGTCCACAAACAATTCTACAATTATTCGTTCTCAGAGAGTGAAATCGTGTCTCTAATTGGAGTTGGTAGTCTTCCTGGGGGGATGGTGGCAGCTTAGGAGTACGCTTGCTAACATGCAATAATATACATACATATATACATAAATATATAACAAATACACTGCTCAAAAAAATAAAGGGAACACTCAAATATCACATCCTAGATCTAAATGAACAAAATATTCTCATTGAATACTTTGTTCTGTAAAAAGTTGAATGTGCTGACAACATAATCACAATAAAATCATCAATGGAATTAAAATTTAGCCTGGATTTGGAGAGACCCCCAAAATGAAAGTGGAAACAAGTCAAAATAAAAATCAAAACATGCTGAAGGATATTGCAGGCAGCAGGTTAACACTCAGCACATGTGACAGACGTGACAGAATCTGGAGACGCTGTGGAGAGCGATCTGCTGCCTGCAACATCCTTCAGCATGACCGGTTTGGCAGTAATGGTGTGGGGTGGCATTTCTTTGGAGGGCCACACAGCCCTCCATGTGCTCGCCAGAGGTAGCCTGACTGCCATTAGGTACAGAGATGAGATCCTCAGACCCCTTGTGAGACCATATGCTGATGCCTTTGGCCCTCTGTTCCTCCTAATGCAGGACAATGCCAGACCTCATGTGGCTGGAGTGTGTCAGCAGTTCCTGCAAGATGAAGGCATTGAAGCTATGGACTGGCCTGCCCGTTCCCCAGACCTGAATCAGATTGAGCACATCTGGGACAGCATGTCTCCCTCCATCCACCAACGCAACGTTGCACCACAGACTGTCTAGGAGTTGACGGATGCTTTAGTCTAGGTCTGGGAGGAGATCCGCAACCTCATCAGGAGAATGTCCAAGCGTTGTAAGGAGGTCATACAGGCACGTGGTGGCCACACACAATACTGAGCATCATTTTAACTTGTTTCCACTTTCATTTTGAGGGGTCTCTCCAAATCCAGGCCTCCATTGGTTCAAAAATTTGATTTCCATTGATGATTTTTGTGTGAATATGCTGACAGCACATTCAACTTTGTACAGAAAGTATTCAATGAGAATATTTCATTCATTTAGATCTAGGATGTGTTATTTGAGTGTTCCCTTTATTTTTTAGAGCAGTGTATATTATATACTGATTATAGCAGTAAAAGATGGTCCCACTAAAAAGATTGCATGTATGAAACTAAACAAACATGAATAAGGACAATGCTTGTTTTTTTACACCATGTACACCTAACCTTGCAAGGGTAGCATGTAATTCTTCCTCCTTTTTTGCTAGCTGCATTTTCAATTCTGCTATTTGTGCTTGCAGCTCTGCAATTTGATCGTGTAAGTCTGTAGAATCTCCCTCTAACTTGCGACGTGTCTTCTCTAGCTCCTGGCGTTGCTTCTCCTCACGACGCAAACGTTCTAAGAACATTCATCAAAAAGGAAGAAAAACATTATAGATATCCAATCAAAATAGATTTCTATACCAATAACAGCATCTGCTGAATGTGAATTTTCCACACTTACCCTGCCTACTGTTTAAAAATATTGATAACTAAACCTAAAAATTATGCAACTGTTGAGATTGGTAATTTATGTAACCAAATGGGTCCACCCCTCTCCTACAGTGGTTTTGAGAGTGATAGAGAGATTTAATCCATTTATCTCTACACACACTTATACATACTTATACACATATATACACTTTAAATGCTATAAAAGCAAGTATTTTTGAACTTTCACTGCAATTAAGGATTTTTCCCTCCATTTTCCAGTATATTGTATTGGACAATGAATGCTGTAATTGGAAACTACAACTTACCCAACAGAAAACAAGGCCTTGTATAGTTTTGTTCAACAGAAAAATAAATTATGGTTTTCGTAAGACGGGAAAGTAAAAGTAAAAAATAAAAGAAAACGACACTGAAGCCATACAAAGATAGTATAAAGATGAAGCCATTCCTCACAAATGTCAGACTAGTTAAGATTAGATATCTTGTTACCATCTAGTGAAAAAGAAACTTCACAAAACTTTACAGTTTGTTATTACCTTCCATGTCAGAGATCATGGTTTCATGCTTGTTTTTCAGTTTGGCAAGGCTCTTTGACTTTTCTTCTTCCTCAGCTAGATTGGTAGAAAATTCTGCAATGCGATCCTCAAGAAGTTTTTTCTCCTGTAACAAAAACAAAATCGCATAAATTACAGGAGGCATAAAATCCAAACTTCTTGGATTAGATCTGAATACATATGATCTATTTACTTAGAAAACACAAACGAAAAAGAATGACCCAAACATCATGTCAACTTCAATGGTCAATACATGCCAATTTTAAGTTTTTGTGCATCCATTGTAGTAGAGAGTCTGTCAGATGAAAGTGCTGTAAGGTTCACCAACTAGCACCTATGCCTTTAATACCTTCACGACCAGAAGATTTTGGTGCTTGTGCTTGCTTTCCTTCGCCATAGCTCTATAAGGGCTTGTTTTCAGAGTGAAGACATAGAATTTTTTCCCCAATTTAAATTCTAAAGTGGGTGAAGGGAGGGACTGAAAAATGACCTGGAAACATGATTCTTCAGGTCAGTATGACTGCGGCAATACAATACGGTTGTTTATAAGAGTCCATATTTTTCTGAGAATTTTCCTGTGGAAGGACCTGTTTGAGTGCTTGTTTGCGCTGCAAGATGTTTTTAGCGCTTTTTCGGGGTACATATGCTTTGATTGCCTTATAGAATTTGGTAAAGGGGGGCCATTTAAAGATGAAAAACACTTCATTTTTTATATCCTCAATTGGACTTGAACCTATTTGATTGCTTGTACTTTGTCCTGCAATATATAGTAAAAATTACAAGCTGGATTTCATGGGAGCACCAAGATGCTAATAGGTCCTGTAAGGTTTTACTCACTCGGCTGCTTCAGAGGTAATTCAAGAGACACTTTCTTATGCAAAAAGTCTTTAGGTTTATTGCATCATAAACCATATGGTAACATACAATACACTCTTCAATGCTTCAGCTCCTGCCTGGAGCCTCGCTCTTCAGTCACAGAGACCTCTCTGTAATGTCCCGCCTTGGACACATGAAAGCCTGTCCACACTGGCAGACTCCCACACACTCGCTCACAGGTGCAAAACACACTCCATTACATAGGTGTAACTCCACCCACAGGTGAGGTCAGGAATCACATGGTTATGTCACATGGTCATGACCTCACCACAGGTCCTTCAGCTACACCATTACATGCAGGTTTTATCCCAGGTATTTAGACACAAGCCCCTTGGGTGGGTTTGTAGGTGACTGGACCCACCCAGCTCTCCTAATCACCTGGAAGCCTCCCAATATATAGCACAACTCTCAGCAGTAGATCTGCTGAACAAAACATGCTCAGGCTTCCATCACAGGGCCACCCACCTCTGTGATACATAACGTCCATCCATCACATGCCTCCATGCATATCCCGAGGGCCATACACAGTGCCCCCTAGCTGCATCAGGGTCATTACACCACATACCTCCCCCCTCTGTTCAAACTTGTGGGGTTGAACACTTTTTACCCGACCAGAGATCCTTCTCGGTCGTCTCTGCCAGTCAAACCGTCTCCCTAAGTCGGACCCTGCTACTAATCTCTTTGGTAGGCGTCTGTCCTCGACTCTGTCACATCTGTTGCTGACGCCCCCCTGTCAGACCACCCGCATCCCCAGCGGTCAGTACGGCGTCGCAATTCACTTGCACCCATACGTCCTGTCTGGTCTGAGTCCTTTTCATTTTGTCTACTACAGGTTCTCCTGCTTAGGTCACTCATCACTGAGCTAACTGAGGCATCACTATTTCCTGTATTATCTCCAGCTTGAGGACTTCTCGTCTTAAGCGAACCTCTTCGCCTCTCAATACCACGGGTTGAAGGTGGCGACCATCTTCTTTCCATTTCCCGTAGGTTTCTGTTGACCTGCTCCCTCTCCAGTAGTAGCTGCTCTACTTCTCTCAAGTATGACACACGATACTCCAGGAGCATCCGGATATTCCCAAGGCTCTCCCTGGATCCGACAATGAGGAATGGGACCATCCCATCTTCACCCTTGACCTGGACTTCGTCATCAGCCGGAATCCTGACTCTCGTCACACCGGACTTATTTACCATCTACTGCATCACTTTCCCGAGTCTTCCGATGACCTTCTTCACCAGACCTCTGGGCACTTGAACGATGTCTTCCATCAAGCCAAGTTGATTTTGAGTCTTTCTTACTTGCTCCAGACGTCGAGTGGCTTCATGATTTCTCAACAGGATCATTTGCATTGTGCGGAGACAATGTAGGTGCATGTCCCTCAGGATAGCCACACGCTTCATTGTGACTTCCCTAGTCGACAGTATGACTAACTGTTTCATCTCTGGCACCCAGTTCACACTACATGCTTCTACCGCCTTTCTAAAGGCCTCATGCACCTCCTCACTGGCACACACTTCTCGCAGGTCTTCGGGTATCTCTATTACACACTTGAAACCCGACCCGTCACCTTCTTGGACAGACTGTTGGACCTCCTCGTCCTGAGCATTAGTACAGTTTTCCAAAACATCGCTCTCCCTTGTGTGCCCATCTGCATGGCACTTCCCTTGCTGGATTTCTTCTCTCAGATTTCTGGAGCTGGGCACTAGTCTCCTCCTCTATCTTGAGCTCTAGGAGAACTCTATCTTGCTCTTCTGCCAAGCAGCGACACTCCTGCTGATGTTTCTCTTGGGCCTCTCTGAGCACCTCCGTCTCTCTCCATAGAGCCTTGTTCATACTCTTACACGCTGACAGATGATCTCTGAGCCTAGAGACTTCCCTCTCCAGCTCCTCCACTCTGTGCTCAATCATTCGTCTCAGGACCCTTTCTTGCTCGACTGTCTTTCACTGTTTCTTTAAACAGCTCTCTCTCATGGTCCTGCTCTCTTTTAGCCAGCACATGTCGCACCATTACCTCTTCAATTACATTTTCAGATGGGCTTTCTTGCCCACCCACACTCTGCTTCTTCAGAGTTCCGCCTGTTCCGGCATCAGCATCTTCAACTGTCTCACGACTCCCGGTAACTTCAGAGAGCTCCAGCTCTGCCTCCTTATCAAGGACAGTCACCTGACCGGTACCTGACCCTGACTCTTCCTCATCATTTCTCTTCTTAGAGGATGTAGCCTGTCCCGCCTTTCCACAGCCCCTGCGGCGAGAGGAAGATCGGCCATTTTTACTCGGCTCCACGTTACTGCACTCGCTTTCCCTTGCGGTCGAGTCACAGTCTGCACAGGAGTCACTCTCGGGGCCCCTCCCGTTACCCTCTAACCGGGTGTCCGTTCTAGAGGTCTTAACTACCACATCGTCATGGGTTCTGTTGTTATACATTTCAGAGGACATCATGTCAGTCAGTCTGGCAGACGCATCCTTTCCTCCTGTGTCACCGTCTGACTCATCAGTTTTGGGAGGTGTCACTGTCCCAATGTCTGCCACCCCAACAGTAGAGAGGCCTCCCTCCTGCTGTAGAGGAACTCCCTTGTCCCACAAGCCAGAGAACAGTTTAGAGTCCCGACCTATGACCACTGGACATGACAAATTAGGGATTATAGCGACATCCTGTCCTGCAAAGCCCCAGCCTGTCTCAAAGATTACCCTGGCCACTGAATAATCCTTTGTGTCCCCATGGATACAGGTGACCCCGACCTTTCTTCCAGGTATTTGAAACCCCTCAGGTGCTACTCTCACTAGAGTCACCGGACTCCCCGAGTCGACCAGACCCACCACCTCGTCATCGTGTATCTGCAGGTACCCCCCGTAGTAGGGTGCCGGGCGGATAGTTCCTAAGGCAGACTGGACACTAACATATTTGCCTCGGGCAACAGTTTGTCTGAACCTCCCCTTTAACGTTGGGATCCTCCACCCCTTTTTTGCCAACCGCCCCCTTTTGGGACCCCGCCCCCTTTTGGGCCACCATCCCCTTTTGGGTTGCCACCCCCTTTTGGGACTCCACCCCCTTTTGGGCCACCATCCCCTTTTGGGTTGCCACCCACCCCCTTTTGGGCCATCACCCCTCCTTGGGTTATACACCGTGGACTCCCCCCACGGCTCTACCAGACCCCAGTTCGCACAGACCCTTATGTCTTTTTTTGGGCTGGTACTGTTCCTTTAAGAGGTCTGATGTCCTTATGGTACCTCCCCAGCTCCTGCTGGTACTGTCACCTTCCGCCAGCACCTCCGGCTACCGCGCACAAGCCGCTGCTGCCACTGCAGCTCTTGCTGCTGCAGAACCTCTTGCTGCAAGTCACTGTAGCTCCTGCTACCATAAGTCTCTGCACGCTGCGCTGTCTTGCCGCTTGTCACCTTCGTGACCCCACGAGTCACAGCCAGCCGCTTGTCACCTTCATGACTCCTCCGAGCCACAGTAAACACCTCACACGTGTTCCAGAGAAAAAAACACCAAAAACACACAAAAAAAAAAAATAGTTTCTCACTGATCCCGACCAGCCTAGCACGGTTGTCAAGACCGTCCCCTGTTGGCGTCAGCCACACAGGTTCCTGGAGACCTCAGCCTCAGAGGTACCCAGCAAACACAAAAATAAGTCTTTCTCACTGACCCGTCAGCACACCACAGACTCCTGTCTGTCACTCTTGGCCACAGAGATTTCCGGACACCACCTCTCTCAGAGAGGCATCCCACAAAGGAAAAAACAGTCTCACTGACCCGTCAGTACACCACAGACTCCTGTCTGTTACCTGTTGGCCACGCAGGTTTCTGGACACCTCCTCTGAGGTATCCTCTCAGCATGCTTTTTGCTTACTTCTCAATGACCCCGGTCACATAACACAGACTCCTGTCTGTCACCACTGCTTAACAGTTTCTTCAGATACCTCTTATCTTCAGAGGCACCACATATAAACATCAATGCACAGTTTATTCGTGACCACTGGTCACACTCACGGTTTTCACAGACCGTCCGTTCCTCCTCTGGTTCCTGATTCCCAGTCCTGGAACATGTGCTCCTTGGGCCGCTGCCAGCATTCCATCCACCAATTGTAAGGTTTTACTCACTCGGCTGCTTCAGAGGTAATTCAAGAGACACTTTCTTATGCAAAAAGTCTTTAGGTTTATTGCATCATAAACCATATGGTAACATACAATACACTCTTCAATGCTTCAGCTCCTGCCTGGAGCCTCGCTCTTCAGTCACAGAGACCTCTCTGTAATGTCCCGCCTTGGACACATGGAAGCCTGTCCACACTGGCAGACTCCCACACTCTCTCACAGGTGCAAAACACACTCCATTACATAGGTGTAACTCCACCCACAGGTGAGGTCAGGAATCACATGGTTATGTCACATGGTCATGACCTCACCACAGGTCCTTCAGCTACACCATTACATGTAGGTTTTATCCCAGGTATTTAGACAAAAGCCCCTTGGGTGGGTTTGTAGGTGACTGGACCCACCCAGCTCTCCTAGTCATCTGGAAGCCTCCCAATATATAGCACAACTCTCAGCAGTAGATCTGCTGAAGAAAACATGCTCAGGCTTCCATCACAGGGCCACCCACCTCTGTGATACATAACGTCCATCCATCACATGCCTCCATGCATATCCCGAGGGCCATACACAGTGCCCCCTAGCTGCATCAGGGTCATTACACCACAGTCCCTTCAGTAACTAACAAGCTACTTTGGCTACTTATTGGCATGTTGTGATCTTGGGCATGCAAGCCATTTGTAAGCCATTAAATGCCTTTATTGTAGCTTGATAATGGTATTTAAATGCTTAAACAGCAGCAATCAGAGCTACTGCTAGTCACTGATCTAAATGGCAGGTGGTGGCTGTATAATACAGCTGGTTCCATACACCTGCACATGCTTAAGATGTAGCAGAATGTCTTATGTCAGGACAAGGGTAACAAGGCATTGGCGATGAGGGGCATGCTGATTACTTAAGAGAATCTTCCCGAAAATAGAGTTCTTAACCAATCCTCCACCACACATGCAGGACTTGTGTCGTGCTGGAAGTCCGCATAGTAAGGAAAAGCATTCAGGCGACAGTCCTCCCTGTGTAAGATTGTTAACGTGCATCTTTAATTGTAATTCAACTCTTCATATAGAATTAAAAAAAAAAAAAAATACAAAAACACCACGACAAAAAATACTTTGCTATATTACCACATAAAAGGACTTCTCCAGCACTGGGATGAGAAAACTTTGAAAGCTACAGTGGTTCCCTACTAGCCTCTCAATTGAATTCTATGGGTTGCAGTTATAATTGGAGCTCTGATTTTGTCAGCGAGTTATCAGTTTCATTTAAGAGGACAGTGAGTGAATAAAGCAGGTTCAGAAGGCCAATTAAAGCTTTTTCTGTAGTAAGATACATTACAAAATGTGCTTGCGCTTCTCCTGCACAGTATAACCCTTTGACAATGAGGATATGACCATAATCTCCTAAAGGCAATAGGTGTAGCTAAGGACGATTATAATAAGGCCAAATTATTTTGACTTTACAGGCGGTGTACAGAATTTGTTATGTAGAGCCAACATCTTCCATTAAAATTACCGCACGTTTTAAGAGGTGAGCTGATCCGACAGACAACACATGCAGGAACCACTTAGGTTCAAGCCCTGAAACCTGGTCCTAGCTCTGTTATGGCCAAAAGTGTGTGCTACACAATTTGCTCACATTAGCCTAATTGTAAATTATTGAAATATGGAAGGGAGTTTCGTTGGCATGTGACCATAACTACAAATTGCAGACTTGTGCTCACATGACCGCTCAGTCATTTGGGGAATGTCATGATTCGGCAGTCACCCTGCAACTGCAGGCAAACACTCAAATATTTTGGGTTCATTCTCTTACCTTGATCAGTTTGGCAGCCTGATCTTCTAGAACAATTACATCTTCTTCCATCTTTTTAAGTTTTGCCTCTGTAGTGACTTTTTCCAACTGAAGTTTCTGTCTGGCAGCCTCTTCCTCCTCCAACTGTTCTTCTAGCTCCTACAGAAGTCAACACAACTACATGTCAACACGGGGAGATCACGTTAAGTTTTGGTACAAGGATAGAAGGGATGAAAAAAACGCCAAACAAGATAACACGCCAATATACATACAATTTAGACTAAGAGGGAGGATAGTAAAAGATACAAAGGCTGTGATGTCAAACCCCAGACACCCTATAAGCTCATACTGCATTGTAATTTTTTTTTTTTTTTAAGATTTTATTGGAGTAATACACTTTACTGTGCTATTCCATGCATACAAAAAAAATCACATCTAATGTCTACCACCCAAGGGGCAACACCCCACCCCCCCAAAAAAAACCCTCTGGAATGGATATTTTTTTTCTTTTACAACAATCCTCAATGGCTTAATGATCCTTGGTAGCAGGCTATAATTGGCTTTCTACACTAATGGAGAAGATTTTGAGGAAGTCTTTCAGCTGCCTGCAACGGAAAATGGAAAAGGTAAAGGATGGCCTCTCGAAGCTCCACTGCTTTGACCTGAATCATTCAGCATGATACCGGCCAGAAAGACTAACAATGATTCGGAACACTGCGAGGATAGTCAGTTTTTCTTGAGGGATGCAAAAGCATCCGTGTTAATCAAATAACTCTCCACATCTCTAATATAAACTGTCACATAACTTGGGGTCCCATTAATGTTGGACCACAGTAATGGCCTAGCTAATGGCAAGCAGTGGAA
>JARQOD010000009.1:28655199-28772699 GCA_033576555.1 Oophaga sylvatica | reverse complement strand
GTTGTGACTTACAGGGACGCATTATAGCCACGGCGCCAAAAAGTCACTGCTAAAGGGGCCACACCATGACACAAACATTTCACAAACACCTCACATACCCCAACCCACAAGCACAACACCACACAAATGCCACAACACAAACACCAGACCACTCTAGACACACAACAAACACCACCCCATAAAAACCACATGCACACCACACACACACACACAGCCACAGACCACACACGCATGCAAACACTCAGATGGATGCAACCTATGCCCACGGACGAACAGAGCACATGCGTACTCACACACACCGTGGACACTTGAACTGTGCACGCACAAACACATGGATCACATGCATGTGGGAGCTTTAATCACTGAAGCTGCTGAGGTAAAGTGTGTGCAAGCAGCCTTACTGAGCAGCAATATTGGTCAGGCAAAAAACGCCTCATAGTAAGATTGTCATTATTGCTTACTATACAGGGAGCTTTCATCACTGAAGCTGCTGAGGTAAAGTGAAAGCTGAGCTCTGACTGGTTGCTATGGGCAACTAGACAAATCCGCCTGTGAGGCAGTTTTCATTACTGAGATGTGAGCTCCTTCAGGTCATAGTAATACTGTGTGAGGGCTGCTCTGTATTTAAAATTCATCCTATTACATCTCTTATCAGTGTCAGGTGAATACTAAAGGGTCATAATACTAAGGACTGTTTTTTAAAATGCCGCCCAAAAAACGACCATCTATTGGGCAAGTTTATCCAAAAGCTAAGCAAGCAAAATTGTGTCAAAGAGCTGAGACAAGTGACCAATGTGACTCATGGCTTGAAAAGAAACGGATGAGACAGGCTAAATGTAAGGCAGCTGAGACAACAGAGCAACGGGAATGTCTTCACAAGAATCGGATAAGGCAGGCTGAACAAAAAGGATGAACGTTGTGAAAGTGACCATATACGACATATGCAACGTGTGTCAAGATGTAGGCAGGCTGATTTGAGTTTGGAAGCATTTCACTACAACCCAATTCAAGACTATTGGTCACATCAGAAAGTAATAATTGTCAAAATGGACATAATATTCAAGCATTGTCAAGCAGAGAAGTTTAACGTGGAATCGCCTGGTATGTTCTGCTCAAATGGCAAAGTCAGTTTGCCACCTTTAGGTCTACCTCCTGAACCACTTCATTCATACATGTAAGGAACAAATCCCAAGTCCAAGCATGTTCTGCAAAATATTAGGAGATACAATTCATCTTTCCAGATGACATCCTTTGGTACAACAGCTGTACTCCAGGAAGCAGGATTTATGCCAACTTTTAAAGTCCAGGGCCAAATATATCACAAAATTGGTTCAATGCTTCCTGTAGCAAATGAAGATCAAAAGTTTTTACAAATGTATATTTTGGCAGACTAACAAATGCAAGCTGAAAGACGTTGTGAAGCTATACTTGAGACAAAAAAAAAAAAAAAAAGATTGTGTGGAATTTGCAAAGATTTTTCCATCAGCACAATCAGTTAGTAAACCTTTTCAAAATAGCCTTAAAAAGAATGTCAAGTGATGAGTATCAAGTTGTAATAAGAGCAGACAAGAAACCGGTTGGCTGGTATGAAAGGCGATTTAATTCTCCCACTGTTAACGAAGTAGCTATTGTAATAGTTGGACAAGACTTGCAAAGCCGAGATATAATTATTCAGCGACAATCTTCAACGTACTGCAGAAACACAGATCATATGATGCTCTGCAATAGCCGATATTTTGGAATGGCCAAGATGGCTATCACTTTAATCTAACAGACTAATCTAATCCCAAGACTGCTAGGCCAACCAATGAAAAAAATAATATATCAGATATGGACTTTTATGCCTACCAAATAATGATCAGACATTGGTCTTCTAACCACATTTTACAATGTAGGCAACTTTTTCATCAATTTATAGTTGATATGTATGCCAAGGTGGAAAGTGAGAGTCTTTTTTACATACGATTGAACCAACAAAAACTTAAAGTGCATGAATACATTCATTTAAGGGATTCTGTTGCAATGATGGCAACATGGCTAAAATAGGGTGTATGTTTATTTTACCGGCTACAAGTCCCAGACATATGCATGAGTATGCTCAGGACGCCATAACATATGTTCGGATATATGGTCGTCCTGATTTGTTTATTACAGATATATGTAATCCAACTTGGCCAGAGATAAGGAAAGAGCGTCTGAATGGTCAGGGCCCCTCTGATCGACATGATTAAACAGCAAGGGTTTTTAAACAAAAACTGATCAAGCTCATGGACGTAATTACAAAGTATTACATTTTTGGTGAAAGTCAGTGTTGGATGTATTCAATTGAGTGGCAAAACAGAGGTCTTCCACATTTAATGATATGGCTAAAGGATAAGCTATGCCTTGATCAAATTGACTGTTATGTCTGCTGAGCTTCCAAATCCAGACGAGGACCCGTACTTTTTGAAACTAAAGTCATGGCCAAAAGTTTTGAGAATGACACAAATATTATATTTTCACATGATCTGCTGCCCTCTGGTTTTTATGTGTGTTTGACAGATGTTTTTATCACAGACAGAAATATAATAATTGCAAACATATGAGTAACAAAAGCTTATATTGACAGTTAGAATGAGTTAATGCAGCAAGTCAATATTTGCAGTGTTGACCCTTCTTCTTCAGGACCTCTGCAATTCTCCCTGGCATGCTTTCAATCAACTTCTGGACCAAATCCTGACTGATAGCAGTCCATTCTTGCACAATCAATGCTTTCATTTTGTCAGAATTTTTAGGTTTTTGTTTGTCCACCCGTCTCTTGATGATTGACCACAAGTTCTCAATGGGATTAAGATCTGGGGAGTTTCCAGGCCATGGACCCAAAATCTCTGTTTTGTTCCCTGAGCCATTTAGTTATCACCTTTGCTTTATGGCAAGGCGCTCCATCATGCTGGAAAAGGCATTGTTGATCGCCAAACTGCTCTTGGAGGGTTGGGAGAAGTTGGTCTTGGAGGACATTCTGGTACCATTCTTTATTCATGGCTGTGTTTTTAGGCAAGACTGTGAGAGAGCCGATTCCCTTGGCTGAGAAGCAACCCCACACATGAATGGTTTCAGGATGCTTAACAGTTGGCATGAGACAAGACTGGTGGTAGCGCTCACCTTGTCTTCTCCGAATGAGGCGTTTTCCGGATGTCCCAAACAATCGAAAAGGGGATTCATCAGAGAAAATAACTTTACCCCAGTCCTCAGCAGTCCACTGCCTGTACCTTTTGCAGAATATCAGTCTGTCCATGATGTTTTTTCTGGAGAGAAGTGGCTTCTTTGCAGCCCTCCTTGAGACCAGGCCTTGCTCCAAGAGTCTCCGCCTCACAGTGCGTGCAGATGCACTCACACCTGCCTGCTGCCATTCCTGAGCAAGTTCTGCACTGCTGGTAGACCGATCCCGCAGCTGAAACACTTTTAAGAGACGGTCCTGGCGCTTGCTGGTCTTTCTTGGGCGCCCTGAAGCCTTTTTGGCAACAATGGAACCTCTCTCCTTGAAGTTCTTGATGATGCGATAGATTGTTGACTGAGGTGCAATCTTTCTAGCTGCGATACTCTTCCCTGTTAGGCCATTTTTGTGCATTGCAATGATGACTGCACGTGTTTCTTTAGAGATAACCATGGTTAACAGAAGAGAAACAATGATGCCAAGCACCAGCCTCCTTTTAAAGTGTCCAGTGGTGTCATTCTTACTTAATCATGACAGATTGATCTCCAGCCATGTCCTCATTAACACCCACACCTGTGTTAATGGAGCAATCACTGAAAAGAGGTTAGCTGGTCCTTTTAAGGCAGGGCTGCAATGATGTTGAAATGTGTTTTGGGGGATAAAGTTAATTTTCTAGCCAAATATTGACTTTACAAGTAATTGCTGTTAAGCTGATCATTCTTTATAACATTCTGGAGTATATGCAAATTGCCATTAGAAAAAGTGAAGCAGCAGACTTTGTAAAAATTAATATTTGTGTCATTCTCAAAACTTTTGGCCATGACTATTTCTAAAAATATGATCCATGGCCCATGTGGGCCACTTAACCCAAGATCGCCATGTATGAAGGAAGGAAAATTACTAAAAAAGCTTCCTCGCAACTTGATTGTAGAAACACAAACAGGAGATGATGGTTATTTTCTTTACAGAAGATGGAAACCTGAACAGGGAGGATATACTGCAACAATCAAATTAAAAAGGGTTAAACAAAACACAGATATTGAAATAGATAATCGATGGGTTGTACCTTACTCTCCACTGCTTTCAAAAATGTTTGATGCGCACATTAACGTAGAATATTGTAACTGTTAAGTCATTAAATACATTTGCAAATATGTCAACAACGGCAGTGATATGGCAGTTTTCCAGCCAGAGAATCGAAAATGTACATCTGATGAGATTATGCAGAATCAGATGGGAAGGCACATTAGTAATGAAGCCGTATGGCGATTACTACATTTTCCCATCCATGAAAGACATCCGACTGTAGTTCATTTCAGTGTACATCTTGAAAATGACGAGTTTGTTTTACTCCCAACAATGCAGAGGAAGGAGCTGCTCGACCACCCAATACAACATTGACAGCTTTCTTTTTCCTATGTCAAGCAGATCCGTTTGCAAGGACTTTATTATATTCAGATGTTCCAAAATATTATACATGGAATAAATCGAGAAAAGTATTTTGCAAGAGGAAACAAGGTGCAAGGGTCCCAGGATGGGAACGTCCCGACGTGTGTATACAGTGCATCCAAACAACGCAGTGTGTTACTACCTCCGATTACGGCTTCACACTGTCCGTGGGCCAACTTCTTTCATAGATTTGAATAGTTGATGGAGAGCTGTGTCAGACTTACAGGGAAGCATGCCAAAAGCGTGGTCTGATCGAAGACTATCAACACTGGGACATGACATTGCAAGGAATGCAATTCACTCCCCCCACCTGTTTCATCACATCCTGCCCAACTAAGAGAGGACTGTTCGCTATAATAATTACAAACCTGCGCATTGCTTCCAATACCCTGGTGTGCTTTGGGAAACAAAATTACACACAGAAAAGTAACGATCTATAGTGAACTGGATATTCCTAAGAGCTAAAGTGCTAATAGGTAGAGTTAATCCTAGACTTAACAGACTATTAAATTTCACTGCTGACATATTCAACAAAGCCCTCTTGATGTTAGAAGAAAGGTGCATATCTATCAATAGTAAAACTCTAATAGAATTAGGTTTACCAGCACCAAATCGACCAGACTGATATTATGAACAGAGATATTCTGCAAGAAAAAAGCTATGATTTGGAAAAATGTAAAGAATTTGTCATATTAAATAAGCCCCTTTTGGTTGATGACCAACGATTGGCCTATATGGCAATTATGGCTCAGAATTCCAGGGGAAATGGGAGACTATTTTTCCTTGATGCATCAGGAGGTACTGGTAAAACATTTTTAATTAATTTGCTGCTTGCACAAATTCGCTCCAACAATGACACTGCCTTGGCTGTTGCATCATCTGGGATTGTGGCCACCATTTTAGATGGAGGGCGCACGGCTCATTCAGCACTAGGATAGCCCTTTAATCTAGCGCTGTCAGAAACTCCTGTCTGTAATATCACTAAGGGCTCTGGGAAAGCTAAGGTATTACAAACTTGCAAAGTAACTGTTTGGGATGAATGTACCATGGCGCACAAGAATACGGTCGAGGCCCTTGATCGCACCTTGAAAGATCTGCGGGGAATTGATCGTTTAATGTGGGGAATTGTTGTTATTTTTGCAGGTGACTTCTGCCAGACATTACCTGTTCTTAAGGGAGCAACACCAGCGGATGAGCTGAATGCCGGTCTAAAATCTTATCTGTGGATACATGTTCAGAAGCAAACTCTTACTACCAATATGCGGGTTCATTTGATGGGAAATACAACTGCGGACAAATTTACACACCAGCTACTATGCTTTGGAAATGACAAGTTCCCTACTGATTCCACTACTGGTCTTATTTCCTTTCCAGAAGATTTTTGTGAAATTACATCTTCGGTAATGGAACTTATTGACCAAGTTTTCCCTGATATTTGTAACAATTTTAACAACCATCAGTGACTTTGTGAACGTGCAATCCTAGCGCCTAAAAATGATAGTGTCAGCTCCTTAAGTCTACTAATTCAGGGAAGGCTGCCTGGTCTAGCGACCACATACATTTCCATTGATTCAGTAATGGAGAGTGAACAAGCCGTAATGTATCCATTGAAGTTCCTGAATTCTTTGGAGCCTCCTGGAATGCCACCACATAAGCCACTTTAAAAATAGGAGCCGAAGTAATTTTGCTTTGGAACCTTGACCCACCAAAAATGTGTAACGGCACAAGATTGTGGATTAAGAGTCTCATGCCCAATGTTATTGAAGCCACTATTCTTATGGGAAACTCTAAGGGAGCAAATGTTTTCATTCCGCATATTCCTTTGCTACCAAGCTACATGCCCTTCAATTTTAAGTGTCTGCAGTTCCCAATCCGACTTGTATTTGCTATGACTATAAACAAAGCACAAGGTCAATAACTTAGAGTAGCCGTCATTAATTTGGAGAGCCTGTGTTTTTCACATGGACAGTTGTACGTTGCTTGCTCTAGAAGTGGGTAACCCCAAAAATCTTTTCATATATGCATCTGAAGGTAAAACCAGGAACATTGTTTACCAAAAGGCACTACAATAGATAGTCGTTTAACTGTAAACCAATTTCACTCTCTTGTCTGAACTACTTCTAGATTACACTGGAGGGGCGGGGGGGGGGGGGGGGGGGTGTTGCACTATGTTGTTAATTGGGAGTAAATATTTTATGTTTGTGTAAGGTGCATAGATTTTCATTTTTGATAAAAAAAAGTTAAAAAATAGTAATAGTTTATATTATGTAAAATCAATAAAAATGTTGAAATAAAAAAAAAAAAAAAAAAAAGTTGTTGTTCACATCAAGGTTACGACAAATTAGTAAAATGCCAAAATAATAAAAATTTAAAGTGGAAAAAAAAAATTTACTGTAGCACTCTGAAAATGTCAATTTCAGGGTGACACTGAAGATTTTACTTTAGCTACCAAAACCAACAATTTAACATTTTCCGCGAGCGAAGCCGTAGGTATTCTACTAGTAACAGATAAAGTGCAGTGCAAATCAGTATAGTACATGCTTCCTGCTACTTGGTATTCAGATAGCAGGAACTATGTACTATACCAATTTGCACTGCACTTTATCTGATATACTGCTTTGCATTTGATTTTTCATGACTGCAATATTGGATATTTAGTGAGCATTTGGTCACGCACATTGTTTCATATAAGAATTGTTCCACATTTCTGTGTGATAGCTCAGGCTTTCCCTGCTGTTTTAAAGTACATATTTTAATATCTTTGCTATAAATACATTAAAATATTTTATTTAGAATATGTCTCAACAACTGTGTAAGCCGATTCTCAGATTGTGACGTTATACGTATTTTGTAGCAGTATGCACTAATTGGATATGAGGACTTGTGTTAAGAACTGACCAATCTAAACTGAGTGCCCTTACTTACTTTCTTGCAATGTAGCCTCTGCACCAGGCTTGGAAACCAATAATCACATCTGTAATTTTAAGATCACGTTCTTCTTCTAAATGAGCAAGGACACCAGCTCTGAAAAACACTTTGCTTTGTCCAATACGATAAAGGTTGGAATCTAGCTCCAGGGCTTTGATCTGTTAAACAGAAACAGAAATAGGTTAGCACCAGCATACACCTCCCCCCACTGGTGGACATGGATATAAGTGGGCCCCTGTGCAAGAATAATATATGGGTCATTTCCATCCTAAAAGCTAATCATAATGCACAACTCCACCTCATTTGGATGAAGAAATGGGTCCCTTAACTCTTTGGGTCCCTGTGTGGCTGCATAGGTTGCACCAATATTATGTCCATCCCTGCCTCCCCATCCTTCAGCTATCCCTAGTGCTACCAAGACATTAGTTGTGACTGTAAAAGTCACTGTTTGGTACGACAGAGCAAATCCTATTGATTCTTCATCAGAATGGCAGCACTGTACAGCTGCTCAGAGACTCCTCTCTGGAACCGTATGGCTGTTTATTAATGTATGGATTACAGAGAGAAGCTATTTTATTTAGTGATAGTTTTTCATTTTTTTCTAGGAGGGTAACATGTCTCAGAATTCTCTGGGGACATTTATTTAGACTGCTTAGCATTACAAGCCTGTAAGCAACACCCTGTTGGTGGGTAACAAAAATTACCACTAACGATCTCTGGGCCCTTGAGGCAGACTAAAAAAAAAAAAAAAAAAAGGCTGAGTGCTTTTGAGCAGAGGGAGTAAAATATTAGTAAAACTGGCAGCTTTTGACTTAGTGACTGTCCCCATTGAATTCATCAAGGTTTTTGTGGCCATCTGTTAGGTACGGCACTCAAACTCCGGCAGGACCTTGAGGTCCGAACATTGGCTGAAAAAGTAAAGACTAAAAATTCTGCAACTGCAAGTTATTTTGATGCAGACCTGCATGTGTGCTTGGGATCACTTTCCTGTTGCATGAACAGTTTCAGACAAGATTTCGGATAGATGTTCACACTATTAACTTTAGAATTATGAGGTGTTCATGGACCAATGAATGCAAGGCTCCCAAGTCCTGTGGGTGCAAATCCTCTCTCCACCATCGTGCTTGACAGTTGGTATGAGGAATTTGTTTTTTTGTCAAATTTGGTGCAGGGCATTATGTCCAATATCTCCACTTTGGTCTAGTCCAGGGGTGGGGAACATTTCTTCTGCCAGTGACCATTTGGATATTTATGCTATCACTTGGGGGCCATACAAAATTATCAACTTGAAATATATCCTGCTATATTTGGTCAAACATTTAATTAACTCGCCCAAGAACTGCTTCTCTTCGGTGCAACGTATGATGTTAGGTGGTAATGATGGTGCTGCTGCTTTTTCAGATTTGAGTCTTGAGTCCGTTTGGAGAGCAGTTGACTTATGAATTTTGAAAAGAACTAGCAGCAGTAAATTCTGAACATAGATGTATATTACACTGCAGATCTCACAGGGGGAAATCACTGCTCACATTACATTCATAGGACTCAAGTAGTGGGGGCCGTGGGCATACATACACATCACAGGAGGGTCCATGGATGCCGCTGCTTTTGTTGGTAGGACTGGAGCGCAGAGCTCGCTGTCTGCTCACAAACAATGACCTGACGCTGGCAAGCATCAGACTGCAATTCTTCATTCCACATGCTGTAGCTTTCAGTAGTGAATGCGGTTTGTGAGCACACAGTGTCAGGAGCACTTAACTCCTTCATGATCTTGCCATTTTTTACAATTCTGACCAGTGTCCCTTTATGAGGTAATAACTCAGGAACGCTTCAACGGATCCTAGCGATTCTGAGACTGTTTTTTCGTGACATATTGGGCTTCATGTTAGTGGTAGATTTAGGTCGACAATTTTTGCGTTTATTTGTGAAAAAAAAAATGAAAATTTGGCGAAAATTTTGAAAATTTCGCAATTTTCAAATTTTGAATTTTTATTCTGTTAAACCAGAGAGTTATGTGACACAAAACAGTTGATAAATAACATTTCCCACATGTCTAATTTACATCAGCACAATTTTGGACACAAAATATTTTTTTGTTAGGAAGTTATAAGGGTTAAAAGTTGACCAGCGATTTCTCATTTTTACAGCAAAATTTACAAAACCATTTTTTTTAGGGACCACCTCACATTTGAAGTCACTTTGAGGGGTCTATATGGTAGAAAATACCCAAAAGTGACACCATTATAAAAACTGCACCCCTCAAGCTACTCAAAACTACATTCAAGAAGATTATTAACCCTTCAGGTGCTTCAGGAACTAAAGCAACGTGGAAGGATTAAATGGACATTTTAATTTTTCCAACAAAAATTTTATTTTAGCATCAATTTTTTAATTTTTGCATGGGCAACAGGATAAAATGGATCCTAAAATTTGTTGGGCAATTTCTCCTGAGTACACAGATACCTCATATGTGGTCATAAACCACTGTTTGGGCGCACGGCAGGACTCAGAAGGGAAGCGACGCCATTTGACTTTTTGAATGGAAAATATGCTGGAATATTTAGCGGTTGCCATGTCGCATTTGGAGAGTCCCTGTGTGCCTAAACATTGGAGCTCCCCCACAAGTGACCCCATTTTGGAAACTAGACCCCCCAAGGAACTTATCTAGATGCATAGTGAGCACTTTGAACCCCCAGGTGCTTCACAAATTGATCCGTAAAAAAGAAAGTACTTTTTTTTTTTTTTTTACAAAAAAATTATTTTTGCCTCAGTTTTTTCATTTTCACATGGGCAACAGGATAAAATGGCTCCTAAAATTTGTTGGGCAATTTCTCCTGTGTACACAGATACCTCATATGTGGTCATAAACCACTATTTGGGCGCACGGTAGGGCTCAGAAGGGAAGGAGCGCCATTTGACTTTTTGAATGGAAAATTAGCTCCAATCGTTAGCGGACACCATGACGCTTTTTGAGAGCCCCTGGGTGCCTAAACAGTGAAAAAAACCCACATGTGACACCATTTTGTAAACTAGACCTCTTATGGAACTTATCTAGATTTGTTGTGAGCACTCTGAACCCCCAAGTGCTTCACAGAAGTTTATAACGCAGAGCAGTGAAAATAAAATAAATCTTCCTCAAAAATGATTTTTTTAGCCCGCTATTTTTTATTTTCACAAGGGTAACAAGAGAAATTGGACCACAAAATTTGTTGTGCAATTTGTCCTGAGTACACCAATACCCCATATGTGGGGGGAACCACTGTTTTGGCGCACGGGAGAGCTCAGAAGGGAAGGAGAGCCATTTTGGAATGCAGACTTGATGGAATGTTCTGCGGGCGTCATGTTGCGTTTGCATAGCCCCTGATGTGCCTAAACAGTAGAAACCCCCCCAAGCGACCCCATTTTGGAAACTAGATCCCCCAAGGAACTCCTCTAGATATGTGGTGAGCACTTTGAATCTCCAAGTTCTTCACAGAAGTTTATAACGCAGATAATTTTTTTTGTCCCCAAGGGTAAAAGGAGAAATTAGACCCCCAAAGTTGTTGTGCAATTTTTCCTGAGTACGCCGTTACCCCATATGTGGGGGTAAACCACTGTTTGGGCACACGTCGGGGCTCGGAATAAAGGGAGCACTGTTTGACTTTTTGAACGCAAAATTTGCAGGAATCAATGGTGGCGCCATGTTGTGTATGGACACCCCCTGATGTGCCTAAATAGTGGAAACCCCTCAATTCTAACTCCAACCCTAACCCCAACACACCTCTAACCCCAACCCTAACCCTTACACACCCCTAACCCTAATCCTAACCATAACCCTAACCCCAACATATCCCTAACCCCAACTCTAACCATGACCCTAACCACAAGCCTCACCCTAATCCCAACCCTAACCACAAAACACCCCTAACACTTATCCTAACTCTAACCCTAACCACAAACCTAACCCTAATCCCAACCCTAACTCCAACCCTAACCCTAATTCTAACCCCAATGCTAACCCATAACCCATAGTTCTAACCCTAACCCTAGTTTTAACCCTAACCCTAGTTTTAACCCTAAGGCTGGGTTCATATTGCGTTTTACCAGCCCGTTCAACACATAGCATTGACTGGCTGGTAACGGTATAGCATTACGCGATCGCGTTATGCTATACCTGCTAGCGCAGATGAATCAGCAGATGATTCATCTGCGCTAGCGGTGACTGAGCCCAGACGCTGCAGGCCGCGTCCGAGGCTCCGTCACTGAATACGGCACGTCACGAACGCATGCCGCTTTACGGCATGAGTCGCGATGTGCCCGAAAATGGGGGTGAATGGCAGCGTTAACGGACTGAGTTACACCGCGTTATACCGCGGTGTAACGCAGTCCGTCTAACGGACTGCCATAACGCAATATGAACACAGCCTTATAATCGTAACCCTAACCCTAATAAAAGAAAAAAAAAATATATATATATTTTTTTTATTTGTCCCTACCTATGGGGGTGATAAATGGGGCGTTTATTTACTCTTTTTTATTTTGATCACTGAGTTTATCACAGTGATCAAAATAAATTTCTGGACTCTGGAGGGCACACTGCGCATGCGCCCGCCATTTTGCAAGATGGTGGCGCCCATGAAACATCCCGGACGGACGCCGGGACATCGGAGGACTGGGAGAGGTGAGTGGGGGGGGTGGGGTCGGAAGGTAAGGGGAGGATCGAAAGGTGGGGGCAGCGGAGGCAAGGAGGAGGGGAGCATTTAGTGACGGCGGTGACCGATCGCCACCATCTATCGTGGCGGCAGCCGATCGCCACCGTGACTCGGTGTGTGGTGGGGGGGGTGGTCGGATCTCGGTCTCCAGCCATGGCAGATGCTACTGCAGCATCGGCCATGGCTGGATTGTAATATTTCACCAAATTTCATTGGTGAAATATTACAGATTGCTCTGATTGGCTGTTAAAAGTGAAAGCCAATCAGAGCGATCGTAGCCACGTGGGGGTTAAGCCAACCCCCCTGTGGTGAAGCACAAAGGGTCTTGTGCCTGCAGGTCGGGTGATCTTTCAGTGACCCCGGTCACCCGACCCGCAGGAAAGCGATCCTTTCATGACACATACGCTGTGTCACAGGTCAGGAAGGGGTTAAAGAGCCAGCGTTATGCTAGCCCAAACACTGCGATGTCTTAATTTGCTTGGGTACCAGAGAAAAGGATGTTGCGGGACAAATGGCCTGCAAGCTGGAAATTCCCCACACCTGGTCTAGTCTGTTTACAAATATTGTTTAACTTTGTAAACTGTGCTGCCAGGTTCTTTGTAGAAAGAGGCTCTCTTCAAAACCCTTTCAAACTTGTTTAATTACAGCATTTTAAGTGTTCAATCTTTTAATAGCTGTACTAACTGAGGCCTTTAGAGTTTGAGCAGTAGCTCTGGGGTTTCTTTGCATTTTTGTTGAGCAGACCTTGGGGTGAATTTGCTGAGACATTATCTCCTTCAAAGATTATCAACTGTCTTGACTGTTTTCCACTTGTGAATAAATCTTTCACTGTAAAATTAATCAATGGTTTGAAAATGGTCTAACGTTTCCCAGATTGACGGGCAGCAACAACTGTTTGTTGATTTCTTTCAGCTTTACATTGGGTTGAACATAACCGAGTGTTCCAACCTAGCAAACTGCCAAAGCTTCTGCTCCTATAGAGTCACTCACATTTTCTAATGAACAATTAATCAAAAGCATTTGATTAGCACCTGGCTTACTTGGCCCCTTCTGCCACGGTGTAATTTAAGCACATGCTTAGTTTATTTTAAATCCTATGGCACCACTAAGCCAAAATGCAGAAGAAGAGTGTGAAAAACAGTCATGCATTAATCTGAGGTTGTATTTAAATTTTAAGACCTTTCAAAGGACTAGATATTTAACCCCTTATCCCACAAGGGTGGTTTGCATGTTAATGACGGGCCAATTTTTACAATTCTGACCACTGTCCCTTTATGAGGCAACTCTGGAACGCTTCCATAGATGCAGGCGAGTCGGACAATGTTTTCTCGTGACATATTGTACTTCATGATAGGGGTAAAAGGTCTTTGATATGACTTGTGCTTATTTGTGAAAAAAAAAACCCCGAAAATTTGGCGAAATTTGAAGCCACATTTGAAGTCACTTTGAGGGGTCTATATGATAGAAAATACCCAAGTGAAACCATTATAAAAACTGCACCCCTCAAGGTGCTCAAAACCACATTCAAGAAGTTTACTAACCTTCTGGTGTTTCACAGGAATTTTTGGAATGTTAAAAAAAAAAATAAAAAAATGTAACTTTCAAAATTTTTTTACTTCAGATACAATTTTTATTTTCCCAAGGGTAACAGGAGAAATTTGACCCCAAAAGTTATTTTGCAATTTGTCCTGGGTACACTGATACCCCATATGTGGGAGGGGGACCACTGTTTGAGCACACGGCAGAGCTCAGAAGGGAAGGAGCGCCGTTTGGCTTTTCAATGCAAAATTGGCTGGAACTGCGATCAGACGCCATGTCACGTTTGGAGAGCCCCTGATGTGCCTAAACAGTGGAAACCCCCCACAAATGACTCCATTTTGGAAGCTAGACCCCCCCAAGGAACATATCTAGATGTGTGGTGAGAACTTTGAACCCCCTATGTGTTTCACTAAAGTTTATAACGCCGGCTGTGAAAATAAAAAATCATTTTTTTCCCCACAACTTTTCATCCCAAATTTTTAATTTTCCCCAAGGGTAACAGGAGAAATTGGATCCCAAAAGTTGTTGTCCAATTATTCCTGAGTACACAGACCCCATATGTGGGAGAAAACTACTGTTTTGGCACACATCGGGGATCGGAAGGGAAAGTGACGTTTTGGAATGTAGACTGACGGAATGGTCTGATGTCGTCATGTCACGTTTGGAGAGCCCCTGATGTGCCTAAACAGAAGAACCCCCACAAGTGACCATTTTGGAAACTAGACGCCCCACGGAACTTATCAAGTGCCACCTTTTTGGAACTAATCTACTGTTTCCTGGTATGTGAATTTTATAAGTGATCTCTCCACAGCTCAGCCCAGCTGGGAACGGAGCCCAGTGACCAGAGGTAACCTCTGACGTCCCCCCCTGTTACTGATGCTGCATTCCAGCAGCTCATTCACCAGTGGTTCTCAGCGTGGACGGTCACATCTTGGCACCGTCCAGGTTGAAAACTAATGTTTTTAGGTTTGGCTGCTGTCACAACCAGAAAAAGAGAGAAAGAAGACCACAATGGATAATGCACACCACAATAATATAATTATAGAAATAGGAATTTTATTGACAAAACCAGATAAAAACATTTAAAAACAATTTAACATTCCGATGACAAAGCCGTCCCTGTAACGGCGACACGCGTTGGGTCTCCCCCCTCTGGGTCCTAGTTCCACCATGGCCGCATCATATGGACCTTTATTCAGCACTTGCCATCATCTGACTGCACTTTAGGAGCCTTCATCCAGGACTTGCTGCACGTGAGCCCTATTGTGTTCATTGTTGGCTCTTTGCAATTATTGCATCTGTGCACCCTGGGTTTACAGGACCCCTGGCATCCCTGACATTTCATGCTTATTTATTTCAATGACAGCTTGTTTCTGTCTAATTCTCTTTGACCCACTGGGGTTTTTAGGGTACAATTCTCTGGTCAGGATTTACCTCTAGGTTCTTTGGGTTGGTTATTCTGCCCAGGCTCTTTACATCCATTTTGTAAGGCAATACAATGCTGTAATCTTAGGCTCTTGTTCACACAGGCTCAATTTTGGGCAATTTATACTGGTTTAATTCATTGTGTTTTTCACTAGTGTTACTGTGTATATACATATATATTTTTTCGTGGAACATTGCCTTATCTGTGTATTGTACATTGGCCATTGCGGTGGCAGCGGGCACCATGCGGGGTTTTCATTGTTTTTAAATGTTTTTATCTGGTTTTGTCAATAAAATTCCTATTTCTATAATTATATTATTGTGGTGTGCATTATCCATTGTGGTCTTCTTTCTCTCTTTTTCTGGTTATGACACAGGACCACTATTTTTGCACACCTTGTGTATTTTGTTTTTTGCTGTGCACCACTATCTCCAGTTAGTGGCTGCTGTCACACACTAAAAGACGCTTTTCATTGCGAAAAATAGTTTTTGCATCACCACATTTTGAGATTTATAATTTTTCTATATTATGTCCCACAGTCATGTGAGGTCTTGTTTTTTTGCAGGATGAGCTGACTTTTTTATTGGTACCATTTTTGGGCACATGACATTTTTTTGATCGCTTTCTATTCCAATTTTTGGGAAACCGAATGAGCAAAAACCAGCAATTCATGAATTTCTATTTGGGGAGGCGTTTCATACCGTTCAGTGTGTGGTAAAACTGATAAAGGAAAGATGTGTATCTTCGTACCGTGTTAGCCAAAAGGTTAGCTAAAAGGTATCAACCACTGAGGACTCAATTGTAAAATTGATAAGGCAGTTTTATTCTTTGGGTCAGTACGGTGACAGCGATACCTCATTTATATTTATGTTTTGGCGCTTTTATGTAATAAAAACTATTTTATAGAAAAAAGTAATTGTTTTTGCATAGTTTTATTCTGAGAGCTATAACTTATTTTTCCGTTGATGGAGCTGTATGGTGGCTCGTTTTTTGCGGGACAAGATGACGTTTTCAGTGGTACCATGTTTATTTATATCAGTCTTTTTGATTGAGTGTTATTACACTTTTTGTTCTGCGGTATGATGGTAAAACATTGTTTTTTGCCTTTTTATGGTGTTCACTAAAGGGGTTAACTAGTGGGACATCTCTATAGGTCTGGTTGTTGCAGACGCGGCGATACCAAATGTGTACCTTTTTTCATTCAAATATTTTAGCGATCGAATATATAGATTTTTTTTATTACTATTACTTTTTCCTAACTTTACGTAGTCCCACTATGGGACAATCATTTTTGCAAGCTGATCGCTTCGATAGCAAGCAGATGAAGCAGCATCTGCATGCTATAGAAACTAAGTGCTGCACTGACAGGGAGACTTGCTGATCATGCACTGCGCATGATCAGCAAGTTTACTTCGCTCGTGAGCCAGAAGTCACGACATCCGGCTCACTGTGGTAACAATTGGGACCCCGTGTCACGCTGCAGGGTCTCCGATCCAAAGGCAGAGGGGCTGTCAGCCCCTGTGCCGGCTCCCGGAATGCTGCGATCATGTTAGATAGTATTTTGGGGCTTAAAGTGCCGGGTGTCTGCTGTCAGAATCAGCTGACATCTGGCCGCGCTCCCCTCGTGAGCGCGGTCGATCGCTTAGAAGTAATATTCCGTCCATGGTCAAATTGGCCATGGGCACATGGACGGAATATTACGTCTAATGTCAGAAAGGATTTAATATTATACCCCAATACATAAAATCATTGAAAGAGTGTGAACTTAAGTGTCTAATAACTATGTGAATGGTGTTTTGCCATATACTGTATAAAGTGAGAATTTTTTTTAAATTTTATACTTTTTATATAAGAGGAAACTATTTGTGTACAGAGAGGTGGCCTTAAGATATTTTGTTCAATCCAGAAAAATTTATACAGAGAAGTTTGGTATTTTAGCAGTTTACCAAACAAACAATCAAGATACACCAAGGTTACTTATCTGGAGCAGTTTTTTTTTTTTTTTTACTAAACTCATGAAAGCACATCTGTAGAGAGTGATCTGCCCACCAAGGACAGGAAGTCAGTTGGGTTACAGCGCATTAGAGGATCTCCAAAAATTATACACAACTAACCCCACATCAGAAAATACACAATCTATAGTACACACTCATGATGAGAAAAGAAGTGGGGAGGGGGGGGGGGAAGGTTTAAGGGGGGTGTGTCATGGGTTCTGGAGTTACCTGCTACCAGTAATTAACCTTGGCGCTTTCCCTTCACCCATGACAACACACCTGAAAGATTTATGGAGAATTAAAACACCTTAGCAAGCGACCACCGCTTGCACCACCTTTCTACCAGAGGTTATATACACAGAGAAGAACAGATTCAGTCTGTAGTGCCTAAAGAAAGTAGTTGGTGAGGACCAGGTAACAGCCTTACAAATCTGATCAATTTATACCTTCGCCGTCACCACAGCTCTGGTAGAGTGAGCCTTGATGCCCTCAGGAACCAGGGCACCACTAGCAGAGTAAGATACACAACTGGCCTCCCTGATCCACCTTGCAATAGTACTTTTGAACACCCCGTACCCCTTCCTACTACCCCGAAAGGCCACAAACACGGACTGGGCTTTCCTCCACTGACTAGCATAGATATGTACTGTACTTTAACAGTGTTCCAATATCTAGACTGAAATTTTCCTCGCCTGGATTCCTAGGCTTATTGCAAAAGGAGGGCAGGACAATCTCTTGACTCCTAGGAAACTTTAATGCTACCTTGATAAGGTAGGCTAGATCAGGTCTCAGTAGAACTATCCTCATATACCTGTGTATAAGGAGGGCTTATAGAAAGGGCCTGTATATCACTCACCCTGCAGACCAATGTTAGTGCTACCAATGTGATAGCTTTAATGGTAAAATACTTAGCCACAAGTTCTGTAAAGGTTCAAATGGGTCTTTGGTCAATGCCTCTATCTAGTACTAGGTTTAGATCTCATGGAAGAACTCTTGGAATTGTTAAAGTTCTGGAACCATCACAGGATTTTATCAATCTCAATACCCACTTATTTGGCAGCGAGGTTATAATTGTACAACGCACCCAAGGCTGAAACCTGAGCCTTGAGGGTACTAGTAGCAAACGCTAGCTCAAACCCTCTCTGGGGGAAAAGGCTGCTGTTTGTTTTATACTAGAGTTTCTAAAAAGCCTTCCCTGAAAGCTCCAGAAATTTTCTCCACATCCTACCGTAAATCTTTGTTATAGGCAGTCTACTTTTTAACAAGGAGGACCATGGAGAAGAACTTTTCCGACTCTGCATTGCCCTTTCAAATTCCATGCTGCTAGATTGAAGCCCTTCGCTTGAGTGGCATATTTTACCCTGAGTGAGAAGGTCCGGGATCTTCAGCTGGTTCCATGAATCTGACACAGACGTTGCCCTCAGTAGGGAAAACCACGGTCTTTTTGGCCAGAATGGGGCAATCAGAATCAGTCTCGCCTGATCCTCCCTGATTAGTGATGAGCGAGTATGCTCGTTACTTGAGTTTTCCGAGCATGCTCAGGTGTTCTAGTATTTTGGGCGTGCTCGGAGATTTAATGTGTCGCCGCAGCTGCGGGGGGGGGGGGGGGGGGGGGGGAAGGATGTGGGGATTGCCTGTTTGTTAGGAAATCCCCACATGTATTCAGGCTCTCTAGCAGCCGCAGATCATGCAGCTGCGCGACACACAATCTCCGAGCACGCCCAAAATACTCTGAGAACACCAGAGCATGCTTGGAAAACTCGAGTAACGAGCATACTCGCTCATCAATATCCCTGATCTCTCATGGTTGCTGGTATTCTAGATATTGGAGGGAAAGCAAACAATCTTGAAGTTCCAGGGGATCTGAAGGCCATCTACTACATAACTGTTTTCCTTTGGGTCTAGCAAACAATTTTTTTTTTACTTTCCTGTTCTGTTTGTCGTTAAACAAGTCTATTTCTGGCAACCCCCATGAGTAAACTATCTGCTGAAATACCTAAGAATTATGGTCCATTCCCCTAGTTTCAGTCTGTTGTGGCTGAAAAAGTCTGCCTTTGTGTGCAGCGCTGTTAGGGACAAAAGGTATTGCTCTGCCAGAATGCGAGTCTGCTTTCTGCTTCCATTAGGGAGTGGTACCTTGTTTCCCTCTGGTGGTTGATATACACCACTGTAGCCCAGTTGCTTGAAATTACATGGACATAGTGACCAAGAAGTGAGGGAAGCAAGCCCTTTAGAGCCCTTACTACAGTTAACAGAAAACCCTGAATTGTGCGATACCTCAGGCACACTCTTCAACCAGAGTTGCTCGCATCAGTTGTGACTGTTTACAGGCTTTAACCATTGTACACCTGATGTTAGGTTTGCCCTGTCTGTCCACCATAAGAGGGAGTTTGATTTCTAAAGAAAGTTCCACCTTCTCTTCTAAATGTCCTTTAAGCAACCTCTGAGCAGACAACTGAAACTGCCTTGTGTGGAGCGGAGCCCATCTCACCACTGGTATGCAGGATGTCAGAGTTCCTAACAGGGACATTGCCTTCCTTAGGGTCATTTTTGGAAGCTCTACCTCTGTTTACTATCTTGTCTCTTACTGAGGACAAAGTGGACAAATTTGAAGTTCAGAATTCAGAGCAAGGCCAAGGAATGACCTTACTCTTACTGGTTGTGAGTGTTCACCATGCAGCCAAGATCTTCTAAGACAACCCTCAGTTGTGCTGCGCAGTGGTCTTCAAATTACCCCACTATGAGGAAGTAATCCAACTAAGGAATGGCAACTGTTCCAGTTGCGAAGGTAGGCCTGCTTTTCTGCTATTATCTTGGTGAAGATCCTCAGAGTCGATAATCCGAATGGAAGGGCTCTGAATTGGTAATGCTTGATTTTCCCCTGTGCGTACAAGGCTATTCTCCGATACCTCTGGATGAATCAGAAGGTGACAAGCATCCTTTAAATTGAAGACCACCATGAAACAACTGATAGAGCAGTTATGGCCGTGCACATGGATTCCACCTTGAAGTTGTGATTCTTTAACCACCGATTGAGGTTCTTCAGATTGATTATGGCTCTGAACTTTATCAAAGTAGGCAGAATAAAACACCTTTCCATTTCCTTCTATCTCCAGGATTTTGCACAGAACCCGTTTCTTTAATCAGGCCCAAGATCTTCGCCTCTAGGGCTAGCGGTTCTTTCGATGACCTTCTGGGGGTTGTCACTATGAAGGCTTGACGCGACAGATAAAATTCTATTTTTAGACCTTCCCTTAATAATGTCCAGAATCCAACTGCTGGAGGAGATGTTCTCCATGGCCTGGATGAAGAGGGAGAGCCTTCCCCTTACTTGTAGCCTGGTGTCATGGAGAGGATTTTTTTAATTTTCAAGAGGAACCTCCAAACACAAATCCAGGCTCTTTTCCACTTTTAAACTCCCACTTCCTTATCTTCCCTGGAGGACGTCCCTCATTACAATTTTTTCCTCCAAAAGGACGTCTTTCTCAAATCACTTGTAAATCCGGGATAGCCTTTGTCACCGGTCTTTACCAAGATGTCATCCAACTTCTTCTCGCACAGCAACTGGCCATCACACAGTATATAGCCTAGTTTATTCTTAAACTGGAGATCTCCTGGACAGCCTTTGAGCCACTAGACTCGACTTGCTGCATTCAACAAACCAGGAGACCTAGCCTCAGAGTTTGCCGATGTATCTGCCAGAAATGTTGTGGCTCCCTGAAAAAAGGCAGGTTGGCCAAAATCTTATCCCATGGGGTTTTATCCTTGAGCTATTCCTCCACATGTTGCAGCCAAATCTTAAGGGTACAGGTTCCAGCAATCGCCGGCTTCAGACCCCCTGCTTCCCATGTGTGCTTCAGATATCCATCCACTTTTTTATCTAATGGATCTTTAAAGGGAATCTGTCACCCCATTTTTGCCCTATGAGATGCGGCCACCGCCATCAGGCGCTTATCTACAGCATTCTGTAATGCTGGAGATAAGCCCCTGATGTCACCTGAAAGTGAAGAAAAACGAGTTATATTATACTCACCCAGGGGCGTTCCGCCATCCGGTCTGATGGGGGTCACGGTCCGGTTCGGCGCCTCCCATCTTCTAGCAAAGCCGACCTCTTCTTTCCGTCCCGTCGCGGCTCCTGCCCAGGCGCACTGCTCTGCCCTGGTGAGGGCAGAGTAGAGTACTGCAGTGCGCAGGCGCCGCACCTCTGACCTTTCCCGGCACCTGCGCACTGCAGTACTCTGCTCTGCCCTCACCAGGTCAGAGCAGTGCGCCTGCGCAGGAGCCGCAACGGGACGGAAAGAGGCCGGCTTCGCTACAAGATGGGAGGCATCGAACCGGACCGCGACGCCCATCGGACCGCCCCTGGGTGAGTATAATATAACTCGTTTTTCCTCTTTCAGGTAACATCGGGGCTGATCTACAGCATTACAGAATACTGTAGATAAACCCCTGATGGCGGTGGCCGCAGCTTATAGTCCAAAAATGGGGTGACAGATTCCCTTTAAGTACTCCAGAATCTTGAAAGGGTAGGGGCAACCTCTGAGGATTTTGATATGGTCCGATCAATCCTAGGGACCTTATCCCATATTGGAGTCCTTATGATTAAAAGGATATCATTTTGAAGATGACAGTGTAGTGGAAAAGCGTAGTAACGGTGTTTCTCAGAGCCCATGACCGCACCACGGAGAGGGGATCTGCCCTTCAGGGACAGGAAACCTACAGAAAAGGGCAGTACCTCTCACTCGCATCAGTTGGTTTACAGAGCATCGGAAGACCTCCAGTTTAGTCACAACAACAAAAATATGTACATTATATTATTGCTTATCAAAAGAGAACAGTGTCTATACAAAAAACATGCTATTAACCGTAAAAGTGCTCAGCACACACGTGATGGGAGGGAATAAGCGGGTGCTGTCATGGGCCCTGAGAAACACAGTTATCGGTGAGTAACTACGCCTTTCTCAGTCTCCCATGACAGCACCACGGAGAGAATTATAGAGATTGGAAGCTTAGGGAGGGACCACCGCCTGAAGGACCGTTCTTCCAAAGGTCAAGTCAGACACAGAGGTTAGATCTAAATGATAGTGTTTAAAAAAGGTTGAAGGTGATGACCAGGTGGCCGCCTTACAGATTTGTTCTATCGATACCTCGGACCTCTCTGCCCATGAAGTCGCTATGGCCCTTGTGGAATGAGCTTTCAACCCATCTGGAATGGTATTCTCGGTGGATGAATAGGCCAGGGCTATTGCATCTCTTATCCATCTTGCTAGGGTATTCTTGGACTCTGAATTCCTTTCTAGGCCCCTGGAAACACAAAGCCTTCCTTCCTACACCTCTGGGTGGATTCTAGGTACTGAACCAGACATCTTTTAAGTCTAAGGTGTGGAATTCCTCCTCTTTCCTATTCCTAGGATTCAGGCAAAAGGAAGGAAGGACTACCTCTTGGGACCTATGGAATTGAGATGCTACTTTGGGTAAATAGGCCAGGTCAGGTTTTAGGATGACCCTATCTAACATCTTTGTAAAGGGTGGGGGGGGAGGGGTACAGCTGATAGTAATCGACATTAAAGCCCTCTGCGGGCTGATGTTAAGGCTACCAGGAGGACTGTCTTTAAGGATAAGATCCTGAGGGGGGCTGTTTATAGGCTCGAATGGAGGACTCGTTAGGGCAGATAGGACCAGATTCAGATCCCAAGATGGTAGTTTTTGACTAACTAGTGGTTTAGATCTTGCTGCGGCTTTAATGAACCGCACTACCCATGGGTTACCCGCAATGTCCTGATTATAGAGTGCACATAAAGCTGCCACCTGTACCTTTAAGGTACTGACTACTAGGTCTTGTTCTAGACCCTTTTGTAGGAATTCAAGTATTTCACTAATTGAGGCCCCATCCTGGATTTTTGCTTTGGAGGTGGATAGGAACTTTTTCCAGGTTTTACCATAAGTCTTAGTAGTAACTGGTATCCTGATTTTTAGCAGTGTAGAGACTAAGTTCTCCGAAAACCCTCTTTCCCTCAGCAGTACTCCTTCAAATTCCATAATGTTAAATGAAGGTTCGCTGCCTGGGGATGTAACACCGGTCCCTGAGACAGAAGGTCTAGGAGATCTGTTAGGACCCAAGCGTCTGATCGACAGTATCCTCAGCCAGGAGAACCAGGTTCTTTTTGGCCAGAATGGGGCTATTAGTATCATTCTGGTTTTGTCTTCTCTGACTTTCCGTATGTCTGCTGGAATAAGTACGATCAGGGAAAAGGCATATGTCAGGTTCTGAGTCCATGAACACCCGAGGATTCCCTCTGGGGTTCAGAGAGCCAAAAACGTCTACGTTTTTGAAATCGGCAAAATCTATTTCCGGAGTCCCCCACATCCCTGCAATCTGATAGAGAATGGACCGATTTAAGACCCACTCGCCCTGACTTAGTTGAGTGCGGCTCAGAAAATCTGCCTTCTGATTCTCTACTCCCCTGTATGTGTAATGCAGAGAGGGATAGAAAGTTTTTCTCTGTGAAGCTGAGGATCCTGGAGGAAGTGTCCATTAGATTCTGGGACCTGGTACCCCCTTGAAGGTTTATATAGGCAACCGTTACTTGATTATCCAAGAATATGCAGACATGATGTCCCCGTAGAAAAGGTAGAAAAATTGAAGGAGCATGTCCCACAGCCCAGAGTTCCTTCTGGTTCGAGGAAGCCCTTAATTCCTGACTTCCCCATTTCCCCTGAGCAACCCGATTGTCCATGTGAGCTCCCCATCCCGTGGGGCTTGCATCGGT
This sequence comes from Oophaga sylvatica, assembly GCA_033576555.1. Taxonomy (NCBI): domain Eukaryota; kingdom Metazoa; phylum Chordata; class Amphibia; order Anura; family Dendrobatidae; genus Oophaga; species Oophaga sylvatica. Next base: position 28,748,712 of record JARQOD010000009.1, on the reverse strand, counting down.
AGTAATTATGTGGGACACTTGTCACCCAGGGAATTCCTCTGGATAGGTTCCACTAGAGTAGGGAATGAATAGAATAAGAATTTAGAGTTATGTGACCTCTTAGTACCGATTGATTTTCTAATATATCCCACCGGGGATCTCATGTGTAGCTGTGCCCACTGGACTGCTGGTAAACAGGCAGAAAGGGAGCCTAGTAGTGACATCGCCTTCTTCAGTGTCATGGAGGGGTTCCATAAGGTCCCTGCCACTATGTGTATAATGCTCTCTTTTTTGCAAACTGGGAGGCGACAATCTTGTTTTTGAGAGTCTAGCGTTAGCCCTAGGAACTCTTGGATTCTGCTGGGTTCTAGCCTCGACTTTTTTAGATTTAGAAGCCCAAGTTCACCAGAGTGCTCATTACTCTGTCCCTCTGCAGTTTTGGGCAGAGTCGCTCGCTATGAGAAAATAGTCTAGGAAAGGATAGTGACATCTTTCTCCCTCAGATGAGCAATCATTTCTCCTACCAGTTATGTAAATACACGGGGAGCTATCGATATTGCGAAGGGGAGGGCTTTGTATTGGAATTCTCTTATTTATCCCTTTATGGAGACCGCTAGTCTGAGGAATTTCGGGTTTGTTTGTGAATAGGGACGTGGAAATACGCGTAGCTGAGATCAAGACAGTCATAAAACAGTTTAAGGACAGTATTTTGATGGTGGATCTTATGGATTCCATCTTGAATTTTTGATTCCTGACATATATGTGTTCAATTTCCACAAATTTATTGTCCGTGATGTGCCATTTGATTTTGATACTAGAAATAGTGGGGAGTGGAACCCCCTGCCTGTTTCTTGAGGGGAGACTTCTTGTAGGACTGATTCTTCTACAAGCTTTAGGACTTCGCCTTCTAAAGCTTATTGTTCTCTTGCCGAAGATCTTAGGGGAGTCACTATGTACTTTTTTTTGGGGGGGAGAAAAATCTATTCTCAAGCTCGACTTGATTAAATTCAGAATCCAAGAGCTGTTTGATATTCTTTCCCAGGCTGGAAGGAAAAAGGTTAATCTTCCTCCCACAGTGGGGAGACCGTCACTTGGAGGGTGTTTTGTCTCAGAAAGAGCTGCCAAGGAGGAATCCCCTATCTTTCCTTCTTCCGTTCCATCTGTTTTTTTTCTCTGGGAGGTTTTCTGCTCCAAAAGGACAGTTTAAATGATGTTGGTCCTAGGTTTGGGAATCCCTTTTTATCCCCCGCTTTTTGGAGGATATCGTCCAAGGTTTCCTCAAACAGATATTTCTGTCACAAGGAATCGAGCAAAGTTTTGTTTGTAAATCTCCTGGCCAGCTTTTAAGCCATAGAGTTGTCCTGGCCGCATTTTAGATGGCTGCAGATTTTGATGTTAAGTGGACAGAATCCGCTGATGAGTCTGCTAAAAAAGCCGCTGCACCTCTTATCAAGGGAATGGATTCTAAGATCTTATTCCTGGGTGTTCCTACTCTCAGCTGTTTCTCCAAATTCATCCACCCATACCATAAAGGATGTAGAGGTTGCTGCTATGGCCAGCCTAATGTTCCCTACTGCTGACTCCCAGGCTCCTTTAAGAAAGGTGTCAGCTTTTTTTATCCAAGGGGTACCCATGTCCTCAGAGGGGAGGGCGAACTTTTTAGAGGCTTTAGCTAAGGCAACATCAAGCCTAGGGGCTTGGTCCCAAGATGTGAATGCTTCCTCTTCAAAAGGATGTTTCCTTTTAAGGGAGGGTAGTGAGGAGTTTTTCCTATCTGGTTTCTCCATTCTTTTTTTAATTAGGGTTTGGACATTTGGGTTTAATGGAAACACCATAAGTTTTTTCTGTCCTAATCCCCAGAACATTATATCCTGAGCTGTCTTGTCAGGACGAGGGTCTGTTACCCCCATGGTAGACCTCAATGCCTTTACAAGGGTATCTACATCTAGGGGAAAGCAGTGACGCCCCCCGTTTCTTCAGCCAAGGAAGATGAGGAGGAGTCTGGTATGTCTGAGTCAGTGTCTCCCGAAGTAGAGGGGTCAGATTGGGAGTATAATGTAGCCTTCTTCACTTTATCCCCCTGGCTAAGAGATGTAAAGGCACTCTGGGCTTCTGATCTGAATAAAGATCTAAGTTCAGAGGCAAAATCCGGGGTTTCCTCACATAGGAGTTGTTGTATACAGGAGTTACAGAGCTTCTTGTTCCAGGATTCCGGTAAAGCCCTGTTACAGGTGGGACAGCACATGTTTTTCATTTTCCCCGACCTTCTTCCGGGGAAGAGAAGGAATCCCATTACAATGGTGAACTTTATCGATGGTCACTAACCATTTAGATGCGGTCGCAGGTACCGGTTCTGGAGGGGGGATAGGATCTTGTAGGGAAAGATCCAGAGATGGTGACTTGCTCACTGCAGCGGATATGCTGCGCTGCGTAGAGTGGCTGCTAGACCGGCTTCCTCCCTTGTCTGTCGTTTGGGACATCTGACTGCTGCTTATGGTGATGCTGCTGCAGCCTAGGCTGCAGCTCCAGGTCCTGCTGGCGATCGCTGTCCTCCATGATTCACGGGGACTGTGTGCAGCAAAGGTGCCTGCACATTCCCCTTTTTTTAATTTAACACCCAGTGCCAGCGTTCACTTCCGGTCCTCCCCGTGTCATTGGGGGAGCGTGTCATTGTTCATGCGCCCGACCCTTGAACCTGGAAGTCTATCTTCATCGGAGTCTTTGTTCAGGTACCGCAGAAAACTGAAGGTTCCCCGTCAGGAACAGGAAACCAAGTGATGCGAGGGAGAGGTACCACCCTTTTATCTGTAGGTTTCCTGTCCCTGAAGGGCAGATCCCCTCTCTGCGGTGCCGTCATGGGAGACTGAGAAATATGTATTTGTAGGCAATGTATGGCCGGCAGTTAACTAGCATCTGTCTGTAGGCTGCAAGTCTTGCAAAGGTGATAATATATGTTATCCTGAGAAAAGGCAGTTTTCCTGCTCTCATACCCCAGGGGGCCTTCCTGGGAAACATTTCACACCTCTGATGCCTTGAAGGCAGATGCGACGTATTTGTAGCCTGATTATTTCTATTTACTATGGGAAAGAAAAGCTAAGACAAGAACCTTTAGAAAAATAATGTATTCATTGGTCAAGTAGCCGTGGTCCAGTAGCAAACCAGAAGTTAGAATATTAACGTGAGAGGCTGGTCTGTTCTAGAAATTGATCTCCAGGTTAAACCTATAAATTAGGCCTTACACAAAGAACGTCTGTTCACAGATTGAGGGACAGCAGAGCTGATGTGATCCCTTTCATAGTCACCCCCCCTCAGGGAGCAGAATATCAGACTGCAAAGTTTAAATATTTCTGTAAGTTTCTCCCTTTCATTTTATAACTGTTTTGCATATTTATAGGTCACTATTTCCATAATTTTTATATCCTTTTATTGGATGCACTGTACCTTTTCTATTAAAGCTTAAAACGTTAATAAGTTTGAAACTTGTATGCTCTAAAAGAATCCATAGCCTTAGAGGGTGTGACCCAGGTGATTAGCCGACATTAGTAGTAGCACTTCCGGGACTCATTGTCCATATGTTCAGTGAGTGGTGGCAGCGTGTGTGAAGCAGGATGCGTGGTGGTCTGTATCGGGGTGTGATTTATGCTCCCACTGCAGCATAAGAGGGTGAATGCTGGACTGAGTGAGGAGATAGATTAACCCTTGCAGGCTCAACCCCAAGTCACCTGCTGAGAAGCAGGTACATGACAGATGGCAAGGCACTTTTTTCCCACTTCTTGTTAATGAGTGCCTGGATCTTACTATTAACCAGAGAGTTGCGCTTCTTGCTCTGCTCCAACCATCACGTCTTCTAGGGATTTAACCACTTTCTCCTATTTTAAGCACATTGTTGATCCAATGGCTTTAAAAACTAGCCTCTGTATCCTTCACCAGAAAAAATGGTCTCCCCTCCCCCACCATTCACTGTCCGAGAAGGATGAAGATTCACCGATATTCTTCCTCTGATAACGGAGAAACATTAGAATCAGAAGAGACCCCTAGATTTTTTTCTTTTTGCAATAGGGTTTTTAGGGAGCCTTCCACCTCTTATGACTGATCTAAGGCTTGCAGCAAAGTCAAGGATCTCTTCACTAACTGTTTTGTGGATGCATTCTGAACAGATTTTTATGCCAGTCCACTCCTAGCAGGGTTTTCAATACCCTGTTCCTCTTTAGTGCTAACTTGCTTAAATTTCTCCTAGTTATTTAAGCAAAAAAAAAAAACAAAAAAAAACAAAAACAATGAGGCTTATTAAAATGGTGACATTCACAATGATCACTCACCATGAGCGGTCACTTTAAGGGTACCGGATTCAGAGGCTATTCCTGAATACAAGGCATCCACTCTGGACACCGAGGAGTCCTGAGACACTTTGCTCGTCTGACTGGGACAGCTCCCCCACGCTGCTGACTGAGCAGCCTGCTGCTGTCTCTGATCCTCCATGGTACTCAGGGAGAGCGTAAGAATTTCCTTATGGCGTGTCTCCCTTTCATATGTCCCTTCAGAGACCTGCACCTATCCTGCGAGAAGCAACTAGGACGTGCCATTTCCCTTGCATAGGGCGCCGCAATTATCTCCTGGCGCGCCCCTATGACATCACTCGGGCACGCCCATTCTCAGTGAGCTTTGCGCCTGTGACGTAGCAGGGTGCACCACAATTGCAGTGCATCCCGGCTGCATGCCACACAGAGGGGCGCGGTGGTTTAGAACATGTGATGCATCTCAGTCTCTCTAGCCAGCACATGCAAAAAAAGCCCCCATCTGGACCAGTGAACGGCACTTTCAGGAACCTGAAGGTAAGCGCCACAGGCATGCAGCCTGTTCCTCCATACGCTGGGACAGGGCTGGGTATGATCTTTCATTCCATTGTTCAACCGCGAATTTCAATACGATATTCCCATCAAGTACAAGAAACCAACTGATGCGAGGGAGAGGTGCCACACTTATTTCAGTAGTTTTCCTGTGCTTGGTGGGTGGATCCCTCTCCGTTGTGCTGTCATGGGTGAAGGGAAAACTCTTTAATAGTCAATATGGGTTTAAAATGCAGACTTCGCTTTAATTTTAGGGTATTCATAATTGGAGTAAGGGTTTAGGAATTCCAGCTCTTTAAAATATGTAGCTGCCTTTTAAAAGGGACCAAAAGTAATTGGACAATGGTGAGCTTGGGAATGAACAAAAAAAAACAAACAAAAAAAAACACGTGGATGTCCACGAAAGAGTGGTGAATAATCGCAGAATCCTTTCCCTGGTGAAGAAAATGTCCACCCAAGTGAAGAACATACTCCTGGAAGTAGGCGTTTCAGTAGCTTAGTCTATCATAAAGAGAAGACTTCACTGGAGCAAACACAGAAGGTTGACAAGGTGCAAACCATTGATCAGCCTTAAAAACATAAAAAGGCCAAATTACACTTTTCCAGAACTGGGTTTAGATTTTTTGGCAAGGCATTCTTTGGACAGAGTAAACAAAGATGAACCTGTACAGCATGATGGGAAGTAGTAAGGAGACAGCATGGAACAAGCTCATGATCCAAAGCACACCACATCCTCTGTAAAACACTGTGGAGGGCAGTGTGATGGCATGGGCATGAATGACTTCAAACGGCACTGGGTCAAGTTTTTATTGATTTGACCGAAGGCAAACTGCTGGAAGAATTCTTAAGTTCACAAACGCAGAAAGATTGTTTATCAGTACTGTGAGGCACCGATCAATCACACAAAACATACGGCAAAAGCAATCCAGAAGTTTAAGGCAAAGAAGTGGAAGATTGTGCAATGACAGAGTCAATCACCACATCTCAACCTCATTGAGCCTGCATTTCACATGCTTAAAAGGTACTGTCACACTAAGCGAGATAACCAAAGAGATCGCTAAAGCATCAGCGATTTTATGACGCAGTAGCGATCTAGTTAGTGACGCAGCTGTGTGTGACATATAGCGGCGATGTGGCCCCCGCTGCGATGTCGCTGATGGCTTATGAACGTTCTGAGCCGTTTTTTGGTCGTTGGTGTCCCGCTGGTGAGCCTGAATCGCTGAGTGTGACATCCTTTATGAACGACTTTACCAGCGGCGCAGGCGGGACTAGGTTTTCCCAACGACCGCAGAGGTCGTTATACAGATGGCTGATCTCTGATGAGATCTTAGTGTTTGGAAGCTAACTAGCGACCACATAGCGATTGCACCAACGATCTCGCCAGGTCGTGTCGTTATCGCTGGTGCGATCGCTAAGTGTGACAGTGCCTTTAGACAAAAACTTAATGCAGAAAGACCCACAAACAGGCAACAACTGAAGTCAGCTCCTGTAAAAGGCAAAACACCACAAAGGAGAAAACTGAGAGTTTGCGGACTTCCAAGCTTCATACAGGAAAGATATATATCTTTGTACCGTGTTAGCCAGTAGATAGAAAAATATTTAGAATTGAGAGTCCTCAGTGGTTGATACCTATAATGGCTAACTGAAAAGATGGTAACAAATTGCAGCTTTCGAGACTACTCAGTTCTCTTCATCAGGCAAAGACTTTGCCTGATGAAGAGACCCGAGTAGTCTCGAAAGCTGCAATTTATTACTATCTTTTCAGTTAGCCATTAAAAGGTATCAACCACTGAGGACTCTCAATTCTAAATATTTTTTTCAAGCTTCAGGCATTCATTGCCTGCAAAAGATGCTCTGCAAAGAATTAGGCTATGTGCACACGTAACAGAATTGCCGAGGAAATTTCCACGGCAATCCCGCACCTCCCTGCCATGGGAAATACACATTTTATGGGTATGCGTATTCCCGCTAAAAAACTAGTTTTGCAAGCGTAATTAGCTTGCAGAATGCTAGCGTTTGCCAAGCGATCTGTAGCATCGCTTGGAACACTGATTGACAGGTTGGTCACACGAGTCAAACAGTGTTTGACAAGTGTGAACAACTTTTTACTATTGATGCCGCCTATGCCGAATCAGTAGTAAAAGATAGAATGGTTGAAAAAAAAAAAAAAAATTGTGATATTCTCACCTTCCGGCGGCCCCCGCAGCCTTCCTGGTCCTCGCGATGTTCCCGGCAACTCCCGTTCCCAGTGATGCCTAGAGACAATGACCCCAGATGACGTAGCATCACGCGAGACCGCTACGTCATCTATGGTCATTGTCGCAAGGCATCCCTGGGAACAGTATTTGCCGGGAGCGTCACTGAGGAGCTGAAAGCTGCGGGGGCCGCCGGAAGGTGAGAATATCAAGATTTTTTATTTTAATTATTGTTTTAACAGGGATATGCTACGCAGGCCCTAGAGGACAGTCTCCTCTCCTCCAGACCCTGGGTACCATCCGCACATGAACCGCTCACTTTGCACATGGTGGGCATAGCCACATGCGGAAAGTAAGCGTTTCAATGCATTCCTAAGGCGGCGAAATCGCAGTGATTCCGGAAAAAGAATGAATATGCTGCGTTTTTTTCCGCAATGGGGTTTTTTTTCGTGGAAATAAACACCGCATGTGCACAAAAATTGCGCAATGCATTCTAATGATAGGATGCTTAATGTATGCGTTTTTTCAGCGGAAAACCGCCGTAAAAACGCTAAAAAAACTGCAAAAATCCTGAACGTGTGCACATAGCCTTAAAAGTAAACATTTTATTTATGGTAAAAATGATTTATTTAATTACTTCTGAGCCTCTGAAATGGAGGCTTTGGAGACAAATCAGGTGCCCTGGAACTATCTATATTGGGGAAACCATGCAAAAACTACAAACAAGGATGAATCTACACAGACATACGATCAGGAATGAAATGGACACGCCTGTGGGAAAACATTTCTCTGGAACTGGACATTGTATGACAGACTTAAAAGTCTTAATACTAAAAGGTCATTTTAAGGATGACAGGGAGAGAAAAATATGGGAATTCAAACTTATTAGGATGTTCAATACTTTGACACTAGGACTCAACTTAACACCTGGTTTTATGGTCCACTACATAGACACAGTTCACACCTTCACCAAGAAGGACTCCAGATAGCTAAGAACACATGCCCACTAGCTCTCCATTTGTAAGAAAATGCTAATTCGATTTCCTTTGCTTATCTTTTGAAGGCATCACACCTCCCAGGTCTTGAACAAATTTCCTACTATAGTAAGCATCTAATGTGTCTTTCTTATTATTCCAAATGTAACCTTGCCTGAAGGAGCCTCTGCGCTCTGAAAGCTTGCGAACATATAATTTTCTGGTTAGCCAATAAAGGTATCACTTTAAGAATGCTCTTGTCATAATTGGACGGAGAAGTATTCACATCGATTTTTCTGGCTAACACGGTACCACAATATAATTTATTATTGTACACCGAGACAAATCATTGCAATTCCTGGAGGAAGTTAAACATTTTTGACAGACCCAAGGCTGCTCATGTATATTTACAGGGACTCACAAAGCTTATGATTATCAGAAGTATAAAAGAGCCCCATTCCAGTCAATAACTGGGCTTCTTGCAGAGGTTTTATTATCCATCTTGCTACTCTTCCCAATGACTAAAGGGTATGCCACACTAAACAACATCGCTAACGGGATCGCTAAAAAACGTCACTATTTAGCGATCCCATTAGCGATGTTGTTGTGTGCGGCATCTGCCAGCGACGAGCTTCCTGCTGTGATCTCGCTCGTCGCTGGAATCGTTCCGGACCCTATTTTCGTCGCTGGCGCCCCGCTGGTAAGTATCTAATCGCTGAGTGTGGCACCTTTTTTAGCGATTTAGCGGTACTTTTGTACCGCTAAAGTCGTTAAGGAGATCGCTAACCGCGATAGCGTCCTAACGACATCGCTAAAATAGGTAGCCACTAGCGATATAGAAACAATCCCGCTAGCGATCTCATTAGTATGCGACGCTAACGAGATCGCTAGCGGGATTGTGTAGTGTGGCAGTACCTTAAGTCTATTTGCCTTTGTCAAGCAGTGGTGCTAATTGAGTTAGAGAAAGGCAGTGCCCATGAATGTAGAGGACTACATGGCAAAAACTTATGACTGCAAACTTTGTTTATTTCATAGCCTGGATAACACTTCATATCAATGTACCACACTTGAACAGATGGAACTTAGTACAGTTCTTTGTAAGTCGAAAACAAAATGAAAGACTGCCAGTAACCAGAGTGGCTGTGCTGAAAAGAAAGGGGATACATAGGGAGCAGTCATGGTTTATTATTTAAAGGGAATCCGTCACCTGTTTTTTCATATATAAGATGCAGCAACTGCCATCAGGGGCTTATCTACAGCATTCTGTAATGCTGTAGATTAGCCCTCAAATGTAACCTGAAAGAGAAGAAAAATGAGTTATATTATACTCACCCAGGGGCGGTCCGGGGTCCAGAGGGAATCGCGGTCCGGTGCCTCCCATCTTCTAGCGATGACGTCCTCTTTGCTTTCCGTCGTGCCGGCGCATGCTTGCCCGTGAGCGGCAGTACTGCATGCGAGGCGCCGGGAAAGGTCAGAGAAGTCCGGCGCCTGCGCATCGTACTTACTTGCCTCAAGGCAGTCGTGTACCTGTGCAGGAGCTGCGACGGGAAGCTAAGAAGAGGAGGGCTTCGTTAGAAGATGGGAGGCGCCAGACCAGACCGCGACACCTATCGGACCAGACGGAGGACCGCCCCTGGGTGAGTATAACTCGTTTTTCTTCTTTCAGGTTACATCAGGGGCTTATCTACAGCATTACAGAATGCTGTAGATAAGCACCTGATGGCGGTGGCCGCATCTCATATGAAAAAATAGGTGACAGATTCCTTTTAATGGTATTTGCAGTTCTTAAAATCACTGGCAAAATTAAATATTATGTTGCACATGTAATAAAAGAACCACAGTCGAATCCCTTGTTGTACAAATAGGGACATCCTACTTACCATTAGGACACATGCTTGTTTCCCATCCATGAAGCCTTTGGGAATGGAATTTGGAGTGAGAATTTCATATCTTAAAAAAAAAAAAAAAAAAAAATAGATGATATATATAGCATAAAGGTCAAAGTCAAACAAACATCTCACTTAATGTTATTCTACGCTTGAATATGCCAATGAATGCTTTTTGAAATCAGGAAAGTTGACTGTCAGTCATTACATATCACAGTGGTAACTCCCCTTTCATTTACAATAATCTCTGGAGGCAGATTCTCAAGGCGATCCACATCACGGCCATAGATCTTTTACTTAGAGGATTTCTATGGATAACCCGAAACATATAGCAACGATTCAATTAATTTACATTTATTTCAACTTGCTATGACCTGCATGCCCATGTAGATCACATTAGGAAGATTGATCAGATAGATTAATATAATTTTAGGTCTCATTTAGGAGGAGGGGGTCGAAATCAGAAAAAGGAAAAAAAAAAATATTTTCTTGCCATGCTCTGTTTTAAAGAAATATTAGCAAAGATTTACAGTACTCCTTTCCATTCTCAGGTCCAGTGTAATACTATAATTAAACTCCACTTCTAACACAAGCATTCTTGACATCTGTCACTTCCTAGGCCTTGAGAAGTCATGACTTTTGCTGCATTTCAGTGTCGTGGGGTCCAAGTAACAAGCTCCCAGGAGATGTCAACAGCAACACAGCATTAACATTTGGAACGGGGTACTGCAAATCTTTTACTCCTCTCTATTGTTCAAAACAATTACCACCCAAAACTTGATCCTTTAAATTCTTATGTGCATAACAATGCCTATATACACAGTATTCAACCAAGACATTGCTATAGCAGTTTCATGGACCTGTTTTAGTTTTATCATCTTCCTACAGCAGGGAAATGTTCTCTTCCCGAGGACAGCATTTGACCAGAGGGAAAGTTACATGCTAGGTTTTATGCTGCTAGAATCTGAAAGTAAGCGATCCAGCAACATAAAATGAATCATTCACACACTGGTCTACAGGAAAACTGTATTAGAGACAAAAACAGTTGAACTCAACTAATTTTGTGGTGCCAAAAACGAATATGGTATTTAAATTTGCTGGTTGGCTTTATTTTCAAGATCCAGAAGATCTTTATAATTTCATTATCATTGCATTGTTAGCAGCTTTGTTATTACATCTACACTGTTCAAAAAAATAAAGGGAACACTCAAATAACACATCCTAGATCTAAATGAATTAAATATTCTTGTTGAATACTTTGTTCTGTAATGTGCTATCAACATAATCAAACAAAAATAATCAATGGAAATCAAGTTTTTTAACCAATGGAGGCCTGGTAACTAGTGGATTGCAGACCCCTAAACTGACATCACAACTAGAAGCAGCCGTGGGACGTGCCTACGGTGCCCTAGACGCCTCAACACAGCCGGAGAGATAACTAAGCCTAAAGATAGAAAGGGGAAAGCTAACTGCCCCGGAGTAGAGCCCCCAAAGGAATAGGTAGCCCCCTAAAATATATTGGCGGTGAGACAAGATGAAATACAAACAGGCAGCAAATAGAGCAAGCAAATGCTGGGGCCCAAACTGTCTAGACAGGACAGGATAGGAAAGAATACTGCCTGCAACCCAGCAAAAGCTCTAAAAAAAACTCCAACCTGTCTGATATGCAAAAATACTGAGACTACACGATCTCTCCCGTGATAGACCAGACTCTGGTGTGCGCTGGTAGCAAATCAGAGGATGCTGAAATAACAGGGAACGGAAATTACATAAACAGAGCAAAAGAGAAACAGAGTCAAGCGCAGGCCCCCGCAGGGGAACATGGCTGAACAAATCCAAAACGGCAGAAAACGGAGATAGACAAAACAAATGCCACAGAAAAAAACAGCAAATAACTTATCTGAAAGTTGCAGGACAAAGCAGGAAGCAAGCTGACTTCCAAAGAGACCAGGAAGCAACAAATCACCAGCGAGGATCATGGGAAGGTAGCTCACTTATATCTCCCCAGTCAGTTCCACCTGATTGCCACTCATCGCCCACAGGTGATTGACCTTTTAGCCAAGGCAGCTTCATAACTATCAGCAGCCACCAGAGGGAGCCAAAACTCAGAAGTCAGATCCAGAGTGTTCACAACAGATAAGCCACAAAAGGTCATTGCTAAATAAGCTCTAAATAAGCTGGCTGTTCAGAGTGCTGTATCCAAGCATATTAATGGAAAGTTCAGTGGGAGGGAAAACGTGTGGTAGAAAAAGGTGCACAAACAACTGAGATAACCGCAGCTTTGAAAGCAACCGAGGCTTCCATAACACCTCAGCAGTACCACAGGCTGATTGCCTCCATGCCACACCGCATTCATGCAGTAATTGATGCAAAAGGAGCCCGACCTAGTATTGATAGCATTTACTGAACATACATTTCAGTAGGCCAACATTTCGGATTTTAAATTTTTCAAGCTGGCGTTTTAAAGTATTCTAATTTATTGAGATAATGACTTTTGGGTTTTCATTGGTTGTAAGCCATAATCATCAACATTAACAGAAAAAACACTTGAAAAAGATCACCATTTTTAATGACTATATAAGATATGCGTTTCACTTTTTGTATTAAAGAAATGAAAAACTTTAATTATATTCTAATTTTGTGAGAAGCACCTGTAGTTACTGGATAAAAAAAAAAAAAAAAAATTAAAAATCAAAGATCAGTGAAACAGCCCAAAAAAAAAAAAAAAAAAAAAGTGCAATTTCACTTCACCATATTTTAGTCTCCGAGACCTGTAGCGTCTCCATTTTTTCATTATAGGGGCCGGGCGAGTGCTTATTTTTTTATATAACTTTTTATTGACAATTTTGGAGTAGATACTATGTTTTTATCACCTTTTTTTGCAATGTTGTGGCGACCAAAAAAGTTATTCTGGCATTTTTTTTCTTCTCGTTACGCAGTTTACCGATCGGATTAATTCTTTTTATATATTGATCGATCTGAACACAGCAATATCAAATGTTTTTTTTCTTTTTTTTAAATTGGTTTTATTTTTAATGGAGTAAGAAGGGGGGGCGATTTGATCTTTTATATTAAAAAAAAAATATATATATACTGTATATATAATTAAAAGTCATCATAGGCTTCAAGTCTCCATGGGAGACTAGAAGCTGTGATCATCCGATCCCCTATGCTACATATAGCAGGGCTTCAGCCCTGTCAAGTGTAGCTAAAATACTAATCTATGAGCGCCGGCCACAGTGCTGCGCTCATAGCAATCTGGCAATGAGAACCACGGGGGTCTCCTGCAGACCTTGGGTTGTCATGCCAACCCATCGGTGACCCAACGTCATGTGTCAAGGGTGCCGATGTGCGGAGCTAATGACGAACTTCCGGCACGATCATGCCAAATGCCGCTGTCAGATCGACAGCGAGATTTAACATGTTAGTCATGAGTGGACGCGGTTCCACCTGCCCAATTGGAAGATCTTATGATGCATGAGTACAAGAGACAAGCAAAAAAAGTTGTCACTGAATGAGGACCACATTTTTGTGCAATTTCTGTAACTGTTTAGACATGTTTTAGTTTTTGGAATTGTTGCAAAGTTTCCAGACAATAAATATCAGAAAATTGGCATAACAAATATTCTGCATCTTTATATTTGCAAAAATAAGATTGTTTCAACATACTGAAACTTACATATTAATTTGCAGCAGGAAAAGGAAAGCCCTTTAATATCACTGAAGCAAGATTCAATAAAAAATGTATTGCCGTATTTGAATTCAGGATGTCAAAATCATTAAGAAATGGTTCCTTTCATAACTGAACCTGACAACTTTTGAAAATATGTAGAACAGTGACATCCGTATTAGCATCCCAAAACAATGAGTGTCTAAACACATAACAAGCGTCAATCTTTCAATTATAGTTTCTCTCCAAGTTCCACTTCTGGTTTTCCAATACAAACACTGATGCAAAATACTAACGTGTGAATGAGACGTAACTGTCAAGGATTCACCATACTGATTATTTAACCAATCACCTTCCAATGATTTCTTCTGGACTACAGACAGTTTGGACAATCCCTGAATAAGGGATTTTTTAAAACATAAACCTGCCTCATACAGTATTTGATACACTGCCGATTTTGCAAGTTTTTCCACCTACAAAGAATGGAGAGGTCTATTTTTTATCATTGGAGCACTTCAACTGTGAGACCGAATCTAAAAACAAAAACAGAAAATTACATTGTATGATTTTTTATTAAATTGCATTTTATTACAGGAAATAAGTATTTGATACAATAGAAAACCTTCTTAATATTTGGCACAGAAACCTTTGTTTGCAATTACAGAGGTCAGACGTTTTCTGTAGTTCTTGACCAAGTTTGCACACACTGCAGCAAAGATTTTGGCCCATTCCTCCATACTGATCTTCTCCAGATCTTTCAGGTTTTGCATCTGTCGCTGGGCAATTTTGCGTTTCAGCTCCTTTCAAAGACTTTCTATTGGGCTCAGCTCTGGAGACTGGCTAGGCCACTCCAGGAACTTGCAAAGCTTCTTACAGAGTCAATCTTTAGTTGCCCTGACTGCATTTTAAGTCATCATCATGCTGGAAAACCCAGCCACGACCCATTTTCAGTATTCTTACTGAGGGAAGGAGGTTGTTGGCCAAAATCTTGCGATACATGATCCCATCAATCCTCTCTTCAATACGGTGCAGTCATCCTGTCCCCTTTGCAGAAAAGCACCCCCAAAGGATGTTATCGCCATCATGCTTCACGGTTGGGACAGTATTCTTGGGTTATACTCATCCTTCTTCCTCCTTCAAACACGGCAAGTGGAGTGGATACCAAAAAGTTCTATTTTGATCTCATCTGACCACAAACTTCTCCCATGCCTCCTCTGGATCATTCAGATGGTCATCAGCAAACTTCAAGCGGACCTGTGCTGGTGTGAGCAGGGGGATCTTGTGTACCCTGCAGGATTTTAATCCATGACGGCATAGCGTTTTACTAATAGTAATATTTGAGACTGTGGTCCCAGCTCTCTTCAGGTCATTGACCAGGTCCATAAGTGTAGTTCTGGGCAGATTCCTGACCTCTCAGAAGTATCCCCTCTCCCACTGAGACAAGATCTTGCATGCAGACCCAGACAGATGAAGACAGTCATCTTGAGTTTCTTCCATTTTCTAATAATTGAGCCAACAGTTGTTGCCTGCTCACCATGCTGCTTACCTACTGTCCTGTGGCTTATCCAAGCAGGTCTACAATTTTGTCCCTGGTGTCCCGAGGACAGTTCTTTGGTCTCGGTGGAGAGGTTGGAGTGATTGTGTGTGGACAGGCGTCTTTTATACAGCTAATGAGTTCACACATGTGCAGTGCAATTAATACAGGTAATGAGTGCAGAGGAGAAGGACTTCTTAAAGAAAAACTAACAGGTCTGTGAAAGCCAGAATTCTTGCTGGTTGGTAGGTGATCAAATACTTATTCAAGCAATTAAATTTTAAAATCATACAATGATTGTTTTTTATTTATAGATTCCATTTCACAGTTGAAGTGTACCTACAATAAAAATTACAGATCTCCATTCATTGTAAGTGGGATACTTGCAAAGTCTGTACTTATCTCCACTGTAAAAGTTAGTTTACAATAGCAGATGTGTTGAAAAATTTCAGGGACCATTTGTATATTGATTGGGGAAGTCTCTACAGTATGTGCAGCGTTTTTTACAACCCTTAGATTTATGAATTGGTAATTTATTCTTCAATTGTTTTAGGGTATTTTTACAAACATCTTGAAAAAAAAAAAAACAGTATATCAGAGAAGAGCAGACAAAGTTTGAAGCAGGAGATTTAACATCAATGTACAGAATCAAGTTGAAAAGGTAGACTAAGTATATAAACATTTGACAAATTTACGGGAAGTTGTAAGCTCAAATATTATACTGCTACAAACAAAACTCATCATTGACTTCCCTTAAAAGTGGCAGGACAGCTAGACTACTGAAAAGGCATCATTGCTTACCCAACACATTGTTGTACATTTAATAGACTTGTAATACCAAAAACAGCCATTACCAAAGATACAGCACCTGTGTCCAGTAAACAATGAAGGTCAGGGATTTCAGAAAACTGATCCCATAATCCAACATTGATAACCTATGAGAAGTATAGCCCGTCAGCATTGGGCTTTAAGTTCATGGCGAAATTTTGTTTAGTTTATTACAGTTCCAGCAGCGCAGATGGGAATTATAGAAACTTCATGCCCACTGTGCTTTTGCTTACTCAGCATAAATTGACCTGTGGTGTGTGTCCAGTCTGCAACATGTCAATTTATCGTGCATACATTAAGTTTTATAAGCGGATTTTTCCCACAGACTTGGGTTAGATGCAGAAAATCAGCAAGTAAAAAATGTACATGCCAATAAGTCAAAAAAGTGAAAACACGCTTGAAAAGAAAAAAAAAAAAAGAAGCCCTCAACTTTTTTTTTTTTGGTTGATTGTTTACATTACACACAAAATTCTAAGTGGAAAATTTAGACAGGGCATACAAAACAGAACCTTGTGATTTCATTACTTTACCTACACTGGTTTATTTCTTAAACCATTGCTCATTTTCATAGGAAAATTTTTGGGCACTTTTTACCAAGAGAAAAATATTTAATCTTATTTAAACAGCCCAAATTCCAGGGTAATTTTAATTGAGTAATAAACTGTACAATCTTAGAACCAAATTATAGTCCCTACCTTTGTCGAAACTCTTGGAAAACAACTCTATTGGGAAAGCCTTGTCTGCAGATTCTGATGCCCTCCAGCACACCATTACAGCGCAGCTGATCTAGTACCAAGTGGGCATCCAATTTACCAGCCTAAAGGGGATAAAAAGCAAAATATACAGTTTCAAGACTACAATAATTTGATCATTAATTGCACAGATAGCAAGTCGTATAAAGTACCTTTTTCTCATGATTTGGGATGATGCAACGTACAAAGTTTGGATTTGTATTTCTTAGAGTGGCCATGAGTTTAGACAGTTGTTCCTTGTATAATTGACCTACAGTACGGAACATTCCTTTTCTGGTCTTAAATACTCCAGGCGATGCTGAATCACCCATGCCTGCTACTTGATCCAAGCCGACAATGCGATCCACTACAATGATGTACAAGGAGAAAAAAAAATACATATACAAGAGTTTATAACAGTATCTTAATGTATAATTTTTTTTTTTGCTGCCATATGTACTGTAATATTTTGTATAAACATTTTGTCTAACTTTTGAAAAGGATCCGGCACCAAAGTTTTCACGCTGAACTGGACACAGGATGTAAAAGTGACTGCCGAGCAGAATATTAATCTCTTCGCTCGCCTGGTCTAACCTCCTGCATGACGAGCATTGGAGTTGAGCACAGATGACAAGGTTTGTAATATAACAGACAAAATCAACTGTGCATCCCATTCCCACAGGCAGACTGTGACGGCCTTATTGGAAAAGGTATTAATCATCTACGCTCTACTCCCAATGCTTTCTAATAATGCAGGTTACACAAGGAGATCAGGGCTATCTGACATGTTTCATACCAATAAACCCGCTTAGCCATAGTAGTGGCATGTTCTTTTTCTACCGTGTTGATGCCAGCCTTTGACTGGAACAAAAGCCAAAAAACTGTCCTATACTATAAGCTGGTATAAGTGCAAAGTGTGAGAGCACGTTCACACTGTGGTCATTTCACAGACAAAACCCAAAAAAAACAAAAAAAAAAAAAACAACAAAAAGAGCGTATACCCTACAGCAAGTAAATAGTAGTACATGTAATTAACATTAATTCAGTAATGCTAGTTTGATTTAAAAAAAAAAAAAAAAGCGTAAGTCAGACATGATGTATCCACCTGACTAGTATTAAAACTTTAATGTCAATGTGAATAAGGGCAGAGCAGAAGAGGGTCCCAACTGAGACACCCACCCATGGTATGGTTATTTACCAGGGATGCTAGGATGTACTCTAGTATTGAGTGGCGCTCTACGCAAAACTGGAATCCCCGCCCTGCATGTTTGGTGCCTATTACGCAGCTAATAAGCATGTGGGTTTGCCTGTGCGTCACTGTAATGCCATAGCCATCTTGGTTCTGGCATTACTGTGATTATCTGGCCGTATGACATCAGGGGTTATAAAAACAGGAGCCGCACGGCTCGGCACACTGACGCAACTGCAGAACTCTGACACTTCGTATTGGAGGGGGAGAGTGCTTGTCTAGGCGCGTGGGCACAGTATAATGAAAAAGAATCCTGTAGTGTTTGTACTGAGGCTGAAGCTAAGCTATCATACTAACATCCCATCTAAGGGCTAAGCGGTTACTTTGCCGTTTGTCTTATCGTATCACATATATTCTGCATTTAGCCTAAGGAGGGAGAGAGCCGCAGGTGTAGGGAGAGTGGTTGAATACAATAGGATACCATAATTTCCCTCGGGATCAATAAAGTGCATCACAGCAGCGTTACAACAGCATTACAAACAGCATTACATAGAGTAATTACTAGACACAGATCTTGCACATGACCAACCACAATATGTAACAAACAAAGGTACACAAATCTCTGATCATTTCCATTAGTGCGCGAGCCCTAGGTCGTAGCCATCTTTCACCCTTCGTGAATTGTTATACATCCCCATAGCAGTAGGCACAAACGATTTCCTTAATTTCTCCTTCTTGCACCTTAGTAGGATCAGACGGCTGCTGAATGTGCTCTTCTGATTCAAGAACAGCTCGTATAGAGGGTGTGTATTATTGTTCATTATAGCCCTGCACTTCTTTTGAATCCTATCCTCCACTACGTCCTCAAAAAAGATGGAGGCCAACAGCTGCACTTGCCTTCTTGATAAGTTTGTTGAGCTTATTCGCATCAGCTACTCCACACTAATGCTCCAGCAAATGATAGCAAAAAAGATGGCGCTTGCTACAACGGACTGGTAGAAAATTTCCAGCATTTTACTGCACACACTGAATGACCAGAGCTTTGGCAGAGAGTACAGTCTGCTCATTCCCTTCTTGTGAACCTTCTCTGTATGACACCTCCAATCAAGTTTGCGTCAAGTTGAACCCCCAAATATTTGTAGCTCTGAACCATCTCCACCTCCTGACCAGCAATAGTGATCGGTAAGTAATCATCCTTTTTCCTTCTGTAATTCGCCACCATCTCTTTGCATTTAGTTCTAGACAGTTAGTCTGGCACCAATCTACAAAGTCAGAAACCACACTTCTATATTCCTCCTCACCCGGTCCCCCGCAATTCTCCCTACAATCACTGAGTCATCTGAGAATTTTTGGAGGTGAAAGAAATCAGATTTACACTGAAAGTCAGCTGTGTACAATGTGAAGAGGAAGGGCGACAGCACTGTACCCTGTGGGGCTCCCACACTGCCAGATACCACCTCCCCCATCCTTACAAACTGCGGCCTGTCAGTCAGGTAGTTGCTTATCCAGTTCACCATCCCCTCATCCACTGCCATATCAGTCAACTTATTTCGTAATAAGAGCAGCTGTAGGGTATTGAAAGCACTAGAGAAGTCAAAGAACATGGCGCGCACTGCAGTTCCATCATTGTCCAAGAATGAATGTATTGTATGTAGCAGAGACACTACAGCATCATCCACCACCAATCTTTGCTGGTAAGCAAACTGCAGGGGGTCAGTGTAGGCCCTCACCCTCGGGCACAAGTAGGCAAGTACTAATCTCTCCAACGACTTCATACCATGCGATGTTAAGGCCAATTGACGATACTCGTGTAGGGAAGTTGGAAAGGTGATATTGGGAACCGGCAACAGACAGGTGGTCTTCCACAGCACTGGTATTCTCTGAAATTGTAGGCTCCTGTTAAACAGGAGCTGAAAGACATTACACAGTTGATTTGCACACACTTTTAGGACACGTGGACTGAGGCAATCAGGCCCAGCTGCTTTGCCAATGAATAGTTTACGAAACTGCTTCCTCACATTACTTGGGGAGACCGTGAAAGCAGACAGTTCATCACCCAAAGTCAATGCTGCCGATCGTTCCTCAGCTCCATCCCGCATTACTGATGACGCAGCACATGTGTTGGTAAATCTGTTGAAAAACTCGTTAATTTCATTAGCCATGGGCAGATCCACTTCCCCACGCTCCGACCTAGCTTTAAACCCAGTTAACTGCTTCATGCTCGACCACACCTTCTTGGAATTGTTGTGTGACAGTTTATTTTCTAATTTAATTCGGAAAGCCTCACAGGCATTCTTAATTTTCCCCTTTAAGTCCTTTTGTGTCAATTTCAGTTTATTAGTATCATTCATTTTAAATGCAAGTTTTTTCTCATTTAGTAAGTATTTCAATTCTTTTGTGATCGAAGGCATGTTATTTGAATAACATTGAATCTTTTTAACTAGTACTACAGTATCAGTACAAAAATTTATGTAATCAGTTACTCTTCTGACAATATCATTTACATCATCATGTGCTCCTCTGACGCATATCACCTCCCGATCAGTAGTCCTGAACTAGTGCAGTCCGCTGTCAAATATATAACTTAATTTTTTAGGGGGGTTGAAGGCGGGGTGTGAACAAAAAAAAAATATCCATCAAGTATTACGTGATTTGTGTTATATAACACTACAAAAAATATTGTTAAAAAAATGTCCCTGGGTTAAATTTCTTAACCATATACTAGTCAGCTTAAATTTTCTCAGTCATACAGTTTCAAGTGTTCTGTGGTTCATGTCGGATATCCAACACAAAAAAAGCATTAAAAAAAATTGGCTGGATTACAGTTTCATCCATACACTATTCCGTGGTCTGGGGTATATTTCCTGTGATCTACAGTACAGAGCAAAAGTTTGGACACACCTCATTCAAAGATTTTTCTGTATTTTAATGACTATGAAAATTGTAAATTCACACTGAAGGCATCAAAACTATGAATTAACACATGTGGAATTATATACTTAACAAAAAAGTGTGAAACTGAAAATATGTCTTATATTCTAGGTTCTTCAAAGTAGCCACCTTTTGCTTTGATTACTGCTTTGCACACTCTTGGCATTCTCTTGAATGCCACAAAAATTATCCTTTAGTCATCAATTTTTTATTTTCCCAAGGGTAACAGTAGAAATAGGACCACAAAAGTTGTTGCCCAATTTGTCCTGAGTACGCCGATACCCCATATGTGGGGGGAAACCACTGTTTGGGCGCACGGCAGAGCTTGGAATAAAAGGAGCGCCATTTGACTTTTTCCATCCAAAACTGGCTGGAATTGAGCTTGGACGCCATGTTGCATTTGCAGAGCCCGAGATGTGCCTAAACAGTGGAAAACCAGCACAAGTGACCCCATTTTGGAAACTAGACCCCTAAGGAACTTACCTAGATCTGTGGTGAGCAATTTGAACCCCCAAGTGCTTCACACAAGTTTATAACGTAGAGCCATAAAATTAAAAAAATAATTTTTTCCACAAAAATTATCTTTTCACCCCAATATTTATTTTCCCAAGGGTAACAAGACCCCAAAAGTTATTGTGCAATTTGTCCTGAGTACGCTGATACCCCATATGTGGGGGTAAACCACTGTTTGGGTGCATGGCAGAGCTCGGAAGGGGAGGAGCACAGTTTGACTTTTTCAACACAGAATTGGCTGGACGCCATGTCGTGTTTGGAGAGCCTGATGTGCTAAACAGTGGAACCCCACAATTAATTATTGGAAATAGACCTCAAGGAACTTATTAGATGTGTGGTGAGAACTTTGAACCCCCTATGTGCTAAACAGTGGAAACCCCCAAATTACATTATTTTGGAAACTAGACCCCTCAAGGAACTTATCTAGATGTGTGGTGAGAACTTTGAACCCCCAGGTGTTTCACTAAAGTTTGTAACGCCCGAGCATAAAAAAAAAAAAAAAAAAAGCTCAGAAGGGAAGGAGCAACGTTTGACTTTTTCAACGCAGAATTGGCATCAGACGCCATGTCACATTTGGAGAGCCCCTGAAGTGCCTTAACAGAGGAAACCCCCCCAATTCTAACTCCAACACACCCCTAACCCTAGTCCCAACCCTAGTTCTAACTTTAGCCCCAACCCCAACGGGAAAATTGAAATAAAAATAAAAAAAAAATGTATTTATTTTTCCCTAACTAAGGGGGTGACAAAGGGAGGTTTGATTTACTATTTATAGCGGGTTTTTATGTTTGGCAGCTGTCACATGCTAAAAGATGCTTTTTATTGCAAAAATAGTTTTTGCATCACCACATTTTGAGAGCTATAATTTTTGCATATTTTGGCCCACAGAGTCATGTGAAGTCTTATTTTTTGTGTGACGAGTTGACGTTTTTATTGGTACAATTTTTCGGAATGTGACATTTTTTGATTGCTTTTTATTACGATTTTTGGGAGGTTAGAATGAACTAAAATCAGCAATTCATTAATTTTCTTTTTTTGGGGGGCGGGCGTTTATACCGTTACACGTGTGGTAAAATTGATAAAGCAGTTTTATTCTTCGGGTTAGTACAATTACAGAGATACCTCATTTATATATTTTTTTTATGTTTTGGTGCTTTTATACAATAAAAAATTTTATATAAAAAATAAATTATTTTTGCATTGCTTTATTCTGCGAGCTAACTTTTTTCGCTGATGATGCTGTATGGCGGCTTGTTTTTTTGCGGGACAAGATGACGTTTTCAGCGGTACCATGTTTATTTATATCCGTCTTTTTGATCGCGTTATTCCACTTTCTGTTCGGCAGTATGTGTTTTTTGCTTTGTTTTTTTTTTTTTTTTTAAGGTGTTCACTAAAGGGGTTAACTAGTGGGACGGTTTTATAGGGCGGGTCGTTACGGACACACCAATACCAAATGTGTACTTTTGGTTTTTTTTTATTTACATGAAGAAATGAATTATTGGGGAATATTTTTCTTTAAGATTTTTTTTTTTATTTTTTACACACATGTGATTTTTATTTTTTTTTACTTTGTCCCAGGGTGGGACATCACTGTATATAGTTAGATCGCTGATCTGACACCGTGCACTGCACGGTGTCAGATCGGCGATCTCACAGGCAGTGCTGCAGGCTCTTAGCAGGCACTGAGGAAGCTGCCTCCCTGCAAAACCCCGAAGGACCCCGCGGCCATCTTGGATCCGGGGTCCTGCAGGGAGAAAGCCCTCAAAACAGCGCGACCACATCGCGCTGTTCTGAGGGTCTCAGGGAAGCACGCAGGGAGCCCCATCCCTGCACGATGCTTCCCTGTGCCCCCCGGTACACTGCGATCATGTTTGATCGCAGTGTGCCAGGGGTTGATGTGCCGGGAGCAGTCCGTGACTGCTCCTGGCACATAGTGCCGGGTGTCAGCTGTGATAATCAGCTGACACCCGGCCGCAATTGGCCGCGCTTCCCCCGGGAGCGCGTCCGATCGCATGTGACGTACTATCCCGTCCATGGTCATACTGGCCCAGGTACTATGGACGGGATAGTACGTCCAATGGCAGAAAGGGGTTAAAAATAAACTTTGTTTCAAGAGAACTAGCAATTACAAAATGTGCAAGGCGTGCGGTAAAGGACAGAGGAAATGGAAGTGCCGATTGTGCATGCAGATGCCTAGGACGTGGGGCAGGTGCGACTGTACCGGTTGCTGGAGCACAAGAGAAACACATCCACAAGGTCCAGTCTCACCAACCTACAGTCTGGATTACTTAACCCTCACCTGGATCCTCCTTCCTCCCACCATCTGGAGTCCCAGGAGACTAGTGATCCCACACTAGGACACTCTGAGGAGCTCTATCCAACATTATTTGAGACTCAACCTGCATGCTTTAAGAGGGTTAGGAGGACATTCTGTTTAGCGATTCACATTCCTTAGAGCAGCCACCACCACAAGAAGATGACTGTGGGGAACGGCAAATGTTAGCTGAAAAGGAAGAGTAGACAGTTGCCACTGAAATCTTGTTAAAGTCAAAATCAGTTGCAAGACCAACAGCGCTGAGGGGAGGAATCAGCAGCACCAAAACAGCCAGGAAGAGGCATTGGGGTGACCAGAGGGAGAAGGCAGGAAACCTTCCCACAGAGCACAAACACTCCTGAATTTCTCTGTCAAAGAGTTAGGTGTTCCCCAGTCTCACTGGAGCAGATGCCTCCTGCCCTGCACATTCTGACTTCCCATCAGGCAACTCCAAATCCTTGTTCCAGCACAGCGTTCAAGTGTCCCTACCCCAGGCCTTGGAACAAAAGCGAAAGATTGCAGACAAGATTTAACAGACCCAAAGGCTAAACTGACATTTCCAGGATGCTTGCAGTGGAAACGTTGAAGTTTCGGCTTGTTGACAGAGGATTTCCGCCGACTCATGACAGCAGCCGTCCCTCGGTACACAGCCGCCACTTTTTCACCAGGTGTTGAGTCCCCACTTCATAAAAGCACATGTCCAGGAACATCACTCTTGCCCTTATCAATGCACTTACTGGCATTGTCCACTTAACGACCAACATGTAGACAAGTGATTATAGCCAGGAATGCTACATTTCACTGATAGCACACTGGGTGAACATTGAGGAGGATGGAGCCATGTCACACCCAGGCATGGTACATGTGCTCCCGATAGAGGATTGCTGGCCCTACTTCGATCAGGTTTTCCTCCACCAGTTCCTGCACCCATTCCATCTCTGATTTGCCATCTCAGAGGACGTCATCCACATCAGCCGGAAGCTCTGCAGTACTGCATCAGCACTCAGCAAAGCGGCAACAGGCTTTGTCTCTTGAGACAAATTAGCTTCAACAAAGCGCACAGCGCAGTAGAGCTACTTAAAGGAATAACAGACCAGTCATATGTGGTACTTGTTAAACCTCCAGCCAGGTGTGTGTGAAAATGGGCTTAACCTGGTGGTGGCTGTGAAGCTTAGCAAGCTCACTCATGTATTGCTTGGCACATGTGCTCAACTTGGTAGTTCAGAGGTTTCTGAAAACCAGAAGGGGCAAGCGATTGAGAGTCATCATCATGGTGGACAATTGGCTATAGAAACCATGGCAAATATGGCAGACTTTGTACCGCTGCCTCTTGTGACCCAAGTATCATTCATCTTGGCAAAATAGAGTACTGGTTGTTCAACCTGCTAGACCCTTGCTACAAGGAGAACTTTGCATCTCTTCTTCATGAGGCAGAGAGGTGGTCTAAAATGGTGCCATACTAAAAGGCCATTGTGGAAAATGTTGAAAAAAATTCCCCATGAGCTCCCTGGCCCAACCAAGGAGGAGAGACTAGGGAGAGACTCCAGGTACAGCAGAGGGACACCTCCCAGAATCCAAGACGTCATGACCGGGTATTTTTGACAAGGAGGGAAAAGTTTTAAAAGATCGTCAAGCAATACTTTGTCGACCAAACTAGTGTACTCACCAATTCCTCTGTGACCTTCAGTTATTGGGTTTAAAAGCTGGACATCTGGCTTGAGCCATCCCTCTATTCCGTGGATGTGTTGGACTGCCATGCTGCTACAGTCTTGTCTGAGCGGATTTTTAGTGCCACAGTTGGGGTCATACCAGACAGACACTTTAGCCTGTCAACAGAAAGTGCTGACAGGCTCACGAACAAAGCCTGGCGTAGACCTGACTTATATACCATCAGATGTTAGCAGCACAGTATTTTTAACGTTCTAAAGTTGAATGAGGCCCGCCAGTTGTTGCCTTCTGAGTGTCTATGGATGACCCTATGAACCTATTTTTTTTTCTTTGCACTACATGCAGAGCCTTTATGAGTGTAGGAGTACCACAACTATACTTTGTTCAGAATATCTGAAGGAGGTACTACAGTTGGTGCCTTCAAGAGTGTATGGACGACACTGCTTGTAATTTTTGGCAGGCTTTCCACTTAGTGCATAGCCTTTATGAATCTAGGAGTATCAATACATGACAATTTGAACAGAATGTGTACGAGGCCCACTTATGTCTAACAGGGTGTAACAGAGTCCCTAATTTGACAGTTCTCTGTTCCTTCATAAATTAAACAATTTTTTTTTATAAAAACCATTAACAATTTTTTTTTAATCCTTTTTAAAAAAAATTTTTTTGCTTTATATAAAAAAGTAAAAGAAATAAATTGTATTTTACATAACAAAAAAGTAGGAATTAGTCTTTATGTAAAATACAATTAATGGACTCCTGGAAACATTACCGTTAGGACTAATTCCTATTTTCCAGGAGGTCCCTCCTGACAGCACCACCAGGAAAATACCAAATAACTCCTACTAGGGGCGGGATTACTGCTTGGAGGATTTTCCTCCCAAAGGCCATCTGTTGATTTGACAGAACGTGCAACTTATAATGTCTGCAAAAGGCATTTGAATTTGACTAAGTCGCAGCCCTGCAGATCTGACCACTGGATGCCCAACGCTCTGCCCACGAAGCAGAGATTGCTCTCGGCAAGCGAGCCCTGAAGTTTTCCAGCGGAGTGTTTCCCGCTGAGACATCTGCTGCGCTAACTGTCGATTTTATCCATCTAGCTAGAGTAGCTTTTGAAGCTTTCTTCCCTTTATTCTTTCCGGCCATTTGGATCAAGAGGTTTGAGTCCACTCTCCAGCTCTCTGTGAGCTTTAAGTATTGTAGAACTGTCCTTTTTACATCTAAGGAGTGGAGAGAGGGTTCTCTCTCATTACTGTAGGTTTGGCAGAAATTGGGTAACACAATTTCTTGACTTATGTGGAAGTCAGTAGCCACTTTGGGAAGAAAAGCTGGATCCAGTCTTAAGATGATACAGTCCTCTTGAATTTTTTTTATATGGGTCCCTTATGGAAAGGGACTGGATGTCTCCTATACACCTTGCTGAAGTTATTACCACTAGGAAAACGGCTTTGAATGATACAAACCTTAGGTCTGCCTAGTCTAGTGGCTCAGATGGACTTTTGTGTAGTTCATTCAGAACTAAGTTGAGATCCCAGGGGCATTGAGCTATGTACTGTGGGTCTAATATGCTGAATAGCTTTAATGAATCTTACTACCCAGGGATGGTTGGCCAATGGATAATCACAGAATTACCTCAGGGCTGATATCTGTACCTTCATCGTACAAGGCCTCAGGCCCCTATCAAAGCCAGACTGAAGACAATCTAGAATATGAGGAATATTTGGGCACTGAGTGATTGAGACTGGAACTGAACTTTGTGAACAGAATTTCTTCCAGATTTTTAGATAAATAGTGGAGGTTACCAGCTTCCTGCTCTTTTGTATGCTAGAGATGACTGATTCTGATAAGCCCTTTGATCTCAGGATTTCCTGCTCAGGATCCAGGCTGACCGCTGTAAAGGGTATGCCACACTAAACAATATCGCTAACGGGATCGCTAAAAAACGTCACTATTTAGCGATCCCGTTAGCGATATTGTTCAGTGCGGCAGCTTCCAGCGACGAGCTTCCTGCTGTGATCTCGCTCGTCGCTGGAATCGCTCCGGACCCTATTTTCTCGTCGGCGCTCCCGCTGGGTAAGTATTTAATCGCTGTGTGGCACCTTTTCTTAGCGATTTAGCGGTACTTTGTACCGCTAAAGTCGTTAAGAAGATCGCTAACGGCGATAGCGTCGTTAACTATATCGCTAAATGTGGCAGCATTTAGCGATATAGAAACAATCCCGCTAGCGATCGCATTAGTATGCGTCGTTATCGTGATCGCTAGCGGGATTGTTTAGTGTGGCAGTACCTTAACAGCTTTAGATTTTGATGGAGAAAAAAAAAAAAAAAAAAGAGTGCCTTGCATAAGAAGGTCCCATCTTGATGGTAGGAGAATTGGATCTTCCAACGCCCTCCACTTCAACAGGGAAATCAGCTCCTTTTGGGCCAGTAGGGGACTTTTAGAATCACCGCTGCCTGGCTCTCCTGGATTTTCCTCAGTACTCTTGGTATTAGAGTGAGTGGCAGGAAGGCGTACGCAAGCCCAATATTCCAGCTCTGTGCCAAGGCGTCCACCCCGGTCGGATTGTCTCCTGGATTTATTGAGAATTCCTTTGTTTTGCATTTCTTCTGGAGGCAAACAAGTCTATTTCTGGTGTACCCCAGTGTTGGGTTAGCTGAAGAAAGACTTCTTTGTTTAAAGACCATTCCGAGGGTTGAACTTTCTCCCCGTTTACAAGGTCTGCTATCTGACTTTTTGAGCCTCTCTGGTGTACTGCCGTAAATTGACTTTACCGCGACTTCTGCCCAGGAAATATTGTTTCTGATAATTCCATTAAGGGACGGTACTTCAGACCTTCCTGATGCAGGAGGAAGGAAACTGAGGTCGAAAAGTCAGAAAAGATCCTCACATGTCAATCCTTTAGATCTTCTTGGCCTCTCTTCAGTGCTTCCCAGACTGCTCTGAGTTCCCGGTGGAACTGTTGCACACTGATGTGGACAATGTTCCTTGGAGGTAACGTCCTATTATGTGGGCTTCAATGGATCAGTGACTGACAGATAATGTGACAAACATCTTCTGACATCCAGGGTATGGAGTTTCTCCTCTTTCTGGTTAGTGGGGTTAGAGAGGAAGGAGGGGAGGACTATATCCTGTGTTCTATGGAACCGAGAGGCGACTTTAGGTAAATAGGCAGGGTCCGGTCTAATTATTACCCTGTCTTCCATAGTCTGTGTGTAAGGAGGGTCTCTGGAGAGTGACTGTATATCGCCTATCCTTCGAGCAGACGTGATGGCTACCAAGAAGGCTAGCTTGAGGGACAGATTTTTTATTGAGGCGGACACCATGGGTTCAAACGGAGCCTCCGTCATAGCCGTAAGGACTAGGTTTAAGTCCCATGGTGCGTACCTTGCTTTATGTATGGGTCTCGTTCTGTCTGCAGCTTTGATAAACCTGGATATCCAGTAATTTTTCGCAATCTCACAGTTTAACAGGGCACCCAGGGCTGATACCTGTACTTTCAGGGTACTAGTGGCCAGACCTAGATCTAATCCCCTCTGCAGGAATTCTAAAATCTGCCCTATAGAGATTTCGCCTTCAGCTCAGAGGTTAGAGGTGGCCAGAAATTTTTTCCCAGGTCTTAGCATAAATTTTTGTTATAACTAACTTCCTACTATTTAGTAGGGTATTGATCAGATTGTCAGAGAATCCTTTATCTTTCAATAACGACCTCTCAAACTCCACGCCGTCAGATGGAGTCCGGCTACTTGTGGGTGATTGACTGGGCCATGGAAGAGAAGATCCGGAAGATCTGGAAGAACCCAGGGTCGCAGACTGACATTGTTCTCAGTCATGAAAACCAGGCCCTTCTGGGCCAGAATGGGGCAATTAGTATGACCCTTGCTTTGTCCTCCCTGATCTTCCTTATAACTAATGGTAACAGGGCTAGCAGGGGAAAGGCATAAGCCAGGCGGAAGTTCCATTTTGTCAGTAAAGCGTCCACAACGAGAGGTCTTTCTGTCGGATTTAGTGAACAGAATGATGCGTGTGAGGGAGTCGCCCTTTTGTATCTGAAGGTTTCCTGTTCCCGAAGTGCGGATCCCCTCTCTCATGGTGCTGTCATGGGAGTCCGAATAAAAAAAGCTAATTTTTCATCGGTTTGGAATGTTTTATCGTTACTCATTAAAAAGTGGAGTAAAATAAAAGTGTGACATGATTGTTCTCAGCAGTGATCTGCGAGTCAGATGCTTCCAGGGGTCTTTCTCATGCTATTGTTCTATTTAGCAGTTTTCCCATCCATTTGAACATTTTCACTACCCCACAGACATCCTTGTAGGGTCTGCTGGAAAAATGATCAGATTTCCCATCGACTCCCATTATACTTGTTACTCGAAACAAGCACCCAAGCATTCTAGTGATCGCTCATCTCTTATTTACTCATTATACACTAGGGTATATGCTCATTGTTTTTTCTTGGGTTTTGTCTGAATTGGCCAGTGTGAACATGCTCTTATACTTAGAAAGTATACCGGCTTAGAGTATGACTTTTTTGTTTTGCTGTACCTTATAGTTAGCAAAAACAGGGGTCGTGGCTCAATTTTCTAAGCTTAGCATTTCATCTGTATAGCATGCCATGGATAGGTGTCTATTGGGCTCTGTTCTGCTCTTATTCATTGATGTTATTTCACACAGTAAAGTTTTAGAACTAGAAACATGTCAGGACCGTCCCGATGGTTACACCATGTGGTGGGATGGTTTTTATGCCTTTTGATCAAAATCGCATTAACCAAGTACTTTATGTTATTTACATGTACCATTACCCTTTACTTATTGTAGGGTATATATGTAAATTGTATTCTTAGGTTTCAGGTTTGATTGTACAGCACTACAGGTGGAAGAAATACACGCACCCAGTGAAAACTGATAACATGCCCTTTAACGTAAAGAAAATAACTCCAAAAAGTGCCAAATACTTTTATAGCCAATATCTCTGCAACAGAAGAGAAATGTTCATGTTTTATTCCACTCTGCAGCCACTATTACTTTGTGAGTACAGTTCAATATAAAAAGTGCCTTTCATCAAATTTCTCAAGTCAGTACAGCATTGGGCAAAAAGTTCACAGTATATGTTCAATAGCCATAATTTCAGTCTTTTAGAAACGATTGTAAGAATGGATGTTTTCAAGATTTCCTTAGTATTGCACAGGCGATGGAATTAAGGCATCAGAAACTGCCAACATGATCTCTCACTTGTGCAATAAGGAAATCCAGAAAACCTGATGTGTTGGGGGCTATGAGGACAGGATTTGGGAAACACTGCGCTAAATCAACCGTGGCAATGTTGTACAAGGTTATAAATCAAACCAGTTATAAAAAAAAAAAAAAAAAAATAAAAAATCACAATTGTAAGGAAAAACCCATGCAAAGTGTATTTGGTGAATAAATATATTCTACTGTGATACAGATTCTCATGCTTTAGCCTTAGTACAAAAGCAATTTTTCAACCCCTTGGTAGTAGGAAAATTGTTGTTTGTGAAAATGCACAGTGAAAACTTTACATAGCGGGAATAACACAGAAAAACATTATCACTCTTCCAGGCATTATTTGTAAGAAGTGCTCTCAATGTAACAGGTCAATGAGGAGCTCAGATATGAGACAGACCACCTTTAAGTACCAGAAACTATGGAAACACTGCCCCATCTGGAATTTTTATTGATTGAGCTGCACAAATCTAAAAGCACAAAAAATGCGGTGAAGTGTGAAAACCAAATGTGTACAGCAGATTTTAAGTCATGTTTTCACAACCTGGGAGCATACCCTTATACACTGCTCAAAAAAATAAAGGGAACACTCAAATAACACATCCTAGATCTAAATGAATGAAATATTCTCATTGAATACTTTGTTGTGTACAAAGTTGAATATGCTGTCGACAATCACACAAAAATCATCAATGGAAATCAAATTTTTGAACCAATGGAGGCCTGGATTTGGAGAGACCCCCAAAATGAAAGTGGAAACAAGTGAAAATGAAAATCAAAACAAGACAAAATGAAAGTGGAAACAAGTGAAAATGAAAATCAAAACAAGACAAAATGAAAGTGGAAACAAGTGAAAATAATGCTCAGTACTGTGTATGGCCTCCACGTGCCAGTATGACATCCCTACAACGTCTGGGCATGCTCCTGATGAGGTTGCGGATGTTCTCCTGAGGGATCTCCTCCCAGACCTGGACTAAAGCATCAGTCAACTCCTGGACAGTCTGTGGTGCAACGTGACATTGGTGGATAGAGCGAGACATGCTGTCCCAGATGTGCTCAATCGGATTCAGGTCTGTGGAACGGGCAGGCCAGGACATAGCTTCAATGCCTTCATCTTGCAGGAACTGCTGACACACTCCAGCCATATGAGGTCTGGCATTGTCCTGCATTAGGAGGAACACAGGGCCAACCGCACCAGCATATGGTCTCACAAGGGGTCAGAGAATCTCATCTCGGTACCTAATGGCAGTCAGGCTACCTCTGGCGAGCACATGGAGGGCTGTGTGGCCCTCCAAAGAAATGCCACCCCACACCATTACTGACCCACTGCCAAACCGGTCATGCTGAAGAATGTTGCAGGCAGCAGGTTCACACTTAGCACATGTGACAGGCGTGAGAGTCTGGAGACAACGTGCAGAGCGATCTGCTGCCTGCAACATCCTTCAGCATGACCAGTTTGGCAGTGGGTCAGTAATGGTATGGGGTGGCATTTCTTTGGAGGGCCACACAGCCCTCCATGTGCTCGCCAGAGGTAGCCTGACTGCCATTAGGTACCGAGATGAAATTCTCAGCCCCCTTGTGAGACCATATGCTGGTGCGGTTGGCCCTGGGTTCCTCCTAATGCAGGACAATGCCAGACCTCATATGGCTGGAGTGTGTCAGCAGTTCCTGCAAGATGAAGGCATTGAAGCTATGGAATGGCCTTCCCGTTCCCCAGACCTGAATCCGATTGAGCACATCTGGGACAGATTGTCTCGCTCCATCCACCAATGTCACATTGCACCACAGACTGTCCAGGAGTTGACTGATGCTTTAGTCCAGGTCTGGGAGGAGATCCCTCAGGAGAACATCCGCAACCTCATCAGGAGCATGCCCAGGCGTTGTAGGGAGGTCATACTGGCACATGGAGGCCACACAATACTGAGCATCATTTTGACTTGTTTCCACTTTCATTTTGGGGGTCTCTCCAAATCCAGGCCTCCATTGGATCAAAAATTTGATTTCCATTGATGATTTTTGTGTGAGTATGTTGACAGCACATTCAACTTTGTACAGAACAATATATTCAGTGAGAATATTTCATTCATTTAAATCTAGGATGTGTTAGAGTGTTCCCTTTATTTTTTTGAGCAGTGTATTATCTAAGGTTAGTAATGTTACTAACAATTTGACGGCCGATATCCATTGCGCATTAAAAAGACAGCACTGTAAATGAATATTTAACAAATCTCATCCACACACTAAAGTGTTAGAGTAAACTGATCTGTAAATTTGCAACATTTCATCAACAATCAACATGGGTATAAATGACAAAAGCTTTCTAAATGAGTCTTCGTTTATAGGGATGATAAAAAAAAATAAATAAATCCAGGTATGTAAACCAGCAGTTATACCCAATACTGCGCAAACATTTAATTGTATGAAAAAGCGAGATCATTTATAAGCTATTCCGCTCTGAAAATTCCATAATGGTGCTTAGAGATGAACTAGACTTCAGTACTGGTGTTTAATGATTTGTGAAGGACACCAAACAGACAGGCAGGTGAATAACCACGCCATGCACAACAATACCTGCTACTTTGAATCACCTCAAGATAAGTGCCATTTCTGTAGATCTAACGGAAAGGAGAAATTATAAGGTTTGAAAGAAAGAAGCTGCAAACAGAAGATCAGAGTGAACAAAGCGTATCATAAGGAATTGTTACACCCACACTTGCTTTTAGTGTTAACACCTGGAAAATGACAGTGACAATCACTTCATATTCAGGGTGAAGGGGTGGGGAGGGAATAAAATTAAAAGCAGACTTGTAATTACTTCTCACCATCTTTCCAAAGTTCTGACACAAATTTATCAGATGACTGATTCAGCAATGTGGCAATAGTATCATTAAGTGGGTCCATATTCTTCATAAGCCACTCATCCGCTTTGTAATCAACCTATAAAAAACAAAAACAATTATAGAGTTCTTTACTTTCAAGCAAAGTTCATAAAATGCCCTCGTGTTTTAACATCAGCAATAATGAAACCACCAATGCTTAAAACGCCTCCACTTTCAAAAAGGTCTTCAGCTGGCCATGGTTCAACCAAGAAAGCATGACTTCATCCTCTTCTATGCAGGCACTGAAACATTCAGTGAACAAGTAGATAAATGGCAATAAGAAACTCCTCAGGATGGAGCCAAGAAAGGGTCATATGATTACCCACATTACAGCCATCCTGTGTGCTATGGACATAGCCAGTTTTTAAACTGCTGATGCGGCAGTAGCACGCTAAGATACCCCTAAGCTGTAAGCAACAGATCTGAAGATGAATTATGAGTAGAGATGGGTGAACCCAAAGCATAAAGGTCGGGTCCGTACCGAACACACACATATATACATACACACAGCCAGAGACCGAGAACCAGAGACCGAGAACAAGAGACCGAGAGCACACAGAGACGAGACACACAGAGACCGAGACACACAGAGACCGAGACACACAGAGACCGAGACACAAGAGACGAGAACACAGAGACGAGACACACAGAGACCGAGACACACAGAGACCGAGACACACAGAGACCGAGACACACAGAGACGAGACACACAGAGACCGAGAACACAGAGACCGAGACACACAGAGACCGAGACACACAGAGACCGAGACACACAGAGACCGAGACACACAGAGACCGAGACACACAGAGACCGAGACACACAGAGACCGAGACACACAGAGACCGAGACACACAGAGACCGAGACACACAGAGACCGAGACACACAGAGACCGAGACACACAGAGACCGAGACACACAGAGACCGAGACACACAGAGACCGAGACACACAGAGACCGAGACACACAGAGACGAGACACAGAGACCGAGACAGAGAGACCGAGACAGAGACCGAGAACAGAGACCGAGCACAGAGACCGAGACAGAGAGACCGAGACACAGAGAGACCGAGACACAGAGAGACCGAGACACAGAGAGACCGAGACACAGAGAGACCGAGACACAGAGAGACGAGACACAGAGACCGAGACAGAGAGACCGAGACAGAGAGACCGAGACACAGAGAGACCGAGACACAGAGAGACCGAGACACAGAGAGACCGAGACAGAGAGACCGAGACAGAGAGACCGAGACAGAGAGACCGAGACAGAGAGACCGAGACAGAGAGACCGAGACACAGAGAGACCGAGACACAGAGAGACCGAGACACAGAGAGACCGAGGACACAGAGAGACCGAGACACAGAGAGACCGAGACACAGAGAGACCGAGACACAGAGAGACCGAGACACAGAGAGACGGAGACACAGAGAGACCGAGACACAGAGAGACCGAGACAGAGAGACCGACACAGAGAGACCGAGACACAGAGAGACCGAGACACAGAGAAGACCGAGACACAGAGAGACCGAGACACAGAGAGACCGAGACACAGAGAGACCGAGACACAGAGAGACCGAGACACAGAGAGACCGAGACACAGAGAGACCGAGACACAGAGAGACCGAGACACAGAGAGGACCGAGACAGAGAGACCGAGACAGAGACCGAGACAGAGAGGACCGAGACAGAGAGACGAGACACAGAGAGACCGAGACACAGAGAGACCGAGACACAGAGACCGAGACAGAGAGACCGAGACAGAGAGACCGAGACAGAGAGACCGAGACACAGAGAGACCGAGACACAGAGAGACCGAGACACAGAGACCGAGACAGAGAGACCGAGACAGAGAGACCGAGACAGAGAGACCGAGACAGAGAGACCGAGACAGAGAGACCGAGAGACCGAGAGAAAGACCGAGACAGAGAGACCGAGAGAAAAAGATATAGATAGAGAGATAGAAAGACATATATATTTCATACAGTTCTACACAGCAGAATAGCCGTTAAATTGCCGGCTTCTGTAAAATCATTACAGAAACCGACATGAAATGACACACGGTTTACAAACTGTAAACCATTTCATTTAGTTTTATATGTTTTTGACTAATAATTAGATTAGTGTATGTGTGCAAAATTTCAGATATGTAGGTGTTAATTTAACGGGTAAAATAGTTGTAAAAAAATGCGTGGGCTCCCGCGGTATTTTCTCCACCAGAGAGGAAAAGTCAGTGACTGAGGACAGATATTCATAGCCTATAGAGGGACCATTGTTTTTGGTCCCCCCCTGGCTACAAACATTTGGGCCCCAGCCACCCCAGAAAAGGCACCTCTATTATTAGATGCGCCTTTTCTGGCACTTAGCCTCTCTATTCCCATTGCCTTAAACAGTGGCTCATGGGTTAATAAGGGATTAATGTCACTTGCTACTGAAAGGTGACATTAATCCGGGTTAATTATGGAGAGGTGTCAATAAGACAACTATCCATTATTAATCCTATAGTAGTAATGGGTTAAAAAAAACACACATTAATTAAAAATTATTCTAATAAATAATTACACAAAGTTTGACAAAAGTTATTATGCTGCCAATCCATCTGAATCCCTTGTTCTCCAGTAACAAAAATAAAATAAAAAAGCAACAATATCCATACCTCTCCGCCACTCAGTCAGGTCCCCTGCTGCAATCCATCACAAGGGGTTAACTAGTTTACAACAGGGACCGGTGCAAATACTACCGTCCCGCTGTAAACCACTGCAGAATGAATGAATTCATGTCTGCGCGGACGCCCCGGCTGACTGGAGATTAACTCATTAGCGTGGGAAAGTTTCTGATTTTTTTCCCACGCTATCAAGTTCACTTCAGGTCAGCCAGGGACTCCGTGCAGCCTCAATGACAACCGTTGACGTGTGTGACTTCAACCTTACTGTTCGGGTGTTTCTCGCTTTTGTCATCTGCATGACAGAGCAAGAAACACTGGTGGCTCTGATCTGCAGTAAAATTACCGCCGTCAGAGAGCCGTGGTTCCCACACTGTCAAATGCTGTTCCTGCAGCTGTGACTGTAGGTAAACCTTTTAACTACTTGGAAGGGAGGTAAGAAAATTTCTAAAACAATCCAAAGGGAGGAGATTGGAACAAAAAATCCTCTGAACTGCATGATTGCTAATGTCAAAAGCTTAACAAACAAGATGGAAGAACTAGAAGCTGAAATATCTACAGGTAAGTATGACAGTGGGAATAACCTAGACATGGTTAGATGAAAGCTATGACTGGGCAGTTAGCTTATAGGGTTACAATCTGTTTAGAAAGGATCATAAAAATCAGAGGAGGAGGGGTTTGACATTATGTAAAGTCTTGTCTAATGTCCATTTTAAGGGAGGGTATTTGTGAATAGAATGAGTATGTCTAGTCCATATGGGTCTAAATACATGGAGGGAAAATAGTAACAAAATTCTTATTGGGTCTGTTACAAACCACCAAATATACCAGAAATCATAGAAAGCCTACTATTAAGGCAGATAGATTAAGCTGGAACCCATAATGAGGTCCTTGTTATGGGGGACGTTAACTACTTGGATATTAACTGGGAAACAGAGACCTGCGAAACCCATAAAGGCAACAAATATCTGCTAATAACCAAGAAAAATCATCTTTCACAATTGGTGCAGAATCCAACAAGAGGACCAGCACTTTTAGACCTAATACTATCTAACAGACCTGACAGAATAATAAATCTGCAGGTCGTCTGGCATCTAGGAAAGAGCGACCACAATATTGTACAGTTTCTCTTGTCTTTCAATAGGGAGACTTGTTAGGGAGTCACAAAAACACTGAACTTTAGCAAGGCAAAGTTAGACCAGCTTAGAGATGCCCTTAATCTAGTTGACTGGGACAATGTCCTCAGAAATAAGAAAACAGATAATAAATGGGAAATGTTTAAGAACATCCTAAATAGGCACTGTAAGCGGTTTATACCTTGTGGGAATAAAAGGACAAGAAATAGGAAAAACTTAATGTGGCTAAACAAAGTAGTAAAGGGGCAATTAAAAGTAAAAACACGGATTTTGGTAAGAACTTACCGGTAAAATCCTTTTCAGCGAAGGAAGGGAGGGAGACACAGGAATTCATTACTGATGGGTAGGCGGAGCCCCAGATCAGGATGTCACCTCAGATCAAAAGAGTGCTGACTGGCTGGCCCCTCCAGCTCGGGCTCCTCCTACTCAGCTCCAGTCGTACCAAAGCTTTTAGGAAAAGAGCCAAGATCACCAGCGGAGCAACATAACCCCTTCTGAAGGAACTTCAGAGAAAAAACACAAGGATACAGGTTATGCATGCAAAGAAAGCCAAAAACCACAGAGTTCAGGTACTACTCACGGAACCTGACTACTGCGATGAGCTGGCGATGCTGGAACAGAGCCTTAGCGCGCTGACCTCAGCCCAGATAATCGCTATCAGATAAGGGTCGCGCTGCATCTGAAAACATCAACACACTTCTGCCTTGGGAGGGTGCTGTGTCTCCCTCCCTTCCTTCGCTGAAAAGGATTTTACCGGTAAGTTCTTACCAAAATCCGTGTTTCAGCTGCAGAATGGAAGGGAGGGAGACACAGGAATTCATTACTGATGGGACGTCCCAAAGCAGTTCAAAAATAAGGGTGGGAAAAAACCAACAAGAGGCAGAAACCCAACAACCTTAACAACAAAGCGCAACCAGCGCTAAACACAAGTTCATCCAGAACTTTAAACTACAGCTGCCTGCAGGACCCTACGTCCGAGGGCTGCATCAGCGGAAGCACTGACGTCCACTTTATAAAACTTCGTAAACGTGTGGACAGAGCGCCAAGTCGCCGCCCGGCAGAGCTGCACTGCCGAAGCACCTTGGTGAAAAGCCCACGATGAAGCTACAGCCCTCGTGGAATGGGCTTGAATCTTAATCGGGCAAGATTCACCCTGAAGACGGTAAGCTTCCAATATAGCTGACCGAATCCAACGAGCTATAGAATCCTTGGAAGCTCGTTGACCACGTCGACGACCGACTGGAACCACAAATAGGGAGTCCGTCTTACGAAAACCTTGAGTAATAGATAGATAAAACTTCAAGGCCCGCACTAAATCCAATGTGTGTAAAGCACGCTCTTTCACATTCTTCGGATCCGGGCAGAATGAAGGCAACACAATATCCTGGTTGACATGAAATTGTGACACCACTTTAGGCAAAAAATCACCCCGAGTGCGAAGCACTACACGATCCGGAAAAAACTCCAGAAAAGGAGGCGAACAAGAAAGAGCTGCCAACTCAGAAACTCTCCTCAAGGAAGTGACTGCAACAAGGAAAGCCACCTTCCAAGAAAGTAAAGAAAGGCTAGCAGAAACCATAGGCTCAAAAGGTTTATGCTGAAGAGCCTCCAAAACAAGGTTGAGCCGCCAAGGAGACACGGGTGCCTTCCGCGGAGGGAACTTACGAGATATACCTCGGAAAAAGGAGAGCACGTCTCTATTTGAAGCAATGGTTCTCCGGAACAATAAGGACAGAGCAGAAATCTGACCTTTCAGGGTGCTGACTGCCAAACCCTTGTCTAGCCCATGCTGCAGAAAAGCCAACAGGTTGGGAATGGAAAATTTTCTCGGGTTCCGAGAGGACCCCAAACACCACGAAAAGAAGGTTTCCCAAATTTTGTGGTAAATCCTAGTAGTAGCCGGACTTCTTGCAGCACGAAGGGTAGCAATGACCTCGGCTGAGAAACCTCTACGGGTCAAGATTTCGGTCTCAAGAGCCACGCCGTCAAACGCAGGGACATCAAGTCCGGATGACAAACGGGCCCCTGAGTCAACAAGTCCGGTTGAAGAGGGAGTGGAAAAGGAGGTGCCGCCAACAGCGACATTATTGTCGAGAACCACACCCTTCTTGGCCAGTCTGGAGCTATCAAAATAGCTGGAATTCTCTCTAGTCTGATCCGACGCAGTACTAGAGGAAGTAAGGATATCGGCGGGAATACATAGATCAGCTCGAACTGATCCCACTGAGCCACTAGAGCATCCACCGCCACAGCCTTCGGGTCCTTGTACCTGGACATGAACGTCGGTAACTTGGCATTGGACCTGGATGCCATCAAATCCACTTGTGGGGTTCCCCAGCGAGAGCACAGTAGTGCAAAAACTTCCGGGTGGAGGCTCCATTCCCCGGGATCCATCCTTCTGCGACTGAGAAAGTCCGCTGTAATATTCTGAACCCCTGGAATGTGAATCGCCGAAATGGCTGGTACACTGGCCTCTGCCCAAATCAGAATTCGGGACACCTCTACCATGAGTCTGGAACTCCTTGTCCCACCTTGGTGATTGATATACGC
Organism: Oophaga sylvatica; assembly: GCA_033576555.1. Taxonomy (NCBI): domain Eukaryota; kingdom Metazoa; phylum Chordata; class Amphibia; order Anura; family Dendrobatidae; genus Oophaga; species Oophaga sylvatica. The sequence continues at coordinate 28,708,991 of JARQOD010000009.1, read as the reverse complement.
GACAGCCGTCGCATTGTCTGTCTGCACTCGGACTGGCAGACCGCTCAAAGGGACCGTCCAATGTTGGAGGCAAAGGAAAATCGCCCTCAATTCCAGGATGTTGATCGGAAGAACAGACTCTTCCGATGACCATACCCCCTGAATCCAGAGATTGTTCCAAACACCCCCCCAGCCCGTCAGGCTGGCATCGGTGGTTATGACTGACCACTTTGGAGGGAGGAAAGACTTCCCCAGGGAGAATGCCCCTGGACGTAACCACCATTCTAGAGAATCCCGCACCGCGCGAGAAATGGTGACACTGCAATCCAGCGATTGCGACTGGTTCCATCGACTCAAGATGAACCTTTGGAGAGTCCTGGAATGGAACTGGGCAAAAGGAATTGCCTCCATGGCACGCCACCATCAGTCCCAGAAGACGCATACACTTCCGTAGGGACATTGCAGTTGAGGATTTCATAATCTGTACATGTCGAAGAAGACATGACTGTTTGTCTGGTGGTAGGGAAACTACCGACCGAAACGTGTCGAGATGCATTCCCAAAAAGAGGATTGTCCTCGATGGTTCCAGGGACGACTTCTCCCAATTGACCAGCCAACCGAAGTCCTTCAGAAACTGAAGAGACAAATCCCGAGCCGTCAACGCCTCCTCCTCCGAGGAAGCCACGATCAAAAGATCGTCCAGATAAGGGAGAATCGTAATCCCCTGTCTTCGAAGGATTGCCATGAGGGGCGCCAGAATTTTTGTAAAGACCCTTGGCGCTGAGGCTAAGCCGAACGGCAGAGCCACGAACTGGTAATGATTCTGACCTATGGCAAATCGAAGAAAGCGCTGATGAGCCTTTCCGATGGGAATATGCAAATAGGCGTCGCGAATGTCGATTGACACCAGAAAATCGTTCTGTGACAGAGCTGCCACAAGGGAGCGAAGCGACTCCATGCGAAATTTCCGGGCATGGACATGCCGGTTTAATCGCTTGAGATCCAGAATCGGGCGAAATTTGTTCTCCTTTTTGGGAACTATAAAAAGGTTGGAATAAAAACCTTTCCCTCGGTCCTCTGACGGAACCGGTATCACTACACCCTTTTGTAGCAGAGATTCGACCTCTCGCTGTAGAGCGACAACAAGCTCGGGTTCCGACGGAACGTGAGATTGACAAAAAACATTTGGGGGTCGAGAAACAAACTATGAAATAGCCTGCCGACACTATCCGCGTTACCCAGGAATCTGGAACGCGAGCCATCCAAGTCTCCTTGAAAAGAAGCAGGCGACCCCCCACTCGAGAATCCTCGAGTGGACCCCTGGCATCAATCCGACTTTGCGGGCTTCTTGTCAAGTTCCCGCTTGTCCTGGCGGAAACTCTGCTTCCAGGGAGTACGAGTTTTCTGAGAGGATTTCTTTCCTGAGAAGGAAGGACGACCCGATCCCCACGAGGAGTGACTAGATCGTCCTCGGCCCCGAAAGGACCGCCGACCACTATAGACACCAGGCTTACTGGACACCGAGGCCATGGCCCTACGCTGTGGTAATGCTGATTCCTTCGCCTTAGCCTTGGAAATCAGCTCTGTGAGGTCGGATCCAAAAAGATGGCCACCCTTGTAAGGTAAGGCCAACAACCCTTGTTTGGAAACTGCGTCCCCGGCCCACTGTCTGAGCCATAAAGCTCTTCTGACTGTGACCGCTGAAGCTTGCGCTTTGGCCAGCAGAGATGCCGTATCCAGACCGGCATCAAAGATATAACAGGCTGCCGTTTCTAACCATTCACAAGTTTCCCGTATCTCAGATAACGGAGATTCATTTTGCAACTCCGTCTTCAGACGTGCCAACCAGCTTAGAGAAGCTCTAGCAGCACACATGGATCCTAGCACTGCTCGAATCCATGACCCGCAGCCTCATAGCTTGCTTTTGCCGCCAATTCTGCTTTTCTATCCAAAGGCTCCTGTAAGCTCGCTTTTCCCTTAATAGGGAGTAGTGAGGATTTACTAAGCTGAGATAAAGACACATGCACTTCAGGAGCAGAAGTCCAATTAGCCTTTAACTCCGCAGAGCAAGGATAAAGTGTATCAAAGAAATGCGTTCCATGAAAACGCTTATCTGGACACAGACGTTCCTCCTCTATTACACTATTAAGCTCATCCAGAGCTGGAAATGTTGTACGCGAAGCACGGGACTCCTGGAACATGCGTGCTGATTTACCAGGACGACTAGTTACCTCCTCCGGTAACTGTAATATATCTCTCATGGCTTCAATTAATGCCTCCGTACGCTTCGCCATAGAGGAACGCCCCTGCGGCTCGTCCGCATCTGAATCGGATATTTCCCCATCCGAATTTAAAGGGGAACTCTGCCCAATATCAGATACATCTGACTCGCTCCGTGTAGAGGCCGGTAACGGCCTGCGTCGCTTCCTCTGAGAGGAATTTGCAGATACATATTGACCTAAAAGGTCAGACAAGTTGTTGATCGATCGAGCGATATCGTCCAATTTTCCACCGCTGTCGACCGCAGCGCTAGACGCTGTGGAGGTCTGCGTATCTGATTGCCGTAATGGCACTGGGACATGGTCCGCGGCATCTGAACTCTGTTCAGACATGTCTCACCTGTATGAGCAGGTCAAAGCGGTAATACCAGCAAAAACTATGCGTTTTTTTTTTTTTTTTTTTTAAACGCTGAAGGGTTAACGCTCCACCAAGCAGGGTTACCCCAGCGGTATTCAATCAAAAAATTTAGCTGGTAGAAATAACCTTCAGAGGGGTTAATATTGCAAACTCACCACAATATATATATTTGTGAGCCCCAGCCAATTTTTATGTCTCTAATGAGACTGCAGCTGCAGGATAGCGATCGCTGCGCTGCGGAGTGAGGAATCAGCACTCACCCAGCTGGCCGTGGTGTCTTATGAGGAGAGGAGCGGTCTGAGGAGCCCAGGAGCCTGTGTAATGGCCGCCACAGTGAGGGAGTCGCAGGAGAAACGCCAGAGCGCGCGTCTTCCTGCTCAGAAGACCGGGAATAGTTAGGCCACGCCCCCCGCCAGCTCGAATATTGAGCGCGAAACTCCCCCGCTCCTGCTCCCTCTCTGTCCTGCAGGTATCTGCCTGCGGACAAAAATCACCACATCTACTTGTAACAGCGCTGTCACAGCAGCGCTGAAGCATACTGACATACATGTATAGCGCTGTCACCACGTGACTCGACTACTAATAGCACTGCACCAAGTAATATTATAATAAAAATTGTGTGGAGTACTCACCAGCCAAGCGCCACAGGGACCCTCAGGGTTTCTGGCGCTGTGCCCATGCTTCCCCCCAGGGCGAAGGAACGCAGTGACCGCACGTGTGGTTTGCGTCCCGCCAGGGAAGCTCCCTCATCCCCCAGGGCCGGCAAGGATTCTGCAGGGACTTTGAGTAAATACAGATCCGCCAAGGGAGAGTTGGGGTACAGCAGCGCTGGTACCCCTGAGACCTCTAGTGGACCAAGCCACCTCTAGTAATGACTGCATAGTCCTCCTGTCGCATATAAAATAATAAAATTCTTTGAGCGAGGGCTGCATTAGCAGCGACCATCCTCTGGACCTCAAATCTTAGACTGGAGCTGAGTAGGAGGAGCCCGAGCTGGAGGGGCCAGCCAGTCAGCACTCTTTTGATCTGAGGTGACATCCTGATCTGGGGCTCCGCCTACCCATCAGTAATGAATTCCTGTGTCTCCCTCCCTTCCATTCTGCAGCTGAAAGAAAGCATTTACGGATGGCACCATTGAAGCTCTAAAAAACTATAGGGAGAAAAATACTTTATCTAAAAAACTAATTAAAGCTGCCAAAAAGGAAACAGAAGCACATTGCTAAGGAGAGTAAAACTAATCCCAAACTGTTCTTCAACTATTTCAATAGTTAAAGAATCATAAGTGAAAGTGTAGACCCCTTAAAAAATTGTGAGGAAAGAATGGTTGTAGATAACGAGGAAAAAGCTATTAACCCCCGGAGCTTTTTTCAGTTTTGCGTTTTCGTTTTTCGCTCCCCTTCTTTCCAGAACCATAACTTTTTTATTTTTCCATCAATATGGCCATGTGAGGGCTTATTTTTTGCACGACGAGTTGTACTTTTGAACAACATCATTGGTTTTTACCATATAGTGTACTCTAAAACGGGAAAAAAAATTCCAAATGCTGTGAAATTGCAAAAAAAGTGCAATCTCACATTTGTTTTTTGTTTGGCTATTTTGCTAGGTTCACTAAATGCTAAAACTGACCTGCCATTATGATTCTCCAGGTCATTACGAGTTCAGACCCCAAACATGTCTAGGCTCTCATATCTAAGTGGTGAAAAAAAATTCCAAAGTTTGCTAAAAATAGAAAAAAAAATTGCGCCATTTTCCGAGATCCGTAGCGTCTCAATTTTTCGTGATCTGGGGCCAGTTGAGGGCTCATTTTTTTGTGTGCCGAGCGGACGTTTTTAAGGATAAAATTTATGCGCAGATCTGTTCTTTTGATCGCCCGTTATTGCATTTTAATGCAATCTCGTGGCGACCAAAAAAAAGTAATTGTGGCGTTTTTAATTTTTTTTTCTCGCTACGCCGTTTAGCGATCGGGTTAATCCTTTTATTTTATTGATAGATCGTGCGATTCTGAACGCGGCAATACCAAATGTGTATGTGTGATTTTTTTTATTGTTTTATTTTGATTGGGGCAAAAAGGGGGGAATGATTTGAACTTTTAGGTTTTTTTATTTTTTTTTTATTTTTAAACTCTTATTTTACTTTTGGCATGCCTCAATAGCCTCCATGGGAGGCTAGAAGCATGCACAACTCAATCGCCTCTGCTACATATGGGCAATGAGCAGATCGCCCATATGTAGCAGATTTACTACATTGCTTTGAGCGCCAACCACCGGGCGGCGCTCACAGCAATGTGCCGTCAACAACCATAGAGGTCTCTATGAGACCTCTGGTTGTCAAGGCAACGTGTTGCAGACCCCCGATCACGTGACTGGGGTCGGCGATGCGCTCATTTCCGGCCCGGCGGCCGGAAGCGGTAGTTAAATGCCAGCTGTCAGCTTTGACAGCAGGATTTAATTAGTTAATAGGCGCGGGCGGATCGCGATTCCGCTCGCGCCTATTGCAGGCACATGTCAGCTGTTTATAACAGCTGACATGTCGCAGTTTTGAGGTGGGCTCACCGCCGGAGCCCACCTCAAAGCAGGGGATACTGCCAGCTGACGTACTATGCTGGCAGAAAGTGGTTAAACACCTTCTCCATGGTATTCACGGTGTAGAAAAACTGATAGGTGAAATACAGAGAGAAAGAAAACCCTATATTAAGGGTCACCAATCTAACTGAAGAAGAGGTACGAAACTGGCTAAACAAGATTAAAATAGATAAATCTCCGGGTCCAAATGGCATACACCCACGAGTACTAAGAGAACTAAGTATTGTCATAGACAAACCATTATTTCTTCTATTTAGGGACGCTATAGCGACAGGGTCTGTTCCACAGGACTGGCGCACAGCAAATGTGGTACCAATATTCAAAAAGAGCTCTAAAAGTGAACCTGGAAATTATAGGCCAGTAAGTCTACCCTATTTTTGGTCAAATATTTTAAGGGTTTCTGAGGGACGTTATTCTGGATCATCTCAATGAGAATAACTGTATAACTTCATATCAGCATGGGTTCATAAGGAATCGCTATTGTCAAACCAATCTTATCAGTTTTTATGAAGAGGTAAGCTATAGACTGGACCAAGGTGAGTCATTGGACGTGGTATATCTTGATTTTTTCAAAGCGTTTGATACCGTGCCACACAAGAGGTTGGTACACAAAATGAAAATGCTTGGTCTGGGGGAAAATGTGTGTAAATGGGTAAGTAATTGGCTTAGTGATACAAAGCAGAGGGTGGTTATAAATGTTATATTCTCAGTAGTCACTGTGACCACTGGGGTACCACAGGGGTCGGTGTTGGGACCTATTCTCTTCAACATATTTATTAATTATCTGGTAGATGGCTTACACAATAAAATATTGAAATTTGCAGAGGATACAAAACTATGTAAAGCAGTCAATACAAGAGAAGGTAGTATTCTGCTACAGGTGGAGCTGGATAAGTTGGAAACTTGGGCCGAAAGGTGGCAGATGTGGTTTAACAATGATAAATGTAAGGTTATACACATTGAAGAAGGAATCAATATCACTATTACACACTGAATGGGAAACCACTGGGTAAATCTGACATGGAGAAGGACTTGGTAATTCTAGTTAATGATAAATTTACCTGGAGCAGCCATTGCCAGGCAGTGGCTGCCAAGGCAAACAAGATCATGGGGTGCATTAAAAGAGGTCTGGATACACATGAGAGGATTATACTACCTCTATACAAATCCCTAGTTAGACCGCACATGGAGTACTGTCTACAGTTTTGGGCACTATTGCTCAGGAAGAATATAATGGAACTAGAGCAAGTACAAAGGAGGGCAACAAAATTAATGAAGGGGATGGGGGAGCTACAATACCCAGAGAGATTAGCAAAGTTAGGATTATTTGGTTTAAAAAAAACGACTGAGGTGTGATCTAATAACCATGTATAAGTATATAAGGGGACAATAAAAGTCTCTCCAAGGACCTGTTATACCAAAGGAAGGTGACTGTCGCAAGAGGGTATTCTCTGTCTGGTGGTGAGAAGGATTTTCCACCAACATAGAAGAGAATTCTTTACTGTTAGGGCAGTGAGAATCTGGAATTCCTTTCCTGAGGAGGTGGTAATGGCAAACTCAATCGAGGGGTTCAAGAGAGGCCTGGATGTCTTCCTGGAGCATAATATTGTATCTTACAGTTATTAGGTTCTTCAGAAGGCCGTAGATCTGGGGATTTATTCTGACGAATATAGCTGAACTGGATTGACAAATGTCTTTTCGGCCTTGCTAGCTATGTTACCCCCAGTCACTGGCATCTGCTAATGGGGCTACCTGCTCCCATCAGCCTATGCCTCCTGCGCTAATAACAGTGAGAGCAAGCGCTGGCTGACATAAGTATGTATTTTGTTTTTAATTTCAAATAAAGTACTTTATACTTGCTGTGTTTATTTACAATACAACTATAGGATTAGTAATGGATAGGTGTCTCAGAAGTCTCTCCATTACTAAGCCGTGCACCTAATGTCACCTTTCTATTTTCCGGTGACAACCCTAAAAATATGAACCCCACTTGCCACCCAGACCGGGCAAATGGGAAGAGCCAGGCAAAGCCTCAGAGTGGGCACACTGGCACATTGCCTTTTCTGGGCAGCTGTGGGCTGCAATTTTTAAGAAGAGGGGGTAGGGGCAATATCCATAGCCCCTTAACAGGCTGAGGATTCCAGCCTACAGCTGTCTGCTTTGTCTTGAATGGTTGTCAAAATGGGGGGGGACCCGCAATTTTTTTTTTTCTTTTACATTATTTGAAGAATTAAATACGGTGTGGGAACTCCTATTATTGATAACTAGACTTGCTAACGCTGCCAGCTAAGCAGCAGCCTGCAGTCAGTTTTGACTGGCTGGTTATCACAAATACAGAAGAAGCAACTTTTTTTTTTTTATTTAAAGCTCAAGCGCCAGCTGAGGAATATCAGCCGTACCTGCTCTCTCTGTTACTAGCATCAGGAGGCGTAGGCTGATAGCAATACAACGCTCCCTTGTGAACAAGCTAAACGCGAAACGCGCGTCAGGGGTGCCAAGGCTACTATCAGGTATGGTCTCCCACTAGCAGTTTATTAATTTATATACTTTGAATCGCTTTGTGCATTTGGGTGCAAACTTTTGCATACACTACAGCATTTGCACATTGGTACTATAACGCTAGCATTATCAGTGGGGGAGCAGTTTATGATTTTTCTGACAGCTTTATGCATTTGATGCACATATATATTATAATATATAATATATATTATATATATAATATATACTATATTTACATATATAGCATACATATATATATATACATAATGATATATTAACACTCGCTTTAGGGATGTCTCTAGTATATTTGTATTATTGGATTGGTGAACTATTTTGGCATTTTTGCTTCTAATTAGCCAACGGCTTTTGAATACAGATATATATATTTGCCATTAAAATATTTCTATTTGCTTGTACCTGTTACATTGGGCCATTTCTGCATATTTTTGCACCCATTTGGATTTTTTATCCATATATGTATTTTAAAAAAATTCTGAATAAAATTTGTATTTTTATGGTGATAAAGCTTCCTATGATTCTTTTTGGATTTGTTGATATTTGGAAGTACTACATGACCTAGGCAATTATTGTGATATCTATGATAGCAATAGTAGTAGTAGTTCCATAAGCCGCCAGTGACCGAACAAACTTTTTACCGGTGATCAGAGGCAGTGTTTGCCGCGCTGTCATGCACATGACAGAGTAGCAAACACTGGATGCCCGGGTCCCCCATTAAAGTAAAGAGGTCCGAGTACCCAAACTTTTTTTTTTTTTTTTTTAACTGTTCAGCCAAACCTGAACATCCAGGTGTCTGCCCATCTCTAATCAAGAAAACATTTGCGTGTAATAGCGAGTTATGCCCAGAAATATGTAGACAAAAGAGCATTTTTTTAAATCCTTTAAATTGGAAAATTTGTCAGGCATTTGTGCTTGAATAGAAATTTTAGATCTGGCGTAAGATCTATTTGAGTATTTAAGTGATAAAGTCAAGTTTGGAGGTTTTTCGTCACCCATTACATTTTTGCAATTAGTCCAAATAAAAACTGAGCAGTTTGGCTTCTGCAACCTACATGCCTCACCGCAAATACACTGCAGAATCAAAAAAGAAATTGGCCGTTCTGCAGAATTTTTAATTTATCTTTCCTCTCCTGATTTTATGTAAGCCGATTTATGACCACATCAAAGTTAAGAATTTTCCAGAATTGAGAACTTGCAAACTCAGCCATTGAAATGCACGCCGATGGAGCCAGGGATTGTCCATAGCATAAGACCTCATTCACCCGTCTGTTTATACACGGTACGTTTTTTTCATATGCGTGTATAGTTTTGACTCTGTCCGTATACAGTCCGTTTATCAGTCTTTGCCATCAGTGTAGTGTTTTTCACAAATTACAAAAGGTCATCTTATTTTTTGCAATGTTGAGCATGGACAGCACACAGATGTCACAATGTCATCCATGTGCTGTACGTATTTTTCACAGACCCAGACTTGTATTGGCACTTTTCATCTGCAATAGAATACAAAAAAAACGTTTGAGATACTGAATCCATGTTGTATCCGTGAAAAAAAACATGGACAGAACACGTTTGTGCAACACAGACGTGTGTATAAGGAAGAATTTAGTTGTCTGTGACCATCTGTATACAAGCCATGATGTACTGACTGACCACAGGTGTCCACATCCTAAATAAACAGCCTTATTATTATACATTTATATAGCGCCATTTTTTCCATGGCGCTTAACATGTGAGCCTTGTAGGTATATATTAGACTTGTGTTTGGATATGAAGACCCATATCCTGTAAGTATATCCATCTGCACATGAAACCTCAGTAATGTCTACATTCGGCCTAAAAAATCTCCACATCAATTACTGGGCACTAGTGGGGCAGAGAAAACAGCAGCTGTCAAGGCAGTAGTGAGACCGAGACAAAGAGACAACACATGCATCTTTCAGAATAGTTGCCACAAATCAGAATATCTTACCTTCCCAGCATAATGCATTATGCAGAAGTCTGCTTTATCTTTCAGCTGTTTGGGCTTTTGGAATTTTGAATGGGTGCCCTGCTCCTGAACAACTTTCTCCACAAAACTTTTATCAGTAGCTTTTGGAAACCAACACTCCTCATCCAGGAGAGCCAGTATACCTGGGGGACCAGCCTTCAGGACAAAGCATTACCAAAACGTTACAAAAAATAAATAATAAGTATTTATCATATTGTGATAATGTGTCTAACTCACGGGTCGTTCTATCAAGTCAATACAAGGCTGAAGATCTAGGCCGAAGTCAATGAAATTCCACTCAATGCCTTCTCGTTGGTACTCCTCTTGTTCTAGTATGAACATTGTGTGATTGAATAGCTGCTGCAGCTTTTCATTTGTGTAATTTATACACAGCTGTTCAAATGAATTCAGCTAGAAAGAAAAAGTTAATAAAAATATTTAATTAAGTGTTCACTTACTACAATTTGTTGCAAAGCAATTTTTCATATTTTATTTACAATTTGTTGCAAAGCAATTTTTCATATTTTATTTACCCTCTTAAAGGGAATGAGTCAGCATAAATAGTTTAAATCAGATTTTTGTTGTACTTTTATAAAAATGATTTTTTAAATGAAAAAAAAAAAGTTTAAACACCTCAAAAACACTTTACAATTTAATATATATATATATAATATATATATATATATATATAAACAATGCTCTTTAGTAAATAACAAAATTGTCAAAAATTTAAGTCACAGTATCCACTTACAATGTTGCAAGATCAAATGCCATCTGAGTGAGTTTGTACTTTGCTTAGTACCTGTGTCTATAAAGCTGGGGATGCACTTCAATATAGGGCATGACAACAGCAGAATATGGCAAACAAACCAACTATTGGTTGGGTAGGGCCTTGACTAAGAACATTGCAGAAGTACTAAAGTGTATATAGGAGCCTCTGGCCTGGGAGAGAAATCAGATGTATGGTCAGGATATTCCCCAAGATTCACATATTACTTGACAAGGCCATAAAGTGGTCTGTAAAGAGGGTGTGTTAGCAGGATGGGCTCTATATAACAGAGAATTTCAGCAAATACAAGACTGTATGTAACCTTACGGCTGTCTGCACAACGTGCTTTTTTTTCCGCGTGAAATTGGCCCCAAACCGCTAAGGAATCCTTATGCCAGCAAAGTCAATAAGAATCCTGAAGTGCTGTGCACATGGTCAGTAATTTTCCTTTCCAGATTTGTACGGCTTTTAAATCTACAGCATGTCAATTCTTTGTGCGTTTTTGCCACGTTTTTCACCCATTGACTTCAATTAAGTCAAATACGCTGCAAAAAACGCAGGTATAAAGAGGGTTTGCTGAGTTTTTGGTTAAGTTTTTATGGACTTCATATCAAGCGTTTCCCATGCTGTCCTGTGTGTGACAGCGCAAGAAATATAGGTGCGGCGGCTCTAATTGGCAGTAACTGTAAGATCCAGTTGGTCAGAGCGCTGCAAGGTCAGACGGTCAGGTGTCAGCATGACCTTGCAGATGTTACTGACTCGTGGTAAAAAGCTTACCACAGGTCACAGGTGTTGGGAGTAGTAGTTCATCAGCTATCAGCCTACCCCTGCTTTCACTGAGAAGAGAGAGGGCAAGGCAGCTGATGGATAAAAAAAAAAAAAAAAAATTAATACATGTCAAAAAAACAAACAAAAAAAAAAAAAACACAGTATAAACTCACCTTACACTTAATCCCTGAAGCCCTTTGTCTCCTGTAAAAATAAATGGAAAAAAAAACCACCATATACTCATGTTAATGCCTAATCCCCGATGCCCAAGTCACCTGGAAAATAAAAATAAACCATATCCTTCACCCATCCACCATAATCCATACTATCTCATAAAGATTCAAATCACTTGTAGAGCAGTCACATCAGCTAACACAACTTCTTTACCTGGCAGCACACTTGACAGTAGCGTATAATCACTCCTGCAGTGTGTAGCGCTAAGCTGCGGTGAGAAAGTTAAATTAAGTTAATCAGCCGATGTACCCCAGTGGCCTCACTTACAGCACTACCACTGCATGAGAAAGTTCTCACAGCAGCACAGTCAGTGACCTCATCGAGCGTTCATCTGCAGATGAACTCCAGCGAACTTCCTCACAGCAGCTCAGCGCCACACACTGCAAGAGTGATAACACGCTCCTGTGTCACTGAGGTGGCTATCCTTGAGAGCATCCACTGAAGTGACTGCTCTCAAAGTCATCAGGATAGTCGCAGAACATTATGGATTATCTCCACTTCAGACAGGTGAGTAATATAGTTGTTTATTAATTGAATTCTGTAACAGGAGACTTTGGCTTCAGTGGAATGGGCGATGACGTGAGCATGGCTTAATTTAGATTCAATAAAGGAGTGTGTCATTATTTCATATAAAGGACTAAATTCTGGGTGTGTTTTATTATACAATATCAATACGGGGTTAGTAATGAGGGCGTCTTATCAACGTCTCTCCATTACTAACCTCTGGGCTTTATGTCACTTGACAAAACAAAGGTGACATCAACCCCAATACTATCACCCCCCCACACTTGCCACAACACCAATGCAAGTGGGAAGAGAGAGGTCAAGTTTCAGAATTGGTGGATCTTACGCATGCAGCATTTCTGGCGTGGCGGAGAGCTGATGTTTTTAGTCTGGGAGGGGGTCAATATCCTGGCTCCTTCCCAGGCTATTAATATTTCGCAGCTGTCCGCCTAGCCTTTGCTAGTTATTATAGAGGTCCCTACCTCTTTTTTGGGGTGGATCCCCATTTTAAGACCCAGGAAAAAAAACCCAGATTACTTACCGGTAATCGTGTTTTATAGAGCTACGACAGCACCCACCGAGGGGATCCGCCCCCAAGGACAGGGAACCTACTGAAAAAGGGGCGGTCCCACTCACCCCACAGTTGGTTTACAGCGCATTTGAGAGGAACCGCCATGAGGCAATTAGTATATATACGCTAACTATATGAACCTTAAGGTGAGGTGACACCGTGCAAGTGGCCTAACGCACACACACACTGCAATTGTATGAACAAATGTGAGTCAGGGAGGGAAGTGAGTGGGTGCTATCATGACTCTATAAAACATGATTACGGGTAAGTAATCTGGGGTTTTCCCCCACGCCACGACAGCACCCACCGAGAGACTTACAGAGAATTAATCACGGGGTGTGGGGGGGAACTATTGTGCCCAAAACAGATCTGCCGAACTCAAACTCCTTAAGAGGACAGGTCAAGCCGGTAGTGCCTAAAGAACGTAGACGGTGAGGCCCAGGTAGCTGCTTTGCAGATCAGCTCAATTGAAATATTGGCTCGCTCGGCCCAAGAGGCCGCCATAGCCGGAGTAGAGTGAGCCTTAATTCCTTCTGGGGGAGTTTCACCTGTGGTGGTATAGGCCGAGAAGATGGCATCCCGTATCCACCTGGCCAGCGTTATCTTCATGACCCCCGACCCTTTCCTGTGGCCCTGGAAGGAGATAAACAGAGCCCTACTCTTCCTCCAGGGCCGGGTCCTATCTAGGTACTATAACAGTACCCTCCTCACATCCAGCGTGTGAAGGTGCTCTTCTTCAATAGTAGAAGTGTCAGGGGAAAAAGGAGGGAAGGCAAATCTGCTGACTCCTATGGAATTTAGATGCTACCTTGGGAGGTATGCAGGGTCTGTTTTCAGCATAACTATCTGGGTACACGATTAAGTAAGGGGCATCTAATGAAAGGGCCTCGATGTCCCCCACCCGCCTGGCTGAAGTTAGAGCCACTAGTAAAAGTGTTTTAAGGGTCAGATATTTTATGAAGGTCGATGACAAGAGTTCAAAGGGGGACCTATCAGGGCCCCCAGGACCAGGTTCAGATCCCAAGAGGGTACGCTGGGAACTTGTACCGGAACACTGCGCTCACAGTCTTGAAAAAACTGTGTCACAAATCAATCCCCAGCTATATTTGAGTGATATAAGGCTCCTAGAGCTGAGACCTGTACTTTAGGAGTACTGATGGCGAGGCCTAAATCACGCCCTCTTTGCAGAAATTCTAAAATATTTACAATGGGTGGCCGAGCTGACAAGGGACCTGGGTATAGTTGTAAATATTTTCTCCAAACCCTGTAATATATTCTGGAGGTCACGGGCTTGCAGCTCTACAAGAGGGTGGAGATCACTGTGTCGGAAAACTCCGAGCCTCAGAAGCTGCCTCAAGTTCCAAGCTGTCAGGTGGAGGCCCCTCACCTAAGGGTGATGGAATGGACCTTGAGAGAGCAGATCCCGGGATGTCGGCATAATCCAGGGGTCCGATACCGACATCGTCCTTAGCCAGGAGAACCTGTGCCGCACCACATAGTCTCCCCCTCATCACCCATATAATACCCCATGCAGGATGTCACCCTGCCATCCCCCATATAATGCTCCATACAGAATACTGGACCCAATATAATGCTCCATACAAAATATGGAGCTCTCCTCTACACTGTGCTGCGCTCTGCACTGTTACGGCTCAGGAAAGGGTGCTGTGGAAAGACTCCCCATTATCATCATCATTGCCTCCCCTCATCATCATTGCCTGCCCATCATTATCTCCCTATCATTATCATTGCCTTCCCATTAATATCATCATCATTGCCTTCCCATTATCATTGCCTCTCCATCATCATTACCTCCTCACCACCATCACACATACAGCACCGCAGGCAGCACTCTCACATACACACATGCAGCAGGCACACACACACACACACACACACACACACACACATCTCACCTGTCCGGCATCTGCACGCTCTCTGCCACAGCCGGCCGCTGAATGATGTCATTCAGCGGTGCTGCTGTGAGAGGAAGCGCCGGCACAGGCGCCCCCTGGAACTCGGAGCTGCTGCAGCGGAGGCACAAGGAGAGGAGTATTGCGCCGGCTGCTGTCGGGGCCCTGAGGAAGCGGGAGGGGGGGCCCAGTGGCTGCGCTGACACCGCTAATGGGCGCCGGGGTGCCCGACGGCGAGTGGGCCCCCCCGCCTGCTCAGGGCCCCGGCACTTGCCCGGGTGCTGACGCCAGCCCTGCCACTTCACACAGGCATGGAGTGCATAGTCATTACCTTAATGAGCAGGGCCACGTGAACGCACGGCAGGAAGAGCTGCAGGTGCCGGAATGAGATGCTGTGAGGGCGCACTGGAAGGGGAGTAGGATTTTTTTTAAAATAGGAAACATGCAAACAGGGATAGGGGATAAGGGGCCATACATACCAGGCCAGCAACAGGGGAGCCATGCATACCCGGCTTATAGTCGAATCAATAAGCTTACCCAGTTTTTCGTGGCAAAAGTAGATGCCTCGGCTTATACTTGGGTTGGCTTATACTCGAATATATAAGGTATGTGCCTGACCTCCTTATATTTACCCATTCTACACTATATTCCAAATTATTATGCAAATTATATTTTTCTCTGATTTTCCTAAGTGGTCGGTGCAAATGACAGTCAGTCTAATGAAAGTCATCACCCGTTAGAGTATACATCAAATTTTATTGAAGAAACCTCCCAATGATAACAGTATAATCTCCAAAATGGAAAAAAAACTCAAAATGCACTGTCCCAAATTATTAGGCACAGTAGAATTTCTGAACATTTGATCTGTTTTAAAGAACTGAAAATGCTCATTTGTGGAATTTGCAGCATTAGGAGGTCACATTTACTTAACAAAAAGCTACTTAAATATAAGGGTTGGGGGTCACTTGGGTAATAGTGATCACAAAATAATAAGCTTTCATGTATCCTTTAATAAGATGTGTAGTCGAGGGGTTACAAGGACACTAAACTTCAGGAAGGCAAATTTCCAACGGATGAGAGATGATCTTGGTGCAATAAACTGGGACGATATCCTGAGACATAAAAATACACAAAGAAAATGGGAGACGTTTATTAGTATCCTGAATAGGACCTGTGCACAGTATATACCCTATGGGAATAAACATGCTAGAATTAGGAGGAAACCACTATGGCTAAATAGAGCTGTAAGGGGCGCAATAAGGGACAAAAAGAAAGCGTTTAGGGAATTAAAGCAAGTAGGTAGTGAAGAGGCATTAAATAAATACAGAAGACTGAATAAATTCTGTAAAAAGCAAATCAAGACAGCAAAGATTGAGGCAGAGAGACTCATTGCCAGAGAAAGTAAAAATAATCCCAAAATATTCTTTAACTACATAAATAGCAAGAAACTAAAAAATGATAGTGTTGGTCCCCTTAAAAATAGTCTGGGTGAAATGGTGGATGAGGATGAGGAAAAAGCCAATATGCTAAATGACTTTTTTTCAACTGTATTTACACAAGAAAATCCCATGACAGATAACATGATCAGAGATAAAAAAATTTCTCCATTAAATGTCACATGCTTAACCGAGCAGGAAGTACGGCGGCGTCTAAAAATCACTAAAGTTGACAAATCCCCGGGTCCGGATGGGATACACCCCCGAGTACTGCAGGAATTAAGTACAGTTATAGATAGACCATTATTTTTAATCTTTAAAGATTCCATAATAACTGGGTCTGTACCACAGGACTGGCGTATAGCAAATGTGGTGCCAATATTCAAAAAGGGGGCAAAAACTGAACCTGGAAATTATAGGCCAGTGAGCTTAACATCTACTGTGGGTAAAATCCTGGAGGTTTTTTAAGGGATACTATATTGGAGTATCTGAAGCTGAATAACCTCATGACACAGTATCAGCATGGGTTTACGAGGGACCGTTCTTGTCAGACTAATCTGATAAGCTTTTATGAAGGGGTAAGTTCAGGACTGGACCAAGGGAATGCAATGGACGTGGTGTTCATGGACTTCTCAAAAGCTTTTGATACAGTGCCACACAAAAGGTTGATACATAAAATGAGAACAATGGGGATAGGGGAAAATATGTGTAAGTGGGTTAAGAACTGGCTCATGGATAGGAAACAAAGGGTGGTTATTAATGGAGCACACTCGGACTGGGTCACGGTTAGCAGTGGGGTACCACAGGGGTCAGTATAGGGGCCGCTTCTCTTTAACATATTTATTAATGACCTTGTAGGGGGCATACAGAGTAGTATTTCAATATTTGCAGATGACACTAAACTCTGCAGGGTAATAAATACAGAGGAGGATAATTTTATATTACAGGAGGATTTATGTAAACTAGAAGCTTGGGCTGATAAATGGCAAATGAGCTTTAATGGGGATAAATGTAAGGTCATGCACTTGGGTAGAACAAATAAGATGTATAATTATGTGCTTAATTGTAAAACACTGGGCAAAACTGTCACTGAAAAAGACTTGGGTGTATGGGTGGACGACAAACTCACATTTAGTGGCCAATGTCAGGCAGCTGCTGCCAAGGCAAATAAAATAATGGGATGCATTAGACGAGGCATAGATGCTCATGAGGAGAACATAATTTTACCTCTATACAAGTCACTGGTGCGACCACACTTAGAATACTGTGTGCAGTTCTGGTCTCCGGTGTATAAGAAAGACATAGCTGAACTGGAGTGGGTGCAGAGAAGAGCGACCAAGGTTATTAGAGAACTGGGGGGTCTGCAATACCAAGACAGGTTATTACACTTGGGGTTATTTAGTTTGGAAAAACGAAGGCTTAGGGGTGATCTTATTACAATGTACAAATATATGAGGGGACAGTACAAAGACCTTTCTAATGATCTTTTTACTCTTAGACCTGTGACGGGGACGAGGGGGCATCCTCTACGTCTGGAGGAAAGAAGGTTTAGCCATAATCACAGATGCAGATTCTTTACTGTAAGAGCAGTGAGACTATGGAACTCTCTGCCGTCTAATGTTGTAATGAGTGATTCCTTACTAAAATTTAAGAGGGGACTGGATGCCTTTCTTGAAAAGTATAATATTACAGGCTATATTCACTAGTTTCCTAGATACAGCGTTGATCCAGGGAGCTAGTCTGATTGCCGTATGTGGAGTCGGGAAGGAATTTTTTTCCCCAATGTGAAGCTTACTGTTTGCCACTTGGGTTTTTTTTGCCTTCCTCTGGATAAACATGTTAGGGCAGGTTAGGATAGGATATGGGTTGAACTAGATGGACTTAAAGTCTTCCTTCAACCTTAATAACTATGTTACTATGTTACTTAACTCCAAAACATCCTAAAAGGCCAAGTTACATGTTAACATAGGAACAATTCTTTGATATCACCTTCACAATTCTTGCATCCATTGTACTTGTGAGTTTTTGGAGAGTTTCTGCTTGTATTTCTTTGCATGAAGTCAGAATAGCCTCCCAGAGCTGCGGTTTTGATGTGAACTGCCTCCCACCCTCTCAGATCTTTTGCTTGATGATACTCCAAAGGTTCTCTATAGGGTTGAGGTCAGGGGAGTGTATCTCCTTCTATGCCCATAGCAGCCAATGACTCCAATGTATTCTTTGCAGCATGAGATGGTGCATTGTCATGAATGAAGAGGATTTTGCTCCAGAAGACACGTTTCTGCTTTTTATACCATGGAAGAAAGTTGTCAGAAACTCTATATACTTTGCAGAGGTCATTTTCACACCTTCAGGAACCTTAAAGGGCCCTACCAGCTGTTTCCCCATGATTCCGGCCCAAATCATGACTCCTCCACCTCCTTGCTAACGTAGCAGCCTTGCTGGGACATGGTGGCCATCCACCAACCATCCACTACTCCATCCATCTGGACCATCCAGGGTTGCTCAACACTCATCAGTAAACAAGACTGTTTGAAAATTAGTCTTCATGTATGTCTGGGCCCACTGCAACCGTTTGCTTGTGAGCACTGTTTAGGTGTGGCCGAATAGTAGGTTTATGCACCACAGCAAGCCTAAGGCCGGGATCACACATGCGACGAAGTCGTCCGACACTCGCATGTGAAATCCCAGCTCTGGCGCCAGCAGTCGGGAGTGGAGCAAGTGGCTACATAGAACTACATGCAGCCACGCACTCCACTCCCGAGTGCTGGCACCAGAGCTGGGATTTCACATGCGAGTGTTGGACGACTTCGTCGCATGTGTGATCCCGGCCTTAAAAGGATCCTACACCTTGAGGTTCGAGGGACTCCAGAGGCACCAGCAGCTTCAAATATCTGTTTGCTGGTTTATAATGGCTTTGTAGCAGCTGCTCTCTTAACCCGATCAACTTGCCTGTCAGAAACCTTCCTCATTCTGTCTTTATCGGCACAAATACGTCTGTGCTCAGAATCAGCCACAAATCTCTTAACAGTACGATGATGAAGCTTAAGTTTTCGGGAAATATCTAATGTTTTCATCCCTTGACCAAGGCATTGCACTATTTGATGCCTTTTAGCAGCAGAGAGATCCTTTTTCTTTCCCATATTACTTGAAAACTCTGGCCTGCTTAATAGTGTGGAACATCCAGTTTTCCTTTTATTGAGCTCACATGGCAAACTAATTATCAGGGGTATCGGAGATTGATTTCAGTGATCCAAAGAACCCTGAGACACAATACCATCAATGGGTTTCATTTACAAAAAACAAAAAACGCTATGACACTTAAAACCAATTTGCATAATAATTTGGAACATAGTGTATGTGCATGTATCCATTTTGATCGGGTCACGCTGTGATTTTACTGTATGTTGCAGATGAAATGTCAGGTTTTCAAGGACATGGGTGTAAAGGTCAGACAGCACACGCATGATTTTTTTCTTGCACCCTGTGAAGAAACCAGATTGTATCTTAATATCCCACCCAGTTTCTCCACACATCCATTGTGTTCATTCTGTGAACGCTCCTACATAGGCTGGTGACATCGTGGGACGTGAATTTAACTCTTGGATTACTGTGGGACCAGGGGTGAGTATATTGTGTTAATTTATGATTAAAGCTTGTGTTGATTTTATTTCAAATAAAGTTTTTTATTCTCAGTGTTTATTTAACTCTTTACTTGCAGATTTAGTAATGAGCGTGTCTGGCTGACACGTCTTCATTACTAAACCTAGAGTTTGGTGACAGTGACAGGTGCTGACACCAACCCCTAATCCCATTACCCCGATGCGACTGCACGGGGGCATTGGGAAGAGCCTGGGCTAAGTGCCAGAATTGATGCTACAAATATGAAGTGCCATTTCAGGGCAGCTGAGGGCTGGTATTTTTAGCCTGGGATGGGGCAAATAAGCATGAAATAGGTGATGAACAAGGAAATTACACTGCAATTTTTTTTCTTCCTTTTTCAAATATCTTTATTTAGCTCCAAAAAGTATTCATTGCTGTACAAAAATTCAAAAAAACCCCACAAAAACGCATAAAAAAAAAGCATTTAAAAAAACATTTTTTCTGTTGCGTTTTTTGACGTTAAATTCTTAGAGATGCAGAAACGTTGTAGAAATTTCTGCAATCAAATATTCAACTTGTGCACATAGTCTTTTAAAATGGTATCTTTTTTTTCTGGAATCAGACAAGGAGTCATGTATTTGTGATGCAAAATGTCTTCGGTTGAGACCTTTAAATGGCTAACTTAAAAGACTAACAAATTGCAAGCTTTTGAGACTACGCAGGTCTCTTCATAAGGCACTGACTAACAAAATCTGAAGAATCACAATTATGCACAACAAAGCACAGAAACCATGCAATAGATATGACGAGTGACGCAAAATAGAACTATCATTATGGGAGAGTGATGACAAGCACATGGCACAAGGATGAATTCTCATAGTCACACAAGTCACTTGTGTTACCTATTGCACTATTCCTGTGTCCTGTTGTATATATAAATATGTGATTCTTCAGTTTTTGTTTTAGTCTTTGCCTGATGAAGAGACCTGAGTAGTCTCGAAAGCTTGCAATTTGTTACCATCTTTTCAGTTAGCCATTAAAAAGGTATCAACCACTGAGGACTCTCAAGTCTAAATATTTTTCCATCGTCACACAGTAAGAGTAAAAAAAAAAAAAAGAATGGATCTACCTGTGGCAAAACATTGTTTGTATGCCTGATCACAGCACCATACACATGAAATTACTTGTATTGAAAGGTAATTTCAAATCTCAGAGTCAGAAGAGTCTGGGAGTATAAGCATGATGACCTTTGACAGTAGGAATGAATGTGTCACATGGATTTATGTCTTTTTACATCAATTAAGGAATTTGCTCCCAAGACCTTATGGGGGCAACACATTACCAGAACCTAATCAGAGGACAATAAAACGTTCACACTCCTTATCTATGAACTGTTGAAAAAAAAAAAAAAATGTATGGACATAACTATCTCTCCCATAATGATAATTCTGCTTTACGTCACTTGTCTTATCTATTGCATTTTTTCTGTGCTGTGTTGTGCATAAATATGTGATTCTTCACATTTTGTGTTAGTCAATGCCTGATGAAGAGACCTGAGTAGTCTCAAAAGCTTGCAATTTGTTACCATCTTTTCAGTTAGCCATTAACCCCTCTCTGCCATCAGACGTACTATTCCGTCCATGTGACCCTGGACCTAATTCCCATGGACAGAATAGTACGTCTGCCATCAGACGTACTATTCCGTCCATGTGACCCTGGACCTAATTCCCATGGACGGAATAGTACGTCATGGGCGATCAGCTGCGCTCCCGGGGGGAGCGCAGCTGATCGCCGCCGGGTGTCAGCTGATTATCACAGCTGACACCCGTGACTGTGTGTCAGGAGCGGTCACGGACCGCTCCCGGCACATTAACCCCTGGCACACCGCGATCAAACATGATCGCGGTGTACCCGGGGCACAGGGGAGGATCGCGCAGGCAGGGGGCTCCCTGCGCGCTCCCCTGAGACCCTCAGAGCAGCGCGATGTGTCGCGCTGTTCCGAGGGTCCATCCTCCCTCCAGGTCCCCGGATCCAAGATGGCGCCGGAGTCCTGCAGGGAGGCGGCTTCCTCAGTGCCTGCTGAGAGCAGGCGCTGGGGAAGCCTGCAGCGATGCCAGAGCGATCGCTGGTGTGACAGAGTGCTGTGCACACTGTCACACCAGCGATCTGATAAAATACTGTGATGTCCCACCCTGGGACAAAGTAAAAAAGTAAAAAAAGTAAAAAATAAAAAGTGTAAAAAAAAATCATAAAAAAAAAAAATAATAATTCCCCAATAAATTCATTTTTTCCTGTAAATAAAAAAAACAAAACAATAAAAGTACACATATTTGGTATCGCCGCGTCCGTAACGACCCCCCCTATAAAACTGTCCCACTAGTTAACCCCTTTAGTGAACCCCTTAAAAAAAAAAAAAAAAAACGAAGCAAAAAATCAATGCTTTATCATCATACCGCCGAACAAAAAGTGAAATAACACGCGATCAAAAAGACCGATATAAACAATCATGGTACCACTGAAAACGTCATCTTGTCCCGCAAAAAACGAGCCGTCACACAGCATCATGAGCGAAAAAATAAAAAAGTTATAGCTCGCAGAATAAAGCGATGCAAAAATAATGATTTTTTATATAAAATTGTTTTCATTCTATAAAAGCGCCAAAACCTAAAAAAATGATATAAATGAGGTATCGCCATAATCTACTGACCCGAAGAATAAAACTGCTTTATCAATTTTACCACACGCGGAACGGTATAAACGCCTCCCCCAAAAGAAATTCATGAATTGCTGATTTTTGTTCATTCTAACCACCCAAAAATCGAAATAAAAAGCGATAAAAAAAGTCACGTGCTCAAAAATGGTACAAATAAAAACGTCAACTCGTCCCGAAAAAATAAGACCTCACATGACTCTGTGGGCCAAAATATGCAAAAATTATAGCTCTCAAAATGTGGTGGTGCAAAAAAACTATTTTTTTGCAATAAAAAGCGTCTTTTAGCGTGACAGCTGCCAATCACAAAAACCCGCTATAAATAGTAAATCAAACCCCCTTTATCACCCCCTTAGTTAGGGAAAAATAATAAAATTAAAAAAATGTATTTATTTCCATTTTCCCGTTAGGGTTAGGGTTGCGGCTAAAGTTATAGGGTTAGGGTTGGCGCTAACGTTAGTATTAGGGTTAGGGTTGGCGCTAACGTTAGTATTAGGGTTGGGATTAGGGTTATGGGTGTGTTAGGGTTAGGTTTGTGGTTAGGGTTGGGACTAGGTTATTGGTGTTTGGGGTTAGGGTTGGAGTTAGAATTGGGGGGTTTCTGCTGTTTAGGCACATCAGGGGCTCTCGAAATGTGACATGGCGTCTGATCTCAATTCCAGCCAATTCTGCGTTGAAAAAGTCAAATGGTGCTCCTTCACTTCTGAGCTCTGCCATGCGCCCAAACAGTAGTTACCCCCACATATGGGGTATCAGCATACTCTGGACCCCAAGAGTTATTGTGCAATTTGGCCTATTTCTCCTGTTACCCTTGGGAAAATAAAAAACTGGGGGCAAAAAATCGTTTTTGTAAAAAAAAAAAATATTTTTTGTTTTTACGGCTGTAGTTATAAAACTTCTGTGAAGTACTTGGGTTCATAGCGCTCACCACACTTCTAGATAAGTTCCTTGTGGGTCTATTTCCAAAATGGGGTCACTTGTGGGGGTTTCCACTGTTTAGGCGCATCAGGGGCTCTCCAAATGCGACATGACTCCCCCAGACCATTCCATCAAAGTCTGCAATCCAAAACGTCACTACTTCCCTTCCGAGCCCCGACGTGCGCCCATACAGTAGTTTACTCCCACATATTGGGTATCAGCTACTCAGACAAATTGGACAACTTTTGGGGTCCAATTTCTCCTGTACCCTTGTGAAAATAAAATATTGGGGGCGAAAAATCATTTTTGTAAAAAAAAAAAGATTTTTTATTTTTACGGCTGTACGTTATAAACTTCTGTGAAGCACTTCGGGGTTCAAAGTGCTCACCACACATCTAGATAAGTTCCTTGTGGGTCTATTTCCAAAATGGGTCACTTGTGGGGGGTTTCCACTGTTTAGGCGCATCAGGGCTCTCCAAATGCGACATGACTCCCCAGACCATTCCATCAAAGTCTGCAATCCAAAACGTCACTACTTCCCTTCCGAGCCCCGACGTGCGCCCATACAGTAGTTTCTCCCACATATTGGGTATCAGCATACTCAGGACAAATTGGACAACAACTTTTGGGGTCCAATTTCTCCTGCTACCCTTGTGAAAATAAAATATTGGGGGCTAAAAAATCATTTTTGTAAAAAAAAAAAGAATTTTTTATTTTACGGCTGTACGTTATAAACTTCTGTGAAGCACTTTGGGGTTCAAAGTGCTCACCACACATCTAGATAAGTTCCTTGAGGGGTCTAGTTTCCAAAATGGTGTCATTTGTGGGGGGTTTCCACTGTTTAGGCAGATCAGGAGCTCTCCAAACACGACATGGCATCCAGCCAATTCTGCGTTGAAAAAGTCAAACGGCGCTCCTTCCCTTCCAAACTCTGCCATGCACCCAAACAGTGGTTTACCCCCACATATGGGGTATCAGCGCACTCAGGACAAATTGCACAATAACTTTTGGAGTCTTGTTTCCCTTGGGAAAATAAAAATTGGGTGAAAAGATCAATTTTGTGGAAAAAATATAATTTTTTAATTTTACGGCTCTACGTTATAAACTTGTGTGAAGCACTTGGGGGTTCAAATTGCTCACCAAAGATCTAGATAAGTTCCTTAGGGGGTCTAGTTTCCCAAATGGGTCACTTGTGGGGGGTTTCCACTGTTTAGGCACATCAGGGGCTCTCCAAATGCAACATGGCGTCCAATCTCAATTCCAGCCAATTTTGGTTGGAAAAAGTCAAATAGTGCTCCTTCCATTCCGAGCTCTGCCATGCGCCCAAACAGTGGTTCCCCCCCACATATGGGGTATCAGCGTACTCAGGACAAATTGGACAACAAATTTTGTGGTCCAATTTCTCTTGTTACCTATGGGAAAAATAAAAATTAGTGACTAAGAGATAATTTTGTGGGAAAAAAAATAGGATTTTTTATTTCAGCCCGGGACATTATAAACTTGTGTGAAGCACTTGGGGGTTCAAAGTGCTCACCAAAGATCTAGATAAGTTCCTTAGGGGTCTAGCTTCCAAAATGGGTCACTTGTGGGGGGTTTCCACTGTTAAGGCTCATCTGGGCACTACAAACGGAACATGACCCCCATCAATGTTTGCATTCCAAAACGTTACTGCTCTTTCCAAGCCCTGCCGTGCGCCCAAACAGTTTCCCCCCCCACCATATGGGGTATCAGCGTACTCAGGACAAATTGGACAACAAGTTTTGGGGTCCAATTTCCTTGGGAAAAATCAAAAATTTGGGACTAAAACACGGATTTTGGTAAGAACTTACCTGTAAAATCCTTTTCAGCGAAGGAAGGAAGAGAGACACAGTATTCATTACTGATGGTAGGCGGAGCCCCAGATCAGGATGTTACCTCAGATCAAAAGAGTGCTGACTGGCTGGCCCCTCCAGCTCGGGCTCCTCCTACTCAGCTCCAGTCGTACCAAAGCTTTTAGGAAAAGAGCCAAGATCACCAGCGGAGCAACATAACCCCTTCTGAAGGAACTTCAGAGAAAAAACACAAGGATACAGGTTATGCATGCAAAGAAAGCCAAAAACCACAGAGTTCCAGGTACTACTCACGGAACCTGACTACTGCGATGAGCTGGCGATGCTGGAACAGAGCCTTAGCGCGCTGACCTCAGCCCAGATAATCGCTATCAGATAAGGGTCGCGCTGCATCTGAAAACATCAACACACTTCTGCCTTGGGAGGGTGCTGTGTCTCTCTTCCTTCCTTCGCTGAAAAGGATTTTACAGGTAAGTTCTTACCAAAATCCGTGTTTCAGCTGCAGATGGAAGGAAGAGAGCCACAGTATTCATTACTGATGGGACGTCCCAAAGCAGTTCAAAAATAAGGGTGGGAAAAACCAACAAAAGGCAGAAACCCAACAACCTTAACAAAAAAAGCGCAACCAGCGCTAAACACAAGTTCATCTAGAACTTTAAACTACAGCCGCCTGCAGGACCCTACGTCCGAGGGCTGCATCAGCGGAAGCACTGACGTCCACTTTATAAAACTTTGTAAACGTGTGGACAGAGCGCCAAGTTGCCGCCCGGCAGAGCTGCACTGCCGAAGCACCTTGGTGAAAAGCCCACGATGAAGCCACAGCCCTCGTGGAATGGGCTTGAATCTTAATCGGGCAAGATTCACCCTGAAGACGGTAAGCTTCCAATATAGCTGACCGAATCCAACGAGCTATAGAATCCTTGGAAGCTCGTTGACCACGCCGACGACCGACTGGAACCACAAATAGGGAGTCCGTCTTACGAAAACCTTGAGTAATAGATAGATAAAACTTCAAGGCCCGCACTAAATCCAATGTGTGTAAAGCTCGCTCTTTCACATTCTTCGGATCCGGGCAGAATGAAGGCAACACAATATCCTGGTTGACATGAAATTGTGACACCACTTTAGGCAAAAAATCACCCCGAGTGCGAAGCACTACACGATCTGGAAAAAACTCCAGAAAAGGAGGCGAACAAGAAAGAGCTGCCAACTCAGAAACTCTCCTCAAGGAAGTGACTGCAACAAGAAAAGCCACCTTCCAAGAAAGTAAAGAAAGGCTAGCAGAAACCATAGGCTCAAAAGGTTTATGCTGAAGAGCCTCCAAAACAAGGTTGAGCCGCCAAGGAGACACGGGAGCCTTCCGCGGTGGGAACTTACGAGATATACCTCGGAAAAAGGAGAGCACGTCTCTATTTGAAGCAATGGTTCTCCGGAACAATAAGGACAGAGCAGAAATCTGACCTTTCAGGGTGCTGACTGCCAAACCCTTGTCTAGCCCATGCTGCAGAAAAGCCAACAGGTTGGGAATGGAAAATTTTCTCGGGTTCCGAGAAGACCCCAAACACCACGAAAAGAAGGTTTCCCAAATTTTGTGGTAAATCCTAGTAGTAGCCGGACTTCTTGCAGCACGAAGGGTAGCAATGACCTCGGCTGAGAAACCTCTACGGGTCAAGATTTCGGTCTCAAGAGCCACGCCGTCAAACGCAGGGACATCAAGTCCGGATGACAAACGGGCCCCTGAGTCAACAAGTCCGGTTGAAGAGGGAGTGGAAAAGGAGGTGCCGCCAACAGCGACATTATTGTCGAGAACCACACCCTTCTTGGCCAGTCTGGAGCTATCAAAATAGCTGGAATTCTCTCTAGTCTGATCCGACGCAGTACTAGAGGAAGTAAGGATATCGGCGGGAATACATAGATCAGCTCGAACTGATCCCACTGAGCCACTAGAGCATCCACCGCCACAGCCTTCGGGTCCTTGCACCTGGACATGAATGTCGGTAACTTGGCATTGGACCTGGATGCCATCAAATCCACTTGTGGGGTTCCCCAGCGAGAGCACAGGAGTGCAAAAACTTCCGGGTGGAGACTCCATTCCCCGGGATCCATCCTTCTGCGACTGAGAAAGTCCGCTGTAATATTCTGAACCCCTGGAATGTGAATCGCCGAAATGACTGGTACACTGGCCTCTGCCCAAATCAAAATTCGGGACACCTCTACCATGAGTCTGGAACTCCTTGTCCCACCTTGGTGATTGATATACGCGACAGCCGTCGCATTGTCTGTCTGCACTCGGACTGGCAGACCGCTCAAAGGGACCGTGCAATGTTGGAGGCAAAGGAAAATCGCCCTCAATTCCAGGATGTTGATCGGAAGAACAGACTCTTCCGATGACCATACCCCTGAATCCAGAGATTGTTCCAAACACCCCCCCAGCCCGTCAGGCTGGCATCGGTGGTTATGACTGACCACTTCGGAGGGAGGAAAGACTTCCCCAGGGAGAATGCCCCTGGACGTAACCACCATTCTAGAGAATCCCGCACCGCGCGAGAAATGGTGACACTGCAATCCAGCGATTGCGACTGGTTCCATCAACTCAAGATGAACCTTTGGAGAGTCCTGGAATGGAACTGGGCAAAAGGAATTGCCTCCATGGACGCCACCATCAGTCCCAGAAGACGCATACACTTCCCGAAGGGACATTGCCGTTGAGGATTTCATAATCTGTACATGTCGAAGAAGACATGACTGTTTGTCTGGTGGTAGGGAAACTACCGACCGAAACGTGTCGAGATGCATTCCCAAAAAGAGGATTGTCCTCGATGGTTCCAGGGACGACTTCTCCCAATTGACCAGCCAACGAAGTCCTTCAGAAACTGAAGAGACAAATCCGAGCCGTCAACGCCTCCTCCTCCGAGGAAGCCACGATCAAAAGATCGTCCAGATAAGGGAGAATCGTAATCCCCTGTCTTCGAAGGATTGCCATGAGGGGCGCCAGAATTTTTGTAAAGACCCTTGGCGCTGAGGCTAAGCCGAACGGCAGAGCCACGAACTGGTAATGATTCTGACCTATGGCAAATCGAAGAAAGCGCTGATGAGCCTTTCCGATGGGAATATGCAAATAGGCGTCGCGAATGTCGATTGACACCAGAAAATCGTTCTGTGACAGAGCTGCCACAACGGAGCGAAGCGACTCCATGCGAAATTTCCGGGCATGGACATGCCGGTTTAATCGCTTGAGATCCAGAATCGGGCGAAATTTGTTCTCCTTTTTGGGAACTATAAAAAGGTTGGAATAAAAACCTTTCCCTCGGTCCTCTGACGGAACCGGTATCACTACACCCTTTTGTAGCAGAGATTCGACCTCTCGCTGTAGAGCGACAACAAGCTCGGGTTCCGACGGAACGCGAGACTGACAAAAAAACATTTGGGGGTCGAGAAGCAAACTCTATGAAATAGCCTGCCGACACTATCCGCGTTGCCCAGGAATCTGGAACGTGAGCCATCCAAGTCGCCTTGAAAAGAAGCAGGCGACCCCCCACTCGAGAATCCTCGAGTGGACCCCTGGCGTCAATTCGACTTTGCGGGCTTCTTGTCAAGTTCCCGCTTGTCCTGGCGGAAACTCTGCTTCCAGGGAGTACGAGTTTTCTGAGAGGATTTCTTTCCTGAGAAGGAAGGACGACCCGATCCCCACGAGGAGTGACTAGATCGTCCTCGGCCCCGAAAGGACCGCCGACCACTATAGACACCAGGCTTACTGGACACCGAGGCCATGGCCCTACGCTGTGGTAATGCTGATTCCTTCGCCTTAGCCTTGGAAATCAGCTCTGTGAGGTCGGATCCAAAAAGATGGCCACCCTTGTAAGGTAAGGCCAACAACCCTTGTTTGGAAACTGCGTCCCCGGCCCACTGTCTGAGCCATAAAGCTCTTCTGACTGTGACCGCTGAAGCTTGCGCTTTGGCCAGCAGAGATGCCGTATCCAGACCGGCATCAAAGATATAACAGGCTGCCGTTTCTAACCATTCACAAGTTTCCCGTATCTCAGATAACGGAGATTCATTTTGCAACTCCGTCTTCAGACGTGCCAACCAGCCTAGAGAAGCTCTAGCAGCACACATGGATCCTAGCACTGCTCGGAATCCATGACCCGCAGCCTCATAGCTTGCTTTTGCCGCCAATTCTGTTTTTCTATCCAAAGGCTCCTGTAAGCTCGCTTTTCCCTTAATAGGGAGTAGTGAGGATTTACTAAGCTGAGATAAAGACACATCCACCTCAGGAGCAGAAGTCCAATTAGCCTTTGACTCCGCAGAGCAAGGATAAAGTGTATCCAAGAAATGCGTTCCATGAAAACGCTTATCTGGACATAGACGTTCCTCCTCTATTACACTATTAAGCTCATCCAGAGCTGGCAATGTTGTACGCGAAGCACGGGACTCCTGGAACATGCGTGCTGATTTACCAGGACGACTAGTTACCTCCTCCGGTAACTGTAATATATCTCTCATGGCTTCAATTAATGCCTCCGTACGCTTCGCCATAGAGGAACGCCCCTGCGGCTCGTCCGCATCTGAATCGGATATTTCTCCATCCGAATTTAAAGGGGAACTCTGCCCAATATCAGATACGTCTGACTCGCTCCGTGTAGAGGCCGGTAACGGCCTGCGTCGCTTCCTCTGAGAGGAATTAGCAGACACATATTGACCTAAAAGGTCAGACAAGTTGTTGATCGATCGAGCGATATCGTTCAATTTTTCACCGCTGTCGACCGCAGCGCTAGACGCTGTGGAGGTCTGCGTATCTGATTGCCGCAATGGCACTGGGACGTGGTCCGCGGCATCTGAACTCTGTTCAGACATGTCTCACCTGTATGAGCAGGTCAAAGCGGTAATACCAGCAAAAACTATGCGGTTTTTTTTTTTTTTTTATATACGCTGAAGGGTTAACGCTCCACCAGGCAGGGTTACCCCAGCGGTATTCAGTCAAAAAATTTAGCTGGTAGAAATAACCCTCAGAGGGGTTAATATTGCAAACTCACCACAATATATATGTTTGTGAGCCCCAGCCAATTTTATGTCTCTAATGAGACTGCAGCTGCAGGATAGCGATCGCTGCGCTGCGGGGTGAGGAATCAGCACTCACCCAGCTGGCCGTGGTGTCTTATGAGGAGAGGAGCGGTCTGAGGAGCCCAGGAGCCTGTGTAATGGCCGCCACAGTGAGGGAGTCGCAGGAGAAACGCCAGAGCGCGCGTCTTCCTGCTCAGAAGACCGGGAATAGTTAGGCCACGCCCCCTGCTAGCTCAAATATTGAGCGCGAACTCCCTCGCTCCTGCTCCCTCTCTGTCCTGCAGCTATCTGCCTGCGGACAAAAGATCACCACATCTACATGTAACAGCGCTGTCACCGCAGCGCTGAAGCACTCACACATTATTATAATAAAAATTGTGTGGAGTACTCACCAGCTTAGCGCCACAGGGACCCTCAGGGGTTTCTGGCGCTGTGCCCATGCTTCCCCCCAGGGCGGGAAGCGCAGTGACCCCAATGTGTGGTTTGCGCCCCCGCCAGGGAAAACTCTCCTCATCCCCCAGGGCCGGCAAGGATTCTGCAGGTACCATTATGTAGTTACAGATCCGCCAAGGGAGAGGCTGGTGAAATACACTGATAAACATGTAATAGCGCTGTCACCGCAGCGCTGAAGCATACTGATATACATGTAATAGCGCTGCCATCAGACGCTAAAGCACTCACACATTAATAATAACATTTTGTGTGGAGTACTCACCAGCCAAAGCGCCACAGGGATTTCTGGCGCTGTGCCCATGCTTCCCCCCAGGGCGAGGAACGCAGTGACCGCACGTGTGGTTTGCGTCCCGCCAGGGAAGCTCTCCTCATCCCCCAGGGCCGGCAAGGATTCTGCAGGGACTTTGAGTAAATACAGATCCGCCAAGGGAGAGGTTGGGGTACAGCAGCGCTGGTACCCCTGAGACCTCTAGACCAACTGGTGATCCAAGTCTCCTGTCCGAATATAAAATAATAAAATCTTCTGAGGAGCTGCATTAGCAGCGACCATCCTCTGGACCTCAAATCTTAGACTGGAGCTGAGTAGGAGGAGCCCGAGCTGGAGGGGCCAGCCAGTCAGCACTCTTTTGATCTGAGGTAACATCCTGATCTGGGGCTCCGCCTACCATCAGTAATGAATACTGTGGCTCTCTTCCTTCCATCTGCAGCTGAAAAATAATTTTTGTGGAAAATTGTTTTTTTTTTTTTTTTCTTCACACCCAGGCATTATAAACTTTTGTGAAACACTTTGGGGTTCAAAGTGCTCACAACAGATCTAGATAAGTTCCTTAGGGGGTCTAGTTTCCAAAATGGTGTCACTTGTGGGGGGTTTCCACTGTTTAGGCGTATCAGGGGCTCTCCAAACACGACATGGCGTCCAATCTCAATTCCAGCCAATTTTAGTTTGAAAAAGTCAAACGGCGCTCCTTCCCTTACGAGCTCTGCCGTGTGCCCAAACAGTGGTTTTCCCCCACATATGGGGTATTGGCGTACTCAGGAGAAATTGCACAACAACTTTATGTGTCCATTTTCTCCTTTTACCCTTGTGAAAATAAAAAAAAGTTTGTAAAAGATCATTTTTGTGGCTAAAAAGTTAAATATTAATTTTTTCCATCCACGTTGCTTCAGCTCCTGTGAAGCACCTGAAGGGTTAATAAACTTCTTGAATGTAGTTTTGAGTACCTTGAGGGGTGCAGTTTTTATAATGGTGTCACTTTTGGGTATTTTCTGCCATATAGACCCGTCAAAGTGACTTCAAATGTGAGGTGGTCCCTAAAAAAAATGGCTTTGTAAATTTTGTTGTAAAAATGAGAAATCACTGGTCAACTTTTAACCCTTCTAATTTCCTAACAAAGAAAAATTTTGGTTCCAAAATTGTGCTGATGTAAAGTAGACATGTGGGAAATGTTATTTCTTAACTATTTTGTGTGACATATTTCTCTGTTTTAAGGGAAAAAAAATTCAAAGTTTGAAAATTGCAAAATTTTTAAAATTTTCGCCATATTTGCGTTTTTTTCAAAAATAAACGCAAGTTATATCGAAGAAATTTTACCACTAACATGAAGTACAATATGTCACGAGAAAACAATCTCAGAATCGCGAAGATCCGTTGAAGCGTTCCAGAGTTATAACCTCATAAAGAGACAGTGGTCAGAATTGTAAAAATTGGCCCGGTCATTAACGTGCAAACCACCCTTGGGGGTGAAGGGGTTAAAAGGCAACCACTGAGGACTCTCAATTCTGAATATTTTTCTATCTACTGGCTAACACGGTACAAAGATATACATCTTTCCTGTATTCGGTTGAGACATAATTTTTCTGTGCGCTACACACTGAGTGATGGTCAAATGCAACTGCAATTCAGTTTGAACATGTAAACTGGTTCATGTACCTGGGACAATACAATAAGATAACCAGTAACTGAAATTTTAACATTTAAAACTTTACCACTTGCCTGGGAGTGCTGAGGAAGGGTACAAGCGGGGTACTGTGTTTGAACTTCTCCCAAGGGGTACTTAACATCGAAAGAGTGACTATTATCACACAACTTTGAACAGTATTTTAAGGAGTTAAGGTACTGCCACACTAAGCAATCTCGCTAGCGATCTCGTTAACGACGCAAGCCAACGAGATCGTTGGTGTGATCGCTTTTAGGTCGCTAGTAGCTGCCAAACAGGAGATCTCATAAACGACACATCAGCGGTCAGCGATCTCTTTAACGACTTTGGCGGTCGTTAGGATCTGTCATTAGCATGTACTGAGCGCAACCTTTTCCACGCCCCTCAGTACAGATATATGTTATGCTGCGTCCTGCTAGCCTGCTTTGCAGCTACTGCGATCCTCTGTGACGCAAAAGTAAACCTAGTCCCAGCTGCCTGCTTCTACAGCTATTGCGATTCACTCCGTGATGCTAAAAAACCTAGTCCCGCCTGCGCCGCTGTCATATGCGTCACAAACGAGGTCGCTCGTAGTTCGCAAAAGGTGTCACACTCAGCGATATAGGCTCACCAGCGGGACGCCAACGATCAAAAAACGGTCCAGAACGTTAGTGAACGATCAGCGACATCACAGCAGGGCCACATCGCTGCTACATGCCACACACAACGACGTCACTAACGAGATCGCTAAATAGTGACGTAGTAGCGATGTCGTTAGCGATCTCGCTTAGTGTGGCATACCCTTTATTTCAGCCTGGAGCATTTACCACCTAATCACTTGATCAATGCTGGTAATGGGGTATGTTCTCTACCAACAGTCATTGTGCTTAGCAGTTTTATTCCATGCCAGAAATTTTAAGTGAAAGCGCAGACTTATTCTTGACTGCTACCAGATTTAAACTTTTCAACACAGAACATTGCATCTTAAGGAACAGGAGTTTGAGCTTTTCATCCTGGTGATCAAAAGGGTGACAGTGATTCTTCATTGACTACTATACATTTCTCAGGATGGAATATCCCTTAAAATTGTTAAAAGGGGTTGTCCACTACTCAAAACAACCCATTCGCTATCAGTTTCCCCCAAATCAATTAACACATACTCTCCTCCGGTGTCAGTGCCATTCCAGAGGTGTCTGCACTTGTCATCCTTATGTCACGCTATCCCTGCAGCTAAAATCAGTGCTGGTTTGCCTCTCCTCTCCTTCAGACAAATCAGACATTCAGAAGTAGTGAAAAAGGAGCTAAAGCTTTCACTTCCTCTGGATGTCAGTTATGTCTGCAGGAAGGGACAGTGAAACAGGTATTGCATAACAAAGTCACATAAGCCCCAGGGAGCCAGGTCAGACTGCTGGAACGGCACCTGAGGAGAGTACAGGAGTTAATATTTTTACTTTGGGAAATTAATGATATTTAAAAAAAATAGCAGGTCGCCATTCTGAACAGTGATCAGAATAGAAGTACCAGTCGTCTGAGGTTGACTGTAAGGTTAAGGTTTTAGAATTGATTGCAGTTCAGGATATTTGACATAATTTGCCATTTTGTGGGACAGCACAGCTACCATGATGCCAAGTTTATGTAGTCTAGGTTTTACTATTGTTTAGAAAGATTTTTTTATCAACATTCATTAGTCCCACTTGAGGACTTTATCAATGATCACATATGAACACATTATACCACCTATGTTGTGCAGTGCATTGTGTGACTGCTAGCCTACGTGGCCCAGCCATAGTGAAGTCTAATCGGTTCAGGCATATGGAAGTCACAGAGGCCCTTGGTAATAACCCATTAGCAGAGTATCGCGCTGTGAGGGTACCCATGTGTTGGCCGTGCAGCCATATCTGCGATCAAGGCTGTTGTGGTGGCTGGCTCATACTGCAGAAGGTTACAGTCGCAGTTCCTGTGCTTGCGCCACCCTTGTGCTGTACATGGACAACCTGATGTATGAAGGGGTTATGGTGATGCTAGAGAGTATTAAAAGATATTACCTCAAAAATCTCAAAGCCAGCAATATCCAGAATGCCAATGAATGAAGCCCCTTGCCTCTTGGTTTTGTCTAAGGCTTTATTAACACGAATCACAAGCCAGCGGAACATGCGCTCATATGTTGCTTTAGCAAGTGCCTCGATAGCAAAGTCTGCCTAAGTAAAGAAGGGATCAATTAGAAAGATGTGGATTATTAATAGGACATTTTATTTCATTGCACTAGTGCAGGGTTTCGGAAATTCCAGTCCTTAAGCCTGACCCTCCCACAGGTCACGTTTTTGGGATTTTCTAAGTATTGCATAGGTGACTAAGTAATCAATACTAGGGAAATCTTAAAACCATGATTTGTTGGGGGAGTCGCAAGGACCACATTTGGGAAACACTGCTTTTAGAGAATGTTCCAACCAGAAAATGACTTACCTGTTCTTTAGTTTGTGCTTTTTGTACATAGTCTCTACCAACTTTTATGCGTGGTGTGAGGATTCCTCTAGTAAAGTCATTAACATTAATTCCCAAAAGATGACACACCTTCTGAGCAGCTAAACAAAACATTAAAACAAGATATTGTTAACTTCAGCTTAGTTGACCAATATGTTTTGACAGTGTTTAGAGGATATATTCTTAATATTTCATAAAACAGGATAAACATTTTGACTAACCCCTTAAGAGAGGCATTCAAGTTCTTAAATTGCTTTAATTACTTCGAAAAACCAAGCCAATTTCAAACTTTTCATGCAGTCCATCTGCTGTTGAGCTTTTATGCTGTATAGTTGCTTTCCACACATCTCAGTCTCCACACCCAGGCCAAGCCTGTGCCGTCGTTACATTCCAGGGGTATTGCCATCTATAAGATCCTATCCCAATATGTAGTAGGTGTCATCATAATATTAGCAAATACTTCCAATTAGAAATGGAATATAGTGTTCCTGATTCGACATCTTTCCTCATGTGCAGGCATTGCGACATTCATGGTTGTGACCACTAGCACTTCAACTGTCACTATATTAGTAGTCACATTCATCAATACCCAAGTTCCTGCCATGACTGCGCATGAGGAAAAACATAGCAAATCTGAAAAATTACACTTCATTTCTAATTGGTAAGCATAATTACTACTACCACTACATATTGGGATAGGATCTTGGATATGGGATGTTGAGTTATCTGCTCACATTCCTCCACTTATCTTCTGAAGACATGCAGTTATAAATCACCAGCTATGCAGCTTTCACATCTGCTAATAACAAGCTATTTTCCACTGTCCAGAGGTGTGTCCTTATTCAAATGCAAAGCTTTTTTATGTTTAAATACAGTCATAATCGTACATCTCTGAACAAACCACGGATAGCACTACAGAACTTGGGCTGAGCTTTTAGTTTTACTTCGCAGCAGAGCTGTCCCTAAGAAGAAAGTCCACCCTGCTAGAAACCAGGAAGAAAACCAAGGAGAATGCATTGCTCTGAACTGCTCATGAGACAATCTGAGAATACTCTTTCAAAAGGGTCTCTTTTGGTCTTAAAGGGAATCTGTCACCCCATTTTTCGAGTATAAGATGCAACCACCGCCATTAGGGGCTTATCTACAGCATTCTGGAATGCTGCAGATAAGCCTCCGATGTCACCTGAAAGAGAAGAAAAAGGAGTTACATTAAACTCACCCAGGGGCGGTCCCCGTCTGGTCCGATGGGAATCGCGGTCCAGTTCTGCGCCTCCCATCTTCTAGCGAAGTCATCCTCTTCTTTGCTTCCCGTCGGGGCTCCTGCGCAGGCGCACTTATCTGCCTTGGTGAGGGCAGAACAGAGTACTGCAATGCGCCTGCACAGGAGCCGCGACGGGAAGCAAAGAGGACGGCTTTAAAGAATCATCCACTTTGGCAATGGGAGGTGAATGTCTGTACATAGTTGACAAAAAGCATGCAGCTGTCCCAATGAATAGTATAATAAGTGGCTAAATGTTTGTGGGTTTCTTTAACTTTTTAAATATTTTATTAAGTTAGGGGACCACAATTGCTCTTATGATACACTGCAATACTTCTGTATTTGCAGTGTTTAATGCCTACCAGGATCAAATAGGGATCTAGCAAAATGGCAGCCATAAACTGCATGGTTAGGCCCCATTAGCTAGGTGACAGAGGGAGCTCTTTACCTCCTCTAGCCTGCTAAATTTTACAGTTGCTATCGACTCAGCTCCACATCATGACAGCTGGAGATCCACCTTTCAGTTGTCTGATCAGTGTTGACAGATGAAAATAATCTCTCCCTGTTGGCCTCAGGCAGGAATGACCAACTGTACCCATTACACTGAAAATGTAGTCTAAAGAGAAGGCAACATTTTGGAAAAGCATCAGTAGATATACAGATTTGTGGGAAAATATTTAGTATAAACTTTCTGCCCATTGTGGATTTTGCAGTCAAAAGGGTTGTTCTGATCAGTTGTTGGCAGGCATCTCTATATGCACAATAACACAAGGAAGGCTGATTACCACCACTGAAGAGGACCACTTACTGGACTGAAAAGGCCAGAACAAGCAAATTATTGAAAAGATACAGTTTTAGACTGAATAGTTTTATGGAAAAAGATCTAATCTGTTTAACTCTACAAAATGATGCCTGCTGACTGGACTGCATTTTCAATGTGACAGGTTCCCTTGAGGAAATAGCCAAGTGGGCTGGGACTAATGTTTCAAGTGTACCCATTTCAGGTTATTTATTAGAAATAGCAGGCATTTGTACATAAGGACCACCACAGAAAGCTTTTCCTTATGTACACCCACCACTAATTTATATCCTGATTTTTTTTTTCAGTTCCCACAAAGGCTAATATTTAGTTGCATGTAAAGAAAGTCTGTACAGAAGCCGCTATGACATCTCCCATACAGATGCACAAAAGATTCCTGCTCTGTCTCTTTTGCTTGAGGAGCAGCTGCAGTATGGGTTATTTGACAGCAGTACTTAGCTGTCTATTTGCGATTACAGCCCTGGAGAGAGGAAACAAAAAAAAAAAAAAAAAACCCACACAGCTTGTGTTAGTTTCTGCAGAATAGCAGCTAGTGAAACCAGATTAATGCCAGACAAGGCATTTCCAACAGCAGCATGCATTAAGCTTCTTGAGCCTACGCTTCACATTGTACATTGTGATCTTAGAAAATTGATGCAACTATATTCATTATTGAATGACCTCACAGATCTCTTCCCCTAAAGGCCCCGTTACACATAGCGAGATCGCCGAAACGTCACCGATTTTGTGACGTAGCAGCGACCTAGCCAGCGATCTCGCTTAGTGTGACACTCAGCGACGATCAGCCCTCCTGCTTGGTGTCGCTGAATGTCCTGGACCATTTTCTGATCGCTGGTCTCCCGCTGGCCAGCGCGCATCGCTGCGTGTGAGAGGCGGGAGACCAGCGATAAGCAAGCTGGAGCTGGTAACCAAGGTAAACAGCGGGCTTCCAGGCACCGGGCGGCGCCTGGAAACCCAATGTGTACGTTAGATACCAGCGCGCTGGTGCAGAGGAGCTGGTAACCAAGGTACACTGCGGGTTTCTAAGCGCCGAGCGGCGCCTGGAAACCCGATGTGTACCTTGGTTACCAGCTCACTCCACCAGCGCGCTGGTATCTAAGGTACACTGCGGGTAACTAAGCGACGTGCATTGCTTGTTACACGCATAGTCGCTGTCCTGATCACTGCTGAGAGCTGCCTATTTGGCAGCTCAGCAGCGATCATGTAGCGACACCAGCGATCCTGACAAGTTCATATCGTTGTCGGGATCGCTGGTGTGTCGCTATGTGTGACGGGGCTTTAAGCAGCAGTTCATGCACAGCAGAGATCACATCTTGCTGATAAGTGCCAATGTTATCTACTGACTTGCAAAGTTAAGCCCCCATCACACTAAGCGAGATCGCTGAAGCGTCACAGATATTGTGACGCAACAGCGACCTAGCCAGCGATCTCGCTATGTGCGACACGCAGCGACGACCAGCACCCCTGCTGGGTATCGCTGATCATCGTTGAATGTCCTGGACCATTTTTTCATTGTTGGTCTCCCGCTGGCCAGCGCGCATCGCTGCGTGTGACAGCGAGAGACCAACGATCAGCGAGCTGGTATCTAGTGTACATATCGGGTAACTAAGCACCGCGCGGCACTTAGTTACCCGATATGTACCCTGGATACCGGCTCCCAGCTTCTGCTGTAGAGCGCTGAGAGCCGGTATCTAGGGTACATATCGGGCAACTAGGTGCCGCGCGGTGCTTAGTTACCAGATATGTACATTGGATACCGGCTCTCAGCGCTCTACAGCAGAAGCTGAGAGCTGGTATCTAGGGTACATATCGGGTAACTAGGTGCCGCGCGGTGCTTAAGTTACCCAATGTGTACATTGGATACCAGCATGCTCGCTGGTGAGTCTGCCCATGTGACAGCTCACCAGCCATCAGCTTACAATGTCCCAGCGATCCCATCCACGTCGTATCGTTGGTAGGATCGCTGGGACATTGAAGAGTGTGACGGGACCCTTATGCTATATCAGCTGTAAAGGACTAGTAGTACATTTTTTTTTCCCCAGAAACCGCAGAGCACAAACACACTAATTGGAGATCACAAAATGTTCAGATGCAAATTTTAAACCACAATAAACAAAAAAAGAATGTTTTAATGGTGATTGACTATATACCAGTGTTATCGGGCATGGAAGCCTGATCTGTGTTACGCTCCTTCTTGAATGCAATGTTGCCGAGCTGAAGCACACCAGAAACCACCTTCAGCAATCCTACGAAAAGAAAGCATTTGAATACAGAGCACAAAAGCTTGAGCAGTTAAATATGCACATATGTAAAGTCACTGTCAATATGCTAGCAGTTTACTAGATTTCAGCCACCCAAGATACAGCGCTCCCCCAACTGTCATTGTAAGAAACTGGGTCAGGGTACCACACATATTAGACTGACAACACATTATCCAAATCCTCTTTGGCTGCTGAAGATACAGGTGAAAACTTTCATATTGTATTCTGCTCTTGGAAAGTAAGAGCAGTGCTATCGGTTTCTTTTAGATAGTTAACTATATAAAGGAGAAATCGGCTAGATTAAGCAGGCTGGCCTGCATAGCTGTCAGTCATATGTCTAGAGTGACTGCAGACTTGGCAAATAGGATGGGACAACCGCTTTAATGGTATTCAGTGTAGTCTCCCCTTTGAGCGTTCAGC
Source organism: Oophaga sylvatica (assembly GCA_033576555.1). Taxonomy (NCBI): domain Eukaryota; kingdom Metazoa; phylum Chordata; class Amphibia; order Anura; family Dendrobatidae; genus Oophaga; species Oophaga sylvatica. The sequence goes on along the minus strand of JARQOD010000009.1, from coordinate 28,669,367 downwards.
TCCATTCCAAGTTTTCATCCAACATTTAATTACAATAAGCTCTGCTATAAATCCTATGATGCACAAGCCATGAACGCCACAGAGCTGGCCATGTCCTTACTAGATTAATATATCAATTTATGAAATTGGTATACAATCAAATGCTGAACTATCACACTCCATCAGAATTGTGATAGGAGCAGTCTAGTCATCAGTAACTGCTAAAAGTTTGTCCCCAACTACAGAACTTATGTTGCTGAATTCATGAAACTCTGGTGACAAATTGTTACTCCAATCAGAATAAATGTATAACATGTATAGGGGTAAACTAGATTAATTACCTAACTGAGGAGAAGTAAAAACTAAATAAGGTACTCCAATAGCTACTGTAAGACTAGATTTTAAAACATACCAATTTGTTCATCATCAGGAATTCCCATGATCCTCATTGCTTCTAAAGTTTCTTGAAACAAATCTTTGTCCTGCTGACCTGGAATGGTAACGTGTCCATTGGAGAGGAAACGGTACTTGTTGTAGGCCTCTAGCAGAAGATCAGCTGCAAGACACAAGTTAGATATACTCCGCTGTAAATCCATCACTAAGCCACTATCCAGCTAAACTTACATCGCTTTAAGAAACTCCAGTACAGCATATTAAAGAGGCTCTCAAATTCTGACTTTAGGGGTGTGCCGCTTCCCAGTCTTTTAGCTTCAAGAATATGGAGACACTATTTTTGGGGTGAGGGGTTGGGGAAATTGTGGTCCAATAGTAAATATATAAACTATCATAATTGCGCTGCCCCAGAAAATTAGAAATTAAGATTATTTTAGCAGAAAGTTGAAAAACAAAAACAAAAGAAAAAAAAAAAAAGGCATAACCGGCTTTCCCACTTCAATCCATTTAAGCTAAAGTATTAGGTTGCATGTACTCAGAATGGTGCAACAATTCTCAAAATACAAGCCCTCCCAGCTATATTAACATGGAAAGAACACAACACTGACAATAAGGCCGAGTGAGGCATGGTCCTTATACAGGGTACGTGTGTGGTAAGTGGTGACTGAGAAGGAGAGAAATCAGGACAAATGCAGAGTAATTGAATTTGCCAATTTCTGGACATGACATTTGTCGATTTTTCATTAGCCCGGTGGCTGCACTAACAAGATGCCACAACAAAACTGCAGCATATGAAAATTACACTTCGGCATTTCTTGCTACTTGTCTGCAGTGTTCCCTGAGCATTGGCTCTAGAGCAGCAGCTAATTTAACCCTTTTACGCCCAAGGGTTGTTTGCACGCTAATGACCGGGCCATTTTTTACAATTCTGACCACTGTCTCTTTATGAGGTTTTAACTCTGGAACGCTTCAACGGATCTTCGTGATTCTGAGATTGTTTTCTCGTGACTTTGTACTTCATGATAGTGGTATAATTCCTTTGATATAACTTGCGTTTATTTTTGAAAAAAATGGAAATATGGCAAAAATTTAGAAAATTTTGCAATTTTCAAACTTTGAATTTTTATTCCCTTAAAACAGAGAAATATGTCACAAAATAGTTACTAAATAACATTTCCCACATGTCTACTTTACATCAGCACAATTTTGAAACCAAATTTTTTTTTTTGTTACGAAGTTATAAGGGTTAAAAGTTGACCAGCGATTACTCATTTTTACAACAAAATTGTACAAAACCATTTTTTTTTTTTTTTAGGGACCACCTCACATTTGAAGTCACTTTGAGGGGTCTATATGGCAGAAAATACCCAAAATGACACCATTCTAAAAACTGCACACTTCAAGGTACTCAAAACCACATTCATTCAAGAAGTTTATTAACCCTTCAGGTGCTTCACAGGAGCTGAAGCAACTTGGAAGGAAAAAATGAACATTTAACTTTTTAGTCACAAAAATGATCTTTTACAAACTATTTTTTTTATTTTAACAAGGGTAAAAAGGAGAAAATGGACAGAAAAAGTTGTTGTGCAATTTCTCCTGAGTACGCCGATACCCCATATGTGGGGGAAAACCACTGTCTGGCGCATGGCCAGGCTCGGAAGGGAAGGAGCGCCGTTTGACTTTTTTTCAAATCAAAATTGGCTGGAATTGAGATTGTACCCATGTCGCGTTTGGAGTGACCCTGATGTGCCTAAACAGTGGAAACCCCCCACAAGTGACACCATTTTGGAAACTAGACCCCCTTAGGATCTTATCTAGATCTGTTGTGAGCACTTTGAACCCCCAAGTGTTTCATTAAAGTTAAAATGCCTGGGTGTTAAAAAAAAAAAAAAAAAAAAATTTCCACAAAAATGATTTTTTAGTCCACAATTTTTGATTTTTCCCAAGGAAACTGGTCCTCAAAAGTTGTTGTCCAATGTGTTCCGAGTACGCCGATACCCCATATGTGGGGGAGAAATACTGTTTGGGCGCACTTCAGGGCTCGGAAAGGAAGTAATGACGTTTTGGAATGCAGACTTTGATGGGTGTCATGTTCAGTTTGCAGAGTCCCTGATGTGCCTAAACAGTGGAAACCCCCCACAAGTGACCCTATTTTGGAAACTAGAGCCCCAAAGGAACTTATCGAGATGTGTGGTGATAACTTTGAACACCCAAGTGCTTCACGTAGAGCCATAAAAATAAAAAATAATTTTTTTCCATAAAAAATGATATTTTAGCCCCCAATTTTTTCCCAAGGGTAGCAGAAGAAATTTGTCCTGAGTAAGATCAGAACGGAAGGAGCACAGTTTGACTTTTTAAACGCTGAATTGGCTGGAATTGAGATCAGACGCCATGTCACGTTTGGAGAGCCCCTGATGTGCCTAAACAGTGGAAACCCCCCAATTCTAACTCCAACCCTAACCCCAACCCTAATCATAACCATAACCACAAACCTAACCCTAACACACCCGTAACCCTAGTCCCAACCCTAACGGGAAAATGGAAATAAATACATTTTTTTAATTTTATTATTTTTCCCTAACTAAGAGGGTGATAAAGGGGGTTTGATTTACTATTTATAGCAGGTTTTTATGATTGGCAGCTGTCACACGCTAAAAGACGCTTTTTATTGCAAAAAATAGTTTTTGCATCACCACATTTTGAGAGCTATAATTTTTTCTTATTTTGGCCCACTGTCATGTGAGGTCTTATTTTTTGCGGGACGAAGTGACGTTTTTATTGGTATCATTTTTGGGCACATGACATTTTTTGATCGCTTTTTATTACGATTTTTGGGAGGCAGAATGAACAAAAACCAGCAATTCATGAATTTCTTTGGGGAAGGTGTTTATAACGTTCCGCGTGTGGTAAAATTGATAAAGCGGTTTCATTCTTTGAGTTAGTATGATTACAGCGATACCTCATTTGTACCATTTTTTTTATGTTTTGGCGCTTTTATACAATAAAAACGATTATATATAAAAAATTATTTTTGCATCGCTTTATTCTGCGAGCTATAACTTTCGCTGATGATACTGTATGGCAGCTCATTTTTTTGCGGGACAAGATGACATTTTCAGCGGTACCATGTTTATTTATATCCGTCTTTTTGATCGCGTGTTATTCCACTTTTTGTTCGGCGGTATGATAAAAAAAAAGGCTAAAAAAACAATGATTTAAGGGGTTCAAAAAAGGGGTTAACTAATGGGACAGTTTTATAGGGTGGGTCGTTACGGATGCGGCGATACTAAATGTGTGCTTTTATTGTTTTGGGTTTTTTTTTTACATAAAAGGAATTTATTGGGGAATATTTTTTTTTTTCTTTATGATTTTTTTTTTTTATTTTTTTATTTTTTTTTACACGTTTTTATTTTTTTGACTTTTTTACTTTGTCCCAGGATGGGCATCACTGTATTATATCAGATCGCTGGTCTGACAGTGTGCACAGCACTCTGAGACCAGTGATCTCACTGGCACTGCTGAAGGCTCTCTCAGCGCCTGCTCTCTGCAGGCACTGAGGAAGCCGCCTCCCTGCAGGACCCGGAAGGACCCCGCGGCCATCTTGGATCCTGGGTCCTGCAGGGAGGAGGGTCCCTCGGAACAGCGCGATACATCCCTGCGCGATGCTTCCCTATTCCCCCAGTACACTGCGATCATCTTTGATCGCAGTGTGCCGGGGTTAATGTGCCGGGAGGGGTCCGTGACCGCTCCAGGCACATAGTGCCGGGTGTCAGCTGATCGCATATGACAAACTACTCTGTCCTTGGGAATTAGGTCCAGGGTCACATGGACGGAATAGTACGTCAGATGGGATAAAGGGGTTAAAGCAACTATTTAGCTGGGGTTTTCTCTGCCAGAGTGGTATCACTAATGCCCCTAGTAAAACGCTTACCAGCCACTGTCATCTGGTCTTTCCAGTACTGCTATGGTTCTGTTCTGCCATTTTATGACTGCAGCTCTTGAAAGACCGCAAGTCAGAGGTAACAGTCACAATGTCTGTGCGAGTCTATGAGGGCCTCGCTCTGGCTCTCAGAGAAGTGACCGCCAGCGCACCTAACATTGGAGAGATCCAGCAGGTCACAACTAACAGAAGGCAGCAGCTGATAAGTATTTTACTATGGGCAGGGAACATGCATTAGTTGTACCACTCCAGCATTTCTTTAAAGGGAACATGTCAGGTTTGGCCGATATAAGTTACGGCCATCACCTTTCAGGGCTGATATATACAACATTCTATAATGCTGTATATCTGCCACCAACCCGACTTGTAAGAGAAGAAAGAAGGATTTTTGGTATTCACCTTAAAATAATTCTTGGAGCCTTCATTGGGGGACACAGGTAACCATGGGTGTATGCTGCTGTTGCTAGGAGGCGGACTATGAAAAAAAAAAAATTAGCAATTCCTCAGTAGTATACACCCACCGACAGGCACCAAGTACCTCAGTTAAGTGTTAAAGCAGTAGGAGAAGCAACCGACAACTCAACATATGTACCGGCCCAACGACAAAAGCACGTAGGCCCAAAAACGGTACAAACTATTAGGGAGGGTGCTGTGTCCCCCAATGAAGGCTCCAAGAAAGATTTTACGTTGAGTACCAAAAATCCTTCTTTTATCACTTCATTGGGGGACAGAGGTAACCATGGGACGTCCTAAAGCAGTCCCAAGGGTGGGAACAGAAAGAATGCAAATAAAAAACAGACTGAGGCTGGCTGGTGCGTAACCGCCGCCTGCAGCACCTTTCCTTCTTAGGCCTGCGCCAGACAAGACATGAGTATCAACTCCATAAAAACATTGCAAGGATATGCGAAGATGACCAGGTCGTGGCCTTGCAATCTGTAAAGCCGAGGCCTGGCGACAAACTACCCAAGAAGGAGTTCTCCAGAGAAAGGACCGGAGAGGGACAGAGGGACATAGAGAAGGAAGGACAATGTCTGCATTAATGTGAAATGAAAAGGAACGGAGGATGGCAGGATAATGCCGCCAACTCAAACTCCCCTGATGGCCTTACCGGCAACTAAGAAGAGAAAAACAGAACCAAATAGTTGTCCTCACCACTGGAAGAAGGTCTTAGAGTATCTGTGGTAGATACGCGAGGATGCAGGTTTTCTCGTCCAAAAACATGGTCATGATGACCTTATTTTGGGGGGTGGGGGTTTGGGGAACAAAAAAAAAAAAAAAAAAAAAACACAGGAGCCAGCACCGCTCAGAGCTAGGTCTCAACGGCCATGCTGTTAAACTTAAAAGGCTGTAGACTGAACTGTGGTGGAAGAAGGGGCCTTGCAGAAGAAGGTCCAGACAGTCTGGAAACCTCCAGAGAGCGTTCATGAGCATGTTCGCCAGCTCCAGGTACCAGGCCTGTCTGTCAGCTTGTAGTCATCAGGACTACTGAAAACCCTTCTGCCTATAACTTTTATACAATTCTCGGAATCAAGGGGAGGGATGGATAAAGAAAAGGCAGTTGGAAGTGTAACCACGGGACTACCAAAGCATCGCAACCGATGGATAGAGATCCCAGGACCAGGTTATGTACTGAAGAACATTATGGCTCATTCGAGACGCCATCAGGGCAACATCCAGTGTTCCCATTTCTGGCATATCTGGTGAAAATGATGGGGCCGAATGACCACTCGCCCGATGCAGGACCCTGACAGCTCAGAAGATGGCTGCTTAATTTTCCACCCTCGGAATGTGCAAGGATGATGTTGCGGAAACAAGTCGTTCCGCCCGTCGCAGAATCCTGGTTACCTGTACCATAACGTGTTTGCTGCGAGTCCCACCTTGACGGTTCGCGAAAACCACGCAGTGGCGTTGTCCGACTGTATAAGGACAAGCTGGCCTGCGAGGAGATTCTGCCAGCGGCAAAGGGAAAAGAAAACTGCCCTGATCTCCAGGAGATTGATGGGGACAGCGGCTTCTCAGACATGGCAACGACCCTACGCTGATGAAGAAAAGCAACACCCTACCTGAGAAGGCTAGCATCGGAGATAATGACCTGCCCCGGAGGGAAAGAAGTACTTGCCTCGTAGAACTGAAGCCGATAGCGTCGACCAGGTAAAGACTACCTCCCCTTGAGAGGCAGAAGCACAGGTCAGTCTATAGAGAAGGTCCTCTTGTCCCAAGCCGACAAGAGGGCCCGCTGAAGGCACTGGCCCATGTCGGCAAACACCTTCCTTAGACTCTATGCAGGATCTCAGGAGGAGATGAGCCGGACACTTTAGAGTGCGGAATCCCTGGGAGAGGGATAACGAATTCTCCTTTGGAAGGGAGAGGTGGGCTTGGGCTGTGTCAAACCTCATACCCAGAAACACTGTGCTGAGCTGGGGTCAAGGAGGACTACTTTCTGCAGACAATCCAACCAAGGCAAAACAGTGTCTGAGGTGATCTGAAGACTCTCGTCGCAATCTCAGCAGGACGACCCTTCGATCAGAAGATCGTCCAAGCAAGGAATTCTTTGGAGTGAAGGATGGCCATGACCGCTGCCCTGACTTTCGAAAATACTCTGGTGACGGAGGCCAGGTCGAAAGGAAGACCAGAGAACTGATAGTGAACCTCCTGGATTGCAAACCGTAAGAAACTTTGATGCTGAACACAAACAGGAATGAGAAGATAAGAATTCTTAACTTCTACAGAACAAAGAAACTCTCCCGGTTCCATGGAAGGGATTACCGAACGTAGGGACTCCAGCTTGAAAACACAGATCCGAACGTGACAGTTGAATCGTTTGACGTGCAAAAACGAACAGAACGATTCAAGTTTCTTTGGGACTAAGAAAATAAAAAGGAGTGGAACCCTGAAACCCGTTTGTTCCAGGAGACGCGACAGAAAGACTTCTTCCTGGGGGGGGGGGGGGGGGGCTTCTAGAAAGTCTCTTTTGTAACGGAAGACGGCTATCTCTCTGGCTCAGGTGTCGTCGAGCCATACTTCTTGGAAGAGAAGAAATTCCAGGGTGGGACCCTGAAGACTGGGCAGAAGTCCCTGAAACAGAGAAGGACCGAGAAGAACGAAACTGAAGTGACCTCTTATAAAAAAGGACGCTCAGACTTTGAGGGCATGGACAATTTGACCTGCCAAATCTGGCATCTCCACCGGAGGAGCTGCCGAGTGAATACCCGGATGAAGCACATTTGTCCAGACAGATATGGACTTAGCCACCCAGGTGGAGGCAAAAAATGGAGCAGAACGTGGCTCCAGCAGCTTTAAAGGCTGACCTAGCCAAGGATTTAATCTGTCTATCCGTAAACTCCTAAGAAGATGAAGACTATCCAGGAGGACAGACTAAGAAAACCGACGGATTCTCTTAGGGGATTCTGTCCAAATATCAACGAGGTTTGGACTGAAGGGACAGAGAATGTGCAGCAGCTTCCTTCCCAGGAAGCGCTTTTCAGGGTATTCCCCGTGATTAGACATAATCACTTTAAATTCCCTGTGATTAGGGAAATTCCGGAAGAACGTTTCACCCATCGGAGGAACGGAGTGCACCAGAGCCACTGAATTGTTCTCCTTTCGGTCAAAATTTGGGTACCGGTAATTGCCCGGATAAGGTTAATGACCATGTCCTGCATATTGAGGTCTGGGCTGTATTGGACTCAGACTGGGAATCAACATCCGAACCAAAACCCACCTCCGAGGAGGGGGCATGGGGTGAGGAATGCATCCAAGAGGATGCAGAGGGACGCGGGCTCGCTACCTTTGCTCTGTACCAGATTTATCCCTGTGAATTCGCAGTCAGGTGCGTGCGAATCACCGAAACAGGCGTTCAGAGCACTGGTGGCAATAGACAAATGTGGAAGTTACTCCCGGACCTGGACCAGGGACTATAAACTTCTTCGGAGACCAACTGAGACATGGCAACAGCCCACTCCGGAAGGAAGGTAGTGCTCTCATCCCCGGGCGTTAGGGAACTGCTGTGGGGCAGACACGGTGGAGGAGCTGCAGGATGGGCAGAAAGAACGAAGACTGGCCAGGCGGCCACTTCATTTATACAGATGGCACAGGCATCGTGTATTATTGGGTCACGGATGCCTAAGATTGTGGCATAAGTGAGGGACTAAGACTACTGCCAGGGATAGCTAAGCCCTTATGAGGGAGAAAACCAGTCTGGATTGGTCCTACCTGAAAACAGACGGTGCTGTCGCTGCTCAGGCTGCAGTGTCTCCCAGATTCAGTGCAGGATAGTGATGGATGCCTGCTCTGCCCTTTAGAGTCTTAAGGCCCCGTTACACATAGCGAGATCGCTGAAATGTCACCGATTTTGTGATGTAGCAGCGACTTTGCCAGCGATCTCGTCGCTGAATGCCCTGGACCATATTTTTGATCGCTGGTCTCCCGCTGGCCAGCACGCATCGCTGCGTGTGAGAGGCGGGAGACCAGCGATAAGCAAGCTGGAGCTGGTAACCAAGGTACACAGCGGGTTACTAAGCGCCGAGCGGCGCCTGGAAACCCGATGTGTACCTTGGTTACCAGCTCCCTGAACCAGCGCGCTGGTATCTAAGGTACACTGCGGGTAACTAAGCGATGTGTGTCGCTTGTTACCCGCATAGTCGCTGTCCTGATCGCTGCCTGTTTGGCAGCTCAGCAGCGATCATGTAGCGACACACCAGCGATCCTGACACGTGCATATCGTTGTCGGGATCGCTGGTGAGTCGCTATGTGTAACGGGACCCTTAAGTAGATGCACGAATCTTCACACGCTGTTGCAGACAGACACCGCCTGCTGTGCCCTCTGAATCCTGAGGTAGATGGTGACAGACAGTGCACAAATCTACAGCCAGTGCAATGATCACACGCTTGCAGGCAGAGACACACCATGCTGGGGGCGTGTCTCTGGTGACGGAGAGAGGGCTAAAGAGGCACACTCAGGCTAAGGGACAGGAATGTGACAGATCCTGCCTGTGCCGCTGCAGGGGAGGATACATACATACCTGGCAGGGGAGTCCACAATTCTCTTCACATATGAGGATCACATCAGGAGCCCTCGGGAGTGAGAGGGTCACTGGCATCCGGGATCCTTCTTCCCGCACCGTCTCCAGATGGTGCAGAAGACGGCTTCAACCCCTTACAAGAAGGGGGGAGGCCACCGTTGGTGACCAGTCTTCCTCTCAGCCCTCTGAGGAGAGGGGTGAGGGGGGGGGAAAGGCAAGGACTGGCAACCGGGAATCGCCTTGAAACACGCGTAGGGGTGACAAGGGAAAAAGTCATGCCTGCGGGTCCGAGAATGAGCGATGTGGGTGACACCACACTGCTCTCTCAGTCGCATACGTACGGGAAAACAGGATGAGACATTACACCCTGTTACCCTAGAAAGATGAATCTGAAAAACGAAAGGGGAAAAGATTAATAAATACAAACAAACAAGGAACCTGCAAGGGAAAACGCAGATCTGGCAGCAGATCCAGGTCCGCCTCCTACAGACAATAAGCTTAAACTGGGGTACTTGGTGCCTGTCGGTGGGTGTATACTACTCATAGCGAAAGCACCATATACCCATGGTTACCCGTGTCCCCCAGTGAAGAGATAAAGAAATAACTTATTATACTCACCTGCGGGGCGGTCCGGTCCAAGTGGTGTCGCTGGTCTTGGTCCGACACCTACATCTTCTAATGATCGCCGCCCTCCTGCTTGCTTTGTGTGGATGACGTGTCCCTGCATCATCCACACAGTCTCCTCGGCAACGTGCTCCTGCACAGCAGTACTTCTCTGCCCTGTTGAGGGCAGAGCAAAGTCCTGCAGTGCGCAGGCGCTGGGCCTCTGACCTTTCCCGGCACTTGCGCACTGATGTACTTTGCTCTGCCCTCAACAGGTCAGAGAAGTACGCCTGCACAGGAACGCGATGCCGAGGAGACTGTGGATGATGCAGGGACGCGTCATCCACATGAAGCAAAAAGGAGAACGGCATCGCAAGAAGATGGGAGGCGCAGGACCAAGAAGAGTGACACTCCTCGGACCGGACAGCCCCTCAGGTGAGTATAATAAAAGTTATTCAGTTATTTTTCAGTTCTTCCAGGTCGGGTTCGGGTCAGATATACAGCATTCTAGAATGCTGTATATCAGCCCTAAAAGGCGGTGGCCGTCTCATATCAGCCAAACCTGCTGACACGTTTCCTTTAATTATATTCCACTGCCATGATATTCTTTCACACATTAGTGTAAAACCTTTTGAGGCCATGTTCACATGTATTTTTTCAGCTTTTTTTATGCAAAATTTTCAGCAACGTTTTACAGTACCAGCAAAGTATGAGATTGCAGAAATCTCATGCACACAGCTTTTTTTTTAGTCCTGAGTATTTTGTGCAATACCTTGATTTCTATGCCTGTGTGGATTCGATGGGTTGATACAGACATCTGGTGAGAATTTTGTGCCAATAGCACATTTAGAAATATATTAACTTAGAAAATTGGTGACGTGTCCATTATTACTGTCACCATCTGTAGATATGAATGTGCGGTGTTTGTGATATTCTATTTTAATAAATGTTGATTTGTGTTCAAGAATAAAGCCCCCGTCTCACATAGCGAGATCGCTGCTGAGTCACAAGTTTTGTGACCTGCTGGGTATCGCTGATAGTCGCTGAATGTCCTCGACATTTTTTTGATCGTTGGTCTCCCACTGGCCAGCATGCATCACTGTGTGTGGCAGGCGGGAGACGAGCGAACAGCGAGCTGGAGACCAAGGTAAACATCGGGTTTCTAGGCGCCGCGCGGTGCCTAGAAACCCGATGTGTACGTTCGATACAAGAGCGCTGGTGCAGGGGAGCTGGTAACCAAGGTAAACATAAGCGCCGCGCAACGCCTAGAAACCCAATGTTTACCTTGGTTACCAGCTCCCTGCACAAGCGCGCTGGTATCTAACATACACTGCAGGTAACTAAGCGACGTGCATCGCTTGTTACCCGCATAGTCGCTGTCCTGATTGCTGCTGAGATCTGCCTGTTTGGCAGCTCACCAGCAATCATGTAGCGACACACCAGCGATCCTGACAAGTTCATATCGATTGTCGGGATCGCTGGTGAGTCACTATGTGTGACGGGGCCCCAAGTGTGTTCATAGTGAAAACTAAACAAAAAAACGATTTCCACTGAAAATAAACCCTGACCAGTCTTTCGGAGCAAAACAAAATAAAACTGTCTTGTTTTCGGTGAAGCACAGTAGTATGCAGCACAGCTCACTTGCAGCAGCACTAAAAAGGAGGATGCATGGCTGCTTTGAACTAAAATGAAAGTACCGTATATACCCATGTATAAGCCGAGATTTTCAGCCCATTTTTTAGGGCTGAAAGTCCCCCTCTCGGCTTATACGCGGGTCATATACGGGGGTCGGCGGGGGAGGGGGAGCAGGGGTGTCAGATCATACTCACCCCTCCGCCGGCGCGGTCTCTGCAGCCCCCCTGCTTCTCCCACGATCTCCGGCTCCTTCCTGCAGCGGTCACATGGCACCGCTCATTAAAGTCATGAATATGCACATATTCATGACTTTAATGAGCGGTACCACGTGACCGCTGCAGGACTGAAGCGCTGCGGAGAGCGCCGGGAGAAGAGGAGAGGCTGCAGGGACGCACCGCTGGAGGGGTGAGTATAGCGATATTTACCTGTCTTCTCTCCACCGCTGCACTGCTCCCTCGGTCTGACTCCTCTGGCTGTGAATGATCAGGCAGAGGGCGCGATGACGTCGTTAGTGAGCGCCGCACCCCCTGCCAGATCATTCACAGCCAGAGGAGTCGGACCGAGGGAGCAGTGCAGAGAGGACAGGTAAATATCTCAGGTGCCGGGGTCCTGAGCGAGCGGGGACATCGGCACCTGTCCCCCATAGCGCGCCGGTGTCACCGCCTGCTCAGGACACCGGCACCCAGCGACGAGAGGTGAGTATGTCATTTTTTTGCAGCAGCAGCATATGAGGCCTATACTATGGGGCATAATCTGCAGCATATGGGGCATAATATGGAGCATATGGGGGCATAAGCTGTGGAACATATGGGGCATAATCTGGAGCATATGGGGGCATAATATGAAGCATATGGGGGCACAAGCTGTGGAGCATATGGGCAATATGAGCATATGGGGGCATAATATGAAGCATATGGGGGCATAATATGAAGCATATGGGGTAATAAGCAATGGGCAAATATGAAGCATATGGGGGCATAATATGTGGAACATATGGGGCATAATCTGGAGCATATGGGGTCATAATCTGTGGAACATATGGGGCATAATCTGTGGAACATATGGGGCATAAGCTGTGGAACATATGGGGCATAAGCTGTGGAACATATGGGGCATAAGCTGTGGAACTATGGGCATAAGCTGTGGAACATATGGGGCATAAGCTGTGGAACATATGGGCATAAGCTGTGGAACATATGGGGCATAAGCTGTGGAACATATGGGGCATAAGCTGTGGAACATATGGGGCATAAGCTGTGGAACATATGGGGCATAACTGTGGAACATATGGGGCATAACTGTGAACATATGGGGGCATAAGCTGTGGAACATATGGGATATCTGTGGAACATGGGCATAATCTGGAGCATATGGGGGCATAAACTGGAGCATATGGGGGCATAATCTGTGGATCATATGGGCAAACTGGCATATGGAGGCATAACTGTGGAGCATATTGGGCATAATCTGTGCAGCATATGGGGGCATAATCATTTTTCACCCTAGGCTTATACGCGAGTCAATAAGTTTTCCCAGTTTTTTGTGGCAAAATTAGGGGGGGGGGGTCGGCTTATACATGAGTATATACGGTATACTTTTTCATGTTTTACAGTTATAGGAGGACAAGAAAGGCAAGGAATAAACCTAAGACTTATTTTTTTATGGATCGGATATTATGTTTTGCAGATCTTTAAAAAACACCCTCTGCACATGTGGGGTACATGAACATCATGTTAGGTATTTGACAAACCAATACTAAAACAAAATTGGGGATTAAAATATACTCCTATAAATGAGGCTTTGGACCATTATTTAGGGATGCCTGAATTCGACTTGACTTGAACACAGACTGATGAGCTGACTGACTGTGGGTCTCCTGACCGAACTAGGAAATCACATATGCCTATGAGCATTTGTCCATTCAGAATGGTAAGAATACAGACAACGATATACGCAAGTCTGATTTTAGAAAGTATTCACGATGTCAATTTTTAAAAAATTCTCGATTTTTCCTCACAATGGCAATAATTCTGAATACATCCGAAGTGCATGTTCCCCGCTTTGATACAAAATTTTAACATTTAAAGTACTTACTTTTTAAGTGTTCTCCTGCTCCAGATAAGAGATAGTAAAAAATATGGAACGTTCGTTCATCTTTAGCTTGTCGAATTCCGTGATTTTCCAGCAAATCGGATGGGGGGGGCAAGAAAAAACTAAAACGACTGGGGGTGCAAAAAGAACGGATTGTATTAATCCAACTAAAGTTTGAGATGTGGTGGGAAACCCCATTTTAAAAAAAAAAAAATACAGGTTTCTATATTTTCTCCTACAAAAAAACCATTCACATCAAGTTAATCCAATAAATTGCCCTTTGGGGTAAAAAAAAAAAAATGTTTTATTTTCAGAATTGTCAAACTGGGGTGTGGCATACAAACATGCCAAAGGTAAAGGCACGGGCACACTTGGGACCCACCAGGATCACGACAACGACACACCTGGCGAATCGTTTGGGGCGATCGCTATGTGGCGAAGTTAGCTTCCAAAACTAAAACTATCAACATCCCCTCTGTATAACGACCTCTGCGGTTGGGGAAAAT
>JARQOD010000009.1:28603423-28655099 GCA_033576555.1 Oophaga sylvatica | reverse complement strand
TGCAAACCACCCATGGGGGTAAAGGGGTTAATCTATTCCAGATCAATTCACCCCCCACCCTTGCTGTTACGTTTGTAATTTTGTATTTTTCCATTAACTCAAAATAGTTACTAATTTTTCAGACATGAAAATGGTTTTATGGTTTCACGTGTCTTGCACTGAAAACACTGCTTCTGATCGGCGGTAAAATCACCGCCGCCGGTCAGACAGTCACGGTTCCCATGCTGTCAAATGACAGCGCGAGCGCACAGCTGTGATTGGAGGTAAAAACTTCACCTCCAGTCACTGGTGTCAGCTGATGGGACTACTACTCCCATCATCCGACACCTGCTGCCACTGAAAGCAGGAGCGACTGATGGGAACATTCATTAGCTGCCACCTGCTCTCTAAATCAGGGGTCCCCAACCGCCGGTCCGCAGCCAAGGACCGGGCCGTTGCAGTTTTGTTGCCGGGCCGCGGAGCCACGGCACAGAACGCTGGTCACACATGGAGCCGGCGGCTGTAGCACTGTAGTGAGAGCTACAGCCACCGGCTTCAAGAAGACTCAATACTCACCTTCCGTCGCTGCATCCCTGTCGGCAACGGCAGCTTCATCTAGTGCTGAGCGGTGATGTATACCGCTCATTAAGGTCATGAATATGGACGCGACGCCACTCCCATAGGCGTGGCGTCCATATTCATGACCTTAATGAGCGGTACTACGTCACCGCTGCGCACAGGAGGAAGCTGCTGCGGCCGACAGGGACACAGGGAAGTTCAGCGACGGAGCGAGGAGGGTAAGTATGGGAGAGCGGAGCCTTGCTACAGGGTGGGAGCGAGCCTTGCTACGGGTGGGAGCGGAGCCTTGCATACCAGGGTGGGAGCGGAGCCTTGCATACAAGGGTGGGAGCGGAGCCTTGCATACAAGGGTGGAGCGGAGCCTTGCATACAAGGGTGGGAGCGGAGCCTTGCATACAAGGGTGGGAGCGGAGCCTTGCATACAAGGGTGGGAGCGGAGCCTTGCATACAAGGGTGGGAGCGGAGCCTTGCATACAAGGGTGGGAGCGGAGCCTTGCATACAAGGGTGGGAGTAAGGGGAGCCTTGCATACAAGGGTGGGAGAAAAGAGCCTTGCATACAAGGGTGGGATGAGAGAGCCTTGCATACAAGGGTGGGAGAAGAGCCTTGCATACAAGGGTGGGAGAAGAGCCTTGCATACAAGGGTGGGAGAAGAGCCTTGCATACAAGGGTGGGAGAAGAGCCTTGCATACAAGGGTGGGAGAAGAGCCTTGCATACAAGGGTGGGAGAAGAGCCTTGCATACAAGGGTGGGAGAAGAGCCTTGCATACAAGGGTGGGAGAAGAGCCTTGCATACAAGGGTGGGAGAAGAGCCTTGCATACAAGGGTGGAGGAGCCTTGCATACAAGGGTGGGGAAGAGCCTTGCATACAAGGGTGGGAGGAGCCTTGCATACAAGGGTGGGAGAGGAGCCTTGCATACAAGGGTGGGAACGGAGCCTTGCATACAAGGGTGGGAACGGAGCCTTGCATACAAGGGTGGGAACGAGCCTTGCATACAAGGGTGGGAACGAGCCTTGCATACAAGGGTGGGAACAGAGCCTTGCATACAAGGGTGGGAACAGAGCCTTGCATACAAGGGTGGGAACAGAGCATTGCATACAAGGGTGGGAACAGAGCCTTGCATACAAGGGTGGGAACAGAGCCTTGCATACAAGGGTGGGACAGGAGCCTTGCATACAAGGGTGGGAGCAGAGCCTTGCATACTAGGGTGGGTGCGGAGCCTTGCATACTAGGGTGGGAGCGAAGCCTTGCATACTAGGGTGGGAGCGGAGCCTGCATATAGGGTGGGAGCGAGCCTTGCATACTAGGGTGGGAGCGGAGCCTTGCATACTAGGGTGGGAGCGAGCCTTGCATACTAGGGTGGGAGCGGAGCCTTGCATACTAGGGTGGGAGCGGAGCCTTGCATACTAGGGTGGGAGCGGAGCCTTGCATACTAGGGTGGGAGCGGAGCCTTGCATACTAGGGTGGGAGCGGAGCCTTGCATACTAGGGTGGGAGCGGAGCCTTGCATACTAGGGTGGGAGCGGAGCCTTGCATACTAGGGTGGGAGCGGAGCCTTGCATACTAGGGTGGGAGCGGAGCCTTGCATACTAGGGTGGGAGCGGAGCCTTGCATACTAGGGTGGGAGCGGAGCCTTGCATACTAGGGTGGGAGCGGAGCCTTGCATACTAGGGTGGGAGCGGAGCCTTGCATACTAGGGTGGGAGCGGAGCCTTGCATACTAGGGTGGGAGCGGAGCCTTGCATACTAGGGTGGGAGCGGAGCCTTGCATACTAGGGTGGGAGCGGAGCCTTGCATACTAGGGTGGGAGCGGAGCCTTGCATACTAGGGTGGGAGCGGAGCCTTGCATACTAGGGTGGGAGCGGAGCCTTGCATACTAGGGTGGAGCGGAGCTTGCATACTAGGGTGGGAGCGGAGCCTTGCATACTAGGGTGGACGAGCATGTTACACCCATCCATAGCCCCGCCCCCTTATGACCAAAGCCCCACCCCTGCCACGCCTCCATCCCTGCCGGGCCATGGAAGAATGGACTTGCTTGAAGCTGGTCCCAGGTGCAAAAAATAAATAAAAAGAAAAACTGGCATGGGTTCCCCTGTATTTTTGACAACCAGCCAGGTAAAACTCAGAGGGGTCCCCACGCGTTTTTTTTTTTTTTTTTTTTAACCTGCATAGGATTTGTCAAAAGTTATCCACACTCATTATAGACATCTGTTCTCCATGTTGCCTCAGCACTTTCCGCATGAAGTCAGTCTCCCAAGTCCAGGGTGGATAAAAATCATGATTTTTTTAAAAAAAATAAAAAAAATAAAAAATCGGATTTTTTTGATTTAAATCGGATTTTTTTGATTTAAATAGGATTTTTTTAATCAAGTTGTACACAAGCAAAACTTTGTCTTTTATCAAATTATTTTACACAAATAAAAATATTAATACAGTTGATGATTATGAAACCTAATAATTTTTATTTGCACTATTAAACAATCAGAATTGAACTACAGAGAGTAAGTACTTTTTAACAATAGCCTCTCTCTAACATTTGAAGTAAGCAAACATCTTCAGTGAATACATCAGTCCTTTAAGCCTACTGTTTATTTAGGACTTTTAATAGGAAAACTAGTTGTCCTGCTTTAGCAGTTCCTAAGCGGTTTCGGACTGTTGTGTGCACAAAACCAAATGAAGAAAACAATCTCTCTACTCCTGCCAATGAAGCCGATGCAGTCAGTAGCTGAGTAGCTATATTTATTATCTTCGCTGGAAGAACAAGTGATTGCGACTTCCACCAGTCCAGTGGTTTTAGTTCATTAACAACGTTATCTGCAAACATGTATTTTTGAAATGGTGCAGATTCACACTTCAATTTCAGCACAGTTGCCACAATGTCATGGTTAGTATTGGCGAGCCACTCCATTGCAGAGTTGATTTTCGCCTCAGATAGTTTTTTCCCTCTGTAGATGGGATGCAAGATATTGGCTAAATAGTGTTCTTTTAATGCTTGGTCCTTGCGGTGGTGTATTGCAACCTTTACATTGTTTGAGAGGTTCAAGCGATCTAGCGAACCTTCTAAATCTTTCCAAACTTCTGTGGCATCAGCTATGGTTGCAGTATCTTTCTGCATTTTATCCAACGCAATAGATGTTGGCTTTAACCTTTCCGAAAGGTCCTCGGCATTTCTCTTCACACCAAGATTTAATACTTTGCTTCGTATATTAGCATCAATTTTATCCCGATGTGTTTCGCAAATGGACACTAATTTTGACCAGTTGTTAATAAACAGTTCCAAGCATTCAGCCAAGGTATTCCATCTAACATCTTGTGGTAGAACCAACTTCAGTCCTCCCATTTCCTTGTAGGTTGCATGTGCAAAATGATTATTGCGGAAATATTTAACAATTTCTACAACATGTTCCTTGACACCCGAAATATGCAGGTCTTTTGCCAAAAGATGCAACAAATGGGCAGAACAACCGTATGTAATGACATTTGTGTCATCCTCATGTGCCAGTTCCACTCGCATTTTTGCCACATTGCTTGCGTTATCAGTAACTAAGCTCCTTACTTTACATCCAAACTGTTCTTGGCATTGGTGAATTGAGTTCTTAGCAATTTCAAGTAAATATTCAGCAGTATGTGAATTTCCAGATGTGTCGATTGTGTCTGTAAGGTAAGTTTCACCATCTTCTGTTGTGACACAAGTGCAAATTATGGGGTCGTTGTGGATGTTGCTCCAACCATCCAAGCTCATGTTAACAACTTTGTCTTTCAAATATTTTGTACAAGCCGCTCTTTCTTTGTCGTATACAGCCTGAAGATGTTTTCCTGAGATATCAAATCTACTTGGTGGTTTGTAGCCTGGTCTTATTCCTTCGATCATTTGTACAAACAATGGGTGTTCAACTAGTCGTAAAGAAGAATTGGTTGCAAATATTAATTTAGCAATTCATCAAAATGTTCTTTCTGGTCTGTCGTAGTCTTTAAGAGGAATTTTTCTACACTTTGCACGCAAAGTTTTTTGTTGGGCTGCTTTGTTGAAGTTGTACCCAGATATTGATTGTCACGTGCAGCACAAGCCATATTTGACCCTGAAAGCACAGTAATTAAAAATATAATTCGACTGCGTATTTGAAGAAATATAACGAAAATATTTTGAAACAAACTTTTTGAACAATGTAATGGTCCTCGTCCTATAAGGGCTGTCTCAAAAGTTATGCTACTCAAGTTTCCGGTGAAGTTGCTGTAATACTAGTAATATCAGAGCAACTGAAAAAAATTATGTCACAAAAGTTTTAAAAATGTTTTTTTTTAAAAAATGGTCAATTTGGCAGACTTCAAAAGTGAATTGTAGCCTACAATAAAAAAAAAATAAAAAAAAAATAGGCGTATACACACTCTTATTTTTACTTAACGTTAATCTTCTGTGAAATATTGCCTTAACATAAATTTAAATTCTATACTCCAGAACTAGTGCTAGAAATTTTTCTTTTCATAGACTTAACCATCCCAGTAAAACGTCTGTTAAAATAGGTTGTAATTGCCAGACTTACCACTAGTGCTAGGGTCCTGGTGCATAAGAAGCTGTGGGGGTTCATTGACATTAGTTGTATCACTATCAACATCTTCATTTCCCTTCTGGTTGCAGTTTTCATAATGTGATTTCAAACGGCAAACAAATCCTTGGATATCCTTTTGACAGTATTTGCACTTTGCTCTCCCACCTTTCTTTCCAAGCTCTGCTGGCATCTCAACAAAATGAACCCAAATAGGGTCTCTCTTACGACCTGCCATGGCTCACGCAGATCACTTCTGAAGTTTGATTGTTACTACAGCCAAGTACTGCTGACTGACTATCCAACAAGTTTGGGCATGTCAACTGAATGGAAAAAAACTGAAACCAAGCTACAGAAAGTGAAACCAAGCTAGAAGTGTGGAGTTAATTGAACAATGATTGAAAGTTTTAGATTTTAATCGTGATTTATATTAAAAAAATTTTTTGATTTAAATCAGTGATTTAAATCATGATTAAAATCACGATTTAAATCAATCTGATTTAAATAGAAAAAAAATCATTTGATTTAAATCATGATTTAAATCGTTGATTTAAATCGGCGTGATTTAAATCAATCCACCCTGCCCAAGTCACTGTTGTGCAGGTTTGCACAGGCTTCCTCATGTGTGACTGATGTGAGACACAATTGCATCGCTAGTGATGACATTTATTGAAGACAGAATAACCAATTCAACAAAGGTTCTCGCACATCAAGCACCTTCTAGCCAGTCTTGAGAAATGTGAGGTACCACAGGGTAACAACATCCCCATTTTACCATTTATCAAGTAACCATCAGATGGTTTAAACTCATAGGTCATAGGTATTTAAGAAACTTTAACAGCTCACCAAAGATGAAGGTTATGGCTACAAGCTGGTGTAAAACTAACCAAGCTACATTTTACAAGGCAGCCACTGTTCTTCCAGCAGTCCTCCATTCTGGCTGCTACAAGTTTCTGGAGGGAGACTAGTCATGTAATTATGGCTCACTATGGCATACCAAGTCTACAGTTCAGATCACTAGGGAAAAGTGCTAGAACTCAAACGTTCATTTAGGGGGGAAAAGAAAACCTTTACCTTGCATCATGCTGCGATAGGCAGTGTCGGTGATGGCATATATATGTGGAGGCATTTCATGTCTTTTCTTTCCTTTATACATATCAACAATCTCTTCAGAGTAAATTGGCAAGTTCTTGTATGGGTTTATTACCACACAAAACAAACCAGAGTAAGTCTGCAAATTGAACAGAAAATAAATAAATAAATGCATTCCCAAGTTCACAAATGGAGACAGAAAATGCTACGCTTCCAAAATTTAAGGGACTGTCAGATGTTTTTTGCTATTTTATCTCAGAGCAGCATAACAGGACAGGAGACCCAGATTCCAGGGATGTTCCTGGTTGACCATGATTAGGCTGTTAAAACATGGCTTTCATTGACACTCCAACAGCAGATGAACACTACAGGACTACAGCTTAGAGGGCCCAGCAGTCAGGCTATTCTGTAGCCCACTACGAAGCAGCAGCTTGCTGACAATGTACAGTGTACACCACTGACAGTGGGTTACACACAGAAGACTTTGCTCGGATACTTCTTGGTTAGACAAAACCAATCAGGCTTTCTGGCCTTATGCTGCTCAGGTTATATAGCAAAAACCTGCTGACATTCCCTTTGACAAAAAAAAAAAACAAAAAAAAAAAAAAAAAAAACACTAGAGGTTAGATTTTCTCTTGTATGGCGTTTACTGATCTGATTACCATAATTATGCATTTTGATAAATTGAAAATCAGAAAGCAATATCACATGCATTTTCCTTTATTTTTAATGCAGGAAAAAGTTACTTGCATTTCTACTTAAAACTTTATTGTATTTAGCACCTTTAAGGGACCAGATCTTGCGTATGTATAATTGCTTATTCTACATAACGTAATACCATATTATTACAGCAAATAAAATAGTGTCTTCTATAAAAGCCCAGCCACAGGCTTCAATGGAGAAGCGTAATGGTAGGCACGATTGTCTTCAGCAGACCAACTAATTACCTCTCACCCTTTCATCCACTTGCCATAGCAAGCAATAAGGAAGCCAAAATCACAACAGGTATGTGGAACAGCTCCCCCTCTGCCTGGGCTGAGTTAGAGGGTGTAGCTCAACTTCACTTGCAGCAGATAGAGGCAGATGACCGCTGAACATCACAGCCATCATCTGCCAGGAAAGATGCAGGCCCAGTTCTCAAGTCTGCATCAAAAACAAGGACTCCACACTGGATGTAGCAGTACGATCAGTGTCAGGAAGGGCTTAAAGTACAAGCCACTAGACTCTAGTATAGACTTGTAAAACAGTGATTGGAGTCTCAGGTTTAAGCTGGTTTCACAGCAAGAAGTGAAATTGCCTCAAATCTTAAAAGGTCAATTCTTGAAGCGGAAGCTGGGTATGTACAGTGTCTTTCAAGAGGGTTCGTTCCAAAATATGCCTGAGGGATGTTAAAAAAAAAAAAAAAAAAAAAATAAAAAAAAGGGTACAGCCAAGTCACTTTTACATTGCAGTGCAGATGTTGAGTCTTTTTGCGCTTTATTAACCTCTTCAGAAGTTGTAAATGATGAAGCAGTTAAGTGACTGGTCTTTAGGCGGCTTCCACGTGGAAGCTGCTTACTATTGTGCACACAAAGTAAATAAAGTTAGTGATAAAACTTCTGAAAAAAGTGGATCCCAAGGATTTATCTAACAATAAACCAGCTACTTTTTGGGCTTTTAAAGTAGGAAACCACCAGAATTGGTACAGGTCTCAAGTTTGTCACACCTTTGGTTTTATACTGGAGAAGTGCATGCCGATCCGTAGTTTCAGCTCGGAGATTGGACATGCACTAGAAGCAGAGAATTCTCTGGGACAGCCTTTTGAAAGAACAGCTGTCAAGTATAGTACTGAACTTCCTGCCTAAAACAGATCTCCTCTAGGAACTCTCAACCAAAAATATTCTATCACCCACATGCCATTGTTCTGATACCATCACAGCTCTGGCCTTCATTCAAAGCTAAATAGAATGATTGTACATTGAAAAACTCTCCAGATGATCAGGCAATCTGCTAAATTTCCTAAAGTTTGTCAACCACCAACTGATACCAAGGCACTCTCTCTTGGAAATGTTACTTTGGACTCTCCAAAGCAATTTGCTGGCATCTGGTGATCAAAAAAAAAATAATAATCCAAGTTTCTGTAGGGGTCTGGTATAAAACTATCCCCATACAATTGCAGATATTCAAGATGTCAGTGTTTGTTTTTTTTTATTGAAAAATGAGTTTAGAAGCTTTCCTTCAGTAGTTAAAATTTTGTCTCTGGCATAAAGGAGTATTCTTTAAGACCAGAAGTATGTTCAGTTTCCTGGTGTTTTTTTATTCAGAATTGATTGGTTTTAAAATGTAAACATCCAACCTAGGGCCGAAAAGCCTACATGTCGTTCAATCGGAAGCTTGAGTCGTCTACAATCAGAATGTTGTTACAATGAGGGCACATCCTTAATTTGCTACCTCTGCCATGACCTTTGTGAAAAATTAGGGTTCTGATGAGATGCAGAAAGGAAAGCATAAGATTTGAAATACAAGAACTCCTTTGTTAGGGCAAAATACCATCTTGTGAACGTGGCCCAAGTGCGGTTCGTAAATTAAAACGAAAAAAAAAATCCCACAACATTTGAACCAATGTTATTTAAAGCAAACCTGTCACTACATTTGAGCTATCGAATGTATTAATATGGGAAAACAAGGTAGACTGCGGAGGAGAGTGATACATGGCTGTTGCTGCCTCTGAGGAGAGTGATACATGTATGCCTCATATCTGATGTCTTGTGGATAAATATCACTTTATATAAATTACCAGGTATGGGGGTTGGTTCAGCCTTGTGAGCCTGCTCCATGCATCTGCTTCCAAACTTGTGACATATATGTACAGTGGACGTCAGGAAGGGGTTAATTTAGAAAATAGTTCTTGGTCTTGTTAATTTTAATAACAGATGCATGAAAACCTGATGCCATAAGGATGACAATCAGTTTTTCTCTTGGGTGAAAAATGGTTAATTTAAAAAAAAAAAAAAAAAATGCGCAGATAAAAGATGACAAGTGGGTTAAAGAAGACCTCAGTGGGAAAAACAAAATCTAGTTATATTTTTTGTTCGCCATTAAAAAGGTGTTACAAAGAAAGCTTTTGAGACTTCTGAGGATATGGTCACACGACGTTTTCTCATTTTAATTGCTGTTTTTCAATTCAAATTTTAAGCCATGTTTTACACAGGACCATGGAGTCGGAGTTTGAAGGTTTTGGTCCATGTTATACAATGTTGCTATTGAGATGTGAAATTGCCTTATCATTTGACAACTTTCATAGTTGTGTCCTGGATGACAGATTTTTGTCCACAGGTAAATGGGTTTGTTTTTTGTTTTTTTTTATCTGCAATCATGTGGCAATGACACCTAACCCCTGCTATCAGTAACTATATGTCCTATTGTGGGTCTATAAAGAAACCGAGCAAGGATGAGGTCTCACCTCCACACTATTACAAACAGAAAAACAAACAAACAAACAGAAAAACAAAAACACATTTACCTACAGTTAAAAAACATTTATGGTCCAGGACACAACAAATATGGAAGGTATCATATTAAAAAAAACCTTCAAAATCACACAAACATTGCAGGGTTTGGAAAAACAAAATGTATTACAGCCTTTGATTCCCTCCACACAGGACTATCTGTCAGGAGGATTTATGACTCACTACAAAAATCTGTCTTTCTATATCAATTAAGGAATCTGCTTCTCTGACCTTCTAGGGTCATCAAAACACAATACCAGACCCCAATCAGAGGGCAATAAAACTTTCCCTCCTTATCTATGAACTGTTCCAATATTTATGTTCATCCCTTTGCCATAATGACAGTTCTGCTTCACGTCACTTGTCTTATCTATTGCATTATTCCTGTGTCCTTTTGTGTATATAAATATGTGATTCTTCAGATTTTGTATTAGTCTTTGCCTGATGAAGAGACCTGAGTAGTCTCGAAAGCTTGCAATTTGTTACCATCTTTTCAGTTAGCCATTAAAAGGTATCAACCACTGAGGACTCTCAAGTCTAAATATTTTACAAAATCTGAGGAATCTGCTCCAGAGACAGTGAGGGCACCAGGTCTCTGATCTTACATGGATATTGGAACTATAAAACAATCCACACCACTTATGTAATCTAATTAAGGATTCACTCTCTAAGCTTAGTTTATTTAAAATGTCCATTTATTATGCATTGCCTCTGCTCTTTGAGTATATAATTTGAGTTTCTTCAAGTACTTAGTTATATCTTCTCCCTTCTGCTTTCAAACATGCCACAATCACACCTATCCTTAAAAAGCCAACCCTAGTTCCAACAGCTATGTCCAGCTATCGCCCAATATCGCTGCTCCCATTCGCTTCCAAACTCCTGGAACAGCGCCGTCCACGCTGAACTCTCCTCCACCTCTCATCTACCTCTTTGACAATCTACAATCTGGTTTCCGTCCCCATCATTCCACTGAAACAGCCCTGACCAAAATTACTAATGACCTACTTACAGCCAAAAGCTAACGGACAATACTCTATACTCCTCCTTCTAGACCAGTCCTCTGCTTTCGACACAGTTGACCACTGCCTGCTACTACAGAGTCTCTCCTCCTTTGGTATCAAAGATCTCGCCCTATCCTGGATCTCCTCATACCTTTCCAACCGCACATTCAGCGTCTCCCCACACTACCTCCTCATCTCACCCTCTCTCTATTGGAGGTCCCCAAGGCTCTGTTCTAGGACCCCTAGTCTTCTCAATCTATACAATTGGCTTGGGGCAACAAAGTCCCTTGGTTTCCAGTACCACCTTTATGCTGATAATACTCAGAACTACCTCTCTGGCCCAGACGTCACCTCTCTGCTCTCAAAAATCCCGGAGTGTCTATCAGCAATATCCTCCTTCTCCTCCCGCTTTAACAAACTCAATGTGGACAAATCTAAACTCATCTTTCCACCATCTCACAGATCTTCCTTGCCCGACCTATCTATAACAATTGAAGACATCATGCTTTTCCCCGTACGAGTGCCGCTGCATCGGAGTAACCATTGACTCAGCTCTGTCCTTCAAACAGTACATCCAAGCTCTCCACCTCCTGTCGCCTCCAGCTCAAAAATAATTCCAGATTCCGTCCCTTCCTCAACCCTCAATCTACTAAAATGCTTGTGCATGCCCTTATCTCCCGCCTTGACTACTGCAACATCCTTTTCTGTGGCCTCCCTGCTAACACCCTTGCACCTCTCCAGTCCATCCTTAACTCTGCTGCCCAACTAATTAATCTCTCTCCTCGCTACTCCACCGTGTCTCCCCTCTGCAAATCTCTTCACTGGCTCCCATTCCCTCGGCGAATCCAATTCAAATTACTAATACGGACCTACAAGGCCATCTACAACTTGTCTCCTCCATATATCTCTGAACTGATCTCCCGATATCTTCCCTCACATAATCTCTGGTCCTCCCAAGACCTCCTCCTCTCCTCCACACTTATTTGCTCCTCACCCAACCGCCTCCAAGACTTCTGAATATCCCCCATCCTCTGGAATTTTTTGCCCCAACACGTCCGACTATCAACCACTCTCGGATCCTTCAGACGGAACCTGAAAACCCATCTCTTCAGGAAAGCTTACAGCCTGCAATGACCCCGATAACACCTCACCACTACCAGAGCTACCGCCTCAACCATCACCAGAGCTGCTGCAACCCCCAACCTACTGTCTCCTTCCCCACCATCCTGTAGAATGTAAGCCCGAAAGGGCAGGTCCTCTCCCCTCTGTATCAGTCTGTGATTGTTAGTTTGGTTACTGTAAAGGTACTGCCACACTAAACAATCCCGCTAGCGATCTCGTTAGCGTTGCATACTAATGAGATCGCTAGCGGGATTGTTTCTATATCGCTAAATGCGGCCACATTTAGCGATATAGTTAACGACGCTATCGCCGTTAGCGATCTTCTTAACGACTTTAGCGGTACAAAAGTACCGCTAAATCGCTAAGAAAAGGTGCCACACAGCGATTAGATACTTACCCAGCGGGAGCGCCAGCGATGAAATAGGGTCCGGAACGATTCCAGCGACGAGCGAGATCACAGCAGGAAGCTCGTCGCTGGCAGCTGCCGCACTGAACAATATCGCTAACGGGATCGCTAAATAGTGACGTTTTTTAGCGATCCCGTTAGCGATATTGTTTAGTGTGGCATACCCTTAAGTGATATCTGTAATTTGTATGCAACTCCTTCGCATGTGCAGCACCATGGAATCAATGGTGCTATATAAATAATAATAATATCATGCCTGATGAAGAGACCCAAGAAATGTTGAAAGCTTGCTTCGCAACATTAAATGTATTTGTTAGCCATTAAAAAGGCATAAAAACTACAAGATTATTTAGTGTTTTTCCCCACTGAGAACAATTTTCTTTAACTGGTGTAGCAAACTTCCCCCCACCCTCAACTTAAAACCTATAACTTGCTTAAAGAAAAAAAAAAATTAAATACATTGTACAAACCCCTGCACTGACCCTATTTTTACCTCTTCCTTTTTGTGCTGCATCGTTCCATTGCAGATATTTACTTTTGTTGATTTTTTTTTGGAGTGCAGTATGTGAAATCTCTGCATGCAGTTTAACTGGGAGTTTCTTCAGAGTCCTCTCTAGGGGCATGTGATTTCAGCCCTCCCTCCCAGATACTGCCAACTACAGCTCATCAACCTCTGCTAGCGCGGTTATTGGCAATGTCTGAGATGGCTAGACCAACTGACAAGGTTTGATTAGCAGCATCTGGGATGGAGGGATGAAAATTCATGGCCCCCAGATAAGACTGAACTATTTGCTTGCGGTTTATGAGAACATTTCTTTTAACTGCACTTCCAAAATGCAACAAATTAAAATTTTTCTGCAATGAAGCAAAAAAAAAAAATTAAAAGAAAATTAAATAAAATAAAGGAAAGCTCTGGGATTTTTACAAGGTATTTGAAATAATTTTTGGAGGAAGTGACAGGTCTCTAAAGTGTAATTATACATAACTCAGCTATGCTGCATCTCTTACACAGTAGCTGCAGAGAGGAGGACATATATATTATTTTCTCCGCCATATGACGCTGTATGCTTGGTCAACCCCATGCAGGGGAATAAGTACACGCCCCTAGAGAAAAATCTCTGGCAACATCCAGTTAAAGTGTAACACATTATAACCCACATTTTACAAGCTAATCTGTCTGCAATGGGGAAGTTACAAAAAAAAAACAAAAAAAAAAAAAAAACTGCGTTTTACTTTGTTCAGTAACCACTATTCCATTATGTGTCCAGACTGACATGTTCAAACTGGTGAAGGGTCATTTAACTGCTTTATTACATAACAATAAAAATATTTCTATAGCGCCAACATATTCCACAGCACTTTACATTTTAGAGGGGACTTGTACAGACAATAGACATTACAGCATAAAAATAAACACCTATATAAACAGATACCAAGAGGAATGAGGGCCCTGCTCGCAAGCTTACAATCTATGAGGAAAAAGGGGAGACACGAGAGGTGGATGGTAACAATTGCTTTAGTTGTTCGGACCAGCCATAGTGTAAGAATCGGGTGTTCATGTAATGCTGAATGAACTGGTTATCAGCTTAAGTATGTAACAATACAGACAGAAGGCTATTAAATGCATAAAGCATGAGAGAATATGATACGAGGAACCTGTTTCTGGTAAAAATTTGGAATTGGCAACACAGGGATAGTTAGGTTAATGCGTTGAGGCAGTAGGCAAGTCTGAACAAATGCGTTTTTAGGGCACGCTTAAAACTGTGGGGATTGGGGATTAATCGTATTAACCTGGGTAGTGCATTCCAAAGAATTGGTGCAGCACATGAAAAAGGGTCATTAGACCTACCGCTAATTAGGTTTCCAGCAGTCCATCCTGACAGCACCATGGGACGTCCTCCTCTTTGCTGGGACAGGAAACACACAAGAGATTAAAAGTCCCTCCCCGCCCCCTTTTCCTCAGTGTTGTATCAAGAACCATGACATGTATAATGCACAAAACACTTTAATTATTGAAAATCATATTACAGCATATGACGTATTTAAGAGGGAGGGAGCTACCAGTGCTGTCAGGATGGACTCCTGGAAACCTAATTAGCGGTAGGTCTAATGACCCTTTTCCAGGACGTCCCTCCTGACAGCACCATGGGGAGTACCAAAGAAAGCTCCTTAGGGTGGGATCACCGCCTGCAGAACTTTCCTACCAAAGGCCGTCTGCCGGTTAGAAAGTACATCTATCTTATGTTTGCAGAATGTATCAATTCTAGCCCATGTTGCCGCCTTACAAATTTGTTCCAGAGAGGCGCCTGCCCTCTCTGCCCAGGAGGCAGCTAATGCTCTGGTTGAGTGGGCCTTTAGGCCCGCCGGAGGTTCTGACCCTTCAGCTAAATAGGCCTCTGAAATTAAAGAGGTAATCCATCTAGCGATGGAAGGTTTAGACGCCTTTTTCCCTTTACTGATTCCTCCGTAGAGGACAAATAGGTTCGAATCTATACGCCAGTCTTTAGTGGCATCTATGTAGTCTAGTACCACCTTTCTGACATCCAACGAATGGAGCCTCAGCTCCTTTTCGTTGGAAGGGTTATCACAGAAAGAAGGTAAGATAATCTCCTGATTACGGTTACTATCTGAAGCAACCTTGGGTAAGAAAGCAGGATCCAACCTTAACAGAATGGTGTCGTCCCTAACCTGAAAATATGGGTCTCTAGTGGATAGAGCCTGAATTTCACCTATTCTTTTAGCAGTGGTAATTGCTACCAGGAAAGCTGCTTTCCTGGTAAGCAAGGAAATAGGCATTGTGCTGTTATTACGGAATGAATCATTACATAAAGCCCTGAGTACCAGAGTAAGGTCCCATATTGGGAGACACTGTCTAATCGTGGGCCGTAGTCTCTGAATAGCTTTAACAAATCTTATCACCCATGGGTGAGAAGCTAGTGAGTAGTCTAAGAAGGAGCTTAATGCAGCGATCTGAACTTTTAGGGTACTGGGTCTGAGTCCCATGTTGAAGCCTGACTGGAGGAAGTCTAAAATCTTAGGAATGTCCGGAGTGCCTGTCACCAAGTCGGACCCGCCACTCACTGTACAGAAGCGTTTCCAGATTCTGAGATAGATAGCCGATGTGACTGGCTTTCTACTGGCCTGGATTGTGGTTATGACCTGGTCAGATAAGCCTTTGGCCTTCAAGGTCACCCTCTCAGGATCCAGGCTGAGAGATGTAATCTCTTCAGGTCCGGATGATGGATCGGACCTTGATGAATTAAGTCCGGATTCAGAGGCAGCTCTAAGGGGTTTTCGATTGACATGTCTGTTAGTAGAGAAAACCAGCTCCTCTTTGGCCAATAAGGGGCGATCATTATTACTGTAGCCCGATCCTCCTTGATCTTCCGTAATACGGCCGGGATGAGCGCTAGAGGTGGGAATGCATATAACAGATGTTCTTCCCATTTCTGGCTTAAGGCATCCAATCCCTCTGGATCGTCCAAGGGGTTCAGGGAGAAAAACCTGGGAATCTTCGCATTTCTTCTGTTTGCAAAATAGGTCTATTTGAGGTGTTCCCCACCTCCGACATAGATCTCTGAAGATATCCTGGTTTAGTTCCCACTCCGTAGGGCTCACTTTCTTTCTGCTCAGGTAGTCTGCTATTACATTCTGGGAACCTTCCAGGTGGACTGCCGTTAAGGAAAGGACGACCTGCTCTGCCCAGGTGAATATCATCTCTGCCAACTGTTGAAGGGGTCGATGTCTGGGACCTCCTTGGTGATTCAAAAACGAAACTGCTGTGATGTTGTCCGAGTAAATCCTGATATGCTGATTTTTGAGTTCGGATTGGTTCCTTCTTAGGGCTTCCCATACAGCGTAGAGCTCCTTGAAGTTTGAGGATCGATACTGGATTTCTTCTGGCCATCTGCCCTGTAGTATTCTGCCCTTCAGATGAGCTCCCCAACCCCAGGAACTGGCGTCCGTGGTAACTTTTACATAAGGGGAGGTCGACCATCTTACTCCTAACTTTAGATTGTCTGGCTGCATCCACCAAAGGAGAGATTCTTTTACCGTCTTTGACAGATGTAATGTCCTGTCTATCGAGCTGTAGTTCCGATTCCATGACGAAAGAATCTCTTTCTGAAGGGGTCTTGAGTGGAACTGTGCCCATCTGACGCATGGAATGCAAGCCGTCATCTGACCTAGAACCTTCATGGCGGATCTTATAGAGGGCTGGTGCTTCATTAGAACCTTCGTTACATCCTGTATGGACTCTCGCTTCTTCCGAGGTAAGAAAGAGATTCTTCAACTTGAATCCAGTATAACACCCAGGAAGACTTTCTTTTGTTCGGGAACTAGATCTGACTTTTCCCAATTTATTATCCAACCCAGATAATTGAGTATGGAAATGCAGCGATCTCTGTGTTCGACCAGCGCCTCTTCTGTTCGCGCCACTATAAGAAAATCATCCAAGTATGGAACAATAATAGTACCTCTGCTTCTTAGAAAGGCCACAATCTCCGAGACCAATTTTGAGAATATTCGGGGAGCCGAGGCCAGCCCGAAGGGTAGGCATTGAAACTGAAAGTGGCAGGTCCGGGTCGGTAACTGCACTGCAAACCTGAGAAGACTTTGTGATGAGTGATGAACTGGGACATGGTAATATGCACTCTTCAGATCGAGAGTGCACATGAACGCGTCCTTGTCTATAAGGTGGGTTGCAGACCTGATTGATTCCATCCGAAACCTCTTGTATGTGACCCAATAGTTTAGGGGTTTCAGATTTATTATAGTACGGGATTCTCCGGACGGTTTTAAGATAGTGAAGAGGGAGGAATAGTGACCCTTGCCTAACTCAGCCCGGGGAACAGGAATTATGACAGAAAGCCTTAGTAGGTCCTGGAGATCTGTCCACATGACCGAGTCTGTGGAGATCACCGTAGGGGGAACATATCTTTCGGGTGGCGGAGCGCAACACTATCCGATAACCTTCCGCTATAGTTCTGCGAACCCACTGATTCTGAGTAACCAGTTCCCAGTTTGTTGCAAAATAACGGAGTCGTCCGCCAATAAAGTTGGCGTCATTGTCTCCTAGTTCTATGTGAGGAGCCAAAGAACGTATTCTTGTTCTTTCCTCCCTGGGAATGGTAACTCTTATATGATCCTCTGCTTGATCTTCCCTGATCTCTAGAATCGAACTGTCTTCTAGACAGGGAACCTCGCCGAAAGGATTGAGCTCGGCGGGGTTTATCCTCTGGGAAACCCTTCTTAGCGTCTGATACTGATTCTAAGATAGTATCCAGAGCTGGTCCGAAGACCCTAAGCCCTGAAAATGGAATGAAACATAATTTCATCTTAGAGGCGTTATCTCCGGACCATGATTTTAGCCAGACAGCTCTCCTAGCTGCATTAGATAAGGAGCTGTTTCTAGCAGAAAATCTGACCGATTCTGCAGACATATCAGCCAGGAAAGCCGTGGCTGAATTCATAACCGGTAGAGAGGCTAAAATCTCAGCTCTAGGAGTCTTATTGGATAACTGATCCTCCAATTGACTCATCCAATAAGCCATGGATCTGGCTACAGAGGTGGCAGCAATATTAGTCCTAATAAGGGCCGCTGAGGTTTCCCAGGCTCTTTTCAGGAGAATATCGGCCTTTCTGTCCATAGGGTCACGTAGGCTAGAGGAGTCCTCAAATGGGATGGCAGTCTTTTTTGTGACTAGCTATTGGGGTATCGATTTTCGGAACTTCTTCCCATAATCTAACATCTTCAGGTTCGAACGGTAGTCTTCCCCTGAAGTCACGTGACAAAACTAGACGCCGTTCCGCACTCTTCCATTCCTCCAGGATCATTGTTTTAATGTGATTGCTAACAGGAAAAACTGTCTCTTTCTGAGACGTAAGTCCCCCGAACATCAATCCTGTCTAGATTGTGTTCTGGGAGTTTCCTCGATCTCCATGGTGTTCCGTACAGATCTAATCAGATTCTTAGTATCCTCAGGTTGAAATAGAAATTTCTTTTTCCTATCCTGAGTGTCGGGGGGAAGTTCTCCTTCTAAATCTGATCTATTTTCAGAGCTTAAATCTTGTTCTCTTGAATCCGTTTCCCATCTGGGCCGCTTACGACTAGAGCCAGGACTACATGGCCACTGCTGAGTAAGTGTGGATATAGAGGCCTGAACCTCCTCAGAAATCATGCGCCTCATTTCAGAAAGCAATGAAGGCTGTTCATCTCTCATAACCTTAGAGGTACAAGAAGAACAAAGGGTTCTGTCATAGCCATCTGGTAGTTTGCTGTGACACACCGGACACCTGGCTGATTTTGCTAAGGCTTTACCAGCCTTTTTTGTAGTTATGGGAGCGGACGAAGTTCCTTTGTCCTATAGAAAAGACAGGAACTTAATTAGGTCGGATTCCTGGGTGGCTGTCAGGTTATGGCTGGGTTTTTTGCGCCAAGCGCACTTACCCCACCGCCATCTGCCGCGTCTGATCCATGAGGAACAAGGTAGGCTGCTTGACCAAATTACTGCGTCCTGCCGATAGGGGAAGCGGCGATATGTCACCTGTCTTGGCGTGTCTCTAGATCACACACCCATACTCACGATTAGGTGCTGTAATGGTCTCACCAGCTCTCGTCGTTCCAGGAAGCGTCTGCTCTCCATGCGGTGAGAGTCTCCCGGATATGACGTCACCGGAAGTGCGACGCTGAACCGGAAGTGAACCGCTCCCCCGGACGCTGGTCACAGCCGAGGTATGGAAAGTATCCACCGCAAAGCACTCGCCAGGCTGCGGGATGCTGTCCTACCAGGAACCGCCTTGCACCCCTCAGTATGAGGTCCCGGACGAGAGCCTCCCACCTGGAGGAACGTCCGCAATTCAGGGCCTGCCGCACCTGGTCTTTGGAGCTGAGGGACTCCCCACTGGAGAGTTTCAACCCTGGGCTGCTTCACAGGGGGAAGGATCTGGCGTGGCCTCACGATCCCCCTGAACCCGGTAAGTCTCCTGTGTGTCCCTCCATGCAGGGACAGGAAACACACTGAGGAAAAGGGGGGAGGGGACTTTTAATCTCTTGTGTGTTTCCTGTCCCAGCAAAGAGGAGGACGTCCCCTGGTGCTGTCAGGAGGGACGTCCTGGAAAAGTCTTGTAGACGGGAGTGGGAGGTTCTGATTATTGAGGATGTTAACCTTAGGTCATTAGCAAAACGGAGGGCACTGGTAGGATGGTAGGCTGAGACAAGGTAGGAGATGTAGGGTGGTGCGGAGCCATGTAGTGCTTTGTGGGTGAGGGTAATAAGTTTGTACTGGATGGGTAACTAGTGCAACGACTGGCACAAGGTAGAGACATCGGTGTAACGATTGGTGAGGAATATGATCCTGGCTGCAGCATTCAAGACAGATTGGAGAGGGGAGCGTTTGGCAAGAGGGAGACCGATTAGTAGAGAGTTACAACAGTTCAGACGAGAATGAATAAAAAATAAAGAGTTTTTGCAGAGTCGAAAGTAAGAAAGCGTTGAATTCTAGAAATGTTCCTTGAGGTGCAGATAACAAGAGCAAGCCAGTGATCGCATGTAGGGGGTGAATGAAAGCTCAGAATAAAGTATGACCCCAAGACAACGGGCATGATGCTGGGGAGTAATGGTGGAACCACACACATATGGCAATGTTGGGCATAGGTAGGTTAGTAGAGGGAGGAAAACAAGGAGTTCAGTTTTTGACAGGTTCAGTTTCAGATAGAGGGAAGACCGGATGTTAGAGACAGCGGTAAGAATCACTGGTGTTTTCTAAAAAGGTAGGTGTGATATCAGGAGAAGTGTATACTTGGGTGTCATCAGCATAGAGATGGTACTGGAAACCAAATCTACTGATTGTATACTGCCACTATTGGACAAAAAGAAAAGGAGGGGGCCTAGAACCGATTATTGAAGAACCCCAACAGTAAAGGGAAGATGAGAGGAGAAGCCAGCAAGAGATACAGTGAAGGAGAAGTCAGAGATCGGAGGAGAACCAGGAGAGAACGGTGTCCTTGAGGCCAATGGTGCGGAGCACAGTGAGGAAAAGCTGATGATCCACCGTTTCAAATGCTGCAGAGAGTTCCAAGACAATTAGCACAGAGTAGCGACCATTAGATTTAGCTGTTAGTAGATCATTAGAGACTTAAGTGAGGGCAGTTTCAGTAGAGTTTAAAGAGCGGAAACCGGATTGTAGAAGGTCGAGAAGAGTCATCTGAGAAACAGTGGATAAGACGGGAGTGGACCAGGCGTTCCAGGAGTTTAGAGATGAAGGGAAGATTACAGACAGGTCTATAGTTAGCGGCACAGTTTTGGTCGAGGGATTTTTTTTTTTTTTTTTTTTAAGTAATAGATGTATGATGGCATGCTTAAAATGAGTGAAAGATACCAGAAGTGTGAGAGGTTCAATGCTTTTGTTAGCTGAGAGGAGACCGCAGGGGAAAGGGACTGGAGAAGTGATGTAATGGGGTCACTGGTGCAAGTGCTAGGGCGAGAAGATGCAAGGAGCCCGATTACTTCTGTGACTGGTTCAAAATCAGAGATTGAGCTAGATGCAGTGGGGGAAGGAGGACAGTGCATGGTATGAGGGGATTGGTAGATCATTTCCTGTCAGATATGATTTTTTCTTTGAAATAATTGGCCAGATCGTCAGCGCAGAGATCCATGGTTGGGGCCTGCACTCTTGGGTTGAGTAGGGATTGAAAAGAGTCAAAGCTGTTTAGGGTTATTGGATAGTGAGGTGATGAGGGTGTTGAAATAGGTTTGTTTGGTGAGGTGAAGGGCAGTGTTGTAGGTTTTAAAGCATAAACTCAATGGATGAAGTCTTCAGTTAGATTGGATTTTCTCCACAGACGTTCGGCACACCTTGAGCACCGATGTAGGAAACGTGTTTGCAGCATGTGCCAGGGTTGTCACAGTCTGTGCAGAGTTGTTCTATGTATAGGAGGTGCAGTTTCATCCAGGGCACTTTGCAGTGTTTCAATGTAATGCTTCAGTGCAGAATGGAGACATGAGAGGGAGGAGATAGGGGCCAATGATAACACCCAGAAACTTATGAAGAACTTTCAGTTATCGGTCTGTATATTTCTATAAGTGTGGAAAGTGGGGGTAACTTGAGCGGGATGGCAGTTCTTCAGAGAATGAAAGAAGGTTGTGGTCAGAGAGCAGGAGATGGGAGTTTGTGAAATCATCCACTGAGCAAAGCCGGGAGGAGACCAAGTAGAGGGAGTTTCAGTCTTCATGCGTAGGAGAGTTAGTAAGCTGCGAAAGGCCGAAAGGTTAGAGACAAAAAGTGAGTAGCAGATGGGGAGAGGGGAAAAGCAATGGGATGTTGAAGTCACCCATGGTGGGGATGTCACAGGAGAGAAAATGTGGCAAAGTGATCCAGGAACTGATGGGAGGGGCCCGGAGGACGATACCCCACCGCCACTCTCATGGAGAAGGGGATGCAGAGTCTGACAGCATGGACCTCAAAAGAAGGGAAGACAAGTGAGGGTACTTGAGGGATAACCTGAAAGGTACATTTGGGTGATAGGAGCAGACCAACACCTCCACCCGCTCTGCTGCCCGATCTTGGGGTATAAGAGAAGTGTAATCCACCATATGAAAGAACAGCAGCAGCGGTGTCTGACTGCTCGATCGAGGTTAAAGGAACCTGTCACCTCATTTTTCACATATAAGCTGCAGCCATCTCCATTAGGGCTTATCTACAGCATTCTGTAATGCTGTAGATAAGCCCTTAATGTAACCTGAAAGATAAGAAAAACAAGTTAGGGCCCCGTCTCACGTAGCGAGATCGCTGCTAAACAGCGATCTCGCTATGTCTGACACATAACAGCAATCAGACCCTGCTGTGAATCGCTGGTCGTGTCAGAAATGCCAGGACTTTTTTTTGATCACTGGTTTCCCGCTGGCCAGCACGCATCGCCACGTGTGACAGGCAGGAGACCAGCGATCTGCTGGTAACCAAGGTACACTTCGGGTTTCCAGACGTGGGGCTGTACCTGGAAACCCGACGTGCACGTTGGATACCAGCGCGCTGCTGCAGGGGAGCTGGTAACCAAGGTACACGTCGGGTTTCCAGGCACCGCGCAGCGCCTGGAAACACGACGTGTACCTTGGTTACCAGCTCCCTGCATCAGCGCGCGCCCGTATCCAACGTACACTGCGGGTAACTAAGCGACGTTACCCGCAGTGTCGCTGTCCTGATCGCCGCCTGAGCTGCCTATTTAACAGCTCAGCAGCGATCATGTAGCGACACACCAGCGATCCTGATCGTTGTCGGGATCACTGGTGTGTCGCTATGTGAGACGGGGCCCTTAGATTATACTTACCCAGGTGCGGTCCGGGTCCGATGGGTGTCGCAGAGCCGGGTACGGCGCCTCCCATCTTCATGCAATGACATCCTCTTCCTTGCTTCTGTCGCAGCTCCTGCGCAGGCGTAATTTTCTGCCCTGTTGAGGGCAGAGCAAAGTACTGCAGTGTGCAGGCGCCAGGAAAGGTCAGAGAGGCCCTGCGCATTGCAGTCCTTTACTCTGCCCTCAACAGGGCAGAGAATTACGCCTGCGCAGGAGCCGTAACAGAAGCAAGGAGGACGTCATCGCATGAAGATGGGAAGTGCCAGACCCTGACCTGCGACACCCATCGGACCGGACTGCCCCCCCAGGTGAGTATAATCTAAAGCCCCCGTCACACTAAGCGAGATCGCTGAAGCATCACAGATTTTGTGACGCAACAGCGACCTAGCCAGCGATCTCGCTTAGTGTGACACGCAGCGACGACCAGTCCCCCTGCTGGGTATCGCTGATCGTTGTCAAATGGCCTGGAACATTTTTTCATTGTTTGTGTCCCGCTGGCCAGCGCGCATCACTGCGTGTGACAGCGGGAGACCAACAATCAGCGATCTGGTATCCAATGCACACATCGGGTAACTAAGGGCTGCGCGGCACCTAGTTACCCTTAGTACCTGGATACCGGCTCCCAGCTTCTGCTGTAGAGCGCTAGGAGCCGTATCCATGGTACATATCGGGTATAGGCGCGCGCAGCTTAGTTACCGTGTGTACATGGATACCAGCTCCCAGCGTTACAGCAGAAGCTGGGAGCCGGTATCCAGGGTAATATCGGGAACTAGCCGCCGCGCAGCCCTTAGTTACAGATGTGTACACTGGATACCAGTTCCAGCGCTCTACAGCAGAAGCTGGGAGCCGTATCCAGGGTAATATCGGCAATAGCCGCCGCGCAGCCCTTAGTTACCAGATGTGTACACTGGATACAGTCCACGCTCTACAGCAGAAGTGGGGCGTATCCAGGGTCATATCGGCAACTACCCGCGCGCAGCCTTAGTTACCAGTGTGTACATGGTCAGTTCCAGCGCTCTACGCAGAAGCTGGAGCGGTATCCAGGGTACATATCGGGCAACTAGCCGCCGCGCAGCCCTTAGTTACCAGATGTGTACACTGGATACCAGTTCCCAGCGCTCTACAGCAGAAGCTGGGAGCCGGTATCCAGGGTACATATCGGGCAACTAGCCGCCGCGCAGCCCTTAGTTACCAGATGTGTACACTGGATACCAGTTCCCAGCGCTCTACAGCAGAAGCTGGGAGCCGGTATCCAGGGTACATATCGGGCAACTAGCCGCCGCGCAGCCCTTAGTTACCAGATGTGTACACTGGATACCAGTTCCCAGCGCTCTACAGCAGAAGCTGGGAGCCGTATCAGGGTAATATCGGGCACTAGCGCCGCGCAGCCTTAGTTACCAGATTGTACACTGGATACCAGTTCCAGCGCTCTACAGCAGAAGCTGGAGCCGGTATCCAGGGTACATACGGCAACTAGCGCCGCGCAGCCCTTAGTTACCAGATGTGTACACTGATACCGTCCAGCCTTACGCAGAACTGGGAGCCGGTATCCAGGTCAATCGGGTAACTAGCGCCACGCAGCCCTTAGTACATGTGTCACTGGTACCAGCGTGCTCGTGGTCCTGATCGCTGGCGAGTCTGCCCATGTGACAGCTCACCAGCGATCAGCTAACTATGTCCCAGCGATCCCATCCAGGTCGGATCGTTGGTGGGATCACTGGGTCATTGAAGAGTGTGACGGGACCCTAAAGGGTATGCCACACTAAGCGAGATCGCTAACGAGATCACTAAAACGTCACTATTTAGTGATCTCGTTAGCGACCTCGTTGTGTGTGGCATGTAGCAACGATGTGGCCCCTGCTGTGATGTCGCTGATCGTTCACTAGCGTTCTGGACCGTTTTTTGATCGTTGGCGTCCCGCTGGTGAGCCTATATCGCTGTGTTTGGCACCTTTTGCGAACGACGAGCGACCTCGTTTGTGACGCATGTTTTTTTGCGTCACGGAGTGGATCGCAATATCTGTAAGTTCTCTTTTGCGTCACAGAGAGGATCGCAGAAGTTGCAAAGCAGGCTAGCAGGACGCAGAGAGCAGGAGCGATGCTGGAAATTCCTATGAATCAGAAGCGCTCAGTACATGCTAATGACAGATCTTAACGACCGCCAAAGTCGTTAAAGAGATCGCTGACCGCTGATGAGTCGTTTATGAGATCTGTTTGGCAGCTACTAGCGACCTAAAAGCGATCACACCAACGATCTTGTTAGCTTGCGTCGTTATCGAGATCGCTAACCGTGGCAGTACCTTAACTTGTTTTTCTTATCTTTCAGGTTACAGCGGGGCTTATCTACAGACTGCTGTAGA
Organism: Oophaga sylvatica; assembly: GCA_033576555.1. Lineage (NCBI taxonomy): Eukaryota > Metazoa > Chordata > Amphibia > Anura > Dendrobatidae > Oophaga > Oophaga sylvatica. The sequence continues at coordinate 28,630,184 of JARQOD010000009.1, read as the reverse complement.
TAAGCCCCTAAAGGCAGTGGCCACACCTTGTATACGAAAAATGAAGCGACAGGTTCCCTTTAAGAGAATCAGAAAGGAAGAAGTCATGGACGAAGAAACATTTATTACACAATGAACGAGAATTCCAAAGGGCATAATTAAAAGACAGAAGGCATGCAGGGATTATTAAGGTTAGAGGGGTTTCTGAGTGTAGCAGTTGAGGGGTTTGACTTACTATAACATGGGGCCGGGGTTGGTAGAGATATCTCCTGCAACTGGAGGATAGAAATAGTGAACAGATGGTTAAGTTATTTGTGAGAGCGTCTCTTTTGTTGGATGGTGGGACCAGGGGTGGGCTAGGCCAGGCGGCAGAGAGGCAAATCCCCCCGGGCCGCTCCCCCAGCAGCTGTACAGGGAGGCCGCACAGCAAATTGTGTGCGGCCGTGTCCACTGTACAGTGACGCGGCCAGCTGCAGACACAGCCACCCACATCACAGGCCTATCACGCCGTGGCCAGGAGCTGTGCATGGCCGTCTATTGACGGCTCCACAGCTTCTGCTCCCTCCATGTACAGAGAGCCCTTTCGTGCCAGATGACGTCATCGCGCACGCACCAACAAGTACCGGGCTCTGGAAGCAGAGAGGCACTGCTGGGGTTAGGGTTAAAGCTGGAGGTACAAAGTGGGGGCATTGAGGATGAAGGGACTGGTAATGAATTGAGGGAAAGAGTAGAGGTGCGAATTAATTTATATATTAAATGGGGAAAGTGGCTATTTATAGTTAGTGGGTGCACAGTGGTGATTATAATTTATTTATATTTGGAATGGTGGGTTGCATAATAATCAATAATACTATATATTGATTGTGGATGCACCTCTGTATTCAGATGTGTAGTGTAGAAGGGTAAAAGTGGGAATGTAATCTGGAAGTGGTGCTCTAGGTAACTTATTTGTTGCAGAGATGAGTCCTGGCTGGAAGTGATGGCGGTCTGTGCTGGATGAAAAGGAAAGCAAAGATGAAGTACTTCAGCTACAGACATCACTGGTGTGTGTTACCTGTACACTGACACTATACTATATACAGAGCTTCTGTGTATAATGTCACTGGTGATCACTATTACCTGTACACAAACTTTATACTGAGCTCCTGTGTATAATGTCACTGTATACAATGGCACTTAGCATTGTATTTTGTGTTTTTTTTTTTAAATTAATGATCAGTATTGTAGTATTCAGTCACTATGTGGTGGTAATATGTGGTCTGGCCAAGGTGTGGCGATATTTGTTTCTTGTTGTTCCTGTCGTGGTATCAGCTTAAAATTAATTTTGGCCAGAACAAAAGCTGCTGGTTATGAATGTGAGCTGGTGTTTGATGGGAACTGTTAATATCTGATCAGTGAGGATATGGTGGTGAAGTTGAGTATTCCAAGAGTGGGACGGTGGAGGCAGAGCTGGGCAGAGTCTCAAGGGAACCCAAAAATTTTGCCAGTATGGAAGCCTTGATATGTCTCATAAGCTGCAGACCACAGCTTCCTGAGACTTCAGTGTGCTCACGCAGGCGGCGTGATGACATTGTTTCATGCCACTCTGCAGACCAGAAGAAAAAATGGAGGCTGCAGTGCCGGGAATCAGGATGAGGAGAGTATAAACTTCATTATTTTTAATATGGAGAACTGGGGCCGTCATACTACATATATTGGGAGAACTGAGGTCGTCATAATAGGTATGTGGGGAGAATTGGGGCCATCATACTATATTCACTGCTTAAAAAAAAAAAAAAAAAAAAAAAGGAACACTCAAATAACACATCCTAGATCTAAATGAATTAGATATTCTCATTGTTGAATACTTTGTTCTGTACAAAGTTGAATGTGCTGTCAACATAATCACACAAGAATCATCAAAGGAAATTAAATTTTTGAACCAACGGAGGCCTGGATTTGGAGAGACCACCAAAATGAAAGTGGAAACAAGTCAAAATGATGCTCAGTATTGTGTGTGGCCTCCACACACTCATCTCGGTACCTAATGGCTGTCAGGCTACCTCTGGTGAGCACAAAGAGGACTGTGTGGCACTCCAAAGAAATGCCACCCCACACCATTACTGACCCACTGCCAAACCGGTCATGCTGAAGGATGTTGCAGACAGCAGATCGCTCTCCACGGCGTCTCCAGACTGTCAAGTCTATCACGTGTGCAGTGTGAACCTGCTGCCTGCAACATCCTTCAGCATGACCAGTTTGGCAGTGGGTCAGTAGTGGCAGTGGGCAGTAGTGGTGTAGGGTGGCATTTCTTTGGATGGCCACACAGCCCTCCATGTGCTCGCCAGAGGTAGCCTGACTGCCATTAGGTACCGAGATGAGATCCTCAGACCCCTTTTGTGAGACCACATGCTGGGGCGGTTGGCCCTGGGTTCCTCCTAATGCAGGACAATGCCAGACCTCATGTGGCTAGAGTGTGTCAGCAGTTCCTGCAAGATGAAGGCATTGAAGCTATGGACTGGCTTGCCTGTTCCCCCAGACCTGAATCCGATTGAGCACATCTGGGACAGCATGTCTTGCTCCATCCACCAACGTCATGATGCACAACAGACTGTCCAGTAGTTGACGGATGCTTTAGTCCAAGTTTGGGAGGAGATCCCTCAGGAGAACATCCACAACCTCATCAGGAGCATGCCCAGTGGTGTAGGGTGGCATTTCTTTGGATGGCCACACAGCCTCCATGTGCTCGCCAGAGGTAGCCTGACTGCCATTAGGTACCGAGATGAGATCCTCAGACCCCTTTTGTGAGACCACATGCTGGGGCGGTTGGCCCTGGGTTCCTCCTAATGCAGGACAATGCCAGACCTCATGTGGCTGGAGTGTGTCAGCAGTTCCTGCAAGATGAAGGCATTGAAGCTATGGACTGGCTTGCCTGTTCCCCCAGACCTGAATCCGATTGAGCACATCTGGGACAGCATGTCTTGCTCCATCCACCAACGTCATGATGCACAACAGACTGTCCAGTAGTTGACGGATGCTTTAGTCCAAGTTTGGGAGGAGATCCCTCAGGAGAACATCCACAACCTCATTAGGAGCATGCCCAGGCGTTGTAGGGAGTTAATACAGACACGTGGCGGCCACACAATGCTGAGCATCATTTTGACTTGTTTCCACTTTCATTTTGGGGGTCTCTCCAAATCCAGGCCTCCATTGGTTCAAAAATTTGATTTCCATTGAGGATTTTTGTGTGAATATGCTGACAGCACATTCAACTTTGTACACAACAAAGTATTCAATGAGAACATTTCATTCATTATGATCTAGGATGTGTTATTTGAGTGTTCCCCTTATTTTTTTGAACAGTGTATATGGGCAGCTGGGGCTATCGCACTATATTTATGGTGGGAACTGGGGCCATCGCACTAGATATACTGTATATATACCCAATAGCTCTATAGTAAGCTCGGTGCTGCTCCCATATCTCTGGAGTAGCCGGTGCGGCTCCCATATCCTGGAGTAAGCTCTGTGCGGCTCCCATATCTCTGGAGTAAGCTCGGTGCAGCTCCCATATCTCTGGAGTAAGCTCGGTGCAGCTCCCATATCTCTGGAGTAAGCTCGGTGCAGCTCCCATATCTCTGGAGTAAGCTCGGTGCAGCTCCCATATCTCTGGAGTAAGCTCGGTGCAGCTCCCATATCTCTGGAGTAAGCTCGGTGCGGCTCCCATATTTCTGGAGTAAGTAAAGTCAATGTCGACCCTCTGTGTGAGAGGCGTCTGACTGATATCCAAGAAGTACTGTTTCTCCTTGAGAATCTCCACATTGACTTTTAGGACTGCTACTTCCAATAGGTGGCACTAGAGTTCTAGTACTCTTCCTGTCTGAAGAGACAATTTGCATATTTCCCCAGAGAAGTATTGCGGCTTTAAGTCTCCTCATATCGGCATGCTTAGCATGTCAATCTCTGCAAGGAGAAATTATACTTCTTGGATGTAATTATTGGGAGAATCTACCATCTACAGGTCCATTCCCTATCATCTGTGTTGCATACTAGGGCTGTTAATTGTTCCACTGTAATGTGTACATGGAGCTTAGAATTCTTAGTCTATTTAGCATAGGTGTAACATCTATTTCTCATATGTAGAAGGACAGGCACATTGAGCAAGAAGAGAACAAAAACCTTTTCCTTTTCAATCAGGATGAGGTAATCTCAGGTGTGCTGTCAAGGAAACAATTGGAAAACGAACACTGCTTGGAATAAACATGGATCAATAGTCAAGTAAATGTTGACATTTCAAGACAATAATTAATTATGGAATATTCAGAGAAATATGTCTTTATGCAATATTTTATAATAAGCTTTACTTACATATATTAAGCCAGAATAGTATCGCTCTTTCAGATTGTGCAGAACGGATGCTTCATTTAAGCATGTCAGCTCAGCCATATCTTCAACTTTAGAGAACTTAGGTGGGTTCATCTTTTGTACGTCATCTTTGTTGACCTTTACTTTTTTGCCATTCTCTGCCAACTCAACAATCACCTCATCTCCCACCTCTTCCTTCAGACTTGCTGCTTCAAAACCATGTTTTTCGGAGGGTACCCATATTTGCTTTTTTGCAGCCCAGTCTGCCTGAGCTAAAGGATTGTTGATAAAATTGCGATCCACATATAGGTATTTGTCTGCATCTTTTTCTGCCATTATTGGTCAGTAAAACCAAACTGTAAAAGAAATGAAAAATAAAATTAGAATATTAAAGGTTTGAGCTGTTTTTTTTTCCAGGTGGAACACACAATGAAACATTTAAAGATAGCAAGCAAGAAACTTAAAAGGGGACCTGTCGAAATGGTTACATATTATACGAGCATTTACCAAACCTGAGACTCATTTGCATGATCGGCTCATGCATAAAAAGGCTCTGACCTCAGTCAAAAGTAGCCTCCAGGAAGTTTCCAAGCTCCACTGATGTCCCAGCCTAGGATCGGTGCTCCAGGAGCACCGATCCTAGGCTGGTGCCTGGCAACATCAGGCATTGCTGAACCCAGTAATTGATGTAATCGTCGGTCACGCCATTCACAAGGCACAGCCGCTCTGTAACCTGGCTGTTACCTGCCTAGGATCGGAGCTGTGAGCACCGATCCTAGGCTGTTGCCTAGCAACGCCAGCGTCACCAGGGCCAGCTCTGAATACATCGATCGCACCAATGACAGGGCACAGCAGCTGTATGACCACGCTGCAGGTCCTCACAGTAGCTGAGGCTTTCTGCAGAGCGGTCACTGTGCAGGATCTGTGCTGGGCCTTTTGGTGCCACAGAAGCCTGTGATGTCACAATCCCTGCTGAAAAAAAAAAGAACAGAAGAGACAGACAAGTGCAAGTTTTTTGATCCCTGATCTCTGCCCGATCTCTCCTCATCCTCCCCAATTTCCCTATTCACCCCCTCCAACCCCTTTGCGCCACCTCCGTGCGCACATGCAGCAGTCACCGAGCGTTGATTGGTGAAGTAATTTACTCAGAGCTCGTGCCCACTGTTGAACACTTTTTTCACTTTTATTTCCCTGGTTGCTGCTTTTTTTCCTTTTAACTTTTTTTTTGTTTGCAAAGAAGTTTACACCAAGCACTCGCACACACACACAATTAAGTACTGACACAATTGCAAAAAAAAAAAATTCCCACTCGTCCCAAAAGAGCTATTCAGTGGGGAGGCATAAGTTTTCCTTGCCCGACACGGATAGCAAGGGAGAGCATCCCACATTTCGTTATTTTTCAGATTCGTCCTCCTCCTCAGGTGCTGCTAAATTGCCATGCAGACGTCCCAGGACAGAAGATGAACCAGCATCCCCCATTCCTAAACCTGTATGGACCTCGCCCCCAAAAATGAGCCACTGATTCCTGATTTTGTGGCACAATCAGGAATCAAGTTTGACACAACCAGCCTCACAGAAATAGACTTCTACAAAGTCTTTTTCTCTGAGGATTTTGTTAAGCTCATGTTGGGCCAAACTAATTTGTACGCTCAATTTTTGGCACAAAACCCCGTTTTTTTAACTGGTCTCCTTCATATGGGGATCCTGAAGAAGCCAGAACTTCGGCAATATTGGAGTGTTGATGTTTTATACAACACTTCAGTGTCCCGAATGGTCTTGGCCCGGATGCGTTTTGAGGTCATCCACAACAAATTCTTGCATTATAATGAATGCACGGTGTCCTCCCCGAGATGTGCCCAACTTTGACTGTGTTGAAAGATCGGCCGGACCTCGATCACTTCAACAAAAAGTTTGGTGACGTGTACGTGCCCCAAAGGGACATCTGCGTGGAGGAGTCCTTAATTCATTTCAAGAGGAGGCTCAAATTCCATCAGTAACTGCCCAGTAACAGGGCCAGGTACGGAATTAAACTCTATAAGCTGTGTGAGAGTACCTCAGAGTACACCCACAGGTTTAGAGTTTATGAAGGGAAGGATAAACAGATTGAACCCTTAATGCCCCCCTGTCCTGGGAGTAAGTGGGAAAATTGTGTGGGATTTGGTGCACCCACTGCTGGATAAAAATTATCACCTCTACATGGTTAACTTTTATACCAGCATCCCACTCTTCAAATCCCTCTCTGCGCGAGGTACCACAGCCTGCGGTACTTTTCGTAAAAATCAGAGAGGCCTCCCGAAAACGCTAATTGGGCAGATGCTCAGAAGGTGTGACAGCAGAGCCCAATGCAGCAACCACCTGCTGGACGAAACATTTCAATGTGAAACGCACGTCGGGTATGGTGGGTCCCTGGTTCTTTGGTCTTCAGGAAACTATACCTATATCTGCCTTTGACTCCTAGGACTATTATTGTGCCCTATCTTTCAGCATCCCTTCTCTTTTAAATATACACTTTTTATTATTGCAACTATGCTGTTATATTAGAAGGTGCTTTAGCTGTGGTTCCTCTCATCTGCCTATAGTTCCTAGGCATATTGAACTTAATGTACAGGGTGGGCCATTTATACAGATACACCTAAATAAAAAAAAAAAAAGGGAATTGTTGGTGATATCAACTTCCTGTTTGTGGCACATTAGTATATGGGAGGGGGAAAACTTCAAGATGGGTGGTGACCATGGCAGCCATTTTCTAGTCGGCCATTTTGGATCCAACTTTTTTTCAATGGGAAGGTCATGTGACAAACTTATTGACAATTTCACAAGAAAAACAAATGGTGAGCTTGGTTTTAACATAACTATTCTTTCATGAGTTATTTACAAGTTTATGACCACATAAAATATGTTCAAAGTGCTGCCCATTGTGTTGGATTGTCAATGCAACCCTCTTCTCCTACTCTTGACACTGATAGCAACACCACAGAAGAAATGCTAGCACAGGCTTCCAGTATTCGTTGCTTCAGATGCTGCACATCTCGTATCTTCACAGCATAGACAATTGCCTTCAGATGACCCGAAGATAAAAAAAAAAAGTCTAATGAGGTCAGATCAGGAGACCTTGGTGGCCATTCAACTGGCACACGACGACCAATCCACTTTCCAGGAAACTGTTCATATAGGAATGCTTGGACCTGACACCCATAATGTGGTGGTGCACCATCTTGCTGGAAAAACTCAGGGAACGAGTCATCTTCAGTTTCCTGTAAAGTGGATTGGTGTCTTTCTTGACCACCATACATGGTGATGGCAGCACCCTCAGCACTGTACGAGGTACGGCTGCACGGGTCTGCAAACCGGACTGTGTACTGGGGTACAACAAACAAGGGGGGGTGGCGTTGATCTCTCTGATCAACTCATCCAGCCGTACAGCGCTTTGTGAAAGGCCAAAGTATGGTACAAGACACAGGCCGTGCACATCGTACAGATGGCAATGTCAACGCTTTCCTGCCGTCACAATGTGCAGGCCAGACCGATACGTCGTACCTTCAGTTCCAGGAGGTAGTGATTAAGGCCTTAATCTTTGGAAATCAGGAAGGAGCGGGCCCCAGTACTGAAGGGATTCTTTCGTACTAGGTCAACATTTCCCAGGGGCGGTTCCTCCAAGTGGGAGAAAAAAAAAAAAGTCGCAAAAGAGGTGCAGAGTGTGTTACAAAAGGGGAACATGCAAGGAAACCATTTATCAATGCGAAACCTGCCCCAAGAAACCTGGCCTGTGTATGAAAGAATGCTTCAGACTGTACCACACCTCCATGCACTACTAAATTAATTTCTGACTTAAACAACTGACGCATGACAACCTGACGAACACTACACAACTCAAGTATGCAACTACATTATAAAATTCACTTACCAGGAAACATTAGTTCCAACAAGGGGGCACTTGTTGGGCATTGCCACTGTTTAGGCACATCTAAATAAGTTCCTTAGGGGTCTAGTTTCCAAATTGGAGTCACTTGTGGGGGGTTTCTACTGATTAGGCACATCAGGGCTCTGCAAACGTGACATGAAGCCTGCAGACCCTTCCATCAAAGTCTGCAATCCAAAACGTCACTACTTCCCTACCGAGCCCCAAAGTGTGCCCAAACAGTAGCTTTCTCCCATATATGGAGCATCAGCACACTCCGGACAATTGCACAACACCTTTTGGGGTCCAGTTTCTCCTGTTACACTTGGGAAATAGAATTGGGGGGCTAAAAAAAAAATAATCATTTTTGTGGAAAAACTGATTTTTTTATTTTCACGGCTCTACATTATAAACTTTAGTGAAACACGTGGGGGTTCAAAATGCTCACCACACATCTAGGTAAGTTCCTTGGGGGGGTCTAGTTTCCAAAATGGGGTCACTGGTGGTGGGTTTCCACTGTTTAGACACGTCCAATCTCAATTCCAGCCAATTTTATGCTGTAAGAGTCAAACGGCGCTACTGCTCTTCCACGCTCTGTTGTGTGCCTAAACATTGTTTTTTCCCCATATATTAGGTATTGGCATGTTCAGGAGAACAGGAGAAATTGCATTATAAGTTTTGGGGTTTAGTTTTTCCTGTTACCCTTGTGAAAATAAAAAAAAAAGTTACATTAACGTTAAATTTTTTTCCCTTTCACATTACATTAATTCCAGTTAAGCGTCTAAACTTCTTGAATGTGGTTTTGGTCAGCTTGATGGGTGCAGTTTTTAGAATTATGTCACTCTTGGACTTTGGGGTATTTTCTGCCATATTGACCCCTCAAAGAGACTTAAAAAAAAAAAAGTTTTTTAAATTTTGTAAAATTGAGAAATAGCTTGTCAACTTAACACTTAACTTGCTAACGAAAAAAAAAAATGTTTACAAAATTGTGCAGATGTAAAGTAGACATGTGGGAAGTGTTGTATATGAATTATTGTGCGACATGTTTCTCTATTTTCATAAAAATTCAAAGTCTGAAAATTGCTAACTTTTCAGCAAATTTCCCTTTTTTTTTGCTTTCTTTACACAAATAAAAGCAAGTTATATCGAAGAAATTTTACCACTAACGTGAAGTACATTATGTCACGAAACAAACAAAATAAAAAATAAAAAATTGCGAAGACCCGTTAAAGTGTTCCAGAGTTATTACCTCAAAGGGACAGTGGTCGTGAACGTGCAAACCACCTTCGGGGTAAAGGGGTTAAAGGGAACCTGTCAACAGGATTGTGCACAGTTACCTACACACAGTGTCAGGTCGAAGCCGTTATACTGATTAAAATGAAACCTTGGTTGATGAATGAAATCTGTCTTGGGGTTGTTTTAATCTTTATTTTCAGTTTTGAGTTGATGATATCCTTGTGAGGTTATCCAGACATAAAAAAAAAAAAAAAAAACATTTGAAAATGGTGCCCGCCACACCTGCACAGGAGCAACTATCATTTTAAATCAGTATAACAACGCCAACCTCACACTGTAGGTTACTGTGCACAATCCTGTTGACAGGTTCCCTTTAATAATATCATTAAGGAAGATGCTCATAATGCATTTAGGTTCTGTGCCCACGTTGAAGTTGTAATGGTTTTTTCTACAGATTTGTATAAAAAAAAAAAAACATAATATTTTCCCAATATTAGAAAAGTGAATGAGATTACTGAAGTCTCATGCACTCCTTTCAGATTTGCAACAGATTTAACCCCTTAGTGACCACCAATATGACTTAAAACTGAGCTGTGATGTATGAATAGCATCCTCCAACAGGCGCCAATGCTGCAGCTGGACACTATAGCAGACATCCTGCTGCATCAGCCATGAATGGTGTTGGCACCGACCATGGCAGTTTAGCCTGTTAGATGCGAAAATCAATAGTAACTATGGCATCTAGATGGTTAACAGTATAGAGGCTCTATCTGAACCCAAAAGCACACCAAGATCATTGTGTGGTCCCGATTGTGAATTGATATGGAAATAGTCAAATAAAGGCCTTAGTGTCTGCCAACCATAGTGACATGTTCAGAGGTTAAAACATTTTTCATACCAGTCATCCCACTTTACATTAATTCCTGAAAAGCACCTGAGGAGTTAATACAATGCGTTGACCTGCGATGAGACTGAAGAAAGTGAAAATACCATAGGAGGAATTCTGTTAAGAAAAAACAACAAAAAAAAAAAAAAAAACCATCACTGAATAAATTATATTACCCTAAATATTTATGGGGGGGGGGGGGGGTGAAGTGCCATGTATATACTCACTAGCTATGAACCCGTTCTACGCCCGGGTGGCAAGCATTTTTATAGGTATATGGTCTCCCATCCTGGTATGTGCTGCCCCCCTCCTATCCTGGTATGCATGGCACCCCTCATCCCTATCCTGGTTAATGGTATGGTACTCATCCCCCCATCCCAATCTGGTATGATGGACCCTTCATCCCCATCCTGGTATGATGGTCCCCTCACCCCCAATCTGGTATGCATGGTCCCCCCTCCCCAATCTGTAGGATGTATGGTCCCTTCACCCCCAATCCTGGTATGCATGGTCCCCTCACCCCCAATCTGGTATGCATGGTCCCTCTCACCCCCCAATCCTGGTATGCATGGTCCCCTCACCCCCCAATCCTGGTATGCATGGTCCCCTCACCCCCCATCCTGGTATGCATGGTCCCCTCACCCCCAATCCTGGTATGCATGGTCCCCTCACCCCCCTATCCTGGTATGCATGGTCCCCTCCCACCCCTATCCTGGTATGCATGGTCCCTCACCCCCTATCCTGGTATGCATGGTCCCCTCACCCCCTATCCTGGTATGCATGGTCCCCTCACCCCCCTATCCTGGTATGCATGGTCCCCTCACCCCCCTATCCTGGTATGCATGGTCCCCTCACCCCCCTATCCTGGTATGCATGGTCCCCTCACCCCCCTATCCTGGTATGCATGGTCCCCTCACCCCCCTATCCTGGTATGCATGGTCCCCTCACCCCCCTATCCTGGTATGCATGGTCCCCTCACCCCCCTATCCTGGTATGCATGGTCCCCTCACCCCCCTATCCTGGTATGCATGGTCCCCTCACCCCCCTATCCTGGTATGCATGGTCCCTCTCACCCCCCTATCCTGGTATGCATGGTCCCCTCACCCCCCTATCCTGGTATGCATGGTCCCCTCACCCCCCTATCCTGGTATGCATGGTCCCCTCACCCCCCTATCCTGGTATGCATGGTCCCTCACCCCCTATCCTGGTATGCATGGTCCCCTCACCCCCCTATCCTGGTATGCATGGTCCCCTCACCCCCCTATCCTGGTATGCATGGTCCCCTCACCCCCCTATCCTGGTATGCATGGTCCCCTCACCCCCCTATCCTGGTATGCATGGTCCCCTCACCCCCCTATCCTGGTATGCATGGTCCCCTCACCCCCCTATCCTGGTATGCATGGTCCCCTCACCCCCCTATCCTGGTATGCATGGTCCCCTCACCCCCCTATCCTGGTATGCATGGTCCCCTCACCCCCCTATCCTGGTATGCATGGTCCCCTCACCCCCCTATCCTGGTATGCATGGTCCCCTCACCCCCCTATCCTGGTATGCATGGTCCCCTCACCCCCCTATCCTGGTATGCATGGTCCCCTCACCCCCCTATCCTGGTATGCATGGTCCCCTCACCCCCCTATCCTGGTATGCATGGTCCCCTCACCCCCCTATCCTGGTATGCATGGTCCCCTCACCCCCCTATCCTGGTATGCATGGTCCCCTCTCCCCCAATCTTGGAATGCATGGTCCCCTCACCCCCAATCTTGGAATGCATGGTCCTCTCACCCCTCCAAACCTAGTATGCATGGTCCCTTCACCCCCCCAATCCTGGTATGCATGGTCCCCTCACCCCCAATCCTGGCATGCATGGTCACTCACCCCATCTGGCATGCATGTCAACCTCACCCCCCAATCCTGGCATGCATGGTCAACCTCACCCCCCAATCCTGGCATGCATGGTCCCCTCAGAGGTCTTCTATTTGAAGGGTGCCTTCAACCAACAGCAATTTTGGAGAGACCTATAGTAGTTTGCTGAAAGTTGTCCAAAATTCCAGTTGAGAGGCGCAAGAAGATTGTTGATTGTTATAGGGAGTGATTGATTACAGTTATTTATTCCAAAGGGTGTGCAACATACAGTTGTGCTCAAAAGTTTACATACCCCAGCAGAATTTTTACTTTCTTGGCCTTTTTCCCCAGACAATATGAATAACACCAAACCTTTTTCTCCACTCATGGTTAGCGGTCGGGAGAAGCCATTTATTGTCAAACTACTGTGTTTTCGGTTTTTAAATCATAATGACAACCCAAAACATCCAAATGACCCTGATCAAAAGTTTACAAACCCTGGTGATTTTGGCCTGAAAATGCACAGAAGTTGACACAAATGGGTTTGAATGGCTACTAAAGGTAACATCCTCACCTGTGACCTGTTTGCTTGTAATCAGTGTGTGTGCATGCATAAAAGCTGAGTGAGTTTTTGGGATCCAGACAAACTCTTGCATCTTTCATCCAGCCACTAACTTTTCTGGATTGTGAGTCATTGGGAAAGCAAAAGAATAGTCAACGGAAAAGGTAGTTGAACTGTATAAAACAGGAAAAGGTACAAAAAGATATCCAAGGAATTGATAATGCCAGTCATCAGCGTTCAAACGGATTTAAAAAAAAAAAATAAAAAAAAAAAATCAGGGGCTCTGTAAAAAAGCCACGGTCAGGTATACCAACAGAAATTTTGTTCACAACAACCAAAAACATTGTTCGGGATGCAAAGAAAAACCCACAAACATCAGCTGAAATACTTGACTCTGAAAACTAGCAGTGTGGCTGTTTCAAGATGCACAATAAAGGAGGCACTTGAAAAAAATGGGTTAAATGATCAAGTCGCCAGAAGAAAGCCATTGCTGCGCAAATGCCACAAAGTATCTTGCGTACAATACACAAGACAGCACAGTGACAAGCCTCAAAACTTCTGGAACAAGATAATTTGGAGTGATTAGACCAAAATTGCGCTTTTTGGCCACAACCATAAATGTTACATTTGGAGAGAGGTCAACAAGGCCTATGATGAAAGGAACACCATTCCTACTGTAAAGCACGGAGGTGGATCGCTGATGTTTTGGGGATGTGTGAGCTACAAAAGGCACAGGAAACTTGGCCAAAGTTGAAGGAAAGATGAATGCAGCAAGTTCTCAGCAAATACTTTAGGGAATTTTGCAATCATCAGACCGGAAGCTGCGCATGGGACGTTCCAACATGACAACGATCCAAAACAAGGCCAAGTCGACTGGTCATTGGCTACAGCAGAACAAAGTGAAAGTGAATGTTCTGGAGTGGCCATCTCATTCTCCTGACCTCAATATCATTGAGCCACTCTGGGTAGATCTCAAGCACGCAGTTCATGCTAGATAGGCCAGGAATTTACAGGAACTGGAGGCTTTTTGCCAAGAGACAGCAGCTTTACCATCTGAGAAAATAAAGAACCTCATCCACAGTTACCACAAAAGATTTCAAGCCGTCATTGATATTAGAGGGGGCAATACACTGTATTAAGAAATGGGGTATGAACTTTTGATCAGGGTCATTTGGATGTTTCGGGATGTCATAATTGAAAAAGAGGAAAACAGTAGTTAGACAATAAATGGCTTCACCCAACCATTAAACATGAGTGGAGAAAAAGTTTTGGTGTTATCATTCATATTCTCTGAAAGAAGGCCAAGAAAGCAAAAATATTGCTGGGGTATGTAAACTTTTGAGCACAACTTTATATGAATTTGAGGGTGCTAACAATTTTGTCCAACCCATTTGTGTGTGAAATTATGTCCAATTTGTTCCAATACAAAAAGGAAATAAACATGTGATTGCAGTAAATTTTCTGGGAGAAATGCTTCATGTTTTGGAACATACATAAGTTAAAATCAGATTTATATACCATACGCTCACAGCGAGTTTCCCCTATAACTGGTCTAGTAGTGATGGACGGGTCAGCCAATTGTCCTAACGACTGGAGCTAGCTGGTGGAAGCAGTGTGATTGTGTCACCCCCCCCCCCTACACTTGGTGAGAGGTGTGTGACTTAACAAGTGTATATTTTATAGCCTCTCTGCATTTTTAAATTTATTTTGGTATCCGAATTTGTTGACATTATTTTGATCTTATTTGTGGAGACACATCTTATGCTCACACTGTATGCGGGCAAGAAGTCTCAAGTTTGTGTTTTTTTATTTTTAACAAAGATTAAAACAAAAGTAGTACATCAATAAAACAAACGTTGGAAGGAAGTCAGGCTGAATAATGTATTTGGCAAACATTTCATCACTTGGTAGAGATTAGTCACACATGCACATTGTTACACCATTTCCGGCATGGGACTCTGTGAAACATGGCTGGTATTGCCTTATTTGGACATAACGAGCACAGGTCATGCCTTGCACACTAAACATGCAGCTACACAGCACAACCAGCAGCAGCATTCAGCATTACACAAGGCAAAGTTACAGTAATTATTTTGTGGAAAAAAAAAAAAAAAACCTACAACTGTTTTTCACCATTTATCTAACTCCCAGCTGTTAGGCTTTGCTTATATAGGGCCATCATATTCTGCAGCTATCTGCTAATGTCACCAGGTGGAGCCTTGAATACCAGGAGTCACTGCAGGGTATCTGTCACTTTACCCACAAGCCATCAGATAACTGGCTATTCATGTAATGCAGACTGTCAGGGTCCACCAGTGGCAAGCCACCTTACAGTTCAAAAGTATTTTTTTTGTTGAGGATTTTTGATTGGTGGTAACCCTACAGGACATTCATATGCCACAATATGATATACAGACTAACTTTAAAGGAAAAGGGTCATCAGAAAATGACCCATGGTTTAAAAACATAAATTAGATCTACCGGTAATTGTATTTCCAGGAACCCATCCTGACAGCACGATGGAGGACGTCCTTCTTATCCTCACTGGGACAGGAATCAACAAAAGATTTACAAGGACCCTCCCATCTCCACCCTTCGGTGTCTTTCAAAGTACCACATCTGGATGGATGCAAAAAAAAATAAAAAATTTAGACATTCTGTATACAAACGTTACGTCACATTAGTATAACACTTTGTCAGCAGGGAGGGAATTAGCAGTGCTGTCAGGATGGGTTCCTGGAAATACAATTACCGGTAGGTCTAATTTCTGTTTTCCAGTTCACCAACCCTGACAGCACCATGGAAATACCAAAGTATGATAATCTCAGGGTGGGACCACGGCATGAAGAACCTTCCTACCGAAGGCTAGTTGCCCTGAGACTAGTTTATAATGCTTTGAGAAGGTAGTTAGACTAGACCAGGTAGTGGCTCTACAAATCTGATCTGCTGAGGGCCCCTCCCCTTTTCTGCACATGAAGTAGCTATAGCCCTAGTTGAATGGGCCCTCCGTGTACCCGGGGGAGATCTTCCTTGAGCTTCGTAGGCTAGACTAATAGTGGATCTTACCCACCTAGCTATTGTGCATTTGGCCGCCTTTTTACCTCTGACCCCCCCATATTGCACAAACAGATTTGTGTCCTGTCTAGAGCCTCTAAGTATTTAAGAACCTTTTCTCGAATACCTAGGGAATGGAAGGACTGCTCCTTAAAGTTTCTAGGGTGCTGGCAAGAGAAAAGAACAACTTCCTGATTCTTATTTGAAGTTGATATGACTTTGGGGAGAAAAGCTGGGTCGAGACTCAGGACCAATCGATCCTCAAACACCTGCAGATATGGGTCCTGAATAGATAGGGCTTGTAGCTCCCCTATTCTCTTTGCCGATGTGATCACCACTAGGAAGGCAGTTTTAAACGCAAGTCTACTAATGTCCATATCCTTCGCTGGTTCGTATGGTTGCTTACAAAGTGCGTTTAGCTATCCAAGGATGGGTGAATAGGGGGAAGTCAAAGAATACACTAAAGGCTGAGATCTGTACCCTCAGAGTTCTTGGCCTAAGGCCCTTCCTGAAATCTGACTGCAGAAAATCAAGGATTCTGGTGATGTCTGGGCACAATGTATTTACTGATGAATCTCCACAATACATGCAAAAGCGTTTCCAAATCTGTGTACATGGCAGAAGTCGCTGGTTTTCTGCTTGTTTGAAGGGTAGTAATCACTTAATCGGACAAATCTATTAGACTTTAGGACCTGCCTCTCATGATCCATGCTGAAAGTTAAAGACTGTCTGGGTTGTGGTGGAGCACTGGACCTTGGTGTAGGATATCCTTCCTGGTTGGAAGGAGGATGGGGTCTTCTACAGTCATTTTCCTCAGTAAGAGGAAGCAGCTCCTCTTCAGCCAGAAGGGCACCACTAAGATGATCCTTGCCTTTTCTTCCAGCACCTTCGGAATCAGAGGAAGAGGGGGAAATGTGTAGTATAGTCCTTCTCCCCATAGCTGGGACAGTGTCGATTCCTGCTGAAGTCTAAAGGATTTGGGGAGAAAAATCTTCTGATCTTCGCATTCTCTCTGGCTGGAAATAGATCCACCCATGGCATTCCCCAACACTGACACAGCATGCTGAACACTTCCTCATTCAGTTCCCACTCTGTGAGGGAATAACTTCTGCCTGCTCAAAAAGTCAGTCACCTGGTTTCTGGATCCCTCTAGGACAGTGATGGCGAACCTTGGCACTCCAGCTGTTGGAAAACTTAAACTCCCAGCATGCCTCAACTGCTGCAGGTTGCAGGGGCATGCTGGGAGTTGTAGTTTTACAACAGCTGGAGTGCCAAGGTTAGCCATCACTGCTCTAGGAGTACCACAGAAATGGCCAAGACTGTTGCTTCTGCCCAACTGAAGATCTTTTGGGCCAGTCACTAATACGGGATGCTTTGTTCCCCTTTGATGGTGAAGGAATGCCACTGCTGTCATGTTGTCGGACAGGATCTTTATGTGCCTGCCTCTCACCACAGACTGGACCTGAAGTAGGACCTTCCAGACTGTATACAGCTCCCTGAAATGTGAGGAGTGGACCCAATTTCATTCCTGTACTCCATTTTCCTTGGAAGTACTTCCCCTCCACGTGACCGCCTCAGCACAGCTGACTTGCGCCTGTGGTGATGACGCATGGTGAGAGAATCCATGGAACTGCTACCCAGAGGTTCTGTGGAGCCGTAAGGATTCCTTTACAAGGAAGATAGAGGGTGACCGCCCCAGCACAGCTGACTTGCACCTGTGGTGATGACATGGTGAGAGAATCCATGGAACTGCTACCAGAGGTTCTGTGGAGTGATCCACCACCGTAAGGATTCCTTTACCGAGGAAGATAGAGGAATCACTTTGCCCAGCGACCGCTGACGTCTGTCCAATATGGACAGAATTGCACTCTGAAGCTCCCAAGAGTTGAACTGACTCCACCGTACGCAGGGGATATAAGATGTCATTAGTCCCAAGATCTTCATTGCTTCTTCGATGGAACGGCTTTCAGCAAACTGGTGGATTCTTCATACCATGTCCTGCTGTTTCTCTTCTGGTAAAAAAAGATGTTCTCGATCGGGAGTCTAGTATGACCCCCAGGAATTTCTTCCTTGCTTCTGGAACCAGGTCCGACTTCTCCCAGTTTATAATCCATCCCAGCTTCTGAAGCGTGGAGATTGAGATGTGGCAATGGTCCATGAGCTGTTCTTCTGAACTGGCCATTATCAGGAAGTCGTCTAGATAGGCGATTATGATGATGTCTCGTTCCTTTAAGTAGGCAACCACCTCCGCCACAAGCTTGGTGAATATCCTGGGTGCTGGGGCTAGACCGAAGGGAAGACATCGGACCTGGTAGTGACGGACTCTCCCCTGGGTCCTCAGGGAAAATTTTAGAAACTTCTGGTAAGAAGCATCAATCAGGACATGATGGTACATGTTTTTAAAATCTAGGGCAGGGGACCCCAACCACAGGTCCGCAGCCCAGGACCGGGCCGTTGCAGTTCTGCTGCCGGTCCGCGGAGCCATGGCTCAGAATGCTGGACACACGGGAGCCGGCAGCTGTAGCACTGTAGTGATAGCTACAGCCGCCGGCTTCCAGAAGTCGTCGATACTCACCTTCCGTCCCTGCATCCCTGTCCCGGGCGGCAGCTTCATCCTGTGCCGAGTGGTCACGTAGTACCGCTCATTAAGGTCATGAATATGGACGCGACTCCACTCCCATAGGCGTGGCGTTCATATGACCTTAATGAGCGGTACCACATGACCGCTCCGCACAGGAAGAAGCTGATGCTCCGGGATAGAGATGCAGGGACGTGCAGCGACGGTGTCAGGGTAAATATGAAGGGGGAGGTAGGGGAAGCCCAGCCATGCACACAAGGATGGGAGGGTGGGAGCGGAGGCATGCATACAGGATGGGACAGGTGAGCCATGCATACAAGGATGGGAGGGCGAGAGCGGAGCCATGTATACAAGGATGGGAGCGGAGCCATGTATATAGGATGGGAGGGTGGGAGCGGAGCCATGTATATAGGATGGGATGGTGGGAGCGGAGCCATGTACAGTCATGGCCAAAAGTTTTGAGAATGACAAATATTAATTTTTACAAAGTCTACTGCTTCACTTTTTCTAATGGCAATTTGCATATACTCCAGAATGTTATAAAGAGTGATCCGCTTAACAGCAATTACTTGCAAAGTCAATATTTGGCTAGAAAATGAACTTTATCCCCAAAACACATTTCAACATCATTGCAGCCCTGCCTTAAAAGGACCAGCTAACCTCTTTTCAGTGATTGCTCCATTAACACAGGTGTGGGTGTTGATGAGGACATGGCTGGAGATCAATCTGTCATGATTAAGTAAGAATGACACCACTGGACACTTTAAAAGGAGGCTGGTGCTTGGCATCATTGTTTCTCTTCTGTTAACCATGGTTATCTCTAAAGAAACACGTGCAGTCATCATTGCAATGCACAAAAATGGCCTAACAGGGAAGAGTATCACAGCTAGAAAGATTGCACCTCAGTCAACAATCTATCGCATCATCAAGAACTTCAAGGAGAGAGGTTCCATTGTTGCCAAAAAGGCTCCAGGGCCCAAGAAAGACCAGCAAGCGCCAGGACCGTCTCTTAAAAGTGTTTCAGCTGCGGGATCGGGCTACCAGCAGTGCAGAGCTTGCTCAGGAATGGCAGCAGGCAGGTGTGAGTGCATCTGCACGCACTGTGAGGCGGAGACTCTTGGAGCAAGGCCTGGTCTCAAGGAGGGCAGCAAAGAAGCCACTTCTCTCCAGAAAAAACATCATGGACAGACTGATATTCTGCAAAAGGTACAGGCAGTGGACTGCTGAGGACTGGGGTAAAGTTATTTTCTCTGATGAATCCCCTTTTCGATTGTTTGGGACATCAGGAAAACGCCTCATTCGGAGAAGACAAGGTGAGCGCTACCACCAGTCTTGTCTCATGCCAACTGTTAAGCATCCTGAAACCATTCATGTGTGGGGTTGCTTCTCAGCCAAGGGAATCGGCTCTCTCACAGTCTTGCCTAAAAACACAGCCATGAATAAAGAATGGTACCAGAATGTCCTCCAAGAGCAACTTCTCTCAACCCTCCAAGAGCAGTTTGGCGATCAACAATGCATTTTCCAGCATGATGGAGCACCTTGCCATAAAGCAAAGGTGATAACTAAATGGCTCAGGGAACAAAACAGAAATTTTGGGTCCATGGCCTGGAAACTCCCGAGATCTTAATCCCATTGAGAACTTGTGGTCAATCATCAAGAGACGGGTGGACAAACAAAAACCTAAAAATTCTGACAAAATGAAAGCATTGATTGTGCAAGAATGGACTGCTATCAGTCAGGATTTGGTCCAGAAGTTGATTGAGAGCATGCCAGGGAGAATTGCAGAGGTCCTGAAGAAGGGTCAACACTGCATATATTGACTTGCTGCATTAACTCATTCTAACTGTCAATATAAGCTTTTGTTACTCATATGTTTGCAATTATTATATTTCTGTCTGTGATAAAAACATCTGTCAAACACACATAAAAACCAGAGGGCAGCAGATCACGTGAAAATATAATATTTGTGTCATTCTCAAAACTTTTGGCCATGACTATATAGGATAGGAGGGTGGGAGCAGAGCCATGTATATAGGATGGGAGGGTGGGAGCGGAGCCATGCATACAAGGATGGGAGCGGAGCCATGTATACAGAATGGGAGGGTGGGAGCGGAGCCATGTATATAGGATGGGAGGGTGGGAGCGGAGCCATGTATATAGGATGGGAGGGTGGGAGCGGAGCCATGTATATAGGATGGGAGGGTGGGAGCGGAGCCATGTATATAGGGTGGGAGCGGAGCCATGTATATAGGATGGGAGGGTGGGAGCGGAGCCATGTATATAGGAGGGTGGGAGCGGAGCATGTATATAGGATAGGAGCGGAGCCATGCATACAGGATGGGACGGGGGAGCATGCATACAGCAGGGGGAGCCACACAGAGCTGGACAGGACGGGGGGGGGGGGGGGGAAGGGGGAAACCACACATACCGGGATAGGAATGCGGGGACAATGCATTCCCGGCTTATTCTCGAGTCAATAAGCTTACCCAGTTTTCCATGGCAAAATTAGGTGCCTCGGCTTATACTTGGGTCGACTTATACTCGAGTATATACAGTATATATAGATATATCAATCAGTACTTTGTGGGGCCATCATACTATACATACTACAACTCTGTCCATAGCCCTGCCTCCATATGACCAAAGCCCCGCCCCACCTCCATCCCCACCCTGCCATGGAAGAATGGTCTTGCTTGAAGCCAGTCCCTGGTGCAAAAAAGGTTGGGGACCACTGGTCTAGGTTACACATCACCATGTTCCTGTCGTTGAGATATCGTAGTTCTGATGGATTCCATCACAAACCTCTTGTACTTGATCTATTTGTTTAAGGGCTTGAGGTTTATTATTGTCCTGCGCTCTCCTGTGGATTTCCTTACTGAGAAGAGGCTGGACTACTGCCCAATCTTTAGTAGATCTTGGACATCTGTCCACATGGGGGAGGTAGCTGAGTGGAGGTGGGAGTTCGCCATGAAGCCAGTCGCCAGCTTTAAGAGGGGGAAGGGATTTTAGGATGATATCCCTTGGAGTCTTAGATCTTAGATGTTCCTCTAAGTCGTCGACCCATAGGTGCATGGACCGAGCCTCTGAGGTTGCAGCGATGTTGGCTCGAATTATGGCTGCCGAGGTTTTCACCCGTCCTTTTGTAGGAGAGTGTCTGCCTTCCGGTCCATGGGCTCTTTTAAACTGGATGAAGCATCAAACAGGATGGAGGTTCTCTTTGCCACTTTGGCTACTGGAACATCTATCTTGGAGATGTCTTCCCAGGCTTTGACATCCTCTGGCTCAAAGGGTAGGTGGAGCTTTAAGTCTCTTGGAATGACCAGTCTTTTCTCTGCATCCTCCCATTCCTCCATGATCATTGATCTAATGTGGGTGTTGACCTGGAATACTACTTCTCTGGGATAGTAAATCCCCAAACATCTTGTCCTGTACAGAGAGGGATTCTGGGGTTTCCTCCATCTGCATAGTGTCTCGCACTGCCCGAAGTAGTTCGTCCGTGTCCTCAGAGGAGAAGTGGTACCTCTTCCCTCCTTCTGGCGGGTCAGTGAAAACTTCACCCTCCTCCTGGTCAGATTTGTTATACATCTCAGAGGACACTTCCTCTTCCCTTGGTCTTTTATGGGACCCCTGGGGTTCAGAATGTGTGGCCTGGGGGTACACTCCGGCTGGGTCCACAAAAGCGCCCGTCCGGAACCTGGAAGCCCCTGGTCTATCTCTGGAGCAGCGCCCCCGGCAAGACCCCTTCGGTCCCAGCTGTGGCAGCCTCAGGCAACGGCACCAGCCATGGCAGGGGCCTCCCCGCTGCCAGAAACCGGACTGGCCGACCCCGGATTATCTTCATTCCGGTATCTTCACTTGCAGACGGCCTCTTCATTCAGGTACCACAAAAACTGAAGCAAGGGAGAGGTACCGCCTTTTTATCTGTAGGTTTCCTGTCCCTGAAGGCCGGATCCCCTCTCTCGGTGGTGCTGTCATGGGGGAAGGAGAAATTGCTTTTTTTGGTGGAGTTTCTCTTTTCTTGAAAAGTTTCTTGAAACATTTGAGGAGATTTTTCTGAAGGATTTGCTTCAGAGTGACATTTCTCTCTACATGGAGTTTTTCATAGCTCAAAAAAACTCCCTACATGAACATCAAAGCGAATTTCCCAGTAAATTTAGATTCTCCAACTCGTGGCCAGGCAGATCGGTTTCCGCGTTTTGCTGTGAGCCAGCTAAGGCCGGGTTCACATTAGCGTTTGAGTCCACAGCGTGGTGCTGCGCACTTTTCCTTAGCTCCGCATGCATCCTGCGTACCTATATTTAACATTGAGTATGCAGGGACATGTGTTGTATGCGGATGATTCCGCGTGCGGCGTTTGCATTACATGTTGCATTTTCTTGCATTCGGCGGGCACGTCAAAAACGCAGCACACGGATGCATTCACCACATGTCCCTGCGTAGCCAATGTTAAAGATAGGTACGCAGGACGCATGCGGAGCCATGCAGAAGTAGGTGGAGCTTCTAAAGGAAAGAATTCCGCAGCACCATGCTGCAGACTCAAACGCTATTGTGAACCTAGCCTAATTTAATTTATTGGCTGGGTTAGCAGGCATCGAGGCTAGTCCGTACCTACCCACCAGACTGCTCGGTACCGATTAACAAGAGAGATGTGTAAAAAGCTCTATTATGTAAGCAGCAGAATACTAGCCCACTAAAGGGACACGGAAGATGGCACCACCAGGTTCGAAAACAAGTTCTCTTTAAATTTTTAGCACACTATCAATTCCCACAAGTTATGGTTGGCCTGTATAATAAGACCAGGGAATGAGCACCAACTGACCTTTACAACAGCCTTAAGGTACTGCCACACTAAGCTATCCCGCTAGCGATCTCGTTAGCGTTGCATACTAATGAGATCGCTAGCGGGATTGTTTCTATATCGCTAAATGCGGCCGCATTTAGCGATATAGTTAACGACGCTATCGCCGTTAGCGATCTTCTTAACGACTTTAGCGGTACAAAAGTACCGCTAAATCGCTAAGAAAAGGTGCCACACAGCGATTAGATACTTACCCAGCGGGAGCGCCGACGAGAAAATAGGGTCCGGAACGATTCCAGCGACGAGCGAGATCACAGCAGGAAGCTTGTCGCTGGAAGCTGCCGCACTGAACAATATCGCTAACGGGATCGCTAAATAGTGACGTTTTTTAGCGATCCCGTTAGCGATATTGTTTAGTGTGGCATACCCTTTAGTCCATCTACATGCACTATATCAATACAAGGGCTTTGATGTTTTGCATATGGGTTATGTATACAAAGCACAAGAATGCTACTGCAAATGCAGCCATGAAGTACTTTCGGAAAAACCCTTCAGGGCACCTTGCCCTAAACATTAGATGACTCAAGATTATATTGTTTGTAAGAAGAAACTTTTTGATCTGTGATTAGGCCCCAACTGCTGCATTCTTTACATTCTTGTAAGTGAAGCAAGGACACACAGAGCCAAACTGAAAGCTAAATTTAAATCAGAGAGACAAAAAAAATTGGGAATATAAACTTATGATGACCTTTGATACACTCAGTGCTGGAATGAATATATCACATGGATTTATGACTTTTTACATCAATTAACCTTCTGGGGCAAAACACAATACCAGACCCCAATAAGAGGGAAATAAAACTCCTTATCCATACACTGTTCCAATATTTATGTTCATCTCTATCTCCCATAATGACAGTTCTGCTTCACGTCACTTGTCTTACCTACTGCATTGTTTCTGTGCTGTGTTGTGTATATAAATACAGGTCCTTCTCAAAAAATTAGCATATAGTGCTAAATTTCATTATTTTCCATAATGTAATGATTAAAATTAAACTTTCATATATTTTAGATTCATTACACACCAACTGAAATTTGTCAGGTCTTTTATTGTTTTAATACTGATGATTTTGGCATACAGCTCATGAAAACCCAAAAATCCTGTCTCAAAAAATTAGCATATTTCATCCGTCCAATAAAATAAAAGTGTTTAAAACAAAATAAAAAAAAAAACAACAAATAATAATGTTCAGTTATGCACTCAATACTTGGTCGGGAATCCTTTTGCAGAAATGACTGCTTTAATGCGGCGTGGCATGGAGGCAATCAGCCTGTGACACTGCTGATGTGTTATGGAGGCCCAGGATGCTTTGATAGCGGCCTTAAGCTCATCCAGAGTGTTGGGTCTTGCGTCTCTCAACTTTCTCTTCACAATATCCCACAGATTCTCTATGGGGTTCAGGTCAGGAGAGTTGGCAGGCCAATTGAGCACAGTAATACCAGTGGTTTTGGCACTGTGAGCAGGTGCCAGGTCGTGCTGAAAAATGAAATCTTCATCTCCATAAAGCATTTCAGCCGATGGAAGCATGAAGTGCTCCAAAATCTCCTGATAGCTAGCTGCATTGACCCTGCCCTTGATGAAACACAGTTGACCAACACCAGCAGCTGACATGGCACCCCACACCATCACTGACTGTGGGTACTTGACATTGGACTTCAGGCATTTTGGCATTTCCTTCTCCCCAGTCTTCCTCCAGACTCTGGCACCTCGATTTCTGAATGACATGCAAATTTGCTTTCATCAGAAAAAAGTACTTGGGACCACTTAGCAACAGTCCAGTGCTGCTTCTCTGTAGCCCAGTGCTGCTTCTCTGTTTCTGGTTCAAAAGTGGCTTTACCTGGGGAATGCGGCACCTGTAGCCCATTTCCTGCACACGCCTGTGCACGGTGGCTCTGGATGTTTCTACTCCAGACTCAGTCCACTGCTTCCGCAGGAACCCCAAGGTCTGGAATCGGTCCTTCTCCACAATCTTCCTCAGGGTCCGGTCACCTCTTCTCGTTGTACAGCGTTTTCTGCCACATTGTTTCCTTCCAACAGACTTCCCATTGAGGTGCCTTGATACAGCACTCTGGCAATAGCCTAATTGTTCAGAAATTTCTTTCTGGGTCTTACCCTCTTGCTTGAGGGTGTCAATGATGGCCTTCTGGACATCAGTCAGGTCGGCAGTCTTACCTATGATGGCGGTTTTGAGTAATGAACCAGGCAGGGAGTTTTTAAAAGCCTCAGGAATCTTTTGCATGTGTTTAGAGTTAATTAGTTGATTCAGAAGATTAGGGTAATAGCTCGTTTAGAGAACCTTTTCTTGATATGCTAATTTTTTGAGACAGGATTTTTGGGTTTTCATGAGCTGTATGCCAAAATCATCAGTATTAAAACAATAAAAGACCTGAAAAATTTCAGTTGGTGTGTAATGAATCTAAAATATATGAAAGTTTAATTTTAATCATTACATTATGGAAAATAATGAAAATTTAGCACTATATGCTAATTTTTTTGAGAAGGACCTGTATGTGATTCTTCAGAATTAGTTTTAGTCTTTGCCTGATGAAGAGACCTGAGTAGTCTCGAAAGCTTGCAATTTGTTACCATCTTTTCAGTTAGGCCGGGCTCACACACAACGATTAAAAATCGGACCGTATTATAAGGCCGTAATACGCAGAAAAGTCCCCTGAAAAGTGATCCATGTCATCCGTTTGCAATGCGAGGATGCGATTTCCTCACATCAAAACATCCGTGTGTCATCCGTATGGCGAGATTTTCTCGCCGGCTTGCAAAACCGACATATAATGGATCCCAATGAGAGTTTAATTCAATTGCCGGCTTTTGTGAAATTACAGAACCAGACATGAAATGACACATGGTTTACATACAGTTAACCAAGTCATTTCATGTAGTTTGATATATGGTTTTCACTAACAATTACATGAGTGTATGTGTGCAAAATTTCATACATGTAGGAGTTAATGAAATGTGTAAATTCGTTGAAAAAAATGTGTGGGCTCCCGCGGTATTTTCTACACCAGACAGGGAAAGAAAGTGAGTGGGGGCAGATAATAATAGCCCAGAGAGGGACCATTATTTTTGGGCACCCCCTGGCTACTAAGATCTGCCCCCAGCCACCCCAGAAAAGGCAAATCTATGATTAGATGCGCCTTTTCTGGCACTTTGCCCGTCTATTCCAATTGCCCTGTAGCCGTGGCTAATGGGTTAATAATGGGTTAAGGCCACCTTGCTATTGAAAGGTGACTTTAAGCCAGGTTAATAATTGAGAGTTGTCAATTAGACAACTACAATTATTAATCCTATTGTGTGAAATATAAAAATAAAACGACACATTAATTAATCATTTTAATTAAACAACAGTTTTTGACCATCTTTATTTACTGGTATTCCTTCGATTCCCTTGTTCTCCTGTAATAAAAAAAATAATTAAACATTCTTACCTATCCGGCGCTCAGTCAGGTCCAACACTCTCTGGCTTTCCCCGTCTGGTGTAGAAAATACCCGGGAGCCCACCCATTTTTTT
>JARQOD010000009.1:28556496-28603323 GCA_033576555.1 Oophaga sylvatica | reverse complement strand
ATTTTTCCGACAAAAAACCCCAAAGCCTAAAAAAATCTCAACTTCACCAAAACGGGTTTCCCGGTATCAGGAAAAAGCCAACCCTGAACGCCGCGAGAAGAGAGATAATTTAAACCCTCTGCGCTGCGTTCCCTGGGCTTAGATTTTAAGGAAAAAAAACATTTACATATTTTTGAAATTCAAAAATTTAGCTCGACCCCCCTAAAAAAAAATCGGCGGGGGGATCCTAGTTCCCCAACATGAAACCTAGCAAGATATCAGAAATACTCGAACCTCGGGGAAACTGACCACACGGAAAACAACTGTGCAACTCCTTGGGGAGAAAGATCCTCCCCCCCCAAGATACAGAGGGAAAAAAAAATAAAAAATGCAACAAACAGAAAAATACTCTACAACTTTTTTTCCCTTTCAAAATTTTTTTTCCCCTTCGTGATACAATAAAATTTTTTTAGGGCCGGGTGATACGTTATGTTACGGTATGAGAGTGAGGAAAAAAAGGAAAAACCAAGCATTTGGGAAAATCTAGGGAGGCGTACCGACTAACCACCACAATAGGGCACCGGGGAGGTTCCTATTTGCCCTGCCCCTCGTCACCCCTGAAAACTAACTACACCTAAAGAAAAAAATGGGAAAACTACTCCCCCGGAGCAAAACCCCCAAAAAATAAAAGCCCCCAAACTGTAAGGGCGGTTAGACAAAGGAAATACTGACCAGAAAGAAAATAAGGGCAAACGGGGGGCCCAAACTACAAAAATAAAAAAGGACAAAAGGGTACTTACTGCAATCTCAAAAACCCTAAAAAACCCAAACTCACTAATTTAAAAATCACCTGAGACCACGCCTCTACCCCTAAATTATTCTCGGGTAAAAAATCAAAACACAGCCACTGAAAAAAAAACGGAAAAAGCAAAAATCAAAACACAATGGCTGGGGTAAAATGAGAGGCAAAAGCCCCCGGGGGGGACCCAAAGGCCCCCACAGAAAGGGAGGAAAAATGCAAAAAATTTGCAAAAAACCAAAAAAAATTGTCTTCTGATAGCAGAGTCAGCACACACAGCACTACAAGGGGAAATGGGGGAAGGATTCGACCAAACAATTGATCACCCGGGAACCCATGGGAAAATACTCCCCCATACAAGCCATCAGCAACACCTGTTCCCAGTCCTCCAATCCTCATATACCGTTTTTAACCCCCAAGGGGGGCCTCTGCTAAAACTCATCTCAAACCCCTTCACAACAGAGCTCTCTTCCAACCCCCAGAAACAGTTCAAAGCACATTTAGCACACCCCCCTCGTGGGAAACAAAAGCAATGTTTTAGGGCAGTATCTCCACCACTTACCAGAGCTCTCTTCCAATCGCCCACAGAACACAGTTCAGAAGACACATTTAGCACACCCCCCTCTGTGGTAAACAAAAGCACATGTTCAGAGGTCGTCACAGCAAAACGCTGAGTGGATCATGTGACCACGCAGCGTCAGCAGACATCCGACCATGTGACCGCCAGCACATCAAAGGTCCCGTCGCATGATGACCACATCATAGACCTCCATTTAAAGAAGTCACGGCCAAAAAGCAAAATATCACGTGATCACAGGCATCATCCGACACCGGTCAATGATTTGATATGGGCAAAAAAAAAAAAAAAAACGCACATGCGCAATGGGTTGTACCAGGGCTTCAGCTGGTCACATGACCATCAATGTCACAAACCAACGGAACTATATTCAGAGCTGGCTAAAAGTGTATACCAAACACAAACCGCAGCAGAAGAGTGCTCAATACTCTAAAGGCGAGGAAACATTGAAAACTCCCAGCAAAATACAGCCAACTACAGTGTGCAGCTTACTAGTTTATACAGAAAAGGGAGATTAACTAAATGTACAAAAAACATAAGTGATGTCATCATCAGGGATTATTAGGTCACCATGTGCTCCGATCATTCCAGATTATATTCCTAAAAAAACAACAAACACAAATAAAATATATATCTAAAAAACAAACACAGAATTCAGATGCAAGAATTACCTAGCACAAATATGTAAATTATATTCTATATTCAACCCTTTGGTTGTAATGTCCCCAAAACGGAAATCCAACGGAGTTCCTTCTGTTTGAGCAACTTAGTCCTGTCACACCTCTCCTGAGGGTGGAACCCCATCGATAACCCTAAATCTCAGCTGACTAACCTGCCCACATTCTACAAAATGCTTAGATACTGGCAGCTCCATCATTTTCATCTGATAGTACTCTTGTGTTTGCTTATCCTGGCCTTGACTTCCATCGTCGTCTCACCTATGTACATGAGTCCACAGGGGCACACAAGCATATAGATTACATAGCTGGATGTACAGGAATCCCGTTCCTGGATCCGAAAGCGTTGACCAGTATATGAGTGCCCGAAACTATCTCCCTTAATCATATTGCCACAACAAGCACAGTTCAAACATGGAAAATTTCCCATTCCTCGGGGGGCCCAAAGTCAACTGTCTAAATATTTTTGAAGATCCAATATCAATTTGACTACCTATCTTTCAAATTACGTCCTCGCCTATTGAAAGTAATGGCTTGTGCGCAAATTCATTACTTCCGGTAAACCTCTATGCAATAGGCCCAATGCTTGTTCAAGATATTCCCTATTTTACCACTAATAGGGCAATAGGTAGAGACAAAAGGGACTCTTTTAGGGAGAACCTTAGTACGTTTTGTTTCACATCTTCCAATGTTGTCTTCAAGGCCTTCTCCTTGAATTTTCTAAGGTCCCTCTCAGGATAACCCCTTCTAATAAATTTCTCACACATCTGTTCAAGCCTTCTATCCAAAACAGTCTCATCCTTAACTATCCTACGTACTCTCAGCATCTGGCTCCAAGGCAGAGACTCTATCATTTTTCTTGGATGATTACTATCAAAACCAGAAGACTGTTCCTGTCTGTGTCCTTTATGAACAAATCAGTGCATAACCTTCCATTATGTTTATACACTAGAGTATCAAGAAATTGAATCTGGTCAAAGGAATGTGTCATGGTAAACTTCAGCTCAGGAAAATCATATTCAGATGACTATGGAAAGATACCAGATCATTCATGTTCCCTTCCCAAACACAAAAAATATCGTCAATGTAGCGCCACCAGGCTCTGACATGGCGCCAGTGGATGGAACTGTACACATGCTGGTCCCGAGTACCGCCATGTAGATGTTTGCATAAGTGGACGCCACATTGGACCCCATGGCGGTACCACGCAACTGCAGGAAGTAGTCATCCCCAAAAAGAAAAAAATTCCTTCTGAGGACAAAACTCCAACAGTGCCAGGACCAGCTGTGCACCATCTGGGGCCATGTCAGAGCCCGCCAGCGCCACACCAACAGCCTCCAAACCTCGTTCATGTTTAATGGAGGTGTACAGTGACACAACATCAAATGAAATGAGAATTGTATCTTCCGTGATGTCAAGGCCCTCAATCTTACTCAGAAAATGGTTAGTATCCATAATATAGGATTTGGCCTCCATAGCAAAGTGACGCAACACCTTGTCTAGAAAGATAGATACTTTATTGCATAAAGAACCCCGCCCAGACACTATCGGGCGTCCAGGGGGATCCGATAGATTTTTATGGATTTTAGGCAGGGTGTACAGAATCGGAGTCACCGGAAATTCCACCAAAAGAAAATCAGAAAGTTTTGGTCTATCAGACCATTAGATAATGCCTCATCGATCAACATTCTTAACTCACTCTGAAAACAAGGTGTGGGATCTTTAGGCAACTTAGCATAAACTGCCGTATCCAATAACTGACCACAAATCTCGGCCTGGTATTTATGGTATCCATCACCACCAGGGCCCCGCCTTTGTCGGCTGCCCTGATGGTGATGGCTTTGTTACTGTTTTTACAGTTTTGTGGAATCATACATCCAATTGGTTGAAAAGGACATAGCTAGATTGAGACGAGATGGTGGGGGGTCCATTCAGAAGAGGAATTTAACATACAGTGAGAGGCAGGTGTTGGACAGACTCTCGGGTAACAAAGCCATCACCATCAGGGCAGCCGACAAAGGCGGGGCCCTGGTGGTGATGGATACCCATAAATACCGGGCCCAGATTTGTGGTCAGTTATTGGATACGCAGTTTATGCTAAGTTGCCTAAAGATCCCACACCTTGTTTTCAGAGTGAGTTAAGAATGTTGATCGATGAGGCATTATCTAATGGTCTGATAGACCAGAAACTTTCTGATTTTCTTTTGGTGGAATTTCCGGTGACTCCGATTCTGTACACCCTGCCTAAAATCCATAAAAATCTATCGGATCCCCCTGGACGCCCGATAGTGTCTGGGCGGGGTTCTTTATGCAATAAAGTATCTATCTTTCTAGACAAGGTGTTGCTCACTTTGCTATGGAGGCCAAATCCTATATTATGGATACTAACCATTTTCTGAGTAAGATTGAGGGCCTTGACATCACGGAAGATACAATTCTCATTTCATTTGATGTTGTGTCACTGTACACCTCCATTAAACATGAACGAGGTTTGGAGGCTGTTGGTGTGGCGCTGGCGGGCTCTGACATGGCCCCAGATGGTGCACAGCTGGTCCTGGCACTGTTGGAGTTTGTCCTCAGAAGGAATTTTTTTCTTTTTGGGGATGACTACTTCCTGCAGTTGCGTGGTACCGCCATGGGGTCCAATGTGGCGCCCACTTATGCAAACATCTACATGGCGGTACTCGAGGACCAGCATGTGTACAGCTCCATCCACTGGCGCCATGTCAGAGCCTGGTGGCGCTACATTGACGATATTTTTTGTGTTTGGGAAGGGAACATGAATGATCTGGTATCTTTCCATAGTCATCTGAATATGATTTTTCCTGAGCTGAAGTTTACCATGACACATTCCTTTGACCAGATTCAATTTCTTGATACTCTAGTGTATAAACATAATGGAAGGTTATGCACTGATTTGTTCATAAAGGACACAGACAGGAACAGTCTTCTGGTTTTTGATAGTAATCATCCAAGAAAAATGATAGAGTCTCTGCCTTGGAGCCAGATGCTGAGAGTACGTAGGATAGTTAAGGATGAGACTGTTTTGGATAGAAGGCTTGAACAGATGTGTGAGAAATTTATTAGAAGGGTTATCCTGAGAGGGACCTTAGAAAATTCAAGGAGAAGGCCTTGAAGACAACATTGGAAGATGTGAGAACAAAACGTACTAAGGTTCTCCTAAAAGAGTCCCTTTTGTCTCTACCTATTGCCCTATTAGTGGTAAAATAGGGAATATCTTGAACAAACATTGGGGCCTATTGCATAGAGGTTTACCGGAAGTAACTGAATTTGCGCACAAGCCATTACTTTCATATAGGCGAGGACGTAATTTGAAAGATAGGCTAGTCAAATCTGATATTGGATCTTCAAAAATATTTAGAGAGTTGACTTTGGGCCCTCCGAGGAATGGAAATTTTCCATGTTTGAACTGTGCTTGTTGTGGCAATATGATTAAGGGAGATAGTTTCGGGCACTCATATACTGGTCAACGCTTTCGGATCCAGGAACGGTATTCCTGTACATCCAGCTATGTAATCTATATGCTTGTGTGCCCGTGTGGACTCATGTACATAGGTGAGACGACGATGGAAGTCAAGGCCAGGATAAGCAAACACAAGAGTACTATCAGGACGAAAATGATGGAGCTGCCAGTATCTAAGCATTTTGTAGAATGTGGGCACCTGGTTAGTCAGCTGAGATTTAGGGTTATCGATGGGGTTCCACCCCTCAGGAGAGGTGGTGACAGGACTAAGTTGCTCAAACAGAAGGAACTCCGTTGGATTTCCGTTTTGGGGACATTACAACCAAAGGGGTTGAATATAGAATATAATTTACATATTTGTGCTAGGTAATTCTTGCATCTGAATTCTGTGTTTGTTTTTAGATATATATTTTATTTGTGTTTGTTGTTTTTTTAGGAATATAATCTGGAATGATCGGAGCACATGGTGACCTAATAATCCCTGATGATGACATCACTTATGTTTTTTGTACATTTAGTTAATCTCCCCTTTTCTGTATAAACTAGTAAGCTGCACACTGTAGTTGGCTGTATTTTGCTGGGAATTTTCAATGTTTCCTCGCCTTTAGAGTATTGAGCACTCTTCTGCTGCGGTTTGTGTTTGGTATACACTTTTAGCCAGCTCTGAATATAGTTCCGTTGGTTTTGTGACATTGATGGTCATGTGACCAGCTGAAGCCCTGGTACAACCCATTGCGCATGTGCGTTTTTTTTTTTTTTGCCCATATCAAATCATGTGACCGGGTGTCGGATGATGCCTGTGATCACGTGATATTTTGCTTTTTGGCCGTGACTTCTTTAAATGGAGGTCTATGATGTGGTCATCATGCGACGGGACCTTTGATGATGCTGGCGGTCACATGGTCGGATGTCTGCTGACGCTGGTGGTCACATGATCCACTCAGCGTTTTGCTGTGACGACCTCTGAACATGTGCTTTTGTTTACCACAGAAGGGGGTGTGCTAAATGTGTCTTCTGAACTGTGTTCCTGTGGGCGATTGGAAGAGAGCTCTGAGTAAGTGCTGATGAGCAGATACTGATTGGACATGGAGGACGATGCAGTTAGTGAGCACATGATTGGTACAAACATTATGATGGGTGTGTATAAGAACAGATCATCTATTGGTAGACAGATATTGTGATACTGTTTACATGGAGTAATCTCTTGAATATTATATGCTGTTTTTTGTACTTTGCAGTATTTTCTTTGTGATGTCATTACTTCTGCTTTGATCACTGTTTTAAATTGTATATTGCTGTATTAAATGTTATATATCTATTTGCACTGTGGGCGGTTCCTGGATGGTGATTGGCTTCTCCACACCATTTAAGGACACCATTTTGCCCTATTTTGTATACTTGATAAAGGCCTAACAATGGCCGAAACGTCGTGTTTTATGGTGGCTGAATAAAGTTTTTTCATACTTCTACCTGGATTGGATGCTGTTCCTTTTTTTCTGTTGGACTTCGTTCGTTTGGATCCCCGAACTTCTGAACATGCATCCTTGATAACTCCCGAGTGCTGTCAGCTGCTTGAACAATCTATGGAGCATCTATGGGGGCACAATCTGTGGAGCATCTATGGGGGCACAATCTGTGGAGCATCTATGGGGGCACAATCTATGGGCGGGGCACAATCTATGGGGGCACAATCTATG
Organism: Oophaga sylvatica; assembly: GCA_033576555.1. NCBI lineage: Eukaryota > Metazoa > Chordata > Amphibia > Anura > Dendrobatidae > Oophaga > Oophaga sylvatica. The sequence continues at coordinate 28,596,110 of JARQOD010000009.1, read as the reverse complement.
GAGCATCAATGGGGGCACAATCTATGGGGGCACAATCTATGGAGCATCTATGGGGGCACAATCTATGGAGCATCTATGGGGGCACAATCTGTGGAGCATCTATGGGGGCACAATCTGTGGAGCATCTATGTGGGCATAATCTATGGAGCATCTATGGGGCACAATCTATGGATCATCTATGGGGGCACAATCTATCGAGCATCTATGGGGGCACAATCTATGGAGCATCTATGGGGGCATAATACATGGGCAGCATATAGGGCATAATCTCATTTTCCACCCTAGGCTTATACTCGAGTCAGTAATTTTTCCCAGTTTATTGTGGCAAAATTAGGGGGGTCGGCTTATACTCGGGTCGGCTTATACTCGAGTATTATACAGTACCTACTCCAAAGAATGAATTAATACAAGAGAAACCAAGGAGCATATAGGTTTATGAAAATATCAAAAGTTTTATTAACAACAGCACATATCTATATACATAAGGTCAAGTAGTGTAGGACACACAAAGGCAGGTGGATAGCGCTGCAGCACAGCATATATCTCAATAGCGCCATGTATATGGTAAATAACCACTATATGATTGATTTCTTATAACAGGCCAAGCCAGGGAAAAGTGCATATCACCAAAAATGAAATGACACCTGTGTCATTCGTCCGAATTAGTTATCATAAGACAAATATAACATAAAGTGCGAGTGCAAATACAGTCAGGACGTTTTACATCATGGTCAAAAGTTATTGCACATGCCCGGCATATGATGTTTCAGCATAGGTCCAATAATGAACACAAAAGGATAAACACAGTGCCCAGGAGAAAAATCACTGTTGAGGGCAGTAATTGTGTATTATAATCACATAACAGTGCATTAGTGACAGGGTGAGCGCTTGCCACCTCAGTACACCCTGATAAAGTCACCTGGAACACGTGCCTGTATAACTAAGGTAAACCACAGTAACGCTCATCATGACTCAAAGTCAAAGAACATAGTGAATGATCATAAAATAATTGCTGCTGGCTAGAATCTTACCAGGAGTTGATGAGAGAAGCCCCCACCTGCGCGGCAGTCCAGTCCCGACGTGCGTTTCGTGGGTGCAATCCCGCTTTCTCAAGGGACGGTACGTTGCAGTGAAGGACCAGGACCTTCTTAAGCCCCAAACATCCAGAGTGGGAGGCGCACCAGCACATGCGAACCACCAGCAATCCAGAGTGGACACAGTATGCATCATGCAAAGACATAATGACAACGTGGCACACAGTAGACAATATACACATTACTATAGATGGAACAGTTATAAGTGTTAGATACTGGCACCTACACACTACCAACAGTGCAGAGTGGGCACAGTACGCATCATACAAAGACATAAACAGCGTGGCACACAATAAGCACTATACACATTTAGATAAACAGAGCGGTTATGGGTATTAGATACCAGCACCTCCACGCTACCAGCAGTACAGAGTGGGCACAGTACAAATCATGCAAAAGTATATCTGGGGGCCAGATATATCAGAAGGTTGGTCCGTAACGATCTTGAGGAAATTATGTCCATACATAAGTCGACCAAAGAGGTCAGAGTAACTAAAATCAAAAGAACAACAAGATCAGTTAAAATGAATAAAAACAAAGACATGCCGCACAGTGTGGGGGAAAAAATGTGGGAAAAATCCAAGAGAGAGAAGTTATGGTTAAAGAAATGGGGCAAACGACAATGTTATTCTGACCTCTTTGGTCGACTTATGTATGGACATAATTTCCTCAAGATCGTTACGGGCTAACCTTCTGATATATCTGGCCCCCACATGAACACCAACATCATGCAACATTCAAAATCGCTCTGTCTTATATATATTCATGCTGATTAGTGTGTATTACGCTGTAATTATACTTTTGCATTATTGGAGGTGCTGGTATCTAATGCCCATAACCGCTCTGTTATATAAATGTGTATAGTGCTTATTGTGTGCCACACTGTTTACGTCTTTGATTTTTCTCCTGGGCACTGTGTTTACCCTTTTGTGTTCATTATTAGACGAGTTTTCTGCTTAAATACAAGATGGGATGTTCTTCGTCGTTTACTTCTTGGGACAAAATGCCTTCCAACCTGACCTCTGAGGTGTCCACCTGGACCAAGAGCTCCCTACTGAAGTCATTTGCGATCAAGACTGGCCTTCAACGACTTTGTGCGCCTAAGAAGATCAGTTCGGGGGTGGCTATCATGGTGAAATTCGGGATAAATTGTTGATAGTATCCCACAATTCCCAGAAACGCCCGATCTTGTTTCTTGGAGACTGGTTGCGGCGAATTCTGGATTACCTTGGCCTTATTTACTTGCTGCCTTATTTCGCCCCTTCCGAGTACATAGCCCAAGTATTTCGCCACTTCTTTCCCTATGGCGCACTTCTTTGGGTTTCTTGGTAAACACCGATTCCTAAGTGTGTTATGATTTGGTAGCTGAGGAGTGCAGGTAAAAAAGGAAATACACCAGAGCAGTTGGAATCTATGAGATTGCAGTACCCTGACTAACCACCACAACTAGAGGCAGCCGTGGAGCGTTCCTACGTTGGTCCTAGACGCCTCGTCACAGCCTGAGAAACTAACTATACCTAAAGATAGAAAGAGGAAAGCTATCTGCCCGGAGCAGATCCCAAAGAACATAGAAAGCCCCCAAACATGTAATGGCGGTTAGACAAGAAGAAATACTGACACAGACAGAAAATAGTATGAGCAAACGTTGGGGCCAAAACTATGTAAATAGAAAAGGATAGGAAGGGCACTTACTGCAATCCCAAAAAACCCTGAAAAGCACCAACTCTACTAAATTCAAAAACACCTGAGATCACACGACCTCTACCACCTAAATTAGTTCTCTGGTGTAACAAAATCAAAACAGCAGCCACTGAAAAAACTGGAAAAAGCAAATGTACAAAACATCAGTGGCTGAACTAAACTGAGAGGGCAAAAGCCCCCGGAGGGGACCCTGAAGGCCCCCACAGAAGTGCAGAACAAAATGCAAAAATCAAGCACAAAAACAAAAAGAAGAAAATGTCTTATCTGTTAGCAGGAGATGCAGACACGACACAGCAGGCTACAAAGGAAACAGGAATCAAAGATTGAGACCAGAACAATTGATCACCGGCAACCCTGATGGGAAGGCGACTCCCTTAAATAAGACCAGTCAGTAACACCTGATTCCCAATCCTCACAATCTTCACTGGACAGTCCAGTACCGCTTGTAACCCACCAGAGGGAGCCTCTGCTCAGAACTCATTTCAAGTCCATTCACAACAGTACCCCCCCTTGAGGAGGGGTCACCGAACCCTCACTTGAGCAACCAGGTCGGTCAGGATGAGTTCTATGATACGCACGGATGAGTCTCCTAGCATGGATGTCCGAAGCAAACACCCAAGAATTGTCTTCCTGACCATAACCTCTCCACTTAACCAAATACTGGAGTTTCCGTCTAGAAAAACGAGAATTCAATATTTTCTCAACCACAAACTCAATATTGCCCTCAACCAGAACAGGGTCAGGAGGCAAAGCAGTAGGAACCACTGGCTCAACAAACCTCTTCAACAAGGACTTGTGGAACACGTTATGGATCTTAAATGTCCCTGGAAGAAGCAAACGAAAAGAAACAGGATTAAGAATCTCCATGATCTTATAAGGTCCAATGAACCTAGGCTTAAATTTAGGAGATGCCACTCTCATAGGAATATTTTTTGAGGACAACCAGACCAAGTCCCCCACTTTAAACCGAGGACCATCAGTCCTATGCCGGTTAGCAAACCGCTGGACCCTCTCCTGAGAGAGGGACAACCTCTCCACTACCTGGTCCCAAATCTGTTGCATACGCTCCACAACAGAGTCAACACCTGGACAGGCAGAAGCCTCCGTCTGTCCTGAAGAAAATCGAGGGTGAAACCCAGAATTACAGAAAAATGGAGACATCAAAGTGGCAGAGCTAGCCCTATTATTAAGAGCAAACTCAGCCAAAGGCAAAAAAGAGACCCAGTCATCCTGATCAGCAGACACAAAGCATCTTAGATAAGTCTCCAATGTCTGGTTTGTTCTCTCAGTTTGACCATTGGTCTGAGGATGAAACGCCGAGGAGAAAGACAACTGAACACCAAGTTTAGAACAAAAGGTCCTCCAAAATCTGGAAACAAACTGGACTCCTCTGTCAGACACAATGTTCTCAGGAATGCCGTGTAAACGAACCACGTGCTGAAGGAACAAAGGCACCAATTCAGAGGAGGAAGGCAACTTAGGTAATGGCACAAGATGTATCATCTTGGAAAACCTATCACAAATCACCCAGATGACGGTCATTCTCTGAGAAACAGGGAGGTCGGAAATGAAATCCATAGAGATATGGGTCCATGGTCTCTTGGGCACAGGCAATGGCATCAACAAACCACTAGAGCGAGAGCAAGGCTTGGAGCGAGAGCAAGTCCCGCAGGACTGCACAAATTCCCTGACATCACGAGAGAAGGTAGGCCACCAAAAGGACCGACTAACCAAGTCTCTGGTACCAAAAATTCCGGGATGACCGGCCAACGCGGAACAATGAATCTCAGACATCACACTCTTTTTCCACTGGTCCGGGACAAACAATTTCCCAACAGGGCAACGCTCGGGCCTATCCTCCTGACACCCCTCCAGAGTCAGTCTCAAATTGGGCGAGATGGCGGAAAGAACTACACCTTCTTTCAAAATAACAGAAGGATCAGATACCTCAGGAGAGTCCGCAAGGAAACTCCTCGAGAGGGCATCCGCCTTAACATTCTTAGTGCCAGGAAGAAAGGAAACCACAAAATTAAAACGTGTGAAAAACAAGGCCCACCTGGCCTGTCTAGGATTAAGTCGCTTGGCAGATTCCAGATAAACCAGATTCTTATGGTCAGTAAGGACCACCACCTGATGTTTGGCTCCCTCCAGCCAATGTCTCCACTCTTCAAAAGCCCACTTCATGGCCAATAACTCCCGATTACCCACGTCATAATTACGTTCAGTAGGAGAAAATTTTCGAGAGAAAAAGGCACAAGGGTTACTTTTAGAGGTCTCTGGATCTCTTTGGGACAAAACGGCACCTGCCCCAATTTCAGAGGCATCAACCTCCACCTGAAATGGCAGAGAAACAGCAGGCTGCCGTAGAACAGGAGCAGAAGTGAATCTCTGCTTAAGTTCCTGAAATGCAGAGACTGCCTCAGGAGGCCAATTCACCACATCAGAACCCTTTTTGGTCAAATCAGTTAATGGTTTAACAATAACCGAGAAATTACCAATAAATTCACGATAAAAATTGGCAAAACCCAAAAATCTTTGAAGAGCCTTTAATGAAGTAGGTTGGACCCAATCACAGATGGCCTGAACCTTGACCGGGTCCATTTCAATAACAGATGGGGACAAAATGAATCCCAAAAATGAGATCCTCTGTACGCCAAAAAGACACTTTGATCCCTTCACATACAGAGCATTCTCTCTCAAAATCTGGAATACAGTTCGGACATGTTTCACATGAGAGTCCCAGTCATTAGAAAAAAATCAAGATATCATCCAAATAAACAATCAGAAATTTATCCACAAAATCCCTGAAAATGTCATTCATGAAGGACTGGAAGACAGAAGGAGCATTAGTGAGCCCAAAGGGCATCACAAGGTACTCAAAATGCCCCTCAGGGGTGTTAAATGCCGTCTTCCATTCATCCCCGTGCTTAATGCGAATAAGGTTATATGCCCCCCTGAGGTCAAGCTTGGTAAACCAAGTAGCGTTTTTCACCCTGGAAAACAAGTCAGAAATCAAGGGTAACGGATATTGATATTTCACAGTAATATTGTTCAAAAGACGATAATCAATACACGGCCTTAATGAACCATCCTTTTTTGCCACAAAGAAAAAACCGGCACCTAAGGGTGAAGAGGATGGTCTGATATGACCCTTCTCCAATGACTCCTTGATATAAGACCGCATAGCGTCATGTTCAGGTACAGACAAGTTAAAAAGGTGACCTTTAGGGAATTTACTACTAGGCACTAATTCAATAGCGCAGTCATAGCTCCTATGGGGAGGCAAGGATGCAGATTTACTTTCCTAAACACATCAGAAAAATCAATCAAAAAGTCAGGAACATCCTGAGCCTGGGGGAGGCAGAAAAAACAGGAGTGTTGGTATTAACACATTGGCAGCCCCAACTGGTTACAGACACAGATTTCCAATCCAAAACAGGATTATGAGACTGTAACCAAGGGAAACCCAGCACGATAATGTCATGCAGATTATACAGAACCAAAAATTTGCAGCTCTCCTGATGATCAGGTTCAACCCTCATTATCACCTGAGTAGAGAACTGAGGTTTATTCTCAGCCAAAGGGGTAGAATCGATCCCCAGTAGGGGAATAAACTTCTGTAGGGGTATCAAGGGAAACCCGCAACGTTTAGCAAAATCAAAATCCATCAGGTTAATAGCTGCTCCCGAATCAACGAAAGCCTGAGCAGAAAATGAGGACAGAGAGCATATCAGAGTAACAGTTAATAAAAACTTAGTCTGAACACTACCCAAGACAACTGAGCGTGCAAAACGTCTTCCCCGCTTAGGGCAGACTGAAATAGCATGAGAGGCATCACCACAGTAGAAACATAACCCATTGCGCTTTCGAAACTCATGACGCTGTGCCCCAGAAACCACTCTATCACACTGCATGGGTTCAGAAGCAGGTTCACAAGGCAACACTATTCCACGCATACTTCTCCGCTCACGCAAACGTCTGTCAATTTGAATCGCTAATGACATAGAATCATTGAGACCAGAGGGGACAGGGATCCCACCATAACATCCTTTACATTATCTGACAGACCCTTCCGAAAAAGGGCTGCCAAAGCGTCGTCATTCCATTTGGTCAGGTCTGCCCACCTGCGGAATCTCTGACAGTATAACTCAGTGTCATCAAGCCCCTGATTTAATGCCAACAAGGCTTTTTCAGCTTGATCAGTGACATTAGGCTCATCGTACAATAACCCCAAGGCCTGAAAAATGCATCAACATCACTCAAAACAGGATCCCCAGGTGTCAGGGAAAAAGCCCATCCTGAGGATCGCCGCGCAGGAGAGAGATGACAATTTGAACCTGCTGCGCTGCGTTCCCTGAGGACTTAGATTTTAAGGCAAAAAACAATTTACAATTATTTTTGAAATTCAGAAACTTGGCTCGATCCCCCAAAAACAAATCTGGCATGGGAATCCTAGGTTCCACATCAGGCAACCTAGCAAGATAGGTAGCAATACTCCGAACCTCAGTGGAAAGCTGATCCACACATCCAGACAACTGTGCAAACTCCATTGAGAGAAAAAAAAAAAAATCTTCCCCAGCACCCAGAGATACAGAGGGAAAAAAAAAATGCAACAAACAGAAAAATATCTCTGACAACTCTGACAACCTTTTTTTTTTTCTTTCACAATATTTTTCCCTTCTGTGAGTACCATATAATTTTCAATTTTGGCCGGTGATACTGTTATGATTTGGTAGCTGAGGAGTGCAGGTAAAAAAGGAAATACACCAGAGCAGTTGGAATCTATGAGATTGCAGTACCCTGACTAACCACCACAACTAGAGGCAGCCGTGGAGCGTTCCTACGTTGGTCCTAGACGCCTCGTCACAGCCTGAGAAACTAACTATACCTAAAGATAGAAAGAGGAAAGCTATCTGCCCCGGAGCAGATCCCCAAAGAACATAGAAAGCCCCCAAACATGTAATGGCGGTTAGACAAGAAGAAATACTGACACAGACAGAAAATAGTATGAGCAAACATTGGGGCCAAAACTATCTAAATAGAAAAGGATAGGAAGGGCACTTACTGCAATCCCAAAAAACCCTGAAAAGCACCAACTCTACTAAATTCAAAAACACCTGAGATCACACGACCTCTACCACCTAAATTAGTTCTCTGGTGTAACAAAATCAAAACAGCAGCCACTGAAAAAACTGGAAAAAGCAAATGTACAAAACATCAGTGGCTGAACTAAACTGAGAGGGCAAAAGCCCCCGGAGGGGACCCTGAAGGCCCCCACAGAAGTGCAGAACAAAATGCAAAAATCAAGCACAAAAACAAAAAGAAGAAAATGTCTTATCTGTTAGCAGGAGATGCAGACACGACACAAGCAGGCTACAAAGGAAACAGGAATCAAAGATTGAGACCAGAACAATTGATCACCGTCAACCCTGATGGGAAGGCGACTCCCTTAAATAAGACCAGTCAGTAACACCTGATTCCCAATCCTCACAATCTTCACTGGACAGTCCAGTACCGCTTGTAACCACCAGAGGGAGCCTCTGCTCAGAACTCATTTCAAGTCCATTCACAACATAAGTGTATCCAGTATCGCCTAAACCTTCTTGTAGATGACTTCCTCAATCCGGGCTGAAGATCACAATGTCGTCCAGATAAGCTGTGGAGTACTTTTTGTGAGAGACTAGGTTCGGGTCCATGGCCCTCTGTATGGTAGCTGTCATTCCCTGCAGACGAAATGGCATCCTAGTGCATTTAAAGCATCTATTAGGTCAGGTGAACAGAAGGCTATCTTCTCCTTGGCACTTGGGGACAGGAGAATTTGCCAGTACCCTTTTGTTAGGTCCAGGGTGGTGATATATCTAGCTGACCCTTGCCTCTCATTGAGCTCATCGACCCGGGGCATCAGATATGCATCAAACTTGAACACCTGTAGTAATTACAGAAATGCCACTCACCATCCAGCTTTGGGGCTGGACCAGCCATGTGTTGTGAACACCTTTGAGGCAACTTCGGAGCTGGGGCTCACTCCGGTGGTTGCTGAGGATAATGAACCAATTGCTGAATGGCTTTCAGCTGGGTCCGAATGGTCTAAATATAAGTGACCTGATCTCCCATCAGCCTTGCCGGTAATCAATTGTTCTTCCAGGTCTTGCTTGCAGCTCAGCTTGCATTCCTGCTCTCATTCAAATAAGTGACTTGTTATTTTTTCCTCTGGTTTGATTTTCCTTGCTGGTTTGCTGCCTTGCAGTGGACTTCAGCCTGGTCCCCTTTTGGGGCCTGGCTCTGCAATTGTGCTCTGTTTGTATTTGCACTTTTTGCTCTGTCACTTTTTATTTGCTGAATTGCTGTGTGTTACACCAGAGATCTGATTTAGGTGATAGAGATCGTGTGATCTCAGGTTCTTTGTTAATCAGAAGTGTTGGTATTTTTGTCAGAGTTTTTTGGGTTGCAGTCAGAATTCTTTCCTATACTTTTCTATCTAGACAGTATTGAGCCCCCAGCGTTTGCTCATTCTATTTTCTGTCTGTGTTCGTTTTTTCTTCTTGTCCAACCGCCATTACATGTTTGGGGGCTTTCTATTTCTTTGGGGGTTCTGCTACGGGGTAGATAGCTTTCATCTTTCTGTCTTTAGGTGTAGCTATCTCTCCGGCTGTGACGAGGCGTCTAGGATCACCGTAGGTACGCTCCACGGCTACTTCTAGTGTGGCGGTTAGTTTAGGGTTCTGCAACCCGGTAGTTTCCAGCCTCTCTGGTGTATTGCTACTTCGGCTATTTTTGCTATTTCTCCTCAGCTACCGAAACATAACTGTATTACCGGCCACACTGAAAATTTATATGGTACTCAACAGAAGGGAAAAATAGTGAAAAAGGAAAAAAAAAGGGAGTTGTCAGAATTTTTTTTTTCTGTTTGTTGCATTGTTTCCCTCTTTTTCTCTGGGTGTAATGTATGTGGTACAGTTCATATAGCGTCTTGTGCTTGGGTGCGATGAAAATACTTGAGACACAGGTTGATAAAGAAAGTCTTGTATTGCTTCATACAAATTGGCAAAATAAACACACAGGTTGCAAACACAGAAGCAGGAGACACAGCAGGCCAGAGTAATCTAAGCTCAGCAATAACTCTCCACAACAGATTCAGATCTTCTTCTCTGTTACCGCAAGTCCATGCAAACGTGAGGCTCTCAAGAGCAGAGTTCAGAGTCCACAAGTGCTTCAGAGTTCCTCAGTAGGAATGGCTGGAGTACAAGGTCCAAGGCTTCAGGAGTCAGAACACAGGTTCACTGCAGGCTAGATTCTGAAGCACTGATTGCTCAGCTGTGGCTGTTTAAGAAGCAAACGGAGAGAATCAGGGCGGGAACATGCAAGCTGGAAAACTCCATTTTGACTGAGGGCAAGATAGCTGCAGCAAAACAGAAAGCAAAATGGCCGACGAACAAACTGAGTTTCAGAAACAGATACACAGAACCTTACATTACTCCCCCCTTAGGGACAACCTCCGGATGACCTCAGACCAGGCTTGTGTGGGTACCTCTGATGAAACTGACGGAGCAAGCGAGGAGCATTAACGTTACTGACTGGCTCCCATGAGTTGTCCTCCACTGGGTAGCCCTGCCATTTAATCAGATATTGTAACTGATTTCTATACAACTTGGAATCTAAAATCCTTTCCACCACAAATTCTTCCTGACCATCGACCAGCACTGGGTCAGGGCAAGGAGAAGAACGTCCAGGAAACGTATTGGGTGTCGCAGCCTTTAATAGGGATACATGAAAGACAGGGTGGATTCTCATAGTTCTGGGCAATTGAAGACGACAAGCAACGGCACTTATAATTTTACTGATTTTATAGGGTCCAATGTACTTATGTCCCAACTTAGACGATGGAATCCTTAACTTAAGATTTCTGGTTGACAGCCAGACCAGGTCTCCTACCTTAAAAGCTGGTGCAGGTTTACGAAATTTATCTGCTGCCTTCTTGTACCTTTCCTGAGCCGATTCCAGATTCTCCTTTAGAAGATCCATATTCTTCTGTAAAGTCGTGACTCTTCAGCCACTGCTGGCAAAGGCGTCTCTATGGGAAATCGTGGTAGAATGTTAGGATGATAACCTAGATTAGAGTAAAAAGGAGACTGTTTAGTGGAGGCACTCTGAGAGTTGTTGTAAGAGAACTCAGCCAATGGAAGTAGATCCACCCAATCATCCTGTAGGTGGCAGATAAAGCAGCGGAGATACTGCTCCAGGGTTTGATTGGTTCGTTCGGTTTGTCCATTAGTCTGGGGATGAAAAGCAGAAGAAAGGTTTACTTTAATGTCCAATGCTGCACAGAAATTTTGCCAAAACCTAGAAGTGAATTGCACCCCTCGATCCGAAATAACCTCATCCGGTACTCCATGTAAGGGAAACACATCTTTAATCATCAAATCTGATGTCTGTTTTGCAGTGGGTAAGCCGACACAAGGGATAAAATGAGCTGCCTTTGTTAGACGGTCAACCACCACTAGAATAGTGTTCTTCCCTTGAGAGGTTGGTAATTCCACAATGAAGTCCATAGAAATGGATCCCCACGGGCGGGACGGGGTGGGAAGAGGCTGTAACAGACCAGTTGGTGAAGAGCGAGGTGTTTTGCATCTTGCACAAACCTCACACGAAGTGACATAGTCCAAAACATCCTTCCTACAAGTGGGCCACCAAAAGAAACGAGAAAGAAATTCCTGTGTCTTTAGAATTCCTCTATGCCCGGCTATTTTGGAATCGTGAATGAGTTGCAATACTCTCAATCTGACTGTTTCAGGTATATACAGACGTTGTCCCAGAATCCACACACCATTCTTAAAGACAAGACTTACGTCCCTTGGGGGTTGAGCCAAAAAAGAATCCGCATGGTATGCTTCCTTGATGTCTTTAATTAGGTCTTGATGATGAATCACTCCTAGGAATCTAGAGTCAGGAAGAATAGTCTTAGGAGGAGTAATTGGACGTGTCTCTGCTGAGTAAATCCTAGAGAGTGCATCAGCCTTTCCATTGCGCGATCCTGGTCTATAAGAAATAATAAAATTAAATTGGTTTAAGAAAAGATTCCAGCGAGCCTGGCGAGGAGTCAGGCACTTAGCCGACCTGATAAACTCAAGATTACGATGGTCTGTCAGAACAACTATTTGCTGTGCAGCTCCTTGAAGAAGGTGTCTCCATTCTTTGAAGGCGGCAATAATGGCCAACAACTCTCTATTGCCCACATCGTAGTTCTTCTCAGCCGAAGACAACTGCTGGGAAAAGAAGGCACAGGGATGCAAGACATTCTTCTCACCTGTTCTCTGAGAGAGTATAGCTCCCACGGCACAGTCTGAAGCATCCACCTCTATTATGAAGGCAAGCTCTGGGTTGGGATGTACTAGGATAGGTGCAGTGGTAAATTTATCTTTTAGACGGGAAAATGCTTCCTGGGCTTGGGGAGTCCAGTAGAACTTAGACTCTTTCCGGGTAAGTTGGGTGATAGGTGACACTACCTCAGAGAAATTTCTAATGAAACGTCTATAGAAGTTTGCAAACCCGATGAAGCGCTGTACCTCCTTCACATTTCTAGGACTTGGCCAATCATTGATGGCTTGGGTTTTACTTCCATCCATACTAATTCCTTGTGTAGACAGTACATACCCCAGAAATTGAATTTCGGTCTTATGGAATTCACACTTTTCAAGCTTGATGTAAAGATGATTTTGTCTTAGACGTTCCAAGACCATTCTCACATGTCCATGATGTTCCTCTGTGGAGTTAGAAAAAATTAAAATATCATCCAAATAAATTACCACGAATGTATCCAGGAGATCCCTGAAGATGTCATTCACCAAGTGTTGGAAAGTGGCTGGGGCGGTACTCAGACCAAAAGGCATAACTAGATATTCAAAGTGTCCATAGCGTGACCTGAATGCAGTCTTCCATTCATCCCCAGGTCTAATACGGACTAAGTTATAGGCCCCACGAAGATCTAGTTTAGAAAAAATTTTGGCATGTCGCACTCTCTCCAATAACTCAGGGATTAAAGGCAATGGATAACGGTTTCTAATAGTAACCTTATTGAGTTCCCTATAGTCTACGCATGGTCTCAGGGATCCATCTTTCTTCTTTACAAAGAATATGGGTGCCCCTGCAGGAGATGAAGAGGGGCGTATGAAGCCCTTGGCTAGATTTTCGTCTATGTACTCTTTTAAAGCCTTCAGCTCGGGCCCCGCCAGGGGGTAGATCTTACCAAAAGGTATCTCTGCTCCAGGCAATAATTCAATTGGACAATCATATGGACGGTGAGGAGGAAGCTGGTCAGCGTTCTTCTTGTCACATAAATCCACATAGTCCTGGTATACAGCTGGTAGTTCAGGGACTGACATGGTTCCTTTAGGAACAGAGCAAGCTGAAATTTTTGGACTCATCTGTTTCTCTGGAAAGTGTAATTCCTTGGTCTCCCAGTTAATGGTAGGATTCTGAGCCTGCAGCCATGGTAGCCCTAGAATAATGGGAAAGTGAGGAGAAGAGATAAGCATAAAGGACAGTTTCTCTTGATGATCTTTACCCATAAGAACCTTTAAAGGCTCTGTTTCCTGATCCACTGGTCCAGAGGTCAGCAGGGAGCCATCCACAGTTTCCATCTGTACTGGAGTAGCCTTCTTCACTGAACGTATTCCCTGTTTCAGAGCAAAGGAGACATCCATAAAATTTCCACTTGCACCTGAGTCGATCATAGCAGAGCTAGACACCCAGGCTGAGTCAACCCAGAGTTTGATGGAAAGAAAACAGTGAGAATTGTTTTTTTTACAACTCAGCTGGGACACCGCTGAGGAAACTTGAAAGATGGCAGCATTTACACAGTCAACGTCCTCAGAGGTAACGGAGTTTAAGTCCGAGAAATCAAGATCTGTTGCTGCAGATCTCTCTGGAGCCTGAGGCTCGGACCTGACAGATCCCCTCTCGCAACACTCACAATGAATGAGTGCTGCAGTAGTCTTGCGAGAACGGCTGGGGCAGTTAATAATAAAGTGCCCTGACTTACCACAATAAAAACATAGATTCTCCTTAAAACGATGTTCCTTGCGTGCATCACTAACCCGTCGTAGTAAAGAGTCTACCTGCATGGGTTCAGGTTCAGGTTCCCGTGTAATCCTATTCAAAGGTTCCTTAGCTGGAGAGGAAGGTAGGAAAAGGTTAGTACGATTGCTTTCGAACCATCTCTCTTGCCTGCGTTCAGTTAAACGAGTATCAATACGGATGCAGTAGTTAATAAAGTCACCTAACGCAGTGGGAGGGTCGGCACGAGCAAGTTCATCCTTAATCAGTGGGGATAACCCCTTTCGAAAAATAGATTTTTTGGCGGAATTGTCCCAGGTGGTATCAAGGGCCCATCTCCTGAAATCCAAGGCATATTCAGCTACCGAGTGCTTACCTTGGCGCAAAGCTAACATGGCTGCTTCAGCTGTTGCACCTCGATTGGGGTCATCAAACACCTGCCCCATGGCTGAAATAAAATCATCAAGGTGATTCAAACAATCATCCTCAGTCTCAATCAGAGGGTTTGCCCACATCAAAGCCTTGTTGGTAAGCAACATAATTATAGTAAGCATCTTAGATCGTTCAGTAGGAAATTGTGAAGCATGTGCAGAAAAAAAAAGATTGCATTGATTAACAAATCCCCTGAATTTTTCACGTTCACCACCAAAACGAAAAGGGGGCAACTTGGGAATCCCAGAACTCGGGGCCACGGCAGGAGCCTGGACTTGCCCCTCCAGAACCTCAATCCTGGCTCGCAAATCCTGGGTAGTCTGTCCAACCACTTGCAAATTGTGATTATTTAGGTCCTGAAGATTTGTAAACGGGTCTTTATATTCTGCAAATCTGCAAGGATATTATCAGTCACTCCGCAAAGTTCCTTTATGCGGGCCTCCATTTTCCAGATCTTTTAAGACAGGATACTGGAAGAAGAGGAGAGAAAAAAAAAACAATAGTGTTCACCTGTGCAACACTGAAGAAAGAAAAAACTTTAAGGGAACTGCTCACCTGGAATGGTTGTGAGAAGTCACAACCACTATCATCACAGAAAGCTTTCAACCAGACATCTGATATCCAGAGTTTCAGCAGACAAAAAGAGAAGAAAGAAAAAAAAAAAAAAACAATAGTGTTTACCTGTGATAACACTGCAGAAAAAAAAAACTTAAGGGAATTGCTCACCTGGAATGGTTGTGAGAAGTCACAACCACTGTCATCACAGAAAGTACAACCGGACATCCGATATCCACAGTACAGCAGACAAGCCTTTCCAGACCCAGCAGACACTAACGTTTGGCTTCAGAATCTTGTAATGTATGTGGTACAGTTCATATAGCGTCTTGTGCTTGGGTGCGATGAAAATACTTGAGACACAGGTTGATAAAGAAAGTCTTGTATTGCTTCATACAAATTGGCAAAAATAAACACACAGGTTGCAAACACAGAAGCAGGAGACACAGCAGGCCAAGTAATCTAAGCTCAGCAATAACTCTCCACAACAGATTCAGATCTTCTTCTCTGTTACCGCAAGTCCATGCAAACGTGAGGCTCTCAAGAGCAGAGTTCAGAGTCCACAAGTGCTCAGAGTTCCTCAGTAGGAATGGCTGGAGTACAAGGTCCAAGGCTTCAGGAGTCAGAACACAGGTTCACTGCAGGCTAGATTCTGAAGCACTGATTGCTCAGCTGTGGCTGTTTAAGAAGCAAACGGAGAGAATCAGGGGCTGGGAATGGAAAAGCAAGCTGGAAAACTCCATTTTGACTGAGGCAAGATAGCTGCAGCAAAACAGAAAGCAAATGGGCGACGAACAAACTGGTTTCAGAAACAGATACACAGAACCTTACATTGGTGGGCTGAGGAGGAATTTTTTCTTGTCCTCAATGGAGTTTACACAGTTTGTCGGGCCTTGTGGAGCGGATTGCGCTGAGGTTCAGAAGATTACTGCCTATCTTGCTGGGTTGCCTTGTGAAGTGGAACTAGAATTCTCCATGCCAGATTTATTCTTGGGTGATCAGGTCTAATTTTCTGAAATTTAAAAATAATCTGCAAGTTGTTTTTTGCCTTTAAAGCCTTAAACCACGGGAACGCAGCACAGCAGGTTCAAATTGTCTCTCTCGCTGCGCGGCGACCCTCAGGATTGGGCTTTTTTCCCTGTACCTGGAGATCCTGTTTTGAATGATGTGAGTATTTTTCAGGCTCTGGGGTTATTGTACGATGAACCAATGTCACTGATCAAGCTGAAAAAACCTTGTTGGCATTAAATCAGGGTCGTGAAAACGCTGAGCTGTACTGTCAGAAATTCCGAAAGTGGGCAGTCCTGACCAAATGGAATGATGATGCTTTGGCAGCCCTTTTTCGGAAGGGTCTGTCAGAAAATGTAAAGGACGTTATGGTGGGATTCCCTGTTCCCTCTGGTCTCAATGATTCTATGTCTTTGGCTATTCAAGTTGACAGATGTTTGTGTGAGCGCAGAGGTATGCGTGAGATAGTGTTGCCTTGTGAGCCAGCTCCTGAGCCCATGCAGTGTGATGTGGTGACTTCTGGGGCTCAGCGTCATAAGTTTCGAAAGCGCAATAGGTTATGTTTCTACTGTGGTGACGCTTCTCATGCTATTTCCGTCTGCCCTAAGTGGGGAAGACGTTTTGCGCGCTCAGTTGTCCTGGGTAGTGTTCAGACTAAATTTCTGTTGACTGTTAGCCTGATTTGCTCCCTGTCCACATTTTCGGCTCAGGCTTTTGTTGATTCAGGAGCAGCTATTAACCTGATGGATTTTTACTTTGCCAAACATTGTGGGTTCCCATGATACCCCTGCGGAAGTCTATTCCTTTGCTGGGCATTGATTCCACCCCTTTGGCGGAGAATAAACCCCAGTTTTCTACTCAGGTGATAATGAGGGTTGAACCAGATCATCAGGAGAGTTGCAAATTTCTGGTGTTGCATAATCTGCATGACATTATTGTACTGGGTTTCCCTTGGTTACAGACTCATAATCCTGTTTTGGATTGGAAATCTGTGTCTGTGACCAGTTGGGGCTGCCAATGTGTTAATACTGACACTCCTGTTTTTTCTGCCTCTCCCCAGTCTCAGGATGTCCCTGACCTTTTGACTGATTTTTCAGATGTGTTTAGTGAGAGTAAGTCTGCATCCTTTCCTCCTCACAGGAGCTATGATTGCGCTATTGAGTTAGTGCCTGGTGGTAAATTTCCTAAAGGTCGCCTTTTTAATTTATCTGTACCTGAACACGATGCTATGCGATCTTATATCAAGGAGTCTTTGGAGAAGGGTCATATCAGACCATCCTCTTCACCCTTGGGCGCCGTTTTTTTCTTTGTGGCCAAAAAGGATGGTTCATTGAGGCCGTGTATTGACTATCGCCTCCTGAATAAAATCACTGTTAAATATCAATATCCGTTACCCTTGATTTCTGACCTATTTTCCAGAGTGAAAAGTGCTAGTTGGTTTACCAAGCTTGACCTCAGGGGGGCGTATAACCTTATTCGCATTAAGCACGGGGATGAATGGAAGACGGCGTTTAATACCCCAGAGGGGCATTTTGAGTACCTAGTGATGCCTTTTGGGCTTACTAATGTCCCTTCCGTCTTCCAATCCTTTATGAATGATATTTTCACGGATTTTGTGGATAAATTTCTGATCGTTTATTTGGATGATATCTTGATTTTTTTCAACGACTGGGACTCTCATGTGAAATATGTTCGGACTGTGTTCCAGGTTTTGAGAGAGAATGCACTGTATGTGAAGGGATCAAAGTGTCTTTTTGGCGTACAGAAGGTTTCATTTCTGGGATTCGTTTTGTGTCCGTCTGTTATTGAAATGGACCCGGTCAAGGTTCAGGCCATCTGTGATTGGGTTCAACCTACTACATTAAAGGCTCTTCAGAGATTTTTGGGTTTTGCCAATTTTTATCGTAAATTTATTGGTAATGTCTCCGGTATTGTTAAACCATTGACTGATTTGACCAAAAAAGGTTCCGATGTGGTGAATTGGGCTCCTGAGGCAGTTTCTGCGTTTCAGGAACTTAAGCAGAGATTCATTTCTGCTCCTGTTCTACGGCAGCCTGATGTTTCTCTACCGTTTCAGGTGGAGGTTGATGCTTCTGAGATTGGAGCAGGTGCCGTTTTGTCCCAAAGGGATCCGGAGACCTCTAAGAGTAACCCTTGTGCCTTTTTCTCTCGAAAATTTTCTCCAACTGAACGTAATTATGATGTGGGTAGTCGGGAGTTATTGGCCATGAAGTGGGCCTTTGAAGAGTGGAGACATTGGCTAGAAGGAGCCAAACATCAGGTGGTGGTCTAATGGACCATAAGAACCTGGTTTATCTCGAATCAGCCAAGCGACTTAATCCTAGACAGGCCAGGTGGGCCTTGTTTTTCACACGTTTTAATTTTGTGGTTTCTTTTCTTCCGGGCACTAAGAATGTTAAGGCGGATGCCCTCTCGAGGAGTTTCTTTCTGGATTCTCCAGAGGTGACTGAGCCTGCTGTTATTTTGAAAGAGGTTGTAGTTCTTTCCGCCATCTCGCCCAATTTGAGACTGGCTCTGGAGGGGTGTCAGGAGATAAACCTGAACGCTGCCCTGTTGGGAAATTGTTTGTCCCAGACCAGTGGAAGAAGAGTGTGATGTCTGAGATTCATTGTTCCGCGTTGGCTGGTCATCCCGGAATTTTTGGTACCAGAGACTTGGTGAGTCGGTCTTTTGGTGGCCTACTTTGTCTCGTGACATCAGAGACTTTGTGCAGTCCTGTGGGACTTGCTCTCGTTCCAAGCCTTGCTCTCGCTCTAGTGGTTTGTTGATGCCATTGCCTGTGCCAAGAGGCCATGGACCCATATCTCTATGGATTTTATTTCCGACCTACCTGTCTCTCAGAGAATGACCGTTATCTGGGTAATCTGTGATAGGTTTTCCAAGATGATACATCTTGTGCCATTACCTAAGTTGCCTTCCTCCTCCGAATTGGTGCCTTTGTTCTTTCAGCACGTGGTTCGGTTACATGACATTCTGGAGAACATTGTGTCTGACAGAGGAGTCCAGTTTGTTTCCAGATTTTGGAGAACATTTTGTTCTAAACTTGGTGTTCAGTTATCTTTCTCCTCTGCATTTCACCCTCAGACCAATGGACAAACCGAGAGAACAAACCAGACCTTTGAGATGTTTTGTGTCTGCTGATCAAGATGACTGGGTCTCTTTTTTGCCTTTGGCGGAGTTTGCTCTTAATAATAGGGCTAGCTCTGCCACCTTGATGTCTCCATTTTTCTGCAATTCTGGGTTTCACCCTCGATTGGCTTCAGGACAGGCGGAGGCTTCCGTCTGTCTGGGGGTTGACTCTATTGTGGAGCGAATGCAGCAGATTTGGGACCAGGTAGTGGAGAGGTTGTCTCTCTCTTAGGAGAAGGTCCAGAGGTTTGCCAACCGGCATGGGACTGATGGTCCTCGTTTTAAAGTGGGGGACTTGGTTTGGTTGTCCTCAAGAAATATCCCTATGAAGGTTGCGTCTCCAAAATTTAAGCCAAGGTTCATTGGACCTTATAAGATCATGGAAATTCTTAATCCGGTTTCCTTCCGTTAGCTTCTTCCAGGGACATTCAAGATCCATAACGTGTTCCACAAGTCCTTATTGAAGAGGTTTGTCGAGCCAGTGGTTCCTATGGCTGCGCCTCCCGACCCTGTTTTGGTTGAGGGCTATTTGGAGTATGTGGTTGAGAAAATATTGGATTCTCGTTTTGCTAGACGGAAACTCCAGTATTTGGTTAAGTGGAGAGGTTATGTCAAGAGGACAATTCTTGAGTGTTTGCTTCGGACACCCATGCTAGGAGACTGATCCGTGCCTATCATCGAGCTCATCCTGATCGGTCTGGTTGCGCAAGTGAGGGTTCGGTGACCCCTCCTCAAGGGGAGGGTTCTGTTGTGAACACCTTTGAGGCGACTTCGAAGCTGGGGCTCCCTCCGGTGGTTGCTGAGGGTAATGAACCAATTGCTGAATGGCTTTCAGCTGGGTCCGAATGGTCTGATATAAGCGACCTGAACTCCCATCAGCCTTGCCGGTAATCAATTGTTCTTCCAGGTCTTGCTTGGAGCTCAGCTTGCATTCCTGCTCTCATTCAGATAAGTGACTTGTTATTTTTTCCTCTGGTTTGATTTTCCTTGCTGGTTTGCTGCCTTGCAGTGGACTTCAGCCTGGTCCCCTTTTGGGGCCTGGCTCTGCAATTGTGCTCTGTTTGTATTTGCACTTTTTGCTCTGTCACTTTTTATTTGTTGAATTGCTGTGTGTTACACCAGAGATCTGATTTAGGTGGTAGAGATCGTGTGATCTCAGGTTTTTTGTTAATCAGAAGTGTTGGTATTTTTGTCAGGGTTTTTTGGGTTGCAGTCAGAATTCTTTCCTATACTTTTCTATCTAGACAGTATTGGGCCCCAGCGTTTGCTCATTCTATTTTCTGTCTGTGTTCGTTTTTTCTTCTTGTCTAACCGCCATTACATTTTTGGGGACTTCCTATTTCTTTGGGGGTTCTGCTACGAGGCAGATAGCTTTCATCTTTCTGTCTTTAGGTGTAGCTATCTCTCCGGCTGTGACGAGGCGTCTAGGATCACCGTAGGTACGCTCCACGGCTACTTCAAGTGTGGCGGTTAGTTTAGGGTTCTGCAACATAGTAGTTTCCAGCCTCTCTGGTGTATTGCTACTTCGGCTATTTTTGCTATTTCTCCTCAGCTACCGAAACATAACAGCCATGCTTTGACTCCTCGATGACGCCCAGTCTCAACATTCTCTTCTTCATCTCCTTGGAGATCACCTCGCAGCTTATTTCAGGAATCTGATATGGCTTTTGGTTCACCCTCACATGTGGTTCCAGCAGGATTTCATGCTCCACAACCTGCGTACACTCTGGCAACTCTGAAAACAGGTTTTGGTTCCGCTGAAGCAGTTCTCGGTACTGTTTTTTCTAAGCCAGTGACAGTGTTTCTGCCACTGTGACATCCTCATCCTTGGCATCAGGACTGGCTCCCAGGCACGTAGCTTCCACTGGTTCACAGTCCTGCCATGGTTTAAGGAGGTTGATGTAGTATACCTAGTACGGCTTTCTTCTCCCTGGCTGGTGGACCTTGTAGATGATGTCACTCAACTTTTCAACCACCCCATATGGTCCTTGCCACTTGGCCAGACACTTATTTTCCACCATGGGAATCAGCATCAATATCCAGTCACTAGGGCTAAACTGTCTGCCTCGTCAAGCAATTGTTGACGCTTGCGCCTTTTGTGCTCGAAGGAAACTCTCCCTCACAATCGGCATTACCTTTGCGATCCTATCCTGCATCTGAGCCACATGTTCGATGGGGTGTTACCTCCCCTTCCCAGGTCTCCTTTGCAATGCCCAGAAGTCCCCAAGGGTGCCGTCCATATAGCAGCTTGAAGGGTGAGAACCCTGTAGAGGCCTGTGGGACTTCCCTAATGGAGAATAGTAGGCACAGTAGTAGGCAATCCTTCTCCACTACCTTCTTAAGCATGGATTTCAATGTCTTGTTGAACATCTCCACTAGGCAGTTTGTCTGCAGATGGTACACCGACATCCGGAGTTGGGTAAAATGGAGAGTCTTACACAACTCCCTCATCACTTTAGTTGGAGAATGGAGGGGTTCCCACACAGTTTTTATTTAAAATTATTTAAATAATTAAAAAAAAACGGTTTTGGGTCTCCCCCATTTTTGACAACCAGTCAAGCTAAAGGGGCTGGCTGGGGATGGTATTCTCAAGTTGGTAAGGGACCAAAGATATTGCCCACCCCAAAGTCTAAATGTAGAATATAAATAAATATATTTGATATATTTTTTAAATAAATGGGGGAAAGAGGGAAATTGGGAGGCTTTTTTTTCAAATAAAGATTTTGTTTCCTGTGTTTTTTTCTCCTTTTACTTACTGGGTTAGTAATGGAGGCGTCTGATAGACGCCACCCCATTATTAGCCTCTGGGTTTGATGTCAACTGACATTACATAGCTGACATCAAGCCCAAAATATTATCCCGCTTGTCAATACAAGAGGGCAAGAGGGAACAGCTGGGGAAAGCGCAAAAATTGGCGCATCTTATAGATGTACCTTTTCTAAGGCGGTTACGGGCTGCTATTTTTAGGCTGGGGAGAGCCAACATCCATAAGTCACCCCAGCCTGAGAATACCAGCCCCCAGCTGTCCGCTTTATCTTGACTGGTTGTCGAAAATGAGGGGACCCCAACGCTGTTTTTTAAGCTATTTATCTAAATAATTGTAAAAAGCGACATGTGAGCCCTCTCTTTTTGATAATCAGCCAGGATAAAGCTGACAGCTGCAGTCAGTCTGTTTCACCTGCGCTTGTTATTAAAAAAAAAAAGGAGACCCCACATTTTTTTTTTTTTTAATTTTTACATGGTTAGCTGGCCAATCATAGCCATGCCAATACTTTGCATTGCTGTGATAGGACTGGAAATGCCCACTCAGGAAAAGCTTGTTGTTTGGCTGCGCTGGAGCGTTTCAACAGGCTTTGTTCCGGCTACTGAACCCGAATAGTAACACGGACGTCCGGGGAAGTCATTGTTTGGGGTACAGTATGGACCCCAAGTTTTAGCATTCGCCCATCTCTAATGGTAACTTAGAGATTGGTGGAGGGCGCCAGCAGTGAACTTTTACCCCAAGGTCTATACGCTCCCTGTGGGGCTGTGTCCTGCTTTATCCTGAAGTCACATAGGAAAGAATGGAGCAGTGTTCGAGGCTTCCAACCTACCACACTATCTCCTAAAGGGGATAAAAGAAAAATTCTGTGCTCTGTTAATCTCAGAGCTGGAGCCCATCAACCTGGAAGTTATCACTAAGGCTACATTCACACATCAGTTTTTTGCCATCAGTCACAATCCGCTGATTTTTGAAAAAAAAAACGGATCCATCACAGATTGTGAAAAACTGATGTGACTGTCGGATAAGTCAAAAAGACGGATCCGTCGCATCAGATTTTTCATCTGTTTCTTCCGGTTTTCGACGGATCCGTTTTTTAACCCTTTATTCTCGAGGGTTGTTTGCATGTTAATGCCCGGGCAAATTTTTACAATTCTGACCACTGTCTCTTTATGAGGTTATAACTCTGGAACGCTTCAATGGATCTTCGCGATTCTGAGACCGTTTTCTCGTGACATATTGTACTTCATATTAGTGGTAAAATTCCTTCGATATAACTTGCGATTATTTATGAAAAAAATGGAAATATGGCGAAAATTTTGCAATTTTTCAAACTTTGAATTTTTATTCCCTTAAAACAGAGAAAAAAGTACAGACCAAAAGTTTGGACACACCTTCTCATTAAGCGATTTTTCTGTATTTTCATGACTGTGAAAATTGTAGAATCACACTGAACGCATCAAAACTATGAATTAACACATGTGGAATTATACATTACACTTTACAAAAAAGTGTGCAACAACTGAAAATATGTCTTATATTCTAGGTTCTTCAAAGTAGCCACCTTTTGCTTTGATTACTGCTTTGCACGCAGAAAAGGTGAACGGATGGACTCTACATGCCTGGTTCACACCGTGAAGCATGGAGGAGGTGGTGTGATGATGTGGGGGTGCTTTGCTGGTGACACTGTTGCGGATTTATTCAAAATTGAAGGCATACTGAACCAGCATGGCTACCACAGCATCTTGCAGCAGCATGCTATTCCATCCGGTTTGCGTTTAGTTGGACCATCATTTATTTTTAAACAGGGCAATGACCCCAAACACACCTCCAGACTGTGTAAGGGCTATTTGACCAAGAAGGAGAGTGTTGGGGTGCTACGCCAGATGACCTGGCCTCCACAGTCACCAGACCTGAACCCAATCGAGATGGTTTGGGGTGAGCTGGACCGCTCACCGCTTCAATTTTGAATAATCCCCAAGAGTGTCACCAGCAAAGCACCACCACACCATCACACCACCTCCTCCGTGCTTCACGGTGGGAATGAGGCATGTAGAGTCCATCCGTTCACCTTTTCTGCGTGCAAGGCAATAATCAAAGCAAAAGGTGGCTACTTTGAAGAACCTAGAATATAAGACATATTTTCAGTTGTTTCATACTTTTTTTTAAAGTGTAATGTATAATTCCACATGTGTTCATTCATAGTTTTGATGCCTTCAGTGTGATTCTACAATTTTCATAGTCATGAAAATACAGAAGAATCTTTGAATGAGAAGGTGTGTCCAAACTTTTGGTCTGTACTGTATGTCACACAAAATAGTTACTAAATAACATTTCCCACATGTCTACTTTACATCAGCACAATTTTGGAAACAAAATTTTTTTTTGTTAGGACGTTATAAGAGTTAAAAGTTGACCAGTGATTTCTCATTTTTACAACAAAGTTTACAAAACCATTTTTTTTAGGGACCACCTCACATTTGAAGTCACTTTGAGGGGTCTATATGGCAGAAAATACACAAAAGTGACACCATTCTAAAAACTGCACCCCTTAAGGTACTCAAAACCACATTCAAGAAGTTTATTAACCCTTCAGGTGCTTCATAGGAGCTGAAGCAACGTGGAAGGAAAAAATTAACATTTAACTTTTAGTCACAAAAATGAAATTTTACAAACAATTTCACAAGGGTAAAAGGAGAAAATGGACAGATAAAGTTGTTGTGCAATTTCTCCTGAGTACGCCGATACCCCAAATGTGGGGGAAAACCACTGTCTGGGCGCACGGCAGACCTCGGAAGGGAAGGAGCGCCATTTGACTTTTTAAAACCAAAATTGGCTGGAATCTAGATTGGACGCCATGTCGCGTTTGGAGAGCCCCTGATGTGCCTAAACAGTGGAAATACCCCACAAGTGACACCATTTTAGAAATTAGACCCCCTAAGGAACTTATCTAGATCTGTTGTAAGCACTTTGAACCCCAAGTGTTTCACTAAAATTTATAAAAAAATTCCCACAAAAATGATTTTTTAGTCCCCAATTTTTGATTTCTCCAAGGAAATTGGACCCCAAAAGTTGTTGTCCAATTTGTCCTGAGAACGCTGATACCCCATATGTGGGGGGGGGAACTGTTTAGGTGCATGGCAGGGCTCGGAAAGGAAGTAATGACGTTTTGGAATGCAGACTTTGATGGGTGTCATGTTCAGTTTGCAGAGCCCCTGATGTGCCTAAACAGTAGAAACCCCCACAAGTGACCCCATTTTTGGAACTAGAACCCCCCAAGGAACTTATCTAGATGTGTGGTGAGCACTTTGAACCCCCAAGTGCTTCACAGAAGTTTATAACAACCGGGCGTGAAAATAAAAAAAATCATATATTTTCCACAAACATGATCTTTTAGTCCCCAGTTTTTTATTTTCCCAAGGGTAACAAGAGAAATTGGACACCAAAAGTTGTTGTTCAATTTGTCCTGAGTACGCTGATACCTCATATGTAGGAGAAAACTACTGTATGGGCACACGTCGGGGCTCGGAAGGGAAGTAGTGACGTTTTTAGATTGCAGACTTTGATGGAAGAGTCTGCGGGCGTCATGTCGCTTTTGGAGAGCCCCTGATGTGCCTAAACAGTGGAAACCCAAAGTGACCCCATTTTGAAAACTAGACCCCCCCAAGGAACTTATCTAGCTGTGAGCATGGACTCAGAGGCTTTCCTTAGCTGGATGACCCAGGGATTGTCATGACAACCCCGGGTCATAATGGCTGAGATCGGGCCCTGCGATTACATCGCGGGGACCCAGATCTGAGGCAGCGGGGGCCCCCGACCCTCTGCCTGCCCCCCTGAATGCTGCGATCGCGACTGATCGCAGCAGTCAGGGGGTTTACAGCCAGGGGTGGCGCTGCTGTGTTTGGTCAGTCACATTGACTGACCAATCACAGTGCTCTGGGTGCAGGGACCTAGAGAATGGGTCCCCGCACCTCTTGCCGTGCCTGTCAGCTGTCATACACAGCTGTCGGCACTGAACTGTCACTGTGTGTTTACACGCAGTGACAGTTCTAATGCATGACGTGCACAGTCCGTCCAGGTGCCGGAACTGACATCCTGCCATGACGGACTGTGCACGTCAATGGACATTAAGGGGTTAAGGGGTTCACTAAAGGGGTTAACTAGTGGGACAGTTTTATAGGGCGGGTCGTTATGGACGCAGCGATACTAAATATGTGTACTTTTATTGTTTTTTTTTTTACATAAAGAAATGAATTTCTTGGGGAATATTTTTTTTCTTCATTTAGGATTTTTTTTAAATTATTTTTACACGTTTATTTATTTATTTTTTTTACTTTGTCCCAGGGTGGGACATCACTGTATAGTATCAGATCGCTGCTCTGACAGTTTGCACAGCACTCTGTCAGACCAGCTGACAGGCAGTGCAGGAGGCTTCTCAGCGCCTGCTCTCAGCAGGTGCTGAGAAGCCACCTCCCTGCAGGACCCCACAGCCATCTTGGATCCTGCAGGGAGGAGGCCCTCAGAACAGCGCGATCACATTGCGCTGTTCTGAGGGTCTCAGAGAAGCACGCAGGGAACCCTCTTCCTGTGTGATGCTTTTCTATGCCGCCGGAACACTGCAATCATGTTTGATTGCAGTGTACCGGGGGTTAATGTGCCGGGAGCGGTCCATGACCGCTCCTGGCACATAGTGCCGGGTGTCAGCTGTGATAATCAGCTGACACTCGGCCGCGATCAGCTGCGCTCCCCCCGTGAGCGCAGCTGATCGCGTATGACGTACTATCCCGTCACTGGGATTTAACGCCCAGGTCACCTGGACGGAATAGTACGTCATATGTAGGAAAGGGGTTCAAAGCCGGCAATTCAGTGCGCTGTACAGTAAAGTCACACTGGCATGTCCATATATACACATAGAATACATACATATATTGTAAGCTTTTCAGGGGATATAGCTCTGAGATCGCCGTCCAGGTAGACGGAATGGCACAGAAACAGTTCATTCAGACAGCAGTTCTGGTGAAAACTGGCCGCAACCAGCTTTATTAAAGTCCACAGCAAACAGATAAAACAAATCATAAACATAAGACCTGGGCTTGTCTAGCCACTTACTACACTTAGATAGATTTCCCTATCTATCCGGGTCCCGACTCTAACAGCCTGGGCCAAAACAACACATATGTTCAGCATTTACCAGCATGGAGGTTCACAGAGTCTCCTCCTTGTGTCTGAAGGCACCTTCAACGTCCAGACTTGAGAGAGCTCCCCTCCTATTCAGCAGCTATCCGCATGGATTCTCACAGAGACTACTCCTGTGTCCGGGGTACATCGAGCACCCAGACTGAGACAGCTCATACTCCTGGAGACTCCTTCTTGTGCCTGGACTCCCTGTCCAGACTAAGCGAGCTCATACTCCTGGAGACACCTTCTGTGCCTGGACCCCTCCTGTGTCCAGACTAAGCGAGCTCTCTGACTGTGTTCGCAGACACCTACTTCTGGTCTCTTAATTAACACCTGAGTAGTTTCAGGCCTGAGCTGCAAGTGTGTAATGAATGTAAGGTGTAGTGACCTTTCTCTACCACTAGGTTTACAAAACCATACATTCCCTTATACCCGTCAGCAAAGTACCTAGGTGAAATGTACACCCATTCAACACACATACCTGTCATGTGTGCATTGCCACGAAGATCGTCGCGGTTGCACATTTTGACTTCTCACAGCTGAGTTGCTGTTTCTTTGTGTTTGGCAGCTAGGGAGTTAATTCTGTCTGTGCTCGGTGCTGGGACTGGGTGCAGTTTCTCCCGGCTGCAATTGATTATTGTTGATTGGTTTCCTTTAAGTTTCTGGTTGTCTGCTTTGGGAGTTGCCAGTGAAACACTTCATGCAGACCACAGATAGGAATGAATCTGTATAGACTCTAGTTGAGAGCTCCTTAGTTGTTTTAAGCTTAACTTGCTTAGAGTTTATTTCCCAGACCATTTATGTTCCTTCGGTGTTTGAGTGTGTATGCAAGAGAGTGCTATCCTGTCTGTCTTATATGTCTAATCTGTGTATTTAGCTGAGATCAGCCCATATCCCTTTGATGGTAATCAGGATCCTTCTGAGGACTGATTACAGGGTTCAGGGTCTGATAGGAGACAGGGTTAGGCTGGAGACTTGGACCTCTGAACCATTATCAGTACCTCCAAGGTAAGGGATTAGTTAGGACCCCAGTGTAGGGTCAGGTTAGACCCCGGTCCTCCTCTTTCCTGTTACAGCTCATCAAGTCCTCAAGATTAACCCTGAGTTCAACTGATATCGTCTCTGCACATCTAGTCCTCAAGATTAACCCTAAGTTCTGCTGATATTGTGTCAGGTAAATCTATTTTATACTTACATTCTTATGTTGCTAAACTATATGTTGTATAGAGTGTGGTTCCTGTATAAATAGTTTACTGACATTGTAGCAGGGGCGGAACTATCGTGGAAGCAGGGGAAGCAGCTGCCATAGGGCCCGGGCTAGCAGGGGGCCCGTCCCTGCTGCAGCTGTCTCCCCTGCGGCTGTGTTCCGCCGCCCATGGCCTGAGAGTCGGCGGTTCCCTGTGCTGGCTGTCATGCTGACAGCCGGCGCAGAGAAGCTGCTGCGTGCCGTCTCCCAGGAATCAATTGCACTGGTGTCTATACAGACGCCAGTACAATTGAAGCTCTGACCGCCGGGTCAGAGCGACGTCTGCAGCGTGATCATGTCATGTGATCACGCTGCTGACGTCACTCGTCGGCGGCGCCCAGAAGGGTGAAGACTGGTGGTGAGTGTGCTCCACTGTGGAGCTGAAGATACCACCGAAGATTAACGGGGGCACATACTGTGTGAGTGATAACTCTGCATTCTTGGCTGCATTACTACTTGAGGGGCACATTACTACTGATGGGAGAATAAGAGGGCTTATTACTAGTTATGGGGGCATAATGTGCCTGCATTAATAGTTATGCGGGACATGGTTACTAGTAATGGTAGCATAAGGGGGCTGCATTGCTACCAGTCCATTATATTATATTGTGTTTCCATAATGTCTGCTTTAAATACAGCTCTGATTTGGGCAAAAAGCTGGCCGTTATGAGACTGAAGAGTATTTTTTGGGCCTAGAGAATTGCTGTGATTTGCTCCGCCCACTGCTATTGGCTCCGCCCAATATCAGAACCCCGCCGCCCGTTTGGGAGAGGGGGCCCCGTTCAAAATTTTGCTGTGGGGCCCCGCCATTTCTAGTTACGCCACTGCATTGTAGTCATATCATTAGACAGCGTGACATTTTCACTGGCCTTAAAAAATTATCTCTAGTTACCATGGATCCAGTAGCCCAGCTGGCTCTGCAGTTGCAGGGATTATCCATGGAGCTGACGGACATTAAGTCCAAAGTTTTGTCTCCCCTGGAGCAAACCAGAGTTGAACCTAAGGTGGCTCTTCCAGATAGGTTCACTGGTGGGCGAGACAAATTTTTTACCTTCCGGGAGGCATGTAAATTATATTTTCGGCTTCGGCCGCGATCATCAGGGAGTGATGAGCAGAGAGTGGGAATTGTTATCTCACTTCTTCAAGGGGACCCTCAATCCTGGGCATTTTCCCTTCCTCCGGGATCCCCGGCTCTACAGTCTGTAGATCAATTTTTTACTGCTCTGGGATTGGTATATGATGACCCAGATCGGGTCTCTATTGCTGAGACTAAATTACGTAAGATACAGCAGGGAGATCGTCCTGCGGAGGAATTTGCTTCTGAGTTTCGTAGATGGGCCACGGATACTCAGTGGAATGACCCAGCTCTTAGGAGCCAGTTTTGTCATGGGCTTTCTGACAAATTAAAAGACGTTTTGGCTCAGTATGAGTCTCCTCCTTCTCTGGAGGCTGCTATGGCCCTAGCTATCCGTACTGATAGACGGCTTCGGGAGAGGGGTGAGGTAACTCCACTCCCTGTTGTTACTCCACCTACTACTAAAGTCCCTTATGTTGAGGTTCCCTTGTCTGTTCGGATGAGCCTATGCAGTTGGGAGGGACATCTTTTCGTAGTAGGGGATTGGCGGCACGCCGCAGGACTAGAAGGTGTTTTTTCTGCGGGAAAGAGGGACATTTTGTTGGAGAATGTCCATCCCGTGTCTTGTTAAGTGAAAAGTCGCCGGAAAACTGCTAATCCCAGGTTGTGTGGTGGATGACAACCTGGGAGTATGTATTTCATCCGCCGGTTCTTCTCAGTTCCTTGTACCAGTGGAGGTGGTGTTTGGTACTAGAGTGAAGAGATTGTCTGTTCTTCTGGATAGTGGTTCCGGCGCCAATCTGGTTGACGCTCAGTTTGCTCAGGCTCAAGGTATGCATCTGAGTGTATTGGTCAAACCGATCCCTATTTTTTCCATTGACGCCAGGCCTCTCGGCCAAGGTAGCTTTGTTCATGAGGTTCATAACATTGACCTTCGGGTAGGGGCAATACATAGGGAACAATTATCTTGTTATGTGTTGGAGGGTCTACCTACTCCCATTGTGTTGGGACTTCCTTGGCTGGTTAAACATAACCCTGTAATTAATTGGCAGTCCAGAGAGATAAGCCAATGGGGTGAGTTTTGCAAAAGCAACTGCATGAACACAGTCATCAGTGCGGTCGTACCTAGTACATTGCCTCCTTTTTTGGAGGATTTTGGGGATGTTTTTTCTGAGGAGGGGTGTCGGGAGTTGCCTCCTCATCGTGTGTATGACTGCTCTATTAATCTTCTTCCTGATGCTAAGTTACCTAAAGCTAGGTTGTATAATCTTTCTGGTCCTGAAAGACAGGCTATGAAAGATTATATTTCCGAAAGTCTGGCCAAAGGGCATATTAGACCTTCATCTTCCCCTGTAGCCGCGGGGTTCTTCTTTGTGAAGAAAAAAGATGGAGGCCTACGCCCTTGCTTGGATTTCCGCGAACTTAATCGGATTACTGTTCGAGATCCGTATCCACTCCCTCTTATTCCTGATCTCTTCAATCAAATTGCTGGCGCCAAATGGTTCTCTAAATTGGATCTCAGGGGGGCGTATAATCTGATTAGAATAAAAGAGGGGGATGAGTGGAAAACGGCGTTTAACACGCCGGAGGGACATTATGAAAACCTGGTTATGCCTTTTGGTCTGACTACTGCACCAGCAGTATTCCAACATTTTGTTAATGACATTTTTCGTCACCTTGTGGGGGTGTTTGTGGTCGTATATTTGGATGACATTTTAATTTACTCGCCAGATCTTGTGTCTCACCAGGAGCATGTGAGACAGGTGTTGCAGATCTTGCGAGACAATAAACTATACGCCAAACTGGAGAAGTGTGTTTTTGCCGTACAGGAACTTCAGTTTTTGGGTTTTTTGGTGTCAGCCTCCGGTTTCCGTATGGACCCTGAAAAGGTGAGAGCAGTGCTTGAATGGGATCAGCCAGGGGATCTTAAGGCTCTGCAGCGTTTTTTTGGGGTTTGCTAATTACTACCGGAAATTTATTTGTAATTTCTCGTCTGTCGTCAAACCTCTCACGGAGATGACGAGAAAAGGGACGGATTTTTCTAGGTGGTCGGACAAAGCTTGCCAAGCCTTTTCCTCTTTAAAGAGATGTTTTGCTTCGGCACCCGTTCTCATCCAACCAGATGTATCTCAGCCGTTCATTGTGGAGGTGGACGCGTCTGACGTAGGGGTGGGTGCTATATTGTCCCAGGGTCCGTCCCCTGGTAAATGGCATCCGTGCGCTTTCTTTTCTAAGAAATTGTCGTCCGCCGAAAGGAATTATGATATCGGCAATAGGGAACTTTTGGCCATTAAATTGGCTTTTGAAGAATGGCGTCACTTTTTGGAGGGGGCAGTCCACCCGGTCACCGTTATTACTGATCACAAGAACCTGCTGTATTTAGAATCCGCTAAGCGTCTGAATTCCAGACAAGCTCGATGGTCGTTGTTTTTTACCAGGTTTAATTTTGTCGTCACTTATCGTCCGGGGTCTAAGAATGTAAAGGCTGATGCTTTGTCTCGCAGTTTCCCAGGGGCCGGGAAAACGGATGACCCGATTCCTATCCTTCAGGAGGGGGTGGTAGTGTCGGCTGTATGTTCTGAGCTTGAGGAGGAGGTGTTAGAGGCTCAGGGGGACGCCCCTGCAGGACCTCCAGGGAGACTGTTTGTCCCGAATCAGTTGAGACAAAAGGTTATTGAGGCACATCATAATTCTGCTTTAGCAGGACATCCAGGGAGTAAGGCTACTTTAGATCTCCTTTCTCGCCGATTTTGGTGGCCTAACGCTAATAAAGATGTTATAACTTTTGTCGCGTCCTGTGGGGTTTGTGCTCGCTCTAAAACTCCTCATACCCGTCCATCTGGGACCCTTTTACCCTTGAAACTTCCGGAGCGTCCATGGACTCATTTATCTATGGACTTCATTACGGATCTTCCTCCGTCGTCAGGGAATACTGTCATACTGGTGGTTGTTGACAGGTTCAGTAAGATGGCACATTTCGTTGCTCTTCCTGCACTCCCTAATGCTAAAACTCTGGCGCAGGTGTTCATTAGGGAGATCGTGAGACTTCATGGGTTGCCTTCTGATGTGGTGTCAGAAAAGGGGTCTCAGTTTGTATCCAAATTTTGGAGGGCATTTTGTTTACGTCGGGGGATGCAATTGTCGTTTTCCTCAGCTTTTCATCCACAGACCAATGGTCAGACAGAGCGTCTGAATCAGAGTTTAGAGACATATCTCCGGTGTTTTGTCTCGGAGAACCAGGAGGACTGGTCATCTTTCTTGCCTCTGGCAGAGTTCGCTCTTAACAACAGGCGGAGCGAGTCCACTGGTAAGTCCCCGTTTTTTGGGGCATATGGTTTTCATCCCCAGTTTTGTACTTTCAATGGGGGGGGTCCTTCTGGGGTTCCTGAGGAGGAGCGTTTCTCGTCGTCACTTGCTTCTGTGTGGCGAGGTGTATTGAATAATTTGAGTACGATGGGGAACCGTTACAAACGTATGGCTGATAGGAGGAGAGTTTCTGGTCCAGATCTGAATGTGAACGATCTGGTATGGTTGTCTACCAGGAATATAAAACTTAAAGTGCCCTCCTGGAAACTGGGTCCCAGATTCATTGGGCCGTACAGGATCAGTTCCATAATTAATCCTGTGGCATTTCGTCTGGAACTCCCTTCTACTTTTAAAATTCATAATGTGTTCCACAAGTCATTACTTAAAAGGTATGTGGCACCAGTCATACCGTCACCTCTACCTACTCCTCCAGTGTTGGTCAATGGTAACTTGGAATTTCAAGTATCAAAAATCATTGACTCTCGCCTGAATCACCGGTCCCTTCAGTACTTGGTGCATTGGAAGGGGTATGGTCCGGAGGAGAGGACGTGGGTCCCTGCGTCTGATGTTAACGCAGATCGTTTGGTTCGGACCTTCCACAGAACTCACCCGGGCAGGCCTGGCCCTGAGGGTCCGGAGGCCCCTCGTAGAAGGGGGGGTACTGTCATGTGTGCATTGCCACGAAGATCGTCGCGGTTGCACATTTTGACTTCTCACAGCTGAGTTGCTGTTTCTTTGTGTTTGGCAGCTAGGGAGTTAATTCTGTCTGTGCTCGGTGCTGGGACTGGGTGCAGTTTCTCCCGGCTGCAATTGATTATTGTTGATTGGTTTCCTTTAAGTTTCTGGTTGTCTGCTTTGGGAGTTGCCAGTGAAACACTTCATGCAGACCACAGATAGGAATGAATCTGTATAGACTCTAGTTGAGAGCTCCTTAGTTGTTTTAAGCTTAACTTGCTTAGAGTTTATTTCCCAGACCATTTATGTTCCTTCGGTGTTTGAGTGTGTATGCAAGAGAGTGCTATCCTGTCTGTCTTATATGTCTAATCTGTGTATTTAGCTGAGATCAGCCCATATCCCTTTGGTGGTAATCAGGATCCTTCTGAGGACTGATTACAGGGTTCAGGGTCTGATAGGAGACAGGGTTAGGCTGGAGACTTGGACCTCTGAACCATTATCAGTACCTCCAAGGTAAGGGATTAGTTAGGACCCCAGTGTAGGGTCAGGTTAGACCCCGGTCCTCCTCTTTCCTGTTACAGCTCATCAAGTCCTCAAGATTAACCCTGAGTTCAACTGATATCGTCTCTGCACATCTAGTCCTCAAGATTAACCCTAAGTTCTGCTGATATTGTGTCAGGTAAATCTATTTTATACTTACATTCTTATGTTGCTAAACTATATGTTGTATAGAGTGTGGTTCCTGTATAAATAGTTTACTGACATTGTAGTCATATCATTAGACAGCGTGACAATACCCTCACTGTCTCACATATCCCCCCCCTCTTCTCCAGACCGGAGGGCTGGTCAACAATCCTAAAGAGACAGTGAACTCCGGACCAGTCATAGTCATCATCAACTTCATCTTCACCTGAAGCCTGGCCATCATTAGCTTCGAAGACCCCTAGCATCCACACAGGATCCAGTCTCTGACCTTTCAGGCAGTCAGGCTTCACTCGGCCTCACCAGGCCTCACACAAACGGTGTCCCCTACACCAGGGGAACAGGAAACCGGCCTCATCTGTCTCCATTTAAGCAGGGTTTATATACCCTTACACACACCCACACACACACACAGGACCTGAGCTGATGTCATAGTCATGTGTTCAGACTTGTGTGTGTGTAAAAGGACCTGTGTGATGTCACAGTCATGTGACTAGTCAGCTGGGGGGAAGGAACATGGACAGTCAAAACACACACACTGAGCCATTACCGGAACGCCAGCCAAGGGCTGCATTACCTATTCCCCCCCCCTCTTTTCAAACTTGTAGGGTTGAACACAAAATACATCCAATCACCTCAACCCACAGTTCACACAGAGACCATGTACTTGTTCATTGCTCTGTTCAGCCCCCCGGAATATTAGTCAATGACATTCGGTCCTTCCTTAGGGACCTACTGTCTGTCATTGTCACAGACTTCGTCCAGTCACATTTCCGGGTCGTAACCTTGTCAGGTCTCCCCTCCGTTCCCAGCGGTCAATCGTAACCTTGTCAGGTCTTGCCTGGGTATCTAAGGTCCGGTTAGACTTCGTACTGTCCCGTACTCTATCGGGTCGTCTGTATGGGCCTCTCAAACCTGAGTTACTGGAGGTCTCACTACCTCTAAACCCACGCCCACTACCCTCAGTAGACGGCTGCCATCTTCTGCTGCTCAGATGATGCTGTCTATCTACTCGCTGTCTAGCGAGATTCAATTGTTCTACCTCTCGCAGGTAGGTCACACGGTACGCCACCAGCATGCGCACATATTCCAGACTTTCTTCCGTTCCTATAGCGTAGAATGACACCATGCCGTCTTCATCTGGTATCCAGTCCCGACAATCACGTGGACTGCTTACTTTCACCACACCAGACCTCTTCACCATCATCTGCATGGCTCGGCCATTTCTCCCAATTAGCTTTCTCACCAGAACATGAGGCACCGGATGACCTTTTCCCGCAGACTGTGAGCATTTCTCATAAGCTTCAGTTGTCTAACAGCTTGTTCTGTCTTCAACCGGAGAAACCGCTTTGTGCGAATACATCGCCAGTGCATGTCACTTAGGATTGCCACCCTCTTCACTGTAACTTCGGTCGTGGATAAGACCACCAGCTGTTTAGCTCCTGAGGTCGAGTACACCTTACAGGCTCCCACGGCCTTCCTAAACGCTTAATGCACAGACTCACGGGTGCATTCTTCTCTCAAGTCCTCGGGTACATCTACGAGGCACTTGTACCGACACGTTTCGGTCTCACCAGTGGTTTCCAGGCGATCAACCAGCTCAGGGTTCAGGGACAACTGACTTTCAGCTTCTTCCCCCTTTACGCTTCTTCTGAGCTGACTCACAGCTACAAATTCGTGAATTTCCGTCCTGACCACTTCCATTTCACATTTATCTTCCGTTACCACACTCTTAGCTCTCCTCAGGTCTATCTTCTCCTGGCCAAAGGGAGCGAGTGCAACGTGTTTGCCCTTTTCTTTCTCCAAGGAGGCCTTGTTCACCGAGTGACACTGTATCAGGCGACTTTTCAGCCGAGAACTTCTTCCTCTAGTTCCGCCATTTGCCTCTCAGCTGCCCGTCTCTGAAGCTTCTCTTGCGTCCACTGGGCTTGTAACCACTCCTTGAGCTCCTTGATCTCGGCTCCGACATCCACCGAATCATCCGAACTCACATCACTCGAGGAAGTATCTGCTATACACCTCCCATCTCCAGTGGCCAACTCCTGGCCCTGGTCTGTAGCTTCTCTGATGGACTCCTCCATCTTTTCCCGCTCAGCTTCCATCTGTCTGAGCTTTTCCTTAAGGCACCTCTCCGCCTTCTGGAGAGTATCACAGGACATCTGTAGCTCCTTCACCTGAGCTTCCAGACCTAGGGTCTTTCTGCGCAGATCACCATTTTCATCACGGGTGTCCTGCAGAGTGGTCTCAACCACCTGGCGCATTTGCTCTGCATCCATCTTATCCTCTTCTAGTTTTTCTTTGACCCTGAGGAGATCCACATAATCTCTCTTCATCTGTTGCAGTTCCCTACTGCGTTCACCACACTCCTTCTTGGAGTCACACAGCTCTGGTTGAGCTGTTCGCGCAGTCGTTCTAGGATTTGTTCACTTCCAGAAACTCCATCCTGCAGCGCCTCCTTCTCACGCTTCAACTGCAAAACCTCTTCCTTGATTTTGCGGCGGTCCTCTTTAATGGCGTGGAACATCTCCTTCCACAGGGTAACTTCCTCATTGCTTCCTTCTAGATCTCGCTGGTCTGAGGACACGTCCTCCAGGTTTTCACATAATTGCAGCATGTCACTCTGATACTGCAGCCGAATAGGTTCCAGCTCTTGGCCATGACTGGTCCCTCCTCTTCTACCTCTAAAGGAGGATCCACACTTGAAGCATAGGCAGACAGTACTACATTTCTCTTCATTTTCATTTCAACGAGTACTACCGGAACCACCTTTTTTGTGGCCCTTGCGCCGTCGACGACGAGAGGGGGACTCTCTTCCCTCGTCTAGCCTCTCCTGACTGACCTCACTTTTTACTTTCATAGTTTCCCAGTCAGCTCCCCATGGTGTTGTGGACTAACAGGTCACCTCCCACTTTGACGTCACCCCCCTTCTACTGGAGCTACCCCCGTTATCAACGGTCACATTGTCATTTTTAGGAGGTACCAACCCACCACCAGTAACAATTTTCAGTTTTCCACACTCTACACTCTTGTGAAAATCCGCCCCTTTTTTAGACTCCGCCCCCCTTTTTAACACCACACCGCAGGGTAATTTTTACACAAAAAATCAGCAGTAGTCTTAGGACTCAGTTCACAACATATCTTACCACCTCCCGGGCACTCTGTGACAACACTGGCACCCCCGGAGAGTCCATAGAATGGTCCACTGCCGCCATTCTATACGGTGCCCACAGCTCCCGCACCATGTCCAGTTGCATGTCCAGTAGACATTTCTCAAATATGCGGTCCGACTCGTCAGACCCATTTGTTGCTCCGTTCACAGCCATCGCGGAGCACTGTTCACACCAGAACTTCACCGCTTTCCTTGAAAAAATCTTCGTGGCCCCCCGAGCCACAGCAAAACTGGATTTGAGTGCGACGACAATCTTCGCACCCGCCGAGTTGCAGCCAAACACCGGATTTGAGTGCGACACAATCTTCGTAACCCCCACCGAGTCACAGCAAGATGCCTTCGTGACCCCACTGAGTCACAGCAAGATGCTTGTATCCACACTCGTCGTCCATGCGTCAGACTTCTCTGTCTCAACAACGGCAGTCTTCACTCAAGACATACACACTCCACAGTCTTTTCCACAGAAAATTCAGCTGTGCAGACACTTTTTTTTTTTTTTTTTCTTTGCGAAGTCTATTAGGGCTACTGTCTCTTTAACACTGCTCCAACAGACGTTTCTTTTGCTGACACACACTTTTTTTTTTTTTTTCTTGCTGCTGCTTCAACAGACTTCACCTTTATTGCTGTCTCTAAGCCACTGTGCTACACGCACATTCCAGCACATTGTATCAGCCACTGTGCTGCCGCATTCTCCACCAATTGTAAGCTTTTCAGGGGATATAGCTCTGAGATCGCCGTCCGGGTAGACGGAATGGCACAGAAACAGTTCATTCAGACAGCAGTTCTGGTGAAAACTGGCCGCAACCAGCTTTATTAAGTCCACAGCAACAGATAAAACAAATCATAAACATAAGACCTGGGCTTGTCTAGCCACTTACTACACTTAGATAGATTTCCCTATCTATCCGGGTCCCGACTCTAACAGCCTGGCCAAAACAACACATATGTTCAGCATTTACCAGCATGGAGGTTCACAGAGTCTCCTCTGTGTTGAATGGGTTTGAGATGAGTTCTGAGCAGAGGCCCCTCTGGTGGTTACAAGCGGTGCTAGTCTGTCCAGTGAAGATTGGTGAGGACTGGGAATCAGGTGTTTACTGACTGGTCTTATATAAGGGAGTCACCTTCCCATCAGGGTTGCCGGTGATCAATTGTTCTGGTCTGAATCTTTTATTCAGTTTCCCTTGTAGCCTGCTGTGTCGTGTCTGCATCTCCTGCTAACAGATAAGACATTTTCTTCTTTTGTGTTTGTGCTATATTTTTGCATTTTGTCCTGCACTTCTGTGGGGGCCTTCAGGGTCCCTCCGGGGGCTTCTGCCCTCTCAGTTTTGTTCAGCCACTGATTTTTGTACTTTTGCTTTTTCCAGTTTTTTCAGTGGCTGCTGTTTTGATTTTGTTACACCAGAGAACTAATTTAGGTGAAGAGGTCGTGTGATCTCAGGTGTTTTTGAAATTTAGGTAGAGTTGGTGCTTTTCGGTTTTCTGGGATTGCAGTAAGTACCCTCCTATCCTTTTCTATTTAGTTGTTTGGGCCCAGCGTTTGCTCATACTATTTTCTTTCTGTGTCAGTATTTCATCTTGTCTAACCGCCATTATATGTTTGGGGGCTTTCTATTATCTTTGGGGTTCTGCTCCGGGGCAGATACTTCCTATATCTATCTTTAGGTGTAGTTAGTTTCTCAGGCTGGACGAGGCGTCTAGGACCCAACGTAGGAACGCTCCACGGCTGCCTCTAGTTGTGGTGGTTAGTCAGGGTACTGCAACTCATAGATTCCAGCGCTCTGGTGTGTTGCCTTTTTTGCCTGCCTCCTCAGCTACCGAAACATAACATCCTCCTTGTGTCTGAAGGCACCTTCAACGTCCAGAACTTGAGAGAGCTCCCCTCCTATTCAGCAGCTATCCGCATGGATTCTCACAGAGACTACTCCTGTGTCGGGGTACATCGAGCACCCAGACTGAGACAGCTCATACTCCTGGAGACTCCTTCTTGTGCCTGGACTCCCTGTCCAGACTAAGCGAGCTCATACTCCTGGAGGACACCTTCTGTGCCGGGACCCCTCCTGTGTCCAGACTAAAGGTACTGCCACACTAAGCAATCCCGCTAGCGATCTCGTTAGCGTTGCATACTAATGAGATCGCTAGCGGATCGTTTCTATATCGCTAATGCGGCCACATTTAGCGATATAGTTAACGACGCTATCGCCGTTAGCGATCTTCTTAACGACTTTAGCGGTACAAAGTACCGCTAAACGCTAAAAAAGGTGCCACACAGCGATAAGATACTTAAACCCAGCGGGGCGCCAGCGATGAAATAGGGTCCGGAACGTTTCCGCGCGGCGAGATCACAGCAGGTAGCTGTCGCTGGAAGCTGCCGCACTGAAATAATCGCTAACGGGATCGCTAAAAAAGTGACGTTTTTTAGGCGATCTCGTTTAGCGATTATTGTTTAGTGTGGCATACCCTTAAGCGAGCTCTCTGACTGTGTTCGCAGACACCTTACTTCTGGTCCTTAA
>JARQOD010000009.1:28475787-28556396 GCA_033576555.1 Oophaga sylvatica | reverse complement strand
AAATGGGGTAAATTGTGATTTACTGATGAAAATATTCTCCATTACTTGTTCCATAAAAATTACTCTACAGGGGCCCATTAAGCAGAAAATATTAACTATTTGAAAAAAAAAATTGTAAGATGTGTTGTAGGTGTCAAAACAGAGTGAGATACTAAGGCCTGGGGCAATAGTACCGGGAATCACTCCTTCTACGGTGCTTCCTACAAACCCGGCATCTTTTTTGGGGATACTTTTGGGTGGGAATGGCAGGGACGGGGCAAAAAAAATGGCGCTCTGCAAGTCTCGTATTTGAAGGCTTCGTCAAATATGAGACACTCAATAATTTTCTCCTGGAACTAGAGGAAAGTGAGCGCTGCTTGGGATTTTTTTTACAGGACAAATCTGTTGTACTTAGCAATTTGGGTTAGGTTGATTGCTATATTTTTGTACCAGGCCCAGGTCTTACACTTCACCAGGTATAGTTGAAGCTCCTTTTCTGATAGATCACCACCACCCGTGAATTTATTGTAATCTGTGACTCAGATTGGTTTCTGTTTGTCCCTGGTGGCGCCCCTGTCTCTGACCATCACAGTGGAGTCCGCATGCAGTGTGGTGAGCATGTACACATCCTTCCTGTCATTCCACTTTACTGCAAGAAGTTGGTCATTGCAAGTGAGAATGACGCCCCCTTCTCTAAACCTCTGGACACCACTGTGATGGAAATCCCACTCTGTTTTTAATGACTGTCTCACAGGCCCCTGTATTTGCAGCATGGAGGGATTGGTGTAGGGGCTATTCTTATAATAATTGTCGGTGTACACATGGTACTCTTGATGAAGAAAGGGTGTCATTAGCTCCCAGACAATTTTATCTGGGATTCCAATTGTCTGGGGACAGTTTGGGGGGCTAATTTGGCAGTCCCTACTTTCATATATTAGGAAAGTCGATGTGTAGCCTGTTGTGCTCTCACACATTTTGTACAATGTGACGCCATATTTGACGGGCTTGGAGGAGAAAAATTGGCGGAATGACAGACGGCACTTGTCACTCATCAAGAAATCGTCGACTGCCACATTTTGCTCTGAGGTGTATGGAATTTAGAAATGAATGTTGTAAGGAGGGAAATTAGAGGTTTCAATTTGTTTAGGTGATCGTAGTTGGGGTTAGTTCTTGGGGGGGGAACTTTGTGAATTATCACTAAAATGGAGAACTCTAATAAGGGCTTCATAACGGGCTTGGGACATGACAGCTGCAAATACAGGGGTACTGTGGACAGATTTTGTTTCCCAGTAGAAGCGGAGTGTGTTTTTTTTTTTTACTAACCCCGTGTTGAAGGTAAGGCCCCCCAATTTTTTTATCAGGGACATTTGTGGGGATCTAGCAATAGGAATGAAAGGCAATGGGTTTTTGGGAAATGTATTTTTGGGCATATAAATTGGTTTGGTGGGCAATCGATAGTAGGACTTCTGTGGTAACGAAAATTTGGAAAAAATCAAAGGGGTAAAATTGGTGACATCTAATTTAATTCCAGATGCTGCTAAAAATGGGGGAATTTGAGGGGAAAATGAACTGTCGTAATAACACAGCGATGGGCGAACTGCGGTAATTGGTCCTGCCTATGAAGCTTCAGTAGTGACAACTTCGCTACCATTGAGCTGTTGGATACCATGGAGGAGGAGTTGCTGAAAACTGCTCTGCTTTAGAGACAGATTCAGTTTGGCTGCCGAAGCAAAGCAGGCTGAATATATCTGTGGCCAATTACTTTAATTATCTGCCTGCTAACAAATAAACTAAACCTAATCTAACACTAGTGTGTGTGTGTATATATATATATATATATATATATACAGTACAGACCAAAAGTTTGGACACACCTTCTCATTCAAAGATTTTTCTGTATTTTCATGACTATGAAAATTGTACAATCACACTGAAGGCATCAAAACTATGAATTAACACATGTGGAATTATACATTACACTTTACAAAAAAGTGTGAAACAACTGAAAATATGTCTTATATTCTAGGTTCTTCAAAGTAGCCACCTTTTGCTTTGATTACTGCTTTGCACGCAGAAAAGGTGAATGATTGGACTCTAAATGCCTGGTTCCCACCGTGAAGCATGGAGGAGGTAGTGTGATGGTGTGGGGGTGCTTTGCTGGTGACACTGTTGGGGATTTATTCAAAATTGAAGCGGTGAGTGGTCCAGCTCCCCCCAAACTATCTCGATTGGGTACAGGTGTGGTGATTGTTGAGGCCAGGTCATATGGCATAGCACCCCATCACTCTCCTTCTTGGTCAAATAGCCCTTACACAGCCTGGAGGTGTGTTTGGGGTCATTGTCCTGTTGAATAATAAATGATGGTCCAACTAAATGCAAACCAGATGGAATAGCATGCCGCTGCAAGATGCTGTGGTAGCCATGCTGGTTTAGTATGCCTTCAATTTTAAATAAATCTCAACAATGTTATCAGCAAAATACCCCCACATCATCACACCACCTCCTCCATGCTTCACGGTGGGAACCAGGCATGTAGAGTCCATCCGTTCACCTTTTCTGCGTGCAAAGCAGTAATCAAAGCAAAAGGTGGCTACTTTGAAGAACCTAGAATATAAGACATATTTTCAGTTGTTTCACACTTTTTTGTAAAGTGTAATATGTAATTCCACATATGTTAATTCATAGTTTTGATGCCTTCAGTGTGATTCTACAATTTTCATAGTCATGAAAATGCAGAAATATCTTTGAATGAGAAGGTGTGTCCAAACTTTTGGTCTGTACTGTGTATATATATCTATATATCTATAGAATAGATATATATATATATATTGTAAGGATTGTACTCACCAGCTGTGTAGGAGGAAACAGGAGACACATTATCTTCAACGTCCATGTAGGTTTATTTGCTTCATAAACAGTTAAGTCAGCAACAAAAATGTAAACAGTCTTTACATCAGGCAGATACAGTATCAATGTCCATAACAGAGCTCTGCTCTCTCAGGCCTGTGGGCACACAGGCTGTGCAATGTCCAGCACTCAGGCTCTATCTGGAGCCACACACACAGGGAAGCATCTCCCTCTCCGAACACAGACCTCTCTGTAGTGCCCAGCCTGGACACATGGAAGTCTGTCCACACTGGCAGACTCCCAAACACACACTCTCATGTGCTAAACACACCTCGATTACATAACCTGTAACTCACCCACAGGTGAGGTATGGATCACATGGGCTAGTCACATGGTCATGACCTCACTACAGGTCCTCAAACTCACAACCACACACTCTGGAAAAAGGGGTACAGTGAGCACCCTCACCCAGAGGTGAGGTAATATGGGTAGCCAGACCCTCCCATCTCTCATGGCTACCCGCAACCCGAACACAGGTGCACTAAACGACATATTAGTGCTCATGTGCACTAAAGACAAAATACTCCGGGTTGCATCGCAGGGAGCATCCATCCCTGTGACATATACCACCCATTAACCACGTGACTACCAGTCACACCACATATACTGTGTGTATATATATATACAGTATATATATATATATATATATATTATATATATATATATATTACATACAGCTCTGGCAAAAATTAATAGACCACTGCAAAATTTTCAGTTTGTCTGATTTTTCTCTTTATAGGTATATTTTTGAGTAAAATGTAAATTGCTCTTTTATTCTATAAACTACTGACAACATGTCTCT
This sequence comes from Oophaga sylvatica, assembly GCA_033576555.1. Lineage (NCBI taxonomy): Eukaryota > Metazoa > Chordata > Amphibia > Anura > Dendrobatidae > Oophaga > Oophaga sylvatica. The sequence goes on along the minus strand of JARQOD010000009.1, from coordinate 28,552,708 downwards.
GAATTTCCAAGCAATACATTTTCAATTTATTTTCAGGAAATGAGAAATTGTCATAATATAAAAAATGCAGTGCTTGCAGACCTAAAATAATGCTAAGAAATCAAATTCATAATAATTTAGAAACAACAATATTAATGTTTTAACTCAGGAAGAGTTCAGAAATCAATATTTTGTGGAATAACCATCACAGCTTTCATGCATCTTGGCATGCTTTCCACCAGTCTTTCACACTGCTTTTGGGTGACCTTATGCCACTCCTGGTACAAAAATGTAAGCAGTTCTTTGATGGCTTGTGACTATCTGTCTTCCTCTTGATTACATTCCAGAGGTTTTCAATGGGTTCAGGTCTGGAGATTGGGCTGGCCATGACAGGGATTTGATGTGATGGCCCTTCATCCACACATTGATTGATCTAGCTGTGTGGCATGGCACTTTGTCCTGCTGGAATAACCAGTCCTCAGAGTTGGGGAACATTGCCTGAGCAGAATGAATCAACTGTTTTTCCAGTATAACCTTGTATGCGGCTTGATTCATACGTCCTTCCCAAAGAATAACCTGTCCAATTCCAGCCTTGCTGAAGCATCCCCAGATCATCACCGATCCTCCACAAAATTTCACAGTGGAAGACATTGTGGCTTGTACGCCTCTCCCTGTCTTTGTCTAACCATTAAACGACCAGGTGTTGGGCACAGCTGAAAATTAGACTCATCAGAGAAGATTACCTTACTCCAGTCCTCTATGGTCCAATCCTTATGGTCTTTGGCAAACTTCAGCCTGGCTCTCCTTTGCTTCTCATTGATGAAAGACTTTTTTCTAGCTTTACATGACTTGAGCCCTGCCTCTAGGAGCCTGTTACGAACTGTTCTTGCCGTGTACTTCACTCCAGCTGCCATTCCTTTTGTAGGTCACTTGATGTCATCCTGCGGTTGCTGAGTGACATTCAAATAAGCTGACAGTCATCCCGGTCAGTGGAGAGTTGTTTTCGAGCTCTGTCGGTCTGTAGCTTTGTTGTTCCCAATGTCTGCTGCTTGACCTTGTTGTAATGGACTGCCGTTTTAGAAATTTGGAGGCAACATAACGCTCAGTGTATCCCTCTGCTAGTAAAGCCAGAATTGAGCCCTTCTTTTCCTCACTCAAGACTTTTCTTTCCAACTCCTTTGGCATGGTTAAAAGTTATTTTTTCATTCCTATTACTGTACTTTTGGGATATTACTAGCACTTGTTTTGCTCTGTCCTATTTTACAAGAGGATTGTGAACACCACAGCAGTGTTTTTTTTATACTTTCCTACGTTAAATAATTTTGGTTCAGGTGATCACCCAATCAGAAGCACATTAAGTAGAATGAGGTGTACTCTGGTTGGAATTTAACTTACACTGGAATGGAATGGCTGTTAGACAAGTACTGTCATGGCCAAAAGTTTTGAGAATGACACAAATATTATATTTTTACATGATCTGCTGCCCTCTGGTTTTTATGTGTGTGTTTGACAGATGTTTTTATCACAGACAGAAATATAATTGCAAACATATGAGTAACAAAAGCTTATATTGACAGTTAGAATGAGTTAATGCAGCAAGTCAATATTTGCAGTGTTGACCCTTCTTCTTCAGGACCTCTGCAATTCTCCCTGGCATGCTCTCAATCAACTTCTGGACCAAATCCTGACTGATAGCAGTCCATTCTTGCACAATCAATGCTTTCATTTTGTCAGAATTTTTAGGTTTTTTTTTGTCCACCCGTCTCTTGATGATTGACCACAAGTTCTCAATGGGATTAAGATCTGGGGAGTTTCCAGGCCATGGACCCAAAATCTCTATGTTTTGTTCCCTGAGCCATTTAGTTATCACCTTTGCTTTATGGCAAGGTGCTCCATCATGCTGGAAAAGGCATTGTTGATCGCCAAATTGCTCTTGGAGGGTTGGGAGAAGTTGCTCTTGGAGGACATTCTGGTACCATTCTTTATTCATGGCTGTGTTTTTAGGCAAGACTGTGAGAGAGCCGATTCCCTTGGCTGAGAAGCAACCCCACACATGAATGGTTTCAGGATGCTTAACAGTTGGCATGAGACAAGACTGGTGAAAGCGCTCACCTTGTCTTCTCCGAATGAGGCATTTTCCTGATGTCCCAAACAATCGAAAAGGGGATTCATCAGAGAAAATAACTTTACCCCAGTCCTCAGCAGTCCACTGCCTGTACCTTTTGCAGAATATCAGTCTGTCCATGATATTTTTTCTGGAGAGAAGTGGCTTCTTTGCTGCCCTCCTTGAGACCAGGCCTTGCTCCAAGAGTCTCCGCCTCACAGTGCGTGCAGATGCACTCACACCTGCCTGCTGCCATTCCTGAGCAAGCTCTGCACTGCTGGTAGCCCGATCTCACAGCTGAAACACTTTTCAGAGACGGTCTTGGCGCTTGCTGGTCTTTCTTGGGCGCCCTGGAGCCTTTTTGGCAACAATGGAACCTCTCTCCTTGAAGTTCTTGATGATGCAATAGATTGTTGACTGAGGTGCAATCTTTCTAGCTGCGATACTCTTCCCTGTTAGGCCATTTTTGTGCACTGCAATGATGACTGCACGTGTTTCTTTAGAGATAACCATGGTTAACAGAAGAGAAACAATGATGCCAAGCACCAGCCTCCTTTTAAAGTGTCCAGTGGTGTCATTCTTACTTAATCATGACAGATTGATCTCCAGCCATGTCCTCATCAACACCCACACCTGTGTTAATGGAACAATCACTGAAAAGAGGTTAGCTGGTCCTTTTAAGGCACGGCTGCAATGATGTTGAAATGTGTTTTGTGGGATAAAGTTCATTTTCTAGCCAAATATTAACTTTGCAAGTAATTGCTGTTAAGCTGATCACTCTTTATAACATTCTGGAGTATATGCAAATTGCCATTAGAAAAAGTGAAGCAGTAGACTTTGTAAAAATTAATATTTGTGTCATTCTCAAAACTTTTGGCCATGACTGTAGAAAAGCTGATTTTTATAAAACTGTGCAGTGATCTCTTAATTTTTGCCAGAGCTGTGTATATAGTTCTTTGAGGCATACGCTGGGACACTCAGGGTTAAAAAAAGACCATTTGGTTTATTACTTGATAGTATGCAGCAGCCAGTACACTGTCTGTTACACATTCGGCTCTATAGCATAAACACAGTCTTTCACTGTTCCCGATCAGCATAACACGGATTCCTGTCCGTTACCTGTTGGTGACGGCAACACAGGTTCCCGGATGCCTCTTATCCTCAGAGGTATCCCACAAACACTTTCTACAGAGTAAACACAGTCTCTCACTGACCCCGGTTAGCATAACACGGATTCCTGTCCATTACCTGTTGGTGTCGGCCACACAGGTTCCCGGATGCCTCTTATCCTCAGAGGTATCCCACAAACACTTCTCACTGACCCCAGTCAGTATCACTCATGGTTGTCAGTCCGTCCACTCTGAAAGTATCTCACAGACCTTCCTCGGGCTCAGACTAGCCAGCACTCTTTTCTGCCAAACACACACAGGCTCCATTAGGTGGCCTCTAACCACACCCACAGGTGAAGTAACATCACATGGATGGGTCAGGTGATCGTGACATCACTGCAGGTCCTCAAATTCACAACCACAAGTGGGCAGTGTATGTGTGGTTAGTCAGTCCCGCCCAGCTCTCATCTAACCCTGTAAGCCTCCCTAGTATAGTAAACAAAATTCTTGTGGAAGGACAAGTCCCAGAACAACATTACTGGCTTACAGCACAGAGGACTTCTGCGACACATACCAGCCATTCACAAAAATGCCGGGCACTGTTTTGCTATCACAATTACACCTCCATGCATATCTTGAGGAGCACATACAGTGCCCCCTAGCTGTAAGAGGGCTCACTGCATAAAAAATATATATATATATATATATATATATATATATATATATATATTATACATATGCTAGATGGTGGCCTGATTCTGACGCATCGGGTATTCTAGAACATGTATATAGTTTATTTATGAAGATTTAAGAATAATGCAATGAATACACAGAGGCTTCTGCTGGTGGGGTGTACGTGGAGGCTGCTGCTGGGGTTTACGTGGAGGCCGCTGGTCGGGGTTCTTCTGCTGCGAGCAGCCGGGAGATGACCAGCTAGTGCCGTTCACTTCCCGGCTGCGTCGCCACTGACCTCCCGCGGCAGGAGATGACCTGCAGCTACCATCGGGAGATCAGCGGCTAGATCCGCTGATCTCCGGACGATAGCGGTGGCGTGTGTGGTTCGCGGCCGGACTGCGCCTGTCGCTGATTGGTCGCTCCCGGCCGGACGTGACCTATCAGCGACGTGGGATTTCTGTTACACTGCCACCATCATTGCCTTCTCCCCCACCATCTCCATCATGGCCTTTTCCACCACCACCATCATTGTCCTTTCCATCACCACCATCATTGCCTTTTCCCCCACCACCCATCATTGCTCATTCCACCACCTCCATCATTTCCTCCTCCCCACCACCCCCATTCTTACCCTTTTGACCACCAACATCATTATCCTTTCCACCACCTCCATCATTGCCTTCTCCCCACCAACACCATCATTGCCCATTCCACCAACTCCATAATTTCCTCCTTCCCATCACCCCTATTATTGCCCTTTCCACCACGCCATCATTGTCCTTTCACCACCTCCATCATTGCTTTCTCCCCAACCACCACCATCATTGCTCTCCGTCACCCCCATCATTGCCCTCTCTTCCACCTACACACACGGCACCATTAACCTCTCTGCACGTTCCTCCTCAGCGCCACACACACACCTCCGCACTTTCTCCTGCAGCGGCAACATCACCGTTGCTGGCAGCTTCCTCTCTCTGGCACAGCCGCGGCGCTGAATAATGTCATCCAGCCGTGCTGATAACTGCTGTGTGAGAAAGGAAGCAGGAAGGATCGCTGCAGCTCCGCTCCGCTGCCATTTTCTCTTGCAGGCAGCAGAGCTGCAGGGGTCTCTCCCTGCCGGCCGCACATGACAGCAATCTGGCCAGGAGCCCCCCCGGAGCCTCAGGTCGGATAAACAGGCCAGATTGCACTCATTATTAGCCACCCTGCAGGGGCCCCCCTCCGTTTCCCAGCCCCGGTGCAGCCGCATCGGCTGCACATGCGGTGTGTCTGCCCCTGCCTCTGCAGTATGTATCAGTTGTAACGGGTCTGGGAGGCGGAACCTCTGAGCTTTATTATACAAGGAGGCTTTCCTTGTAAAGGAGCGGGTGGCGCCCGGGGAGACGGACAGGAAATCAATGCAAGTGACGGGGCAGTCTCTGGACAGACAGGCGGGAGGTCACAGCAAGTGACCGGGGCAGTCTCTGAATAGACAGGCGGGTAGTCACGGCAAGTGACCGGGGCAGTCTCTGGATAGACAGGCAGGTAGACACGGCAAGTGACCGGGGCAGTCTCTGGATAAACAGGCAGGTAGTCACGGCAAGTGACCGGGGCAGTCTCTGGATAGACAGGCGGGTAGTCACTGCAAGTGACCGGGGCAGTCTCTGGATAGACAGGCGAGTAGTCACGGCAAGTGACCGGGGCAGTCTCTGAATGGACAGGCGAGTAGTCACGGCAAGTGACCGGGGCAGTCTCTGAATGGACAGGTATATACGACCTGAGATGGTGGAGCCTCCCGGTAGGCTAGCAGGCAGATGACAGATGAGCGCCCCCAAGTGAGCAGGCGAGAGTCTCTGGAATAGCCGATGGACACCGCATGTGATGGCCGAACCTCCAGGTAGGCTTGCAGGCAGATGGCAGATGAGCGCCCCCAAGTGAGCAGGCGAGAGTCTCTGGAATTGCCGATGGTCACCGCATGTGACGGCCGAACCTCCAGGTAGGTTTGCAGGCAGATGGCAGATGAGCGCCCCCAAGTGAGCAGGCGAGATTCTCTGGAATAGCCGATGGTCACCGCATGTGACGGCCGAACCTCCAGGCAGGCTTGCGGACAGGTAGCAGACAGCAAACTGGCAGGAAACAGGCAGGTAACTGGTAACGGACCCTGAGGGCTAAAGCAGAGTAGTGAACAGTGCAATAACAACATTGCTCGGGCACTTCCATTAAGGAGGAAGTACTTTATATAGGGTGGAGTCCTCCGGCATTGGCCGGGGACCTTTTTGAAAGATGCGCGCGGCCCCTTCAAGAGCGGGGGAGCGCGCGGGCGCGCGCCCTAAGTTCAGTAGCAGGGAAGGAGCGCGCGGCCCCAGCAGGGTGGAAGGAGAACGCTGAGCGCGGGTAAGGGGGGCGACGTCCCTGCCTGGCAGAGGACGCTGTCGCAGGGGAACAGCGTCCCTGCCTGGCAGAGGGCAGGGACGCCGGCGCTACAGTACCCCCCCTTTAGGCCCCCCCTTTTTTAGGCCAGAAAGAAATTTAGCTAGGATGAGAGGGGCATGGATGTTCTCCCGAGGCTCCCACGTTCTCTCCTCAGGACCAAACCCCTTCCAATCCACCAGAAAATAGGTCTTTCTTCCTACCCTTTTGGTGGCCAGAATGTTCTCTACCTCAAATTCGTCTTCAGCAGACAGTGGAGCAGGAGGTGTACCTGTAGACTTGACAAAAGAGTTAAGTACCACCGGTTTGAGGAGAGATACATGGAAGGAGTTAGGAATCCGCAAATTGGCCGGGAGTTTCAATTTATAGGACACCGGGTTGATCTGACTGATGATCTCAAAAGGACCGATGAACCGAGGGCCTAACTTGTAGGAAGGAATCTTGAGCCGGACATACTTGGACGAAAGCCAGACCTTATCCCCAGGACGGAATTGAGGAGGATCCAGACGTTTTTTGTCAGCATGTTTCTTCATGCGCTCGGATGACAGAATGAGTGCGGACCGGTACTCTCCCATATGGAGGAAAATTCGTTAACCAGAGATTCCGCAGCTGGATTGTCCACAGAGATGGAGACAGGAACAGGGATCCGAGGGTGTTGACCGAAGACTACAAAAAACGGAGATTTGGAGGAAGATTCACTCTCGTGATTGTTGTAAGAGAATTCGGCCCAAGGCAGGAGATCCACCCAGTCAGAATGGTGGGCATTAACGAAGTGCCGGAGATAACTGGTCAGATTCTGATTGATTCGCTCGACTTGTCCATTGGACTGCGGGTGGTAAGCGGAGGAGAAATCCAAGGTGACGTCTAGCAACTTACAAGTGGCTCTCCAGAAACGTGAGGTGAACTGTACCCCACGATCCGACACAATGTGACGAGGCAGACCATGAAGACGGAAGATGTGGCGGATAAAGTCTTTAGCCAACTCGGGTGCAGACGAAGCCCTGGCAGGGGAATGAAGTGAGCCATCTTGGAAAATCGGTCAACGACCACCCAAATGACCGTACAACCGGCAGAGACGGGCAGATCTGTTATGAAGTCCATGGCTATATGCTGCCAGGGGGCAGCGGGTACAGGAAGCGGAAGAAGACGGCCGGCAGGCAGGTGTCTCGGAACTTTGTTGCGGGCACAGGAGACACAGGCAGAAACAAAGTCTATTACGTCCTTGTGCAGGGTAGGCCACCAGTAATGCCGAGTAATGAGCTGGAGGGTCTTTTTCTGACCAGCGTGGCCAGCTAGTTTAGACGAATGACCCCAGTGTAGGATTCTCTCCCGATCGGTTACCGATACGAACGTCTTACCAGGAGGGAGACGATTTAGACTCACGGGAGCCACCTGCATCACTCTGGCGGGATCGATGATATGTTTAGGTTCCTCCTCGAGATCCGACACCAGGAAGGACCGGGACAAGGCGTCCGCCTTGATGTTCTTGTCGGCCGGGCGAAAATGTAAGAGAAAATCAAAGCGGGCAAAAAACAAGGACCACCGGGCTTGGCGAGGGTTAAGTCTCTGGGCATGCTGGAGGTAAGCCAGATTTTTGTGGTCAGTGTAAATGATTACCGGATGAAGAGCCCCCTCGAGTAGGTAACGCCACTCCTCCAATGCCAGCTTGATGGCCAATAACTCTCGGTCTCCTATAGAGTAATTGCGCTCAGAAGAGGAGAAGAGTTTGGAGAAGAAGCCGCAAGATACCATCCTCCCGGATGAAGATTTTTGAGTAAGTACCGCTCCGGCTCAAGAAGAGGAAGCGTCCACCTCCAGGAAGAACTGCTTGTTGCCGTCCGGGCGATGCAGCACTGGAGCGGAAGAGAAGGCCTGTTTTAAAGAAAGAAAGGCCTCCTCTGCTTCGGGCGTCCACTGTTTGGGATTAGCATCCTTGCGGGTGAGCGCAGAGATTGGAGCAGTCCGGGAAGAGAAGTGCGGTATGAAAAGGCGGTAATAATTGGCGAATCCCAGGAACCGCTGAATGGCCTTCAACCCCTCCGGTCGGGGCCATTTCTCGATGGCAGACAGTTTCTCCGGATCCATTCGTAGGCCTGTCTGAGAAATGATGTAGCCCAAAAACGGAAGCGAGGTCTGCTCAAAGAGGCACTTCTCATATTTGGCGAAGAGGTGATTCTGCCTGAGCCTGAGCAGAACCTGACGAACATCCCTCCGGTGAGACTGGAGATCCGGAGAGAAGACCAAGATGTCGTCTAGGTACACCACAACGCAGGAGTAGAGAAGGTCCCGGAAGATGTCATTGACCAACTCCTGAAAGACTGCTGGAGCATTACAGAGACCAAAGGGCATCACCAAATACTCGTAGTGGCCGTCCCGGGTGTTGAATGCCGTCTTCCATTCATCTCCCCGACGGATACGGACTAGGTTATATGCCCCACGAAGATCCAGTTTGGTGAAGATTCTAGCCCCCCTCAGACGATCAAACAATTCTGGAATGAGCGGAAGAGGGTACTTATTCTTCACCGTGATCAAATTTAGGCCTCTGTAGTCAATACAGGGACGGAGAGAGCCGTCTTTCTTTTTTACGAAGAAGAAACCTGCTCCCGCTGGGGAGGTGGATTTCCGGATGAATCCCTTGGCCAAATTCTCCTCGATATATTCGGACATCGACCTGGTCTCAGCAGCGGACAATGGGTAAATACGCCCACGGGGAGGCGTAGTACCGGGTAGCAGGTCGATCGGGCAATCATACGGTCTGTGAGGGGGTAATGTCTCTGCTTCCTTTTTATTAAAGACATCAGCGAATGACCAATATGGAATCGGGAGCCCTGGTAGATTAGTTGGTGTAGGAGAAGGACGGACGGGATGAACAGGAACCAAACACGTTTTATGACAGTCCTGTCCCCAGCGAAGGATCTCTCCAGTCTGCCAGTCGAGCACGGGTGCATGCTTTGGAGCCAAGGCAGACCTAGTAAGAAAGCGTGAGAGAGTCCAGGCAGAACATGAAACGAGATGCTCTCAGAATGCAACATTCCCACCTGCAGGGTTATGGCTTCAGTGATAAGTTGGATGGGACGTGGTAGGAGACCCCCATCCACAGCAGCAACAGATACTGGTTCAACCAGAGGTTTGGTAGGAATGCGATATTTTTCTACTAGAGCCTGTGAAACAAGATTCCCGGCTGCTCCAGAATCAAGTTGGGCTAGTTCGAAATAACGGTTCTCACCGAGGAGAATTGAGACTGACAGCAGCAGAGATGAAGAGGATTTATTTTTGTCTAGGTGGACCTCTCCGAGCGAACCTAGACACAGGCGTTTCCCGACCTCTCTGGGCAGGTACGGATCCGGTGCTCCTTACTGCCACAGTAGAAGCAACTCCCCTCGGCACGGCGTGAGTCCTGACGGGCTTTGACAATCTTGGTCTGGTCGACTTGCATAGGCTCAGAAGAGTGTACCTGAGGAGAAACGGAAGGAGTTACAGGTCTCTGAAAAGAAGGCGCTAGACGAGGAAACCTTCTCTCACGGGTGACCTCTTTGGCGCGCTCCTGGAACCGTAGATCAATTCGATTGGCAAGAGTTATTAGGTCATCGAGAGAGGTTGGAATGTCCCGACCGGCAAGTTCATCTTTAATACGGCCGGACAGACCCTCCCAGAAGACAGATATCAGAGCGTCATTATCCCAAGCCAGCTCCGAGGCAAGGGTACGGAACCGTATGGCATATTGACCCACGGTGAGACTTCCCTGACGGAGACGCAGCAGAGATGATGCAGAGGAGGTCTTCCGTCCGGGTTCGTCGAATACCTTCCGGAAGGCTGAGAGAAAAGCAGACAGGTCAGACACCAGAGGATCTTCTCTCTCCCAAAGAGGATTTAGCCAGGCCAGGGCCTTTCCGGTGAGATGGGACATGATGAAGGCAATTTTGGCCCGGTCGGAGTTAAACTGGTGTGCCAGGAGTTCAAAATGCAGGGTGCACTGGTTAATGAAACCCCGAGCCAGAGCAGGGTCGCCTCCAAACCGAGGAGGGGCTGAAAGTCGAGGTCCAGGAACGGAAATCACGGAATTGGTAAGCAGCGGAACTGCCGGATTGCGAGTCATGGCGCCCGCGGTGGTTGCTGGTGAAGTAGCAGGGTGTCCAGGCGGGAATTAACATTCCGCACGTGACCCAGGATGGACTCCTGTTGAGACCTCTGACGAGACAGTTCATGACACAGGTCAGAGAGCGAGGGAGTTTGGGTGCCACCGGGTTCCATGGCCCGAGCAAACTGTAACGGGTCTGGGAGGCGGAACCTCTGAGCTTTATTATACAAGGAGGCTTTCCTTGTAAAGGAGCGGGTGGCGCCCGGGGAGACGGACAGGAAATCACTGCAAGTGACGGGGGCAGTCTCTGGACAGACAGGCGGGAGGTCACGGCAAGTGACCGGGGCAGTCTCTGGATAGACAGGCGGGTAGTCACGGCAAGTGACCGGGGCAGTCTCTGGATAGACAGGCAGGTAGACACGGCAGTACGGGCGTCTCGGATAAACAGCAGTAGTCACGGCAAGTGACCGGGGCAGTCTCTGGATAGACAGGCGGGTAGTCACGGCAAGTGACCGGGGCAGTCTCTGAATGGACAGGTATATACGACCTGAGATGGTGGAGCCTCCCGGTAGGCTAGCAGGCAGATGACAGATGAGCGCCCCCAAGTGAGCAGGCGAGAGTCTCTGGAATAGCCGATGGACACCGCATGTGATGGCCGAACCTCCAGGTAGGCTTGCAGGCAGATGGCAGATGAGCGCCCCCAAGTGAGCAGGCGAGAGTCTCTGGAATTGCCGATGGTCACCGCATGTGACGGCCGAACCTCCAGGTAGGTTTGCAGGCAGATGGCAGATGAGCGCCCCCAAGTGAGCAGGCGAGATTCTCTGGAATAGCCGATGGTCACCGCATGTGACGGCCGAACCTCCAGGCAGGCTTGCGGACAGGTAGCAGACAGCAAACTGGCAGGAAACAGGCAGGTAACTGGTAACGGACCCTGAGGGCTAAAGCAGAGTAGTGAACAGTGCAATAACAACATTGCTCGGGCACCTCCATTAAGAAGGAAGTACTTTATATAGGGTGGAGTCCTCCGGCATTGGCCGGGGACCTTTTTGAAAGATGCGCGCGGCCCCTTCAAGAGCGGGGGAGCGCGCGGGCGCGCCCCTAAGTTCAGTAGCAGGGAAGGAGCGCGCGGCCCCAGCAGGGTGGAAGGAGGACGCTGAGCGCGGGTAAGGGGGGCGACGTCCCTGCCTGGCAGAGGACGCTGTCGCAGGGGAACAGCGTCCCTGCCTGGCAGAGGGCAGGGACGCCGGCGCTACATCAGTAGTGCGACATTTGTAGTTTCACATCACTGACTCTCAGCACACAAGCGCCATTCAGCCATTACCACTGCAGTTCAACCACAGCAAGGCGCGGGAGCGTCGCTTACACTGATTCAAACGCCTGCCAGGTAGGCTGATCACTGATACAAGGGACCTGGGATACTTATATTTAGACTGCTACCATATAGCGGTTCTGACACTTCTAAACAGCACATTGCTCACTAATCTACTCCTCCAGGTTGGAAGGAATTCCTGATCTCTGGGGCTATACCTGAACTGACTGCCAGGTATCTGAACTGACTGCCAGGTATGCTTAACACTGCACTTTCTATACTTATACTATGACCACCAATATAGAGCGGTTCTGTTACTAAGTAACAGCACAGCACTTAATTTTCCAGGACAAAGGAATCTCCTGACTTTGGGGCTATTCCCTGACAACTTTATAACAGGTACTCTCACAACTTAGTCTGGGCGCTACTCTAGACAGACACCTCTGATATACAGCTGTTCCTCTAATATATAGCTGTTCCATTGTACATGTCCTATACCTCCTTTTAGATTGCTACTGAGGCTTCTTCCTCATTAAGGACATTGGATACAGGTATTAGGCAATCTAATTGGTAATCACATACTGTTTTAGTGCATGAATTTAACACTATTACTATTACTTGCAGCTATCCTTTAATTTTGGACATTTATCTCTCTGTATATACCTACTCACAATCATTCTTGGACTGAGGTAAATTTTCCCTTTTCTTGTGATCACCCTCATTGGTTCCAGTGTACTATGATATTTGATTATAAGTTATTATATCAGTTGATTCACTCTTTTATTATTACTACCATTGTACATAATTTTATTAATTCCTTTGGAGATGTTTTTTTGAATTATTTATATGGTGTTTGTATTTTATTTTATTTTTATGTTATTTACATGGTTCTTTTTGTTCACAGCGACCACATGAATAAAGTTCTGGTTGAACCGAAACGTCGGTATTAGTGTCGCTTTATGCTCATATTCCTGTTTTTGCTTCCACAAATTTGCTTGTCCATAATAAAATTTTCACTTTGCAAATTGATCAATCAGAGTGTGCGGTAAAAGTTATTACTCTCAGCACCAGGCAACAAACACAGCTCATCTAATCTTAGCACCTGCACATGGTACTGTACCTCTTACTGTAGTATTATTCTAATTTCAACGCCCTGTATACAGACCATACTGCATTATAGCTCTCCTTCCTGTCCCCTCTATATACAGTCCATTCTGTACTAAATAACTTTTTTGTCCTCTCTATACACTGCCCATCCTGTTACATCTCTCATTTCTGTCCCATCTATCATATTTTGCGGACTATAAGACAAACCCTAAATTTTAGGGTCTAAAATTGAAAAAAGAAGTTTTTAATAAAATGGCGGTGGTCTTTACAATCTATTTCAACAGTAGCTTATCGGAGGTAGAGCGATGGCAGTAGAGCAGGGTCACAGGAGGCAGGGTGCAGCAGCAGGAGTGGTGCAATGCTGTAGGCCCGGGCTAGGAGGATGTTCAGGTGGTGCGAGGCTGCGGGCCTTGGGCTCTCTTAAGATGTTAGCGTTGGTGAGCGCAGTCCCCTTTTGATTTTCCTGGGGTGAGCTTCGGTAAAGTGTCCGCCAAAGGCGGCACATGCACAGATTGAGATCTCGGGATATCAGGAGCCAAGGGCCCGCAGCATCGACTGCCTCCTCTTGCTTTGTTCCACCGCACCTGCCCCCACGGTAAGCTACCTTTTGGATAATAAGACGCACGCACCTCCGTTTTTAGTCTTATAATCCAAAAAATATGCTATATATTGCCCATCCTGCAGTGTATCTCTCCTTTCTGTCTACTCTATTTTCAGTTCAGCCTGCTGTATCTCTCATTTCTGTGTTGTCTATATACAGCCTACCCTGCAGTATATCTCTCCTCTCAACCCCTGTATACATCCCATCTTGCTCCTCTTGATTACCAGCGCACTGCTGCTGTCTAGTTTAAGCTCTGCACTGTAAAGAAGTGTGCATGTGTTTATACACAGATCAATTACTCTTCTTCCTGATATCGGCACCATTATGGTACTCTTCTGTATTTCCATTGACTTCCAGTCCACCCAAAACATGCTGTGTGAGATATCTAGTCTGAATAGTGGTCAATTTGTGAAGCATCACGTTGCTGGTATCATGAAAATAAAAAGTTAGAAAAACAAATCACATCATCGATGGTAACCTCATGGCATAACTTCATCGCTACCATTCTGTCCCTTTCTGCAAAATATCCATCGCCTTTACCTCTAGCCCCCTTCAACATGCAGTCACACATAAATAACATGACTGCCTTCCATTCAGCCTCTTGCAACTTATAGTCCCACATGGAAAGACATAACCTTCCTTCCCTTCAGCCTTCTATAAGTTTCAGAAAATCAACTTAACTTTATGTACAGCCCCATCCTGAAGAACATTACTCTTATCAACCTCTATTTACAGTCTTATTAAAGGTAGATCACAGCTCTCCTCTCTTCTGTATGGAGTCACTTCCCAGAGTACATTGTATGCAAGGTGCTGAGAATAGCAGTCATGTCCTGGAGAACATTACTCTTCTCTATTTCTGTATATACAGCCCCATCCTGCTTAACGTCACACTTCTGAGCCCCTCTGTACATAGTACCATCCTGCAGAACATCACTCTTCTCAGCCCCTTCAAATACAGTACAATCCTGCAATATATCATTCCTTTTAAATTCAACCCCATTTGCAGTACACCAATCCTTGCATCTGTATACAGCTACATCCTGAAGAACATAACTCCTCATCTACATACACCTCCATTGTGCTGAATATCACAGCTCTCATGTACAGTACAGACCAAAAGTTTGGACACCTCATTTAAAGATTTTTCTGTATTTTCATGACTATGAAAATTGTACATTCACACTGAAGGCATCAAAACTATGAATTAACACATGTGGAATTATATACTTAACAAAAAAGTGTGTAACAACTGAAATTTGTCTTTGCACACTCTTGGCATTCTCTTGATGAGCTTCACGAGGTAGTCACAGGAAATGGTTTTCACTTCATGGGTGTGCGTTCTCAGGTTTAATAAGTGGGATTTCTGGCCTTATAAATGGGGCTCCATCCTACAGATCATTACTCCTCACATCTATATAAATCACCATTCTGCAGTATAGTACTTTTAACTATATACTGTACAGTCGCAGTGCATTACAACACTTCTCTCATCTACAGTCGGTGAAATAAGTATTGAACATATCAGCAATTTTCTAAGTAAATATATTTCTATATATATTGACGTGAAATTCTCACCAGCTGTTGGTAACAACCCATCCAATCGACACAGGCAAAAAATCAAACCATAGATGGTCTATAAATTATGTGTGATAATGAGAAATGACACCGGGAAAAAGTATTGGAATGTAATTAATACGTCATACAAAATCTTTTGTTTGTGATGACTGCTTCAAGACACCTCCTGTATGGAGAAACTAGTTGCATACCTTGCTCAGGTGTGATTTTTATCCCATTCTTCCATACAAACACTCTTCAAATCTTGAAGGTTCCTTCCATAAATTTTCTATTGGATTATGGTCAGGTGATTGGTTGGGCCATTTTAGCAGCTTTATTTTGTTTCTCTGAAACCAGTTGAGTTTCCTTGGCTGTGTGTTTAGAATCATTGTCATCTCCATCCGATCATACTAGTCCATGTTGGCAGCCATCATCCAGAAAGGGCGGGAATTATAGGATTCTCATCTTCCTCGATTATGAGATGCTCATGGGATGGCATGATGGAATGGCCATGATGTCACTTCCCAATTGTCTGCGCGTTTCCAAACCAAATGCTCTTGAAATACGCAAATATTTTTAATATTTGCGTATTTCAAGCATTCCAATGCAATGCTATGGCGGCGTAATCGCCGCGATTACGCTGAAATAATGAACATGCTGCGTATTTTAACGCGAAGCGATTACGCTCCGCAAAAATACGCATGTGCACAGCAATGCGTAATCCCACAGGATTGCATGGGATGCGTTATGGACCGTTTTTAAGCGATTACGCAGCTTAAAAACGCATTAAAAAACACTACGTGTGCACATAGCCTTATTATACGTTTTTGTTTGGCGCTTCCCTTGCTCATATAAATATCCTTAAATCAATAAAATATTTTACTATATTAGTAATAGAATTCAAATTTAGATAAAAATCATTTTTATTCAAATTGCTTAAAAATTGATTTAAGGACTCAGCCCCCCATCCCAAATAAAAAATATATCATCAATAAAACATAGCCATAGGGCTAGACCCCCACACAGCACCAAGGTGGATTTAAATATTTATGTTGACCAAGGGAAGCTCCAAAGAAAAACGTACAATAAACCTACTGATACTAATAGTTATATAGCCATGAATAGCTGTCATCTACCCAGCTGGCTGCTTAATATTCCATGGAGCCAGTTTTTAAGATCACATCGTAATTGCTCTGATCCCCGACATTATGACAAAGAAGCTGATGTCCTTATTAATACATTTTTGAGCAAAGGTTACGATCATCAGTATTTATTGGAAATAAAGGAGAATGTTAAAGAAATCCCTCGGAATGAATTCCTCCACAATAATACATCAAAAAAAGAATCCTCAATTGAAAGTGTGGACCAAATATCAATTCCTATTATTAAGCAATTTAATTCCAACACTCATATTTTGAGAAAAATAGTTTCTAAACACTGGGATCTCTTGAAGGAGGATAAAGTTATTGGTGACAAACTAGTATGTAACCCCAGGTTCATTTTTAGAAAAGCAAAAAATTTCGGAGTTGTTATTGCCCCTACGGTACGACGTCCCCATAGGCCATTTAGTACGTTTGGCCCCTTCCAACAACAACTGCAAGGGTTCTTTCCTTGCAACAAATGTAAAATGTGCAAGACACTTAATTTAACTAAGCAGAAATCTGTGTTATCTAACAGTGATGTTCACTTCCCTATTACTGATTTCATTACATGCACTACTCAAGGGGTCATATATGTTATAGAATGTCCATGTAAGAAAATGTATGTAGGGAAAACTAAACGAACTTATGTAGGAGAATTAACGAACACCTTCGCAACATTAGGAAGAAATGTGATGAGCATCCTTTGTTCAAGCAGTTTTTTATAGCACATGGTGGGTCCCTTCAAGGTATAAGGGCAATGGGCATTAAGGTGGTACATAAGCACTGGCAAAATGGAGACTTCCTTGAACAAATGTCCAGAGAAGAAACAAGGTGGATTTTTGAGTTAGACACTTTGAAGCCAAAAGGATTGAATAATGAAGTGGAACTCTTTGCTTTTGATTAATGTGATATGACGAGCCGAAGGTATTTAATCCCATTAATGCAGTAGGAGCCATCCCTGATGAAGGAATACGTTTCTATTCCGAAACGCGTAGGAAATCGGCTCTTACTGCACTCCGTACTACTCCTTGGAAGCACCACGTGACCGTCCTAGTCATGTGCCTCTGACATCAGGAAGGTCCTGTAAGCTCCTGGACGCGCCCGTTCTACTACCGACACGTGTGTTTGCAGCTCCGGCATAGTGATCATCTGTTACCGGCCGGAACAGCGCTCTCCTTCAAGCTTTCTTCAAATCATTACTGGACAACGGACTAGCAACAATAAGCTAAGTGACTTTAAACTGATATATATATATATATATATATATATATATATATATTCTTCCTCCATTTCTTGGAAACGCGCATTCCCCTGCTGGATTGAACATCTGAGGTAGTTTGAACTGTGTAGTTATTTGGCCACATTCATTTTGATGGATCGATAATATTAGGTCATTGCAAGGATTTCATTATTCACTTTTTACTTATATTTATATATATTTCTTTATTCTTCTTATGTGGTTTTATATTTTGAAGATGTGGGACTACTCTATTTGGCTGTGTTAATACCTCCTTATGCTCTCCACAACGCTGGTCCTCTAATAAGGTACTTATTTAAATTTTGCATGCACCTTTAATAGGAAGTTAATTAACCTATTACTAACATTTAGATAAACTGATTTCACCTACTATTGTCATTTTGTTTTTACAGTACAGGTATATATACCTTTTATTATTTGATCTTTATGTCTCTTAGTGGTTGAGATCTTTACTTGCAGACTCAAAGTGCTGAGACCAGCGCCGCTATCTTTCTTTTCTAATATAGGTAATCAATTATGCCATTCTAAAGTACAAGCCCTCATACTGCTATATTGACGGAAAAATAAAAAAAATCTCTCTTGGAAGAAGGGGAGGAAAAAGCGAAAATGAAAAAATGGCCATGGCGTGAAGGAGTTAACCCCTTTCTGCCATTAGACGTACTAACCCGTCCATGTGACCTGGGCCTGAATGCCCATGGACGGGATAGTACGTCATTCGCGATCAGCCGCGCTCATGGGGGGATCGCGGCTAGGTGTCAGCTGATTCTCACAGCTGATACCCAGCAGTCACGGACCGCTCCCGGCACTTTAACCCCCGGCACACTGTGATCAAACATGATTGCAGCGTTCTGGTGGCATAAGGAAGCATCGCGTAGGGAGGGGGCTCCCTGCATGCTTCCCTGAAACCCTCAGAACAACGCAAGCGGGCACTGGCAAGCATCCTGCACTGCCTGTCAGATCACTGTCAGATCAATGTCCCACCCTGGAACATGTAGTGTATCAGCATACTCAGGACAAATTGGACAACAACCTTTGGGGTCCAATTTATCCTGTTACCCTTGGGAAAATAAAAAATTGGCGTCTAAAAGATCATGTTTGTGGACAAAATATGTTGTTTGTTTTTTTTTTTCACGCCCGGGCGTTATAAACTTCTGTAAAGCACTTGGGGGTTCAAAGTGCTCACCACGCATCTAGATAAGTTCCTTGAGGGGTCTAGTTTCCAAAATGGGGTCACTTGTGGGGGGTTTCCATTGTTCTGGCACATCAGGGGCTCTCTAAACGTG
Organism: Oophaga sylvatica; assembly: GCA_033576555.1. Lineage (NCBI taxonomy): Eukaryota > Metazoa > Chordata > Amphibia > Anura > Dendrobatidae > Oophaga > Oophaga sylvatica. The sequence goes on along the minus strand of JARQOD010000009.1, from coordinate 28,534,100 downwards.
ACATGGCTTCCGATCTCAATTCGAGCCAATTTTGCGTTGATAAAGTCAAACTGTGCTCCTTACCTTCCAAGCTCTGCCATGTACCCAAACAGTGGTTTACCCCCACATATAACCTTTGGGGTCTAATTTCTCCTGTTACCCTTGGGAAAATAAAAAAAATTGGACCTGAAGTAATTTTTTTGTGCAAAAAAAGTTAAATGTTCATATTTTTTTTTAAAGCATTTAAAAAATTCCTGTGAAGCACCTGAAGGGTTAATAGTCTTCTTCAATTTGGTTTTGAGCACCTTGAGGGGTGCAGTTTTTAGAATGGTGTCACTTTTGGGTATTTTCTATCATATAGACCCCCTCAAAGTGACTGCAAAGGTGATGTCGTCCCTAAAAAAAATGGTGTTATAAAAAAGGAAAAATTGCTGGTTAACCTTATAACTTCTTAACTAAAAAAAATTTTGGTTCCAAAATTGTGCTGACGTAAAGTAAACATGTGGGAAATGTTACTTATTAAGTATTTTGTGTGATTTAAGGGCATTAAAATTCAAAGTTGGAAAATTGCAAAATTTTCGCCAAATTTCCTTTTTTTTCACAAATAAACACAAGTCATATCAAACAAATGTTACCGCTGTCATGAAGTACAATATGTCCCGAGAAAACAATGTCAGAATCATCAGGATCCATGGAAGCGTTCCAGAGTTATTACCTCAAAAAGGGACAGTGGTCAGAATTGTAAAAATTGGCCTGTCATTAACATGCAAACAACCCTCGGGTTAATGTAATTTTGATGGTTTTAGACCTTTGACAATTGCAGAGAAGTACATGTAAAAAAAAGAGAAGTCAGCCCAAAGGAATCAAAAATCTATAACAGTGGAAAAAGTGGCACAATAGACTATTGGTTTATTATGGATTCTTAAGCTTAATGTGTAATGAATTCCAATTTTGAATTGCCGTGAGAGTTCACCGGAGTACATCAGCTCCGGTGCTGTCACAGCACTACCGCTGTGTGAGAACTTTCCCACGCAGCGGTGCCGTAAGTGAGAGTACCGGAGCTGATGAACTCCGGTGAACTCTCACAGCAGCTCAGTGATACACTGACAGGAAGTAGTCGCTCCCGCATTGCATCACCGGAGGCCGGGTAAAGCGGTCACATCTCCTGTTGTGACTGTACTACACGTGAGATCGCTGTGGGACACTCTGATTACTTGGACTATGGCGGACAGGGAGTATATGTTGGTTTATTATTTTACATTATTTCTAGGAGATGTGGGCGTCGGGGATTTGGTGTGAGGTGAGTATAATGGGTTTTTATTTTTATGTGAATATGTATGTAATTTTGCTTCTCCCATCAGCAGACATATCCCGATGGGAGCAGTAGTCTCATCGGCCCATGCCTGTTTTTTTAACGCAGGTCAACGCTGCGTGTCACAGTCAGCTAATAATAAGAATAAATAATTTTATTTGTATAGCGCCACCATATTCCGCAGCACTTTACAGTCATGGACAAAAGTTTTGAGAATGACACAAATATTAATTTTTACAAAGTCTACTGCTTCACTTTTTCTAATGGCAATTTGCATATACTCCAGAATGTTATAAAGAGTGATCAGCTTAACAGCAATTACTTGCAAAGTCAATATTTGGCTAGAAAATGAACTTTATCCCCCAAAACACATTTCAACATCATTGCAGCCCTGCCTTAAAAGGACCAGCTAACCTCTTTTCAGTGATTGCTCCATTAACACAGATGTGGGTGTTGATGAGGACATAGCTGGAGATCAATCTGTCATGATTAAGTAAGAATGACACCACTGGACACTTTAAAAGGAGGCTGGTGCTTGGCATCATTGTTTCTCTTCTGTGTCACGCTGTCTAGCAGATGTATAAATATATAATGTCAGTAATCTATCAAGTGGGACAACATACTATCTAACATATAAGTAGGTAACATTAGCATGTATATATAGCATAGTATTACCTGACATAATATCCTGTGAGTCAATACTGAATCCTTTTCACGCTGTCTCTGGCTAGAGGTGGACCGGGTCTATGCTGACCCTAAACTGGGGTCCTGACTAGTCCCTCTACCTGGAGGTACTGTTAATGTGTCATGTGTGCATCGCCACGAAGATCGTCGCGGTTGCACATTCTGACTTCTCACAGCTGAGTTGCTGTTTCTTTGTGTTTGGCAGTTAGGGAGTTAATTCTGTCTGTGCTCAGTTCTGGGACTGGGTGCAGTTTCTCCCGGCTGCAATTAATTATTTGTTGATTGGTTTCCTTTAAATCTCTGGTTGTCTGTGTTGGGAGTTGCCAGTGAAATTCTTCATGCAGACCACAGATAGGATTGTATCTGTATAGACTTAAGTTAAAGAGCTCCTTAGTTGTTTTAAGCTCACCTTGCTTAGAGTTTAATATCCCAGATCATTTATGTTCCTTCTGTGTTTGAGTGTGTATGCAAGTCTGTGTTTTCTCCAGTCTGTCTTATATGTCTAATCTGTGTATTTAGCAGAGATCAGCCCATATCCCTTTGGTGGTAATCAGTATCCTTCTTAGGACTGATTACAGGGTTCAGGGACTGATAGGAGACAGGGTTAGGCTGGAGACTTGGACCTCTGAACCATTATCAGTACCTCCAAGGTGAGGGATTAGTTAGGACCCAGTTTAGGGTCAGGTTAGACCCCGGTCCTCCTCTTTCCTGTGACAGTGTATCAAGTCCTCAAGATTAACCCTGAGTTCAACGGATATCGTGTCAGGTAAATCTATTCTATATTTACATGCTGATGTTGCTAATCTATATGTTGTATAGAGTGTTGTTCTTTTAAAAATAGTTACTGACATCGTACACAATCATAAGACCGCGTGACATAATGGTACAGAGGTCCAGGCCACCAGCGTAAACCCTGTCTCCTACTAATCCCTGACCACTGTAATCTAGTCCTTAGAAGGACCCTGATTACCATCAAAGGGAATGGACAGGTAAAGGTTAACAAACAGTATAGACAAACGAGACAGACAGGGGATAAAGAAAATACTGTCTTTCATACAACATATAAACACAGAGGGAACACCAAAGGTCTAGGAGATAAACTATAAGCAAGGAGGGGATGAACAACAAAAGAGCTCTAAGCTTAAGTCTTCTCAGAACCGATCCTATCTGCAGTCTGTATGAATGCTTTCACAGGCATCTAACACACAGACTGGCAGGAATATAAAGGAAGCTAATTAGCACATAATCAAAAGCAGCCGGGCGAGGCTGGACCTAGTCTTAGCAAAGAGCTAGGTAAAATTAACTCCCTCACTACCAAACACAAAGTAACAGCAACTCAGCTGCGAGAAGTCAGAATGTGCAATTGCGACGATCCTCGTGGCGATGCACCCATGACAGTACCCCCCCTTCTACGAGGGGCCTCCGGACCCTCAGGGCCAGGTCTGCCCGGGTAAGTTGTGTGGAAGGTCCGAACCAATCGATCTGCGTTAACCTCCGACGCAGGGACCCACGTCCTCTCCTCAGGACCATACCCCTTCCAATGAACCAGGTACTGAAGGGTCTTCAACACCTGAAACTCCAAGCTACCATTGACCACCACCGGAGGAGGAGGCAGAGGCGACGGTATAACTGGCGCCACGTACCTTTTAAGCAACGATTTGTGGAACACATTGTGGATTTTAAACATAGGAGGGAGGTCCAGACGAAATACTACAGGATTAACTATAGAACTGATCCTGTATGGACCGATGAACCTGGGACCCAGTTTCCAGGAGGGAACCTTGAGTTTTAAATTCTTGGTAGACAACCATACCAGATCGTTCACACTTAGGTCCGGACCAGACACTCTCCTCCTATCAGACCTCCGCTTGAAACGGTTCCCCATAGCACTCAGACCATTCAGCACTCCTCTCCAAACTGAAGCAAGTGACGACGAGAATCGTTCCTCTTCAGGAACCCCAGATGGACGGGTATGTGGGGTCTTAGAGCGAGCACAAACTCCACAGGACGCGACAAAAGTTATTACCTCTTTATTTAAGTTAGGCCACCAAAATCGGCGAGAAAGGAGATCCACAGTTGCTTTACTCCCTGGATGTCCTACTAAAGCAGAACTATGATGTGCCTCGATAACTTTTTGTCTTAACTGATTAGGAACAGTTTCCCTGGAGGTCCTACAGGGGCGTCCCCCTGAGCCTCCAACACCTCCTCCTCAAGCTCAGAGCACACAGCCGACACCACCACTCCTTCCTGAAGGATAGGAACCGGGTCATCCGTCTTTCCGGCCCCTGGCAAACTACGAGATAAGGCATCAGGAAGCAATTTTATTGAGCAGTCATACGTGCGATGAGGAGGTAACTTTTGACACCCCTCCTCTGAGAACATCTCCCAAAGTCCTCCAGAAAAGGAGGCAAAGTCCTAGGCACGACCGCACCGATGACCGTGTTCATGCAGTTATTCTTGCAAAATTCACCCCACTGGCTTATCTTTCTGGATTGCCAATCAATCACTGGGTTATGTTTAGCCAACCAGGGAAGTCCCAACACAATAGGAGTAGGAAGACCCTCCAACACATAACAAGACAACTGTTCTTTATGTATTGCCCCTACTCGAAGGTCTATGTTATGAACAGCTTGTACAAAGCTACCTTGACCGAGAGGTCTGGCGTCAATAGAAAGTATAGGGATCGGTTTGGCCAATACACTCAGTTGCATACCTTGCACCTGGGCAAACCGAGCGTCCACCATATTAGCCCCAGACCCACTATCAAGAAGAACAGAAATCCTCTCAATTCTCGCACCAACCACCACCTCCGCAGGCACGAGAAATTGAGACGGACCTGGGGACGAAATACCTACTCCCAGGTTGTCGTCCACCACACAACCTGGGATTAACAGTTTTTCGGTGACTTTTTTGCTCAATGAGGCACGGGAGGGACACCCCCCAACAAAATGTCCCTCTCTCCCGCAGAAGAAACACCTTCTTGTCTTGCGGCGCACCGCCGATTCCCTCCTACAAAATGATGTCCCACCCAACTGCATAGGTTCCTCAGAACAGACCAGGGGAACCTCCATATAAGGGACTTTAGTAGTGGGTGGAGTAATAACAGGGGGCGGAGTTACCTCGCACCTCCCCCGAAGCCGTCTATCAATGCGAATAGCAAGGGCCATAGCAGCCTCCAGTGACGGAGGAGAATCATACTGAGCCAAAACATCTTTTAATTTGTCAGATAACCCTTGACAAAACTGGCTCCTAAGAGCTGGGTCATTCCACTGAGTATCTGTGGCCCATCTATGGAACTCAGAAGAAAATTCCTCCGCCGGACGATCTCCCTGCTGTATCTTACGTAACTTCGTTTCAGCAAGGGAGACCCGATCCGGGTCATCATATACCAGACCCAGGGCAGTAAAAAATCGATCTACTGACTGGAGAGCCGGGGAGCCCGGAGGAAGAGAGAACGCCCAGGATTGAGGGTCCCCTTGTAAGAGCGAGATGACAATTCCCACCCTCTGCTCTTCACTCCCCGATGACCGAGGCCGCAGCCGAAAGTACAATTTACATGCCTCCCAGAAGGTAAAAAATTTGTCCCGCCCACCAGTGAACCTGTCCGGGAGAGCAACCTTAGGTTCAGATCTGGTTTGCTCCGGGGGGACAAAACCTTGGACTTAATGTCCGTAAGCTCCATGGACAAACTCTGCAACTGCTGGGCAAGCTGGGCTACTGGATCCATGGTAGCTGGGGAGAATCTTTAGTAGGGCCGGTGAAAATGTCACGCTGTCTAGCAGATGTATAAATATATAATGTCAGTAATCTATCAAGTGGGACAACATACTATCTAACATATAAGTAGGTAACATTAACATGTATATATAGCATAGTATTACCTGACATAATATCCTGTGAGTCAATACTGAATCCTTTTCACGCTGTCTCTGGCTAGAGGTGGACCGGGGTCTATGCTGACCCTAAACTGGGGTCCTGACTAGTCCCTCTACCTGGAGGTACTGTTAATGGTACAGAGGTCCAGGCCACCAGCGTAAACCCTGTCTCCTACTAATCCCTGACCACTGTAATCTAGTCCTTAGAAGGACCCTGATTACCACCAAAGGGAATGGACAGGTAAAGGTTAACAAACAGTATAGACAAACGAGACAAACAGGGGATAAAGAAAATACTGTCTTTCATACAACATATAAACACAGAGGGAACACCAAAGGTCTAGGAGATAAACTATAAGCAAGGAGGGGATGAACAACAAAAGAGCTCTTAGCTTAAGTCTTCTCAGAACCGATCCTATCTGCAGTCTGTATGAATGCTTTCACAGGCATCTAACACACAGACTGGCAGGAATATAAAGGAAGCTAATTAGCACATAATCAAAAGCAGCCGGGCGAGGCTGGACCTAGTCTTAGCAAAGAGCTAGGTAAAATTAACTCCCTCACTACCAAACACAAAGTAACAGCAACTCAGCTGCGAGAAGTCAGAATGTGCAATCGCGACGATCCTCGTGGCGATGCACCCATGACATTCTGTTAACGATGGTTATCTCTAAAGAAACACGTGCAGTCATCATTGCAATGCACAAAAATGGCCTAACAGGGAAGAGTATCGCAGCTAGAAAGATTGCACCTCAGTCAACAATCTATTGCATCATCAAGAACTTCAAGGAGAGAGGTTCCATTGTTGCCAAAAAGGCTCCAGGGCGTCCAAGAAAGACCAGCAAGCGCCAGGACCGTCTCTTAAAAGTGTTTCAGCTGCGGGATCGGGCTACCAGCAGTGCAGAGCTTGCTCAGGAATGGCAGCAGGCAGGTGTGAGTGCATCTGCACCCACTGTGAGGCGGAGACTCTTGGAGCAAGGCCTGGTCTCAAGGAGGGCAGCAAAGAAGCCACTTCTCTCCAGAAAAAACATCATGGACAGACTGATATTCTGCAAAAGGTACAGGCAGTGGACTGCTGAGGACTGGGGTAAAGTTATTTTCTCTAATGAATCCCCTTTTCGATTGTTTGGGACATCAGGAAAACGCCTCATTCGGAGAAGACAAGGTGAGCGCTACCACAGTCTTGTCTCATGCCAACTGTTAAGCATCCTGAAACCATTCATGTGTGGGGTTGCTTCTCCGCCAAGGGAATCGGCTCTCTCACAGTCTTGCCTAAAAACACAGCCATGAATAAAGAATGGTACCAGAATGTCCTCCAAGAGCAACTTCTCCCAACCCTCCAAGAGCAGTTTGGCGATCAACAATGCCTTTTCCAGCATGATGGAGCACCTTGCCATAAAGCAAAGGTGATAACTAAATGGCTCAGGGAACAAAACATAGAGATTTTGGGTCCATGGCCTGGAAACTCCCCAGATCTTAATCCCATTGAGAACTTGTGGTCAATCATCAAGAGACGGGTGGACAAACAAAAACCTAAAAATTCTGACAAAATGAAAGCATTGATTGTGCAAGAATGGACTGCTATCAGTCAGGATTTGGTCCAGAAGTTGATTGAGAGCATGCCAGGGAGAATTGCAAAGGTCCTGAAGAAGAAGGGTCAACACTGCAAATATTGACTTGCTGCATTAACTCATTCTAACTGTCAATATAAGCTTTTGTTACTCATATGTTTGCAATTATATTTCTGTCTGTGATAAAAACATCTGTCAAACACACATAAAAACCAGAGGGCAGCAGATCATGTGAAAATATAATATTTGTGTCATTCTCAAAACTTTTGGCCATGACTGTACATTATAGAGGGGACTTTACAGACAATAGACATTACAGCACAATAAACACAGATCAAAGTAGATACCAAAAGGAATGAGGGCCCTGCTCGCAAGCTTACAATCTATGAGGAAAAAGGGGAGACACAAAAGGTAGATGGTAATAATTGCTTTCATTGTTCGGATCATCCATAATGTTTGAATCGGGTGTTCATGTAATTCTGCATGAACCAGTTAACAGCCAAAGTATGTAACAGTACAGACACAGAGGGCTATTAAATGCATAAAGCGTGTGAGAACATAATACGAGGTACCTGATTATGGTAAAAAATTTTGAATGGGCCAACAGGGATAGTTAGGTTGAGGCGGTAGGCCAGTCTGAACAAATGCGTTTTTAGGGCACGCTTAAAACTGGGGGTATTGGGGATTTATCACAGCGTAATCACGCCGACATCTGCAAGCATGATCCCGCAGTGCTGTGACTGACAGTACCGGCGGTAGCGTTACCGCACACAGATAACCACACACAGCTGCAGACCACCCGCACACACAGACACCCGCGGACAGACACGCACACACACACACGGACACCTGCAGACAGAGTACGCACATATTCTCTGCTCACATACTCTTCCTCCTTCTGACATCATTTCCTTTTCTGCAGCAGTTTTGGCTGCAAATCCGCAAACCTTTTTACACCTGCGTTTATGCTTCGGATTTGACTGACTCAATGGAAGTAAATTGGTGCAGAAACGCTGCAGATCCGCAAAAAGAATTGACATGCTGCGGGAAATAAAATGCTGCGAATCAGGACGGAATTTTCCGCAGTATGTGCACACCAATTCTGGATTGTCATTGATTAACATTGTTTCAGTAAGCACTTGCGTTTTTGGAGCATTTCCACAAGGAAAAAGCGCTGCGGATCCCCAAGAAATCTGCAACATGTGCACATAGACTAACTCTGCAAGTGCTGGAAGCATTCTCGTGCCCTCGCACCGCTGGTAGCTATGATGAGGGTGCCAGTGGTGCAACAATACGGAGAATCACTGTTCAGCACTGGCATCCTCATCATAGGAGCCAGCGCTGTCAAATTCAGGGACAGAGATTCTCTGCGACAGTGCAGAGGCGAGGCGTTTTTGCATGGAGAATTCGATGGACTTCACTGAATTTGGTGAACTTATGTCCGACCTGCATGGGAACTTTTTTCTAATAAATCGGTGAACAAGGTACGGTATATAGCCTTGTTTTTGCTTCTCTCTTTTTATGTTTTTTAGGTTTCCATTTGTGGACTGTTGGGCGTGTGTGGGATTTTTTTTTTTTTAATTGGCGAACTACTGAAAGTGTGGTACTGTTTTTTTTTTTAAGTATTTTTGTGTGTGTTTTTTTGATAACTGTGTTAGTAAGTGGTGTGTATATATATATTTAGTCCCTTAAAGGGAATCTGTCATCCCATTTTTGCTATATCAACTAAAGATATGGCTGAATAGTACGTCCCAGAAGAAAGCTAGCGGTATTTACCTTATTTCCTGATACCCCCATTTTCATATAAAAATACCTTAGTAAAGTTGGTATTTTGGGCTGCCAATCAGGGCGGACAGGTCAGATGGGCGGGGTTATTCGCTCCCCCCCCCCTCTCCTCCGCTTCTGTCACGTAACGCTGTCTGTGAATATCACAGACAGCGTACTGTTTCCGCGATTGCACTGTGAAGCAGGGCCCCAGCGCGTGCGCAGTGTTCTTTGCCCAACAGTGGGCAAAGTAGTAAAACATTACTGCGCATGCGTCAGACTTTCTGACTTTCCTTGGCCCGGAAGTCATCAGCAATCACTGGACGACTTCCGGGTCAAGTGAAGTGCCAGAAATTACTTGCGCTTGCGCGGTAGTGATAGTGTGCTAGCCCACTGTTGGGAAAACAACACTGCGCACGCGGAGGGACTTTTACACAGCGCAAGCGCGGAAAGACAACGGACAAGAAAAAAAAAAGCTACGTACGCCAAGAATGGAGGAGGGTTGGTGGAAGCGAATAACTGCCGCCCAGCTGACCTGACTGCCCTGATTGGCAGCCAAAAATACCAACTTTACTAAGGTATTTTTATATGAAAACGGGGGTATCAGGATATAAGGTAAATACCGCTAGCTTTCTTCTGGGACGCACTATTCAGCCATATCTTTAGTTGATATGGCAAAAATGGGGTGACAGATTCCCTTTAAAGGGTTGTCCAGAACTTAGGCAACAAGTCTGCAGTCTCTCTGTCGCTGTATCATTATAATCTTTGTAGCACTAATACATTTTAAATTTCACACATAGCATCTGTGCGCAGTGAGGATTCTCTGCTGCTAGTGCCAATAACGTGGGATGCATGACTGCAGCTTTTTGATTTGTATACATGCGGTCACATGCGGACTAGAGGTTCGCTGCCTCACTTAATGCAAGTGTATTGAGTAAGGCTGGAAACAGTTTTGCCAGAATATAACCTGGAGTATGCATATCACATATTTCCGTTCATGTGACCACCGTTCTTGGTACCAAAGAATCCTTACAAACGTTAAATGTGCAAAGATGGAGAGATCGGTAGAAAGACAGATATCCGTGGGAAATTGAATTAGTGCCGTGCATGTGTAGTTTACTGTATTTGTACTTAGCTAATAAATAAATGAAAAAATGTTGTGGAGCCCCCCTGACAGCTGTGGGCTTATATTATTAGGCTTGGAAGGTCTGTGATCATTGGACCATTTCCAGCATAAAAATACAAGCCCACATCCAACGATAACAGCCAAGATGTATTATATAGTTCTGTAGCTGAGGTGTTTATTGTGAGGTTCTTCAGTAGCTGTGGTGTGTATTGTTTGGTTCTTCAGTAGCTGTGGTGTGTATTGTTAGGTTCTTCAGTAGCTGAGGTGTGTATTTTGAGGTTCTTTAGTAGCTGAGGTGTGTATTGTTATGTTCTTCAGTAGCTGAGGTGTGTATTTTGAGGTTCTTCAGTAGCTGTGGTGTGTATTGTGAGATTCTTCAGTAGCTGTGGTGTGTATTGTTATGTTCTTCAGTAGCTGTGGTGTGTATTGTGAGGTTCTTCAGTAGCTGAGGTGTGTATTGTGAGGTTCTTCAGTAGCTGAGGTGTGTATTGTTAGGTTCTTCAGTAGCTGAGGTGTGTATTTTCAGGTTCTTCAGTAGCTGTGTTGTGTATTGTGAGGTTCTTCAGTAGCTGTGGTGTGTATTGTTATGTTCTTCAGTAGCTGTGGTGTGTATTGTTAGGTTCTTCAGTAGCTGAGGTGTGTATGGTGAGGTTCTTCAGCAGCTGAGGTGTGTATAGTGAGGTCCTTTAGCAGCTGAGGTGTGTATTGTGAGGTTATGCAGCAGCTAAAGTGAGTATTATGAAGCTCTCAGTAGCTGAGGTGTAGTATGATGTTCTGCAGCAGCTGAGATGTATGTTATGCGGTTCTGCATAAGCTGAGGTTTGTGTGTGGGCTAACATACTGTGTTTGTGTATGTGTGCGAGTATATGTATGTGTGTGTATATATATTCACCGGAAAATCTGTCTTCAGTGACGTTCTCGTTACCGAGATAGGAGAAGAAAGTTGGTGCTCATAAAGTTCAATTAAGAAAGAGGGAACTAGTAGCAGACACAGACATTCTGTGTGTGTCTGAATTTTGTTTTTCAAGTATTCAGACTAAAGAGCACATAAATAGGATGTGTGCAATCTGATTTTTAATCGGAACATACAGCACACTGACCCATGTTATTCAATAGGGCTGTTCATATTTACAATTTTTTTTCTCTGTCCAAGTGTACGTGAGAAAAAGATTACAGCATGCATTACTTTCACCCGAGTCTTGGATAAGACTCGCATTCAAGTCTATGGGTACGTGAAAAAAATCAAATCCCACATAGACCACTGGAGTGGCATGCGATTTTTTTTTTTTTTTTTTTATGGTTTTCTATTATAAACCTTGGAAACTGTATTTGTTTTTGTACATGTTTTAATGTAGTTGAAGGAAAATGCATTGCACACAGTCATAAAAAACAGACACATGAATTACACATGAACGAAAGTTAGAAAAAATCTTCTGAGTTTTCAGGATGAAACTGATTTTTCTTATGCAGCCGCCCTATAGATGGAATCCTGGACAGTCACCCAAACATAGTGTGAATGCTGCGTTACACACAAGTATTTATCACTATTATGTACTATATGTTTGAAATCAAGTTTTGTACTCTTTAATATTCACAAATATATAGTTGTTTTTTCTTTGAATAAAATGTATATCCTGTTTTAGAAAGCTATCAGAATAATAGGTAACTTGATATTGTCAGCATCTATCTGTAACATCTTGTTATATCAGAATAATAGGTAACGTGATATTGTCATCTATCTATAACATCTTGCTAAAGTGAAAAACAATGTATCATTTCTTAGATGGTGTGGTCCATGCAAGATTTTGGGAACGCGCTTGGAAAAGGTGGTTGCTAAACAACAAGGAAACGTTTTGATGGCCAAAGTTGACATCGATGACCATACTGATCTTGCTCTTGAATATAATGTAAGTTAGCTCATTTAGTTCAATCACGTAAAAGTTTTCACTCCTAGAGCACATTTGGCTTTAAAGGGAATCTGTCACCGCATTTTCGCCCTATGAGATAGGGCCACCGCCATCAGGGGCTTATCTACAGCATTCTGGAATGCTGTAGATAAGCCCCGATGTTACCTGAAAGTGAAGAAAAACGAGTTATATTATACTCACCCAGGGGCGTGCCGCCGTCCGTTCGGGTCAGATGGGCGTCGCGGTCATGTCCGGGGCCTCCCATCTTGTGACGAAGCCGGCCTCTTCTTTATGTCCCGTCGCGGCTCCTGCGCAGGCGCACTGCTCTGCCCTGGTGAGGGCAGAGCAGAGTACTACAGTGCTCAGGCGCCGGACCTCTCTGACTTTTCCCGGCGCCTGCGCACTGTAGCACTCTGCTCTGTCCTCACCGCGACGCCCATCTGACCCGAACGGACGGCGGAACGCCCCTGGGTGACTATAATATAACTCGTTTTTCTTCACTTTCAGGTAACATCGGGGCTTATCTACAGCATTACAGAATGCTGTAGATAAGCCCCTGATGGCGGTGGCCCTATCTCATAGGGCGAAAATGCGGTGACACATTCCCTTTAAGCCCTACAGGGAAACATGAATTTATTAGATAACTTCAGTAACACGATTGATTGATAGATTTAGAGGTTTTTGCATATTCAATGTAATGTTTTAAATCACTTAATAGGGAATAAAACAATTTGGATACTGTTAGTATGAAAATAGAAAAAAAAATCCTGTATGTTAAAGGGGTTGTACAGGCCAAAATGATAAGTCTGCAGTCACTCTGTGTGACTGCAGACTTATGAATCCCAGCAGCTCACGTACTTGTGCACTTCAGGGATTCATCGGTTTCTGAGCCAGGAGTGACTGGTACGGATGCATTATGCATACTCCCTGCCAGAGCCTGACTAGTGGGCGTGTCCTCACTCCATAGACTTGTATTGAGTGAGGCCACACCCAGTCTAGAGACGTGGCCATCCAGTGGGCGCAGCCTCGCTCCAATACAAGTGTATGGAGCGAGGCCACAACAACACCCACTAGTCGGGCTCTGGCCAGGAGCATGTATAATTCATACATACCCTCCGCTCCCGGCTCAAAAGCTGGCGAATCCCTGCAGCACAAAGTGCATACGTAGGGGGGAATCATAAGTCTTCAGTCACACAGAGTGACTGCAGAGTTATCATTTTGGATCAGGCAATCAACTTAACAAGATTTTTGTGTGTAAATTCTCCATTGAAATAAAATAGGAGCGAAAAACAGTTGTCATGTGACTACAAGTGTGCAGATATGACATGAGTGGTCAGATAATGACTGCCGGGCAAGTGTAACAATGTATACATTACCTAGTATGTTAACTGCAACATTAAGTGATTGATTAAGGCTATGTGCACATAAGTATTTTGTGAGTATTTTTTATCTCCAGTATTTATAAGCCAAAACCAGGAGTGGAACAATCAGAGGAAAAGTATAAAAGAAACACATCACCACTTCTGAACATGTGCACGTGGCCTGAGTGTAAGTTAAAAAACCACAGTGGCTCATGGCAGCTGCAGTTTTTGGCCACTGTGTAAGCTCAGCCTAAAGCAGACTTTTAGAGCTAGTCATACATATTTAGATGCTCATTATTCCTTTAAAACATTTTTTCCAGAAATGCATGTGCTTGAAATTAAAAAAAAAAAAAAATATTGACAAATTCACCTTCCATCACCCCTCAGATTCCGAACAGTCTGAGACTGAGGTACATTTCGAAGTTAGAACATCTCTGTAGATGACTGGCATGTAGCTGTCCGGTGACTAGAAATGTGTGTCATCAGATGTATCGCTCTTCTAGTCATCAGACCGCTGCAGTGAGTACAGAGAAGATCAGAGCCGGCTGTCAGGTTCTGCATTAGAATGTTATACAACCCCCTGCCTCCATGTTTTCACCAATCAAGGCTTTCTAACCTCACAGATGCCATTGTCAATAGCGAGAGCGGCAGCTAGATGTTTAACACCATTGTTGCCATGTGATGGCGGGTTCTCAATGGTTACCATGGCAATCCCAAGGCCAGGTAGTGGCCATGCTGTCTGCCAGCTACAGTGGCATATTAGACACGGCCATCATTAGGGTGTAATAGCCTAAGTGTCTGTAACACTGACCGCTCTCAGGCTCTGGAATAGCGAAGTCACCCAAAAACCAATCCAGCAGAATATGTACCCCAAATCCAAATGCCTTCTCTCCACGGCTGAGCCTCTCAATATAACTAAACTGCTGTTCATGACCATATGTGTGACATTACTGTAGTGAGAAAAAGTTACTTAATATACAGGGTGCATGTCCCCAGGAGCACAAGCTATGGGCACTAAGCTGGCAGATTTGCAGTTTTTACTCTGCAACCTCCAGTCCATGCTTGGTTCTGGAAAATACCAGCGGGACTAAAATACACTTCATCCATAGTTCCATTAATTGAAAGGTGTAATTTCCAAAATGGGGTCGCTTAAGAGGTTTTTCTACTATTTTTGGCATGTCGGGGGCTCGACAAATGGAACTTGTATTGTACTCCAGCAATATCTGTGCTTTTAAAGTCTGATAGCGCTCCTTCCCTGGCGAGCCTGCTGTGTGGCCAAATAGTAGTTTCCAACCACTTTGGAGTAGTGTTGCATTCAGGAGAAATTGTGTAATTAATTGTGTTGCTATTCTTCCTTGTGAAAATTATATTATCTATTCTGTTATTTCTGAGCACTGTTTTTCGGTGATTACTTTGTATCTCCGTTCATACTGCACCCACGCACACAAATGATACACCATTTGAAAGGTAAACTTGCCCCTTCAGCAAGAAAATAGCCAAACAAACAACACATCCACGATTTGATCACAAAATACAGTTTAAACATTAATTTTCATAAACCTGCAGTAAGGAAAAATGACCTGCAGGTGGCACCACAGTACCCCAAAGCACACTACCACAAAGCTGCTTACATACATCACAAACAAATCCAAACATTTGCCTTGGGGGCTTTCCTGCCTGCCGAACTGCTTGTCCAGCCCCAGCCTATTTTAGCCAAATTGGAAGATTGCACACTTCACTGGAGGTGAGGCACATATGCAAACACATTTGTAAACATGCACTGCCTATTGAATTGCACACTTGCTCCGTTCATACTCAACCCACACAAACAAATGATACATCATTTGAAAGGTCAAATTACCTGCAGGTGGCTGCACAACACCCCAAAGCGCACTACCCCAAAGCTGCTTATAGACATCACAAGCAAATCCAAACATTTGTCTTTGGGTCTTTCCAGCTTGCTCAAGTGCTTGCCCAGCCTATTTCAGGCACATTGGAGGATTGCACACTTCACTGCAGGTGAGTCACATATGCAAACACATTTGTATACATGCACTGCTTTTTCGGTGATTACTTCGACCCACACACACAAATGGTGAGTTACATATGCAAACACATTTGTAAACATGCACTGCTTTTTCGCTGATTACTTCGCCCACACACACAAATGATACACCATTTGAAAGGTAAACTTGCTTCCTTCAGCAAGAAAAGAACCAAACAAACCACACATTCACGATTTTATCACTAAATACAGTTTAAACATTTATTTTCATAAACCTACAGAAAGACACAATGACCTGCAGGTGGCATCTCAACCGGAAGACATTTTTTGGCATCTACTTATCAAACCAACTTATTGTATTACCAAGCTACATATGTAAATACCTGTCTGTGTTCAACATCTCATGAAATACATTTACATTTGACCTGCTTACTTTTTCTGAAATTGCCTGCGCCCCCAACGACCATTGTGCGAAAATTTCGCACGGGCCAAGCTAGTATATTTAATATTCTACAATAAGAGAATTGTGTAATAAATTATGTTGTTCATTTTCTCCTATTATTTTTTGTGAAAATGAAAAATTAAGGCAAAAGCAATATTGTGGTGGAAAAATATAATATTTTCTTTTTTTTTACTCCACTTTGTGTTAATTCCAATGAAGCACCCGAAGGATTAACCAACTTTCTGACAGTAGTTTTGACTATATTGAGAAATACAGTTTTTAAAATGGTATCAATTTTGAGGATTTTCCAATAGCCAATAAGTCACTTCAAACATGAGTAAATCTGTAAAAAAAATGATTTTTAACTTTTTTTCAATATTTAAATTTTCTGCTAAACTTTTAACCCTTTTGATATCCTAACAAAATAATCACTGGAAAAATGCTGCTGTCATAAAGTAGACATATGAGAAATGTTATGTTTTAACCATTTTCTTCAGTATGACTTTTTGCTATAAAGGCATAAAAATACAAAATTTGAAAATAGTAAAAAAAAATAGAATTTTTTTTTTACCAAATTTCCGATAATTATATAAATAAATGCAAATTTTATTGACCTCAATTTACCACTAACATAAAGTACAATGTGTCCCGAGAACAAGACATCTCAGAATCCCTGAGATACAGTACAGACCAAAAGTTTGGACACACCTCATTTAAAGATTTTTCTGTATTTTCATGACTGAAAATTGTACATTCACACTGAAGGCATCAAAACTATGAATTAACACATGTGGAATTATATACTTAACAAAAAAGTGTGTAACAACTGAAATTACCGTATATACCCATGTATAAGCCGAGATTTTCAGCCCATTTTTTAGGGCTGATAGTCCCCCTTGGCTTATACGCGGGTCATATACGGGGATCGGCGGGGGAGGGGGAGCGGGGGTGTCTGATCATACTCACCCCTCCGCCGGCGCGGTCTCTGCAGCCCCCCTGCTTCTCCCACGATCTCCGGCTCCTTCATGCAGCGGTCACATGGCACCGCTCATTAAAGCCATGAATGTGCACATATTCATGACTTTAATGAGCGGTAGCACGTGACCGCTGCGGAGAGCGCCGGGAGAACAGGAGAGGCTGCAGGGTCGCGCGGCAGAGGGGTGAGTATAGCGATATTTACCTGTCTTCTCTGCACCCTGCGTCCTCGTCTGACTCCTCTGGCTGTGAATGATCAGGCAGAGGGCGCGATAACGTCGTTAGTGAGCGCCGCGCCCCTGCCAGATCATTCACAGCCTGAGGAGTCAGAATAGGACGCAGCGCAGCGGTGCAGAGAGGACAGGTAAATATCTCAGGTGCCGGGGTCCTGAGCGAGCGGTGACACCGGCACCTGTCCCCCATAGCGCGCCGCTGTCACCGCCTGCTCAGGACACCGGCACCTGACCCCCCAGCGACGAGAGGTGAGTATGTCATTTTTTTGCAGCAGCAGCAGCATATGAGGCCTATACTATGGGGCATAATTGTGCAGCATATGGGGGCATAATCTGAAGCATATGGGGGCATAATATGGAGCATATGGGGGCATAAGCTGTGGAACATATGGGGCATAATCTGGAGCATATGGGGGCATAATATGGAGCATATGGGGGCATAATAGGGAGCATATAGGGGCATAAGCTGTGGAACATATGGGGCACAATCTGGAGCATATGGGGCATAAGTTGTGGAACATATGGGGCATAATCTGGAGCATATGGGGGCATAATATGGAGCATATGGGGGCATAAGCTGTGGAACATATGGGGGCATAATCTGGAGCATATGGGGGCATAATATGGGGCATAAGATGTGGAACATATGGGGCACAATCTGGAGCATATGGGGGCATAAACTGTGGAACATATGGGGCATAATCTGGAGCATATGGGGGCATAAATATGGGGGCATAATCTCTGGAGCATATTGGGCATAATCTGTGCAGCATATGGGGGCATAATCTGTTGAGCATATTGGGCATAATCTGTGGAGCATATTGGGCATAATCTGTGCAGCATATGGGGGCATAATCTGTGGAGCATCATATGGGGGCATAATCATTTTTCACCCTAGGCTTATACGCGAGTCAATACGTTTTCCCAGTTTTTTGTGGCAAAATTAGGGAGGTCGGCTTATACACGGGTGGCTTATACATAAGTATATACGGTATATCTTATATTCTAGGTTCTTCAAAGTAGCCACCTTTTGCTTTGATGACTGCTTTGCACACTCTTGGCATTCTCTTGATGAGCTTCAAGAGGTAATCACCGGGAATGGTTTTCACTTCACAGGTGTGCCCTGTCAGGTTTAATAAGTGGGATTTCTGGCCTTATAAATAGGGTTGGGACCATCAGTTGTGTTGTGCAGAAGTTTGGTGGATACACAGCTGATAGTCCTACTGAATAGACTGTTAGAATTTGTATTATGGCAAGAAAAAGGCAGCTAAGTAAAGAAAAACGAGTGGCCATCATTACTGATGAAATGAAGGTTAGTCAGTCCAAAAAATTGGGAAAACTTTGAAAGTGTCCCCAAGTGCAGTTGCAAAAACCATCTAGCGCTACAAAGAAACTGGTTCACATGAGGACCGCCCCAGGAAAGGAAGACCAAGAGTCACCTCTGCTTCTGAGGATAAGTTTATCCGAGTCACCAGCCTCAGAAATTGCAGATTTACGGCAGCTCAGATTAGAGACCAGGTCAATGCCACACATAGTTCTAGCAGCAGACACATCTCTACAATAACTGTTAAGAGGAGACTTTGTGCAGCAGGCCTTCATTGTAAAATAGCTGCTAGCAAACCACTGCTAAGGACTGGCAACAAACAGAAGAGACTTGTTTGGGCTAAAAAACACAAGGAATGGACATTAGACCAGTGGAAATCTGTGCTTTGGTTTGATGACTCCAAATTTGAGATCTTTGGTTCCAACCACCTTGTCTTTGTGCGACGCAGAAAAGGTGAACGGATGGACTCTACATGCCTGGTTCCCACCGTGACGCATGGAGGAGGAGGTGTGATGGTGTGGGGGTGCTTTGCTGGTGACACTGTTGGGGATTTATTCAAAATTGAAGGCATGCTGAACCAGCATGGCTACCACAGCATCTTGCAGCGGCATGCTATTCCGTCCGGTTTGCATTTAGTTGGACCATCATTTATTTTTCAACAGGACAATGACCTCAAACACACCTCCAGGCTGTGTAAGGGCTATTTGACCAAGAAGGAGAGTGATGGGGTGCTACACCAGATGACCTGGCCTCCACAGTCACCAGACCTGAACCCAATCAAGATGGTTTGGGGTGAGCTGGACCGCAGAGTGAAGGCAAAAGGGCCAACAAGTGCTAAGCATCTCTGGGAACTCCTTCAAGATTGTTTGAAGACCATTTCCGGTGACTACTTCTTGAAGCTCATCAAGAGAATGCCAAGAATGTGCAAAGCAGTCATCAAAGCAAAAGGCGGCTACTTTGAAGAACCTAGAATATAAGACATATTTTCAGTTGTTTCACACTTTTTTGTTAAGTATATAATTCCACATGTGTTAATTCATAGTTTTGATGCCTTCAGTGTGAATGTACAATTTTCATAGTCATGAAAATACAGAAAAATCTTTAAATGAGAAGGTGTGTCCAAACTTTTGGCCTGTACTGTATGTAGAAGCATTCCAGAGTTATTACTACATTAAGTGATAAATGTCAGAATTGAAAAATGGAGCTTTGGTCACTAAAGGGAATCTATCAAAAGGATCAATCCTCCTAAACCATCCATATAATCATGTCGAGCATAGGAACCTGAATAAAATTGATACCATGATATTTGTGATCCGATGTCTTATTCAAGAGAAAGCTATGGACCGAACACTGATCTGTATGGGAATCTGTCTCAAGAGCTTATCCTAAATTAAATAGGGAGTTATATAATTAACACAGTACAGTAGAACTGAGCTTTTTCTCCTTACAAACGTTTGCTACAGCTCTGCTGTTTATCAACACTATTGAAACACTGGTTGCTTGTGAGATGGAAGCTGAAGCAATTTGAAAGGACACCTGCAAATGTGATTTAAAAGTGTGGTCCAAAGGCAAAGTACATTTCTTCCAAAATCCCTATCTCTTTGATGCCTTAATCAAAACTATTTTTTAACATAGAAAACCCGTCCGCTCAAAAACTATAACATTTTGTAGAGCAGAAAAAAGCACAAATCTCCACAAATAAATAGAAAATATTATTTATTGCTTAATTAATACAACATAAAAAAACACAAAATAATGCAAATCCGGCTGCCAAAGTTGTGGGACAGAAAAGAAGGCTATACATTCCCATGCCCACATGGAGCAACAAGTGTCAGTAAGACACAAGTGTGAATGAATGTTCAACTAAGGCAGGGTATATATACCTTTAAATGGCAACGTGAAAGGAAATAAAAACCATTCCTTGCAAGCAATACAAAAGCCCGACCTCCGTTATAGCCCATAGCATGCGGAAAGATAACAATATCCAATTGACTAAGCCATTATATATAAACGGAACACTGCCAAAAATAAATGCATATGAAAACACCCATGTGTGGAGTGATATGCCTTGTCCCTCACCCCGACTCGCGTTTCGTCCTCTTCTTCAGGGGGCGTGCCGGGGAAGAGGGAGATCGGGCATTTAAATTATCCTTCAGCCTATCAGAAATGCAATATCACCTCAGGTGATTCAGTTGGAATAAGCCAATCCCAACGCGGCGCGCCGCCGCATACCACTGCTACCCCGGAAATTACGCGTCATCTCCGGCTGGTGAGACGCCGACACCCAGGATGCCATAGTACCAGGCACGTGTGCATCAGCTGACTCTGTTAGCCGGAGCATATCCGAGTCTGGGAGCTGGTGAATAAGAGCAGCGCTCTCCATGGTGGCATTAACCAGTATGAAGAAACATCCTCCCAATGTAGGTATGGACAATGACTATGAAAAGTGACGAAGTGCATTTAGAGCAATAATCATATAACAATCAGTTTGTAAGCTACATAATTATGTGCAGAATATTAGAATATATCATAAATATAATAAAGTGTATAAGTGTACATCCATCTAGTGGCAGAATTAATGAACCTAGATACATATCATCTAATAAATTTACAACATGAAGAATAATTATATACCGTAGATATATTACATAATAAAGTACACTTGTGCTAACATGAAATAAATGCTACAATTGATGTAGGTATCAAAAAATAAATATATGTGCAAAAGTTAATAATAAATAAATATATCATAGGCAGCTCCATAAGATAATGATCCAAGGACACGGCATATGTGGCAAATGTTGAAAGATGTATAGCCAATGGGGTCTTGGTTCTTCAATTAAATGTACAGGAGGCTTCCGGATAGCAGCAAGGAACAGCAGTAATAATATATGAAAGCACTAAAATAGAATTGAAAACACAGATTAAAATATAACAACTTAATTAAAATGCTAACCTATTGTATTAAAAATTCTTTAGCTTTCCCTATCTACATTATCTAACTGCTGTTCTATTTTTTTTTCATCTACTTTCTTTCTGATGACTCTTTGTTTGAGAATCCCAGTGCGTGCTGGGATACTCCAAGCAAAGTGTTAACAAGGCACAGAGACTGCAGTCACTGTTTCAGCTTCTGTCCCCTCCCTGAAACGAGGCGTCATCGGTGACACTCATGGCAGGCTGGGCTAATCCCTGCTATGTCACTGTGCACTCCACAATGACATTGTGCGCTTTGTTGTTGGCTCAGATAAGCAGAAACGAGCCGGCAACAGAGCTGTGTCACAATACCCAGCATACAGAGATCAGCACTGCCCCCACAAGTGAAGTCACTGTTCTGTTCTGTTGTCGGCTCCTTACTGCTGATCTGAGTCAATAACAGAGCACATGCTGTCATTGTGCATATCGCACAGGGTCTAGCACATCCCCTTGAAACAAATGTCACTGATGACACTTCATTTCAGGGAGGGAGCCTGCCCCTAACAGCACTTCATTTGAGTATCCCAGCATGCACTGGGATTCTCAAATACAGCATCATCAGAAAGGAAGCAGGGGACAAAATAGATTAAGTTAGTGTAGGTAGTGAAGGATAGTGAATTTTTAATACACGTATATACGAAAATAGTTTAGATTATGACATCAAATAGTGATTTAAAATCAAATTTATTTTGCATTCACTCCACTCCTTTAATGCTGTCCTTTGTCTGGTATAATCACGCACAGCTGTGCATGAGAAAGTAATTGCAGATGTGAACAGCCCCATAGATTAACATTCGGCCAAGTGCAATCCAAATTTTTTATCGGATTGCACTTGTCCGATTACATCGCAAGTGGGAGCGAGCCTTTAGTGACACATTGCTGGAAATAGGGTCTTTGTCTCCACATTATGCTATCAGATTCCATTTCAAAAACCTACAGACTGATTCCCTTTAAGTAAACAAATACTGTATATACTCAAGTATAAGCCGACCCGAGTATAAGCCGAGACACATAATTTTGCCACGGAAAACTGGGTAAGCTTATTGACTCGAGTATAAGCTGAGTATGCATTGTCCCCTCATCCCTGTCCTGCTATACTGTACATGGCTCCCCCCGTCCTGTCCTGCTATGTCCTTTCCTGCTATGTGTGGCTTGTCCTGTCCTGTCCTGCTACGTGTGGCTCCCCCCTGTCCTATCCTGCTATGTGTGGCTCCCCATCCTGTTCTGCCATATGTGTCTCCCCCTGTTGTATGCATGACTCCACAGTCCCGCATGGCTCACACACCCCTGCATGGCTCACAACCCCTGCATGGCTCACAACCCCCTGCATGGCTCACAACCCTCCTGCATGGCTCACAACCCCCCTGCACGGCTCACAACCCCCCTGCACGACTCAAAACCCCCTGCATGGCTCACAACCCCCCTGCACTGAGCTCACAACCCCCCTGCATGGCTCACAACCCCCCTGCATGGCTCACAACCCCCCTGCATGGCTCACAACCCCCCTGCATGGCTCACAACCCCCCTGCATGGCTCACAACCCCCTGCATGGCTCACAACCCCCCCGCATGGCTCACAACCCCTCACATGGCTCACAACCCCCCCTTCAATGGCTCACAACATCACCCCCTACATGGCTCACATTCCCGTCCTACTCACCCTCCTCGAGCGTCCCTGCAAGCATCTCTGTCCCAGCGCCAGCAGCTTCTTGCTGTGTTCAGCGGTCACGTGGTACCGCTCATTAAGGTAATGAATATGCCTATGGGAGTGGAGACGCGTGCATCTTCATTACCTTAATGAGCGGTACCACATGACCGCTGAACACAGGAAGAGGCTGCAGGCGCTGGGACAGAGATGTTGGAACGGAGATTCAGCAAAGGAGGGTGAGTATTGATGTCTTTTGGAAGCCCCCTCCCCCGCCGGCTTTCTGGACAATGACTCGTGTATAAGCCGAGGGGAGCATTTTCAGCACGAAAAAATGTGCTGAAAATCTCAGCTTATACACGTGTATATACGGTACATTAATCCAAAACAGTATAATAGGAAGGTAAATCAATAGAATATACTGAGACTAGTAAAAAAGTGTGTGTTGAAGCCAGCAAAATATAGGTAAATAGAAAAAAAGAGAGGCCCTGCCAGGAATAAAAATAATAGTAATGTGCCTTTTTTCTAACCAAACTTTGAACCTTTCCCTGATTCATTGTTGTCGCTTCTTGGGTTCATCATTGTTGATTGGTTTGGTCGGTTGTACTTCTGTGTGTAGTGATGCATTAGCTACATGGTGCAGGGGTGTAAGTAATTTGGCTTATTTATACAGCTGTGAACTTAGTTCAAATTATGGAAGGAAAATGTAACCTCATTTGTGAAAGAGCCCTGCATGCTGTTCTTAAAAATGTGATTTTATTGGTCATAGCATACTATTTTACAGCATAATCAATTGTACTACACACCTCAAATCTACCATTTATTGTACATTAACCACATCTCATCATCTCACAGGATCTTCAAATCCTATTGGACGTTCTGTCATTAGTATGTGAAAAGCCAGTGATCCTTCACTTTGTGATCCTGATCCTTTGTCTGCCATTGCCTAAGGGTATGTGCTGACGATCCAGAACTGGCGGCACTTTGGGCGCAGGGCATGCTCGCTGCTTCCAAAGTGCTGCCGTCTATTGAATGCAGGTAAATCGGCACGCATTCACTGAACTGGCCAGATTCACCGCATCACAAGATAAATAGACGTGCTGCAGTCTGGAGAGAAGTGCCGCATGTCCATCTCCGCGGTTGAGTCGCTGCCGCATGTCCATCTCCGCGGTTGAGTCACTGCCGCATGTCCATCTCCGCGGTTGAGTCGCCGGCGTCTGTAGACTCATAGTGGACATGGGATTTCTTGAAATCCCATCCACTATGCTGTAACAACTGGATGCTGCGGATTGGACGTTACACAAGTACGCAGCGTCCAACCCGCAGCGATTACTGATCGTGTGCACCTACCCTAACAGTGTTCAATTCACTCTGCTAGAAAAGTTATGGCAGATGGAATGTTTGCAGCTGGTCAGTTAACTCTTTACTTTCCATAGTCAAAATCCATCACTGCATGTAAAGTGTGTGATAGGAGATCACGCTGTCTGTCACGGTCTTCTGCCCCAGCACAATAATAGGGATAAGGATGGTTACTATGCCATATGGAGGCCTAATCATGGCCTAATCATGGCTTTCAAGTCTGGTTTTGCTTTGATCTACGGCAATCAAGCTAGATGCAGAATTTTATCTGTTGGCAAATAAGTATTGTAAAAAAAATATATAAATAAAAAGCTATGCCTTTCAGAATATAATGCAAAAAACAAACAAATGTTTTGTTAAATGATTTTCTTGTGCAAAACTAGTAAAACATTAAGGTATAAAGTGGGTATAATTATTTATCCTATACTGAGAACAAGATTTTGTCTGGCAAAAAATAAACCCTCACATAACTTCCAGAAAAAAATAGTAAGTTATGAGTTTAAGAAAATTCTCAACAAATGTTTTCTTTGTTTTTTAAAAAAGTGGGGTAATTTTTTTTTTTTTTGCAAAGTAGAACATAAGGAAACTAAATACATTTTGCATTCTCATTGTCATATCAAGCTAGAGAAAAAATTAATGACATGTTAATTATACTAAATCATGAGCAGTGTTTTAAAAAATATGAATCCAAATTTCCTGCTTCCTAGTTCACTCCTGTTCCCAAAATGTGTACTAAAAAGTGACTACGGTAAATCATTATATGTACATGAAAATGAGATCTATAAAAAATAGACCTTGTCACACGAAAAATAAGCCCTCGTATAGCTCCATTGCCAGACGAAAATTAAACTTATGGCTTTCAGAATATGGCGACACAAAAACAAATGATTTTTTTCAAACAGTATTTCTCATATAAACATAAAGCAGAAAAAACCTATATAAATCTGGTATGATTAAAATCATTTTCACCCACAAAAAATAAAGTTAGCACTTTGTGTTAAGCAAATGAAGCGTGACAAATATTAAACGTCAAAAAGCAGAATGTTTTCTTTTTTTCTCTTTCGTTCCATAAAGCGTCAATACAAATTAGATATTAGGTTGTATGTACCCTTGACAAATATAACGCTTCCAGCTAATAAGCTTCTGTGTATTTTAGTGAAAAAAATGGAAAAAAAAAACAACAAAAATGTTTGAGCATTATGCCAAATTAGTCCTGGTCCTTTAACCACTTCATGACCAGAGGTATTTTGGGTTTTGCATGTTCGGTTTTTCTTTCGCTCCTCTTCTTCCCAGAGCCATAACTTTCTTACTTTTCCGTCAATATGGCCATGTGAGGGCTTGTTTTTTTGCGGCACAAGTTGTACTTTTCAATGACACCATTGGTTTTACCATGTCGTGTCCTGGAATACAGTAAAAAAAAATTCCAACTGCTGTGAAATTGCAAAAAAAGAGCAATCCCACAGTTGTTTTTTGTTTTTGCTTTTTTACTAGTTTCACTAAATGCTAAACTGACCTGCCATTATGATTCTCCAGGTCATTATGAGTTCATAGTCACCAAACATATCGAGGTTCTTTTTTATCTAAGTGGTGAAAAGAATATTCCAAACTTTGTTAAAAAAAAAAATTGCGCTATTTTCCAAGACCTGTAGCGTCTCCATTTTTCGTAATCTCGGGTCGGGTGAGGGCTTATTTTTTGCGCACCGAGCTGAAATTTTTAGTTATACTATTTTGGTGCAGATACAATCTTTTAATGCAATGTCGCGACAACCAAAATAACCCGTAATTCTGGCATTTTGACTTTTTTTCTCACTACGCCGTTTAGCGATCAGGTTAATCTTTTTTTTTATTGATAGATCGGGTGATTCTGAACCCGGTGATACCAAATATGTGTATGTTTGATTTTTTTTTTGTTTTATTTTGAATGGGGCGAAAGGGGGGTGAATTGAACTTTTATATTTTTTTTTATATATTTTTAAAATCTTTTTTCTCACTTTTGGCATGATTCAATAGTCTCCACTGGAGACTAGAAGCTGCCAAAACCCGATTGGCTCTGCTACATGCATGCGATGATCACAATACTTGCTATGAGTGCGGACCACCGGGTGGTGCTCATAGCAATCCGTCACTGACAAACATAGAGGTCTCCAGGAGACCTCTGGTTGTCATGCCAACCCATCGGTGACCCGCGATCACGTTAAGGGTGGTCACCAATTGGCAGATTTCCGACACGATTGCCAGAAATGTATATTAAATGCCGCTGTCAGCATTTGATATCGGCATTTAATGAGGCTATTGGGGTGGGCGCTGTGCGCTGCCTATAAGTCTTTGTATCGTTGATCCTTTGATATATGCGCGTTCGCCTCAGTTTTGTTTATGCGTCCTTAAGGGCAACATGACCCTCTGTATTAGTATTATGCGCCGCTGACTGGTTTAAAGTTGGGAGGCCTCTGTTTTTTCTGGCACATGCGCATTGATTTGGTGTATGCACTGCCCTTGGCAACACAGCGTGCATACCATTAATGAACTTCCGATTTGGCAGCTCCTTTGTTTCCCTGGTAAAGCAGCACAGCTGCAATATATTTTATATTTAAGGTACAAGTATATAAATGGGTACAAGACACTGAAAATGATTACCCCTGACGAAGCACCTTGAGTGGCGACACGTGTCGGGTACTCTTGTTATGGAAATTTAATTAGGATAAATCTATCCTGAAGTGTTTGCTGCTTCTGTTCCCAATTTTCTATTAAATGTCTTTTTGAGCGCTCAGAACGAAATGAAAACTGTCCACACAGAAGTGTCAGTATAGCAGTTCGTCAAGACCACAGTTTATTATTCATTCAAAGTTTTATACGTTTACAAAAAGGGGCTGGTTAGTCAATTAACATACAATTAAAAGCTGCTAGATTATTGGCTGTTCTAGTGTAAGTATGATAATTATGATAAAGGGGCTGAAGTTGCAGATTTATTGTTTTTGTTCTTTGCCCTAGCTTTCTTGCATGACTAGTAGAGAAAACAATAGATATCTATTAAGACTCTTTGTACTTGTTCCTTATGAAGGCCAGGGTCGTCTTTAACGACTGATTATATAGCTGCCATCAGCTTTTGCATAGATATGCTGAGCACAGGATTTTTATCAAGTGAGATCTATCTAACTGTGAAAGCATATATATGAATATACTTTGAATATATGGAATACATATATATTTCCATGACAGTCCCCCCTTAGATACCACTTGCCCTAAAAACCTGCTCCTGTCCCAAAGCGCTGCAACTCTTTTGTGCTGCCGGCGGGTTGAGATATGCCTTGTACATGCCTCCCCCACCGAATACAGACTTTTCGCAAATGGGCGGTCAGGAGGACTGTACCTAGCAGGGGTTCATGTGTTTGCAATCATAGTCTCTTTATTTAACTGCATGTTCAGAAAAAACGTGTGTATTCTTCATCAGGTAGATCATCTGTCTGGTCAGTCAGAGCATCAACGACATCCTTCATGGCTTAGGTGTCTCTCCTGGTACGGGAGCTTCCTTGCAATGCGATACGTGGATCCAAGCAGGCTTTCCCTCTAGTTACACAGAGGTTGGTGTCATCTGGGGCTCTTGGACAGGACCATCAAATCTGGCAGTGAAGAGAAAAACTCGAGAATGGACATTAGTTTTTGACCAATTCAATTACATAAGCAAACAAGATATCATTTTGCATATTCTGCTGCTGAGGGAAAAATGCACCTAACTTGGGACTAGACCCAAACAAAATTTCGTATGGTGACAGCATTTCTAGGTCTCTGGGAGTGTGCCTTATGCTAAACAGTGCAATTGGGGATGTGTCTCATGCCATGGTTTGCGTGTCTCTTGGGCAATTTTCAGCATCCTATTCTTAAGTGTTCCGTTCAGTCTTTCTACCTTCCCGCTGCTCTGGGGGTGGTAAGGAGTGTGTAGGCCTAAATCTGACCCTACTGCTAACCAGATCTCTTGTGTCAGATTTGCTGTGAATGCGGGTCCCTGATCACTTTCTGTCATTTCTGGAACCCCGTATCTGCACACTATTTTCCGAAAGTAGCTGCTTTGCAGTAGTCTTTGCTGACTTGGAACGCTTCTGTCCATCTTGAAAATACTTCTTTGACCACAATGGCGTATTTGAATCCTTCACTTGGCGATATCTGGATGTGGTCTATCTGGATCCTCTGAAGCTGGTAGAGTGGTCTTGCCGATGAGGTGAGGGGGACTTTCTTCCACACGTCCAGGCTTGCATTTGCCGCAGGTCAGACAGCTGCTGGTGAATTTGGCTGTTAGGGTGGAGATCCCTGAAGCGAACCAGTAAGCACCAATCAGATCATTCATCTGTGTCTTTGATATGTGGGTGTGGGTCCATGTGCCCATTGGACCACCATAGGGTGCATACTTTGTGGTAGGCAGGGTTTGAAGTCCATTATTGATAGCCTTCCTTCTTCACGTGTTGCTTTTTTCGCATTCAGCTCTTCTCCTTTTGGAGCTTGGTCTTGCAACTTTTTGAGCAGATCCCAGGACGTCTTTTTGTCAGGTTTCTTGTCTTCAGTCGTCATGTAGTAGCCGTCTGGCTCTACGACCTCTCCCACTTCTCCATGTTGTCTTCCTTTGGCCGCTTCTTTGGCTGCCATGTCCGCCATGTTATTGCCTCACGCCTTTTCTGTTCTCAGTTTTCCATGCACTTTGATTTTTCAAATTGCCACCATTTTGGAAATTGGAGTACACCCAGCAGGTCCCTGAAGGCTCCATGATGCTTCACGGTTGTCCCGTTTGCTGTGATGAAGTCCCTTGCAGCCCAGATGGGCCCAAAGTCGTGTGCTATGCCATGCGAGTACCTGTAGTTGGTGTAGATGTTTGCAGTCTTGCCTTCTGCCATCTGGCAGACCTTCGTCAGCGCTATCAGTTCTGCTTCCTGGGCTGACAGGCTAGGTGACAGACTTCTGGACCACAGGATTTCTTGATTGCTGGTCACTGCACTTCCTGTGTGGAAACTTCTTCATCTGCAAATCTGGAGCCATCCAAGTAGAGGATAAATTCTGTAAATTTTGTTCTGGAAAGTCCATATTGTATCCCCCTTGGAGTGGGAGTAGAGTAGCCGGGATGAGGACTGTAGGTCTGGAGACGGTGACATTATGAGACAAAGGCGATAGAGGCGCCACAAAGATGCCTGGCGGTGGGGAGATTATTGTTGGTTGAGCTTGATTGAAGATTGCCAAGATGTCGTGTGGAGTGAAGTTTCCAGTGGCTGTCCAAGAGTAATGTCAGCAACCTTGTCCAGGAAGGTGTGTGCTGCAGATACTGCCATCAGGCAGGAGGGTGCTCCTCTTGCAACTGGATCCAAGCGGGCTGAGAGGCAGCCTAAAAGTCTCTGTTTTCCCCGTGAATCCGTGTCAGGACTCCAGTAGCATGACCTTCTTTCTTCCATCAGGTAGACGGAAAGACTTCTCGTAGTCAGGTAGGCCTGGTATTGGCGCTGAGACTGTGGAGTTCTTCCAATCTCCTGAATGAGTTGAAGGCTGCGTCCGATAGAAGGAGCGGGGTTGCGTTGATGCAAGAACACAGAGACTGCATTAGGACTGAGGCATCAGGGATCCAGGTTCTGCAATACAACACTAGACCAGGGAAGGCCTGAAGCATTTTCGGAGTTGTTGGGGGAGCCATCTTCTCCACAGTGGTCTTCCAGTCATTTGACAGGTGTTTCGTCTGGTGGGCAATACAGTGTCCCAGGGATGTAACTTGCTTCTGACATCACTGGACTTTGTTCTTCCAGACCTTGCGTTGCTGTTCTTCCAGGTAGAGTAGGAGAGACAAGGAATGGACTGTGCAGGTATCGATGTCAACCACACAAAAGAGAGAAGTCATCCACGTGTTGTAGAAGAGTGACTCTTGCATATTCTGCAATCCAGTTGACGAGGATGGAGGACATTGTCTTGGTGAAACTTGAAGGGCTTGTTCTGAGCACCTTGAGGCGACACTGTCCATATGCACTGCACTGGTGCGTGAAGGCAGGCCTCCAGGTGGAGGGGAAACACTGAAGAAGGCACTGGCCAGGTTGATCACCGTGAATACCGTTGCGGTGACTGGGACTTTTGAGAGCAGAGTGTGACGGTTCAGCACTGTTGGGGTTTCAAATACCGTAGCCTCTTTCACGGCCTCCAGGCCTTTCACCATTATGAACTCAGTGGGGTTTACAGTCTTTTTCTTCACTGTGGAAAGCTGGGATTGATTCCGATGGGCGAGGCAGCCCAGTTTGGCCTTGTCCTTCACTATGCGGCAGGGGACTCCCATCTCCCGGCACAGAGCTGGCGGGAAAACAAGCCCCTACTAGGATCCACATCATGAGAGATGACGACCAGCTGGCTTTCTTGTTCTCCACCAAGGCAGTCACTGTTAGCACCTGCTCTGGTCACGGGAGGGTCTTCTTGTTGGGACGTCTCCTTCACGGCTGCTTTTTTCTCAGCGCGGGCCATCAGTAGTTTCTTTTTCTCCAGCTCGGTCTCAGGTCAGTATTTGTGCACAAGTTTGAATAGCTGAGTGGCCTTTTGCCGGTCTAGGGCCTGGGTGAACTGGTTGATTGCAGGGGCACCTCCTGGTGTTTGCAAAAGATGAACCTCTGGCGTTGGAGCCGGATGAGGTGTTGCCATTCCATGAAGCGAGTAGGGTCCTTCTTGAGTTGAATATCCTGGCCAATGTCAAAGTTCTCAGGCCGTCTTCTTAGGCGAGTTCACTTAGACCTTCAGTTGGTCAGAGACATCTTGACTCTGGGTGATGGAGTGGCTTTTCTGGTACTATGTCCAGCACCTCCTTGATAGGTGTGCAGTGTGGTTGTTTGAGGTTTCTTCTTGGGTCAGGGGTGAAGAAAGTGTCATGGTCCCATCTTCCTGGAACACTCTGGTCGCTTTCAGCTTCTGCAGTAGGTCCACTCCCAATAGGTTGAGGGTGCAGGTCTTTGACACAACAAACTGGGACATGATGGAGTGTTCTGGCTCAGGGGCTTCATAATCTGGAAATGTCTGACTTGACCATCAATTCCCATGCAGGATGCAGAAGATTCTGATAGATAGGGGAGGTTGCGGAGTTCCACAAGAAAAGATCTGACTACGCCATCCACTTTCAGGATATTGGTCCCACTGGTGGGGTTCCCTGTGGACTTGGTGTGCTCCTGTCCTATGGAGGGGTTCTTCACTGCTTTCTGTGTTTCTTCTTCTTCTGGGCGAAGTCTGTGTTCTGCACCGGTTCCGGAAATGACCAAACTCGCCACAGTTGTAACACTGGACATCCCTTCTGTCCAGGCGGGACTCAATCCTTTTTGCTACTGCGAGCAGGGTATCCATTGCTATTGACGTGTACTCAGGCCTGGCTACTACCAGTGGTTTCCTGATTGGTTCTCTCAGTCCATGCACAAAAGCCTGTGCCAACATCCGTCTGTGTGTCTGATCATGGGTAATGAGGCCCAAATCTTGAAACACTTGCATCACTCTGTCATGGAACTTCTCCACAGACTCTGTCTTGTCTTGACTCATGTCATGTAGGCTGAGAGTTTGTCCTGTCAATTGCTTTTGGCCCATTCTCTGAGCTGCTCAATTAGCTTTGGTCCTGTCTCCCAGGCATACGCATCTAACTTGCTGGAAGCTTGAAGTGTTCTCTCATAATTGGTCAGAATGCATCACCTGCTTTTATTTCCATTACGGTCCAGAGATCAATCCAGGCTGCTGCATACGTTCGCTGGATCTGCTGCATTTTTTGGCAAAATTGCATGGGGTGTATCCCTGGGTCTGGCAGCATACTGATCACCTGGCTTGGGATGAAGGGCTCATAGGATGGTGCCTCTACCTGTCCCTGCTCTATTGGTGCTTGTGTGTTTTCTTCCCTAGTATTGGGCAGCATGTATGACGTTGTGTCTTCATCTTCATCAGATGAGAAGTGACATGGTGTGCTTGGTGCATATACTGGGTGAGATTTGGGCTTAAAAGTTGTCTTGCTGCATGGGGATTTCCCTCTTCCTTGCTGAGGCTGCGGTGGATCAGTGTCATGGTTCCATGCTGGCAGCCCTGCTCGGCACTGAGGTTCCTCATTTGTGTCTGTAGCTACACTTCCCCCCTGTGAAGCCATGGCTGTGGGCTCTGCTAGCTGTTGTGTCTGGGGGCTACATGCAGCGTTTTGTGTAGGGAGATTTGCACTTTCTTCTCCTGATATAATGACTTGCAATGTTTGTACTGTGCTTGGGATAGACAGGGTGCCCTGTGCTGGAGGCACTGAATACAGGGACACCACATTGCTTTGATTGGGCGTTGACCCAGTTGATAACGAAGTAGAAAAAAAGAGGAAGAGAAGGGAGGTGTGAGGGAGGAGCGAGGGAAAGAGGAGGGGGGAGAGATGGAGGGGAGAGAGGTGGAGGGGAGGGTGAAGAAGAGGAAGAAAATGGATGTGTCAGAGATGTGAGGGAGGGGAAAGAAGGATATGAAAG
Organism: Oophaga sylvatica; assembly: GCA_033576555.1. Taxonomy (NCBI): domain Eukaryota; kingdom Metazoa; phylum Chordata; class Amphibia; order Anura; family Dendrobatidae; genus Oophaga; species Oophaga sylvatica. The sequence continues at coordinate 28,501,095 of JARQOD010000009.1, read as the reverse complement.
AGAGGGATGGCAGCGAGGAAAGAGGAGAAAAGTCTGAAGAAGAAGGAAAAGGGACTGAGAGAAGAAAAGGAGAGGGTGTCCCCCCTGTGTCTTGAGAGGGGACCGTTGAAACAAAAATGCCTTCTCCCTGTGGAGAAGGCAGGGAGCGTTTTTCCCTGTACAAGGCTCCTTATTCAATGAGAGCAGCCTACACCTGTCCCGTGTCTCCACATGATGGACTGTGATGTGTGTTTACTCTGAATTCTGCTCTTGTGACATGTCAGTGATCATTTTCTCACAGACGATTTAACACCTTTTCAATCTTATTCACATAAAAAATCACTTCCTGGTCCGTTCAAATTAACTTGCTGTACCTTCTACACGATGCACCACTGCTCTTTTATAGCAGACGGTAATCTATAAACAAACTTTCCTGTGCCTTTCAAACAACAAAAAAGAAAAAAAACATTATTCATTGTGCAGCGTAAAGTCTGCCTGTTGTGAATGGGTTTGAGATGAGTTCTGAGCAGAGCTCCCTCTGGTGGTTACAAGCGGTACTAGTGTAGGATTGGGAATCAGGTGTTACTGATTGGTCTTATTTAAGGGAATCACTTTCCCATCAGGGTTGCCGGTGATCAATTGTTCTGGTCTGAATCCTTCTTTCCGTTTCCCTTGTAGCCTGCTGTGTCGTGTCTGCATCTCCTGCTATCAGATAAGACAATTTTTCTTATTTTGTGTTTTTGTCTATATTTTTGCATTTTGTCCTGCACTTCTTTGGGGGCCTTCTGGGTCCCCTCGGGGGCTTTTGCCCTCTCAGTTTAGTTCAGCCACTGATGTTTGTACTTTTGCTTTTTCCAGTTTTTTCAGTGGCTGCTGTTTTTTGTTACACCAGAGAGCTAATTTAGGTGGTTGAGGTCGTGTGATCTCAGGTGATTTTGAAATTAGTAGAGTTGGTGTTTTTCAGGGTTTTCTGGGATTGCAGTAAGTACCCTTCCTGTCCTTTTCTATTTAGTAGTTTGGGCCCCAGCGTTTGCTCATACTATTTTCTTTCTGTGTCAGTATTTCCTCTTGTCTAACCGCCATTACTTGTTTGGGGGCTTTCTATTGTCTTTGGGGTTCTGCTCCGGGGCAGATAGCTTTCCTATTTCTATCTTTAGGTGTAGTTAGTTTCTCAGGCTGTGACGAGGCGTCTAGGACCATCGTAGGAACGCTCCACGGCTGCCTCTAGTTGTGGTGGTTAGTCAGGGTACTGCAATCCATAGATTCCAACTGCTCTGGTGTATTTCCTTTTTTACCTGCACTCCTCAGCTACCGTAAACATAACAGTATCACCGGACATAAAAATTGTATGGTACTCACAGAAGGGAAAAAATATTTTGAAGAAGAAAAGTTGTCAGAGATATTTTTCTGTTTGTTGCATTTTTTTTTTTTCCTCTGTATCTCTGGGTGCTGGGGAGGATCTTTTCTCCAATGGAGTTTGCACAGTTGTCTGGCCGTGTGGATCAGCTTGCCACTGAGGTTCGGAGTATTGCTGCATATCTTGCTAGGTTGCCTGTGTGGAACCTAGGATCCCCATGCCAGATTTGTTTTTAGGGGATCGAGCTAAGTTTCAGAATTTCAAAAATAATTGTAAATTGTTTTTGCCTTAAAATCTAAGTCCTCAGGAAACGCAGCGCAGCAGGTTCAAATTGTCATCTCTCTCCTGCGCGGCGATCCTCAGGATTGGGCTTTTTCCCTGACACCTGGGGATCCTGTTTTGAGTGATGTTGATGCTTTTTTCAGGCTTTGGGGTTATTGTACGATGAGCCTAATGTCACTGATCAAGCTGAAAAAGCCTTGTTGGCATTAAATCAGGGGCTTGATGACGCTGAGTTATACTGTCAGAGATTCCGTAGGTGGGCAGTCCTGACCAAATGGAATGACGACGCTTTGGCGGCCCTTTTCCGGAAGGGTCTGTCGATAATGTAAAGGATGTTATGGTGGGATTCCCTGTCCCCTCTGGTCTCAATGATTCTATGTCATTAGCGATTCAAATTGACAGACGTTTGCGTGAGCGGAGAAGTATGCGTGGAGTGGTGTTGCCTTGTGAGCCAGCTGCTGAGCCCATGCAGTGTGATGGAGTGGTGTCTGGGGCACAGCGTCATGAGTTTCGAAAGCGCAATGGGTTATGTTTCTACTGTGGTGATGCCTCTCATGCTATTTCAGTCTGCCCTAAGCGGGGAAGACATTTTGCACGCTCAGTTGTCTTGGGTGTGTTCAGACTAAGTTTTTATTAACTGTCACTCTGATATGCTCTCTGTCCTCATTTTCTGCTCAGGCTTTCGTTGATTCTGGAGCAGCTATTAACCTGATGGATTATGATTTTGCTAAACGTTGTGGATTTCCCTTGATACCCCTACAGAAGTCTATTCCCCTACTGGGGATCGATTCTACCCCTTTGGCTGAGAATAAACCCCAGTTTTCTACTCAGGTGATAATGAGGGTTGAACCTGATCACCAGGAGTGCTGCAAATTTTTGGTTCTATATATCTGCATGACATTATCGTGCTGGGTTTCCCTTGGTTACAGTCTCATAATCCTGTTTTGGATTGGAAATCTGTGTCTGTAACCAGTTGGGGCTGCCAATGTGTTAATACCAACACTCCTGTTTTTTCTGCCTCCCCCCAGGCTGAGGATGTTCCTGACTTTTTGTTGATTTTTCTGATGTGTTTAGCGAAAGTAAATCTGCATCCTTACCTCCCCATAGGAGCTATGACTGCGCTATTGAATTAGTGCCGGGTAGTAAATTTCCTAAAGGTCGCCTTTTTAACTTGTCTGTACCTGAACATGACGCTATGCGGTCTTATATCAAGGAATCATTGGAGAAGGGTCATATCAGACCATCCTCTTCACCCTTAGGTGCCGGTTTTTTCTTTGTGGCCAAAAAGATGGTTCATTAAGGCCGTGTATTGATTATCGTCTCTTGAACAATATTACTGTGAAATATCAATACCCGTTACCCTTGATTTCTGACCTGTTTTCCAGGGTGAAAAACGCTACTTGGTTTACCAAGCTTGACCTCAGGGGGGCGTATAACCTTATTCGCATTAAGCACGGGGATGAATGGAAGACGGCATTTAACACCCCTGAAGGGCATTTTGAGTACCTTGTGATGCCCTTTGGGCTCACTAATGCTCCTTCCGTCTTCCAGTCCTTCATGAATGACATTTTCAGGGATTTTGTGGACAAGTTTCTGATTGTTTATTTGGATGATATCTTGATTTTTTCTAATGACTGGGACTCTCATGTGAAACATGTTCGAACTGTATTCCAGATTTTGAGAGAGAATGCTCTGTATGTGAAGGGATCAAAGTGTCTTTTTGGCGTACAGAAGATCTCATTTCTGGGATTCATTTTGTCCCCATCTGTTATTGAAATGGACCCGGTCAAGGTTCAGGCCATCTGTGATTGGGTCCAACCTACTTCATTAAAGGCTCTTCAGAGATTTTTGGGTTTTGCCAATTTTATATCGTAAATTTATTGGTAATTTCTCTGTTATTGTTAAACCATTAACTGATTTGACCAGAAAGGGTTCTGATGTGGTGAATTGGCCTCCTGAGGCAGTCTCTGCGTTTCAGGAACTTAAGCAGAGATTCACTTCTGCTCCTGTTCTACGGCAGCCTGATGTTTCTCTGCCATTTCAGGTGGAGGTTGATGCCTCTGAAATTGGGGCAGGTGCCGTTTTGTCCCAAAAAGATCCAGAGACCTCTAAAAGTAACCCTTGTGCCTTTTTCTCTCGAAAATTTTCTCCTACTGAACGTAATTATGACGTGGGTAATCGGGAGTTATTGGCCATGAAGTGGGCTTTTGAAGAGTGGAGACATTGGCTGGAGGGAGCCAAACATCAGGTGGTGGTCCTTACGGACCATAAGAATCTGGTCTATCTGGAATCTGCCAAGCGACTCAATCCTAGACAGGCCAGGTGGGCCTTGTTTTTCACACGTTTTAATTTTGTGGTTTCCTTTCTTCCTGGCACTAAGAATGTTAAGGCGGATGCCCTCTCGAGGAGTTTCCTTGCGGACTCTCCTGAGCTATCTGATCCCTCTGTTATTTTGAAGGAGGGTGTAGTTCTTTCCGCCATCTCGCCCAATTTGAGACTTGCTCTGGAGGGGTGTCAGGAGGATAGGCCCGAGCGCTGCCCTGTTGGAAAATTGTTTGTCCCGGACCAATGGAAAAAGAGTGTGATGTCTGAGATTCATTGTTCTGCATTGGCTGGGCATCCCGGAATTTTTGGTACCAGAGACTTGGTTAGTCGGTCCTTTTGGTGGCCTACCTTGTCTCGCGATGTCAGGGAATTTGTGCAGTCCTGCGGGACTTGCTCTCGCTCCAAGCCTTGCTCTCGCTCTAGTGGTTTGTTGATGCCATTGCCTGTGCCCAAGAGACCATGGACCCATATCTCTATGGATTTCATTTCCGATCTTCCTGTTTCTCAGAGAATGACCACCATCTGGGTAATTTGTGATAGGTTTTCCAAAATGATACATCTTGTGCCATTACCTAAGTTGCCTTCCTCCGCTGAATTGGTGCCGTTGTTCCTTCAGCACGTGGTTCGTTTACACGGCATTCCTGAGAACATTGTGTCTGACAGAGGAGTCCAGTTTGTTTCCAGATTTTGGAGGACTTTTTGTTCTAAACTGGGTGTTCAATTGTCTTTCTCCTCGGCATTTCATCCTCAGACCAATGGTCAAACTGAGAGAACAAACCAGACATTGGAGACTTATCTAAGATGCTTTGTGTCTGCTGATCAGGATGACTGGGTCTCTTTTTTGCCTTTGGCTGAGTTTGCTCTTAATAATAGGGCTAGCTCTGCCACTTTGATGTCTCCGTTTTTCTGTAATTCTGGGTTTCACCCTCGATTTTCTTCAGGACAGACGGAGGCTTCTGTCTGTCCAGGTGTTGACTCTGTTGTTGAGCGTATGCAGCAGATTTGGGACCAGGTAGTGGAGAGGTTGTCCCTCTCTCAGGAGAAGGCCCAGCGGTTTGCTAACCGGCATAGGACTGATGGTCCTCGGTTTAAAGTGGGGGACTTGGTCTGGTTGTCCTCAAAGAATATTCCTATGAGAGTAGCATCTCCTAAATTTAAGCCTAGGTTCATTGGACCTTATAAGATCATGGAGATTATTAATCCTGTTTCTTTTCGTTTGCTTCTTCCAGGGACATTTAAGATCCATAACGTGTTCCACAAGTCCTTGTTGAAGAGGTTTGTTGAGCCAGTGGTTCCTGCTGCTGTGCCTCCTGACCCTGTTTTGGTTGAGGGCAATCTGGAGTATGTGGTTGAGAAAATATTGGATTCTCGTTTTTCTAGACGAAGACTCCAGTATTTGGTTAAATGGAGAGGTTATGGTCAGGAAGATAATTCTTGGGTGTTTGCTTCGGACATCCATGCTAGGAGACTTATCCGTGCGTATCATAGAACTCATCCTGACCGACCTGATTGCTCAAATGAGGGTTCGGTGACCCCTCCTCAAGGGGGGGTACTGTTGTGAATGGGTTTGAGATGAGTTCTGAGCAGAGGCTCCCTCTGGTGGTTACAAGCGGTACTAGTGAGGATTGGGAATCAGGTGTTACTGATTGGTCTTATTTAAGGGAATCATTTTCCCATCAGGGTTGCCGGTGATCAATTGTTCTGGTCTGAATCCTTCTTTCCAGTTTCCCTTGTAGCCTGCTGTGTCGTGTCTGCATCTCCTGCTATCAGATAAGACAATTTCTTATTTTGTGTTTTTGCTATATTTTTGCATTTTGTCCTGCACTTCTGTGGGGGCCTTCTGGGTCCCCTCCGGGGGCTTTTGCCCTCTCAGTTTAGTTCAGCCACTGTGTTTTGTACTTTTGCTTTTTCCAGTTTTTTCAGTGGCTGCTGTTTTTGTTACACCAGAGAGCTAATTTAGGTGGTTGAGGTCGTGTGATCTCAGGTGATTTTGAAATTAGTAGAGTTGGTGTTTTTCAGGGTTTTCTGGGATTGCAGTAAGTACCCTTCCTGTCCTTTTCTATTTAGATAGTTTGGGCCCCAGCGTTTGCTCATACTATTTTCTTTCTGTGTCAGTATTTCCTCTTGTCTAACCGCCATTACATGTTTGGGGGCTTTCTATTGTCTTTGGGGTTCTGCTCCGGGGCAGATAGCTTTCCTATTTCTATCTTTAGGTGTAGTTAGTTTCTCAGGCTGTGACGAGGCGTCTAGGACCATCGTAGGAACGCTCCACGGCTGCCTCTAGTTGTGGTGGTTAGTCAGGGTACTGCAATCCCATAGATTCCAACTGCTCTGGTGTATTTCCTTTTTTACCTGCACTCCTCAGCTACCGTAACATAACATCTGCCTGTCCATTTGCTTCTCACGTACTCTGACCTTCTATTCACATGCCTAGCCCTTTGATTCTCACGTACTGTGTCTATTCCAAAAACCTATTCAACAAAGGTGATTAAAAATCTGAAAACTGCTGCATTCTGGTTCTGTGTGTCTTCGCTGAATGCCTGATGGGAGGGGTGAGTGAAGCCGCTGCGCAGCTGTTTTATGTATTCTCCCTCAGACTGCAGTTTCCTTATCTGTGGAGTGACCTTGGTCTAAAGCACGCTAGTAGATTTTGTGCTTTTTTTTTTTTTCCTTTTCTTTTAAAAAAAAATGGTTGGAGAAAAAAACTCTAAAATAAATTGATTAGAAAAAATCTCTCCAAAATTATTTAAAAATGTACTTAAAAGAAAAACTTTAAAAACAAAAGTTAGATTTAGTAAAAAACTCTAGGAAAAAAAGATTGACCAAAAAGGGGAGGGAAAAAAAAAACGTATTAATCATAAAACTCTGAAAAACAACCCTTGTTACTAAAACAGCTAATTAAAAACAGAAAAGAGGTGGAGAAACTGATTGTAAAATGATAAAAAAAAAAATAAAATAATACTTTTCGTTGGTGCTGCTCCCCCCACCCTTATATCTCTGCTTGCTGCGTCTACAGACACTGAAATCACGTATCAAAAAAAAGATTATCCCTCAGAATAGCAAAAAATGAATACAGTTAAGTCTGAATGCCTGAGAATTTTCACGCTACAGCCCGTAGCCAAAAACTAGCTTAAAAAGATCAAAACCAGGAAACAGATGTGACAACGTGATTAGCAGAGAAGGGGGGTCAAAGGGGTTTCTCGCTGCTGCAGCCAGCAGTGAATGAGATAGTGACAGAGCGCATGCTGCTCTGAGTGTAAATTTAAAGCAGCGATACCTAATACAGACAGGAAGACGTACAAATGAAACAAACACCCGGGAGAATACGAATCCCTCTTTTAGATGATCTGTGACACATACAAGCTGCTCTGGTAACTGATAACTCACCAATTGCACTGAGCACGGCAATGCTCCAGGTCTACCACTTCTGAAAACCATACGCCCTGGCCGGTGCACCGGTCACAGTAATCTGTAATAGCCTGTACAAAATTCCCACCCTTCACACCTGGAATACTGGGAGTATTACCATGACACTCTTCTTTGCCTTGCCTACCACCATGTGTGCTTTATCGGCTGCCTCTATTCCTGCCTTATAATATTTAGCCACGGCTATTTACCCGTTCAGTCATTTTCATGGGTCTGTTTTGACCTTCCGTCTTATGCTCCAGCCTGGGCCTCTATGCAATTGCCCTATTTAGGCTTTTCCATGGCTGGACAAAATCTCAATATATTTGCTGACTTCTATTTTAGGTTAGGCCTCTTTCACACTTCAGTCGTGCAACGTCAGTCAAAATCCGCCAAAGTGTGAAAAAACGGATCCGCTTTTTTCCCATTGACTTGCCTTAGTGGCGGATTTTGACGGATGGTCGTCCGTTAGATCCGTTTTTTGACGGATCCGCCATATATTTGGTGTCCGCCATTTTTGGAAAACGTTCAATGCAACTTTTTTGTATGCGTCAAAATGGTGGACTACGGCGGATCCGTCAAAAAACGGATGTGACGGACGACCGTCCGCCAGCGGATCAGTTGCTCCTATAGAAAATCATTGTCCGGGGTCTCTCTCTCTCTTTCTCATTCCGGGTTCAAAAGTTCATGGCGGATCCGTCAAAAAACGGATCCGTTTGCATCCGTTTTTCAACTTCTATGGCGGATCCGCAATTTTCACACTTTGGCGGATTTTAACTGACGCCAAACGACTGAAGTGTGAAAGAGGCCTAAGCCGTTGTATTTATTCACTTTGTTTAATGGCAGTTCTATTTTATTAAGGGTGGTTATTTATAACCTTGTGGGGAGCATTTGTGTGGTCAGCATTTGTGATTGGGGTTATCTACAAATCTTTTGCCCCTTTTATTTCCCCGGTTTCTTTGTAGCATCTAGACAATAATCGGATGTGGTTACCCCCCTCTTTGATGATTTTCCACATTTACACATAGTCATTATATATTCGTGGGGATTTTTTGCTGCTACTTTTTGTGGTTGTGATTTCATATCATATCTTTTTCTTCCCCCCTCTTTTTTTTGTATTATTTGATGGTATGTTGTTTATATATCTGCATGTACACTCATTTTGGGCTCGCATGTGGGATAGGTTTTAGGTTATAACTTTATTATAAGCTTATTTGTTACACAAGTACGTCACGTGAGTGACTTTTTTAATGTTTGTGTGGTTTTGTACTCAATAAAATTTGATGTTATGTGTATTGCTGTGTGGTGATCCTTTCATTATGGTCTATTTCTTTTTCTTCTTTTGTTTTGTATTTCAGTCTTTGTAGGCCTGGTTGGATCCCACTATAATTTACCTTGTGATGACCACTCAATTTTTGTAATTCTATGACTTATCTCTCCAGCATTTGCAGGGCGATCTGGAACTCACTACTCTGTGTAAATCTATGAAAACCAGAACAAGGCGCGCAAACACTTAGATTAAAAACCAAGATAAGGCAGTTTGGCGTCACTCATCTCTACTTGTGACTGTTACTTCTGGCTTCGGGTCAGTCAGAAGTTGTGGTCACAAGATGGCAGTGTGGGACCAGAGCAGCATCGGAAACAGCTGAAAATGGTAGCTGTTGAGTAAAATACTGGATCATGTAACTTACATTAGTTGCAAAACTCCAGCTCTGAAATAAACAAAATTAAAAAAAATGCTGGAGTGTTGCTTTAACAACTCCCAACATATTAGGAAAAATATGGATTTCTTTGGAATAACACATCAGATAACAGATCTCAAGGTATCATTTTATTCAACTTCGTTTGACCTGCATGTCCATATAGATGGCTTAGGAGGGTTTATCTCTCTGACAGATTTCTCTTTAAAGGGGTATTCCCATCTCCAAGATTCTATCCCAATATGTAGTAGGTGTAATAATAATAATATTAGCAAATACCTCCAATTAGAAATGTCATATAGTTTTTTTTTTATTTGCGATGTCTCTTTATGACTAGCTAACTGTCACTGTATTACCTTATATACTCGAGTATAAGCCGACCCCCTAATTTTGCCACAAAAAATTGGGAAACTTATTGACTCGAGTATAAGCCTAGGGTGGGAACTGCAGCAGCTACTGGTTAATTTCAAAAATAAAAATAGATGCCAATAAAAGCAAAATTAATTGAGACATCAGTAGATTAAATGTTTTTGAATATCCATATTTAATCAGGAGCCGCATATAATGCTCCATACAGTTCATGGTGGCTCCATAAGATTCTCCATACAAAATACACCCCATATAATGCTGCACAAAGGTTAATAATGGCCCCATAAGATGCTCCATAGATTATGCCCCATATGCTGCTCCATAAAGATTATGACCCCATAAGATGATCCATAGAATGGGCCCCATATGCTGCTCCATAAAGGTATGGCACATATGCTCATAACTATGTCCCATAGATCTCAATAGATTATGCCCCCATAAGATGCTCCATATATTTTATGCCCCATTTGATGCTCCATAGATTATGCCCCCATATGCTGCGAATAAAAAAAAAAAAAAAAAGACATACTCGCCTGTCGTCGCTTGGGGCCAGGTGCCGGTGTCCGGAGCAGGCGGGGACTCCGGCGCGCTATAGGGCCAGGTGCTGGTGTCACCGCTGGCTCAGGTCCCCGGTACCTGCGATATTCACCTGTCCCCGTTCCACCGCCGCGCGCCGCTGTCTTCCGGGTCCACTGGCTGTGAATGTTAAGGCAGAAGGCGCAACGCGCACTAACTAAATCATTGCGCCCTCTGACCTGAACGTCACAGCCGGAGGACGCGAGGACAGAGTGGTGCGCAGCGGTGGAACGGGGACAGGTGAATATAGCAGGGCTCCCCCGTCCTCCCTGTCATACTCACCCCCTCCTGGCGCTTCTCTGCAGCCCTTGCTTCTCCCATTGTCTCCGGTGCCGCGGCTCTTCCTTCCATCAGCGGTCACGTGGTACCGCTCATTAAAGTCATGAATATGCTCATATTCATGACTTTAATGAGCGGTACCACGTGACCGCTGAACACAGACACCAGAGACCATCGGAGAAGCAGGGGGCTGCAGAGACCGTGCCAGGAGGAGGTGAGCATATGTGACAGCCGCGCTCACTCTCCCCTGCCGACCCCCTGGTATATGACTCGAGTATAAGGCGAGAGGGGCACTTTCAGCCCTAAAAAATGAGCTGAAAATCTCGGCTTATACTCGAGTATATACGGTACTGGACGTAATCATGGAGACCTAAGGTCCTGCAATTCCTGCACATGAGGACAGAGACATGGAGAATCAGAAGAGCTATATTACATTTCTAATTGTAGGTATTTGCTAATATTATTATTAAACCTACTTCATATTGGGATAGGATCTTGGAAATGGGAAATTCTGAGGTTGTCTCTTTAGTAGGACTATAAAGCCCAGCTGCTATAATACATTTGGCTATCAGTGGTTTGTCTGGAGTGTGTATATAGAAAAAATGGCTAGCACTCAACTAGTAATGTGATGATACGGTGCAAGTTAAAAGGGATTTGGATATCCCAGAGTCCAGAATATGTATATAATCACTGCACACGTTTGAAGGCGTATATCATGCTTAATTGAATGTTTTTTTAACACTTGATATGCAAAAAAGGGAAAGAATGCTATAGGACGACTGATGTTTCGGCCAACGCAGTGGCCTTTATCAAAAAGTCGCTGAAAAAGATAGAAAGAATAATGGTCAATAATGTACATTATATTACAATATATACAATATTTACACAGGTGGAATATTACATCCATGGAAATTTAGCAACATGTTAAATCATTGACAGATATCATGGGAAGAACAGGGGGGAGACTGCCCAGGATTTATAAAACAAAGAGAACAGAAAAGTCTTATGCATGATGATGGAAAGAAAGGTCACCAAAAGTAGAACAAATGGCAAAAATAAGGGGTTGCACAATATAATGGCACAATAATTGCAATAGGTTCAGTAACATACCCTTTAGATATAGGTGTATCAGAGATTCATATATCAAGTGCTTATTTTCAATTATCATAGTGTGCGGTATGTCCTGTATATGAAGATGGAAGAAATGTAAAATTAATATACATGTCATCTAGTGGTATGATACAATGATTATTGAAGAGAGGATGCCCGTATACCGTTGTGCCAAGTTCAGTGAAATATAACTAATGCAGTAGAAGTGGAGCAATGGTAAGAGAGTAACTGTATGGAAACAGATATTGATACCCGATAGATCCTATGTCTCACACACTTAGGAGTCCGCGGAAGGTATATGTTTGGACTCCTATCGTGTGTTTATTTTATATTAATAACCTTTATCCCATGATATGGACCTTATCAAATGTTGATACAGATTGCTCTGCCGCGGACTCACCAAGATATCACCGTTTATATTCAACCAGTGTACTATATAGGCATGTTCGACGTATATGAGACTTTCTGTTTATATTATTTTTTGGACATCTTCCTATTATGAGAAGATAAGAGAATGCCCGCCTTTATCTACAATAATGTGCTAATACTGCACATGTTCTATATGTTGATGTATATATATACATATATTGTATGCCAAGTGTTTACAACTGACCCTTTCACGATTACCACCAATGATTTCATTTAGAACCTCTCTCTACATATTCGTCTCCATTCATTTACATTAAAACTCCTCATAAGCATACTCCTTGCGCTTTATGAGGCTATACCGCCTTAACAACTTATGATATCACCATTTCACATATACTCCAGCTGCTCTCTGTGCAGTGGCCACTGAAGTATAAGTCCGAGGTTGGACTTAGTGCGCATGCGCTAACTCTATGATCTCTTTCCGGTCACATGACGGCCCGGCGCTCACATATTTGTTCTACTTTTGGTGACCTTTCTTTCCATCATCATGCATAAGACTTTTCTGTTCTCTTTGTTTTATAAATCCTGGGCAGTCTCTCCCCTGTTCTTCCCATGATATCTCTCAATGATTTAACATGTTGCTAAATTTCCATGAATGTAATATTCCAACTGTGTAAATATTGTATATATGTAATATAATGTACATTATTGACCATTATTCTTTCTATCTTTTTCAGCGACTTTTTGATAAAGGCCATTGCGTTGGCCGAAACGTCAGTCGTCCTATAGCATTCTTTCCCTTTTTTGCATATCAAGTGTTTAATAAAACATTCAATTAAGCATGATATATGCCTTCAAACGTGTGCAGTGATTATAGAAAAATATTTAGACTTGAGAGTCCTCAGTGGTTGATACTTTTAATGGCTAACTGAAAAGATAGTAACAAATTGCAAGCTTTCGAGACTACTCAGGTCAGGGTTGAGCATTCCGATACCAAAACCCCATTCCGATACCTGAAATCCAATGTAAGTCTATGGGAACAAAATATCGGAAGAACTTCCGATATTTTGTTCCCATAGACTTACATTGGATTTCAGGTATCGGAATGGGGTTTTGGTATCGGAATGCTCAACCCTACTCAGGTCTCTTCATCAGGCAAGGACTAATAACAACATCTGAAGAATCACATACAGTGCCTACAAGTAGTATTCAACCCTCTGCAGATTTAGCTGGTTGACACATGCGGAATTAACTTGGCATTGTGACATTTGTACTGTAGATCAGCCTGGAAGTGGGAAATTCACTGCAGCAAAAAAAAATTTTTTTTTTTTTTTTTTAAACGTTAAAAGTTAATTCGGAGTGTCATTTATTATTCAACCCCTCAAACCACAATAATTCTGTTTGGTCCCCCTAAAGTTTTAAGAAGTAGTTCAGGCACCAATAATAATGAGCTTCACATGTGTGGATTAATGATCTCTTTTGCCAGCCTTTTCTGACTATTTAAGACCCTCCCCAAACTTGTTAACAGCACTCATACATGGTCAACATGGGAAAGACAAAGGAGCATTCCAAGGCCATCAGAGACAAGATCGTGGAGGGTCACAAGGCTGGCAAGGGGTACAAAACCCTTTCTAAGGAGTTGGGCCTACCTGTCTCCACTGTTGGGAGCATCATCCGTAAGTGGAAGGCTTATGGAACTACTGTTAGCCTTTCCACGGCCTGGACAGCCTTTGAAAGTTTCCTCCCGTGCCGAGGCCAGGCTTGTCCGAAGAGTCAAGGCTAACCCAAGGACAACAAGGAAGGAGCTCCGGGAAGATCTCATGGCAGTGGGGACATTGGTTTCAGTCAATACCATAAGTAATGTACTCCACCGCAATGGTCTCCATTCCAGACGAGCCCGTAAGGTACCTTTACTTTCAAAGCGTCATGTCAAGGCTCGTCTACAGTTTGCTCATGATCACTTGGAGGACTCTGAGACAGACTGGTTCAAGGTTCTATGGTCTGATGAGACCAAGATCGAGATCTTTGGTGCCAACCACACACGTGACGTTTGGAGACTGGATGGCACTGCATACGACCCCAAGAATACCATCCCTACAGTCAAGCATGGTGGTGGCAGCATCATGCTGTGGGGCTGTTTCTCAGCCAAGGGGCCTGGCCATCTGGTCCGCATCCATGGGAGGATGGATAGCACGGCCTACCTGGAGATTTTGGCCAAGAACCTCCGCTCCTCCATCAAGGATCTTAAGATGGGTCGTAATTTCATCTTCCAACAAGACAACGACCCAAAGCACACAGCCAAGAAAACCAAGGCCTGGTTCAAGAGGGAAAAAGTCAAGGTGTTGGAGTGGCCTAGTCAGTCTCCTGACCTTAACCCAATTGAAAACTTGTGGAAGGAGCTCAAGATTAAAGTCCACATGAGACACCCAAAGAACCTAGATAACTTGGAGAAGATCTGCATGGAGGAGTGGGACAAGATAACTCCACAGACCTGTGCCGGCCTGATCAGGTCTTATAAAAGACGATTATTAGCTGTAATTGCAAACAAGGGTTATTCCACGAAATATTAAACATAGGGGTTGTATAATAATTGACCCACACTTTTATGTTTAACCCCTTAACGACCAAGCCATTTTGTAGGTTAAGGACCAGGCCTATTTTTACAATTCTGACCACTGTCAATTTATGTGCTTATAACTCTGGAACGCTTCAACGGATCTTGGCGATTCTGAGATTGTTTTCCCGTGACATATTGTACTTCATGATAGTGGTAAAATTTCTTCAATATAACTTGCGGTTATTTATGAAAAAAATTAAAATATGGCGAAAATTTTGAAAATTTTGCAATTTTCAAATTTTTATGCCCTTAAATCACAGAGATATGTCACAAAAAATAGTTAATAAATAACATTTCCCACATGTCTACTTTACATCAGCACAATTTTGGAAAAAAAAAATTTATTTGTTAGGAAGTTATAAGTGTTAAAAGTTGACCAGCAATTTCTCATTTTTCCAACAAAATTTGGATTCCACACAAGTTTCACAGCAGCACAGCTCTTATCTCTAACAATATCACAGACAGAGTGATAAGATGTAGCTGAGCTACTGTTTGCATCATTTGACACACTGCTGTGATTAGATAGTTACATTTAGTATCCAATTACAGCAGTCAGAGATGCAGAGAAGCTGTCATTGGTCCCTGCATCTCTTCACTGTCCTCCAAATGAAGTGATCGCTCACGATCATGGCATCAGCAGGGTTAATCAGTCGGGGGCAGTGCTCAGCTTGTCCCTTGCTGTTCCAGCACCTCCCTCTCCTCCCCCCCCACCCACCCACCCTCCCCACCTTCCGGCTCTGACAGCAGCAGGTCAGCAGCTTCCACTGCCAGCTTCTCCTCTGATCGGGTAGGAAGTGCTGCATCTCCTGTGCGATCATGCTGTGTTTGGTCAGTCAGATTGACTGACCAATCACAGCGATCTGGGTGCAGGGACCGATGTCATGGGTCCCTTCACCTCTTCCCGTGCCTCTCAGCTGTCATAGACAGCTGTCGGCACTGAACTACCACTGTTTGTTTACACACAGTGGTAGATCAAAGCCATGACGTGCAGAGTCCGTCAAGGTGCCAAAACTGACACTGGCCATGACGGACTCTGCACGTCAGTGGACATTAAGGGGTTAAAATTTATTAAAATTCAACTGAGCAACATAACTTTTTGGTTTGTAAGATTTATGCTTCTGTTAATAAATCCTACTCTCGTTTGCAGTTTAAAGGCTCTAACTTATTTGCATCTTATCAAACCAGCTAAATCTGCAGGGGGCTGAATACTACTTGTAGGCACTGTATTTATACACAAGAGGACACAGGAATAATGCAATAGGTAAGACAAGTGACGTGAAGCAGAACTGTCATTATGGCAGAGGGATGAACATAAATATTGGAACAGTTCATAGATAAGGAGTCCTCAGTGGTTGATACCTTTTAATGGCTAACTGAAAAGATGGTAACAAATTGCAAACTTTCGAGACTACTCAGTCTCTATCATCAGCATAGACTAATAGTTGCAATTTGTTACCATCTTTTCATTATACCAGTTAAAAGGTATCAACCCTGAGGACTTCAAGTACTAAAATTTTTCTATCTATGGCTACACGGTACGAAGATACACATTTCCTATATAGATAAGGAGTGAAAGTTTTATTACCCTCTGATTGGAGTCTGCTATTGTGTTTTGATGCCCCTAGAAGGTCAGAGAAGCAGATTCCTTAATTGATGTACACAGACATGAATCCGTGTGATATATTCATTCCAGCACTAAGAGTGTCAAAGGTCATCATAAGTTTATATTCCCAAACCTTTCTATCTTTCTCAGATTTGAAGTTAGATTTTAATACAAGTAATTCCATATCCATCATGCTATGACCGGGCATACAAAAGTGTTTTGCCACAGGTAAATCCATTCTTTTTTCTCTTATTGTGTGGCGATGAGAATTCATCCTTGTTCTCAGTTTTTGCCCGGTCTCCCCCACATACAGACCCCCAGTTGGACATTTTGTACAAATAATTAGGTACACCACATTAGATGTGATGCAGCTGAAAGTACCTGGGATCTTGTAGTCCTGATGGGAGTTGGGGATCTTTATCTTGTCCGTGGTCATTATAAATGCACAGGTTTTGCATTTCTTCTTGTTGCAAGGAAAGGTTCCTGCAGCTGTTGGGGAGGACAGGGAGCTTCTGACAATGATGCTTCTTAGATTTGGGGGCTGCCTAAAACATAGTAGTGGGGGGTCTGGAAATATGGATTGTTATCGGGCATCTTTTTGTAGTAAAGGTTGTAGTTTCCGTGCAGCTCCCCTTAGCATCTCCAGATTTGGATTGTAGGTGACCACTAGAGGCACCCGGTTATTTTCTTCTTTAGCTTTGTAATGTAGCAGGTGATTCCTTGATATTCTGGTGGCTCTTGTAATTTGGTTTTCAATTGTTCTTGGATGGTAGCCCTGGTTCAAAAAGGTCTTTCTGAGGCGAATAAGGTGTTCATCTCTATCCATAGGGTTGGAACATATACGATTGTATCTGATGGCTTGGCTGTAGACAATAGAGTTTTTTATGTGTTTTGGATGGAAACTGTGATTATATACATATTCTGTCTGGAGTGTGTAACTGTGTATTTACACATACAGATAACCAGGCATTTAAATGGAACCTGTCACCTCGTTTTTCAGCTATAAGCCACTGCCTTTCGGAGCTTATCTACATCATTCTTGAATGCTGTAGATAAGCCCCTGATCCAACCTGAAAGATACGAAAAACGAGTTATATTATACTCACCCGGGGGCGGTCCAGTCCGATGGACGTCGCAGGTCCGGGTCCGGCGCCTTACTTCTTCGTACAATGTCATCCTCCTTGCTTCATGTTGCGGCTTCTGCACAGGCGTTCTGATCTGCCCTGTTGAGGGCAGAGTAAAGTACTGTAGTGCGCAGGCGCTGGGCCTCTCTGACCTTTCTCGCAGTACGACGTGAAGCAAGGAGGATGACATCGTACGAAGACGGGAGGTGCCGGTCCCGGATCTGCGACACCCATGCAACCGGTCTGCCCCCCCCGGGTGAGTATAATAAAACTTGTTTTTCTTATCTTTCAGGTTAGATGGGGGGGGTGGGGGCTTATCTACAGCATTGGAGCAGTGAACTATGATTAGCAGACCTGCTCTGAAAGCTGTTGGACTGGTGATTTACATCTGTATCTGTTCAGAAGATGATGGGGGGGGGGAGTGAGTGAGAAATTACAGGTCTTGACAGAGATGATTGGGATGTTAAGAATTCCTCTCCTGGACTGTAACTACTTGGGCTAGGCCAGGCACTGGAGGCTGGGTCCATGGAAACCAGCTGTACTCTATAAGGCAATTTGTTAGCCAAAACCAGGAGTGGGTGATAAATACAGAAGTTTTCACATGTTTCTAGTATACTTCTTCTCTGTTCCACTCCTGATTTTGGCTTACACATGTAAAATACTGAACATGTGAATATAGCCTAAAAGTTAAAATCTGTCATTACAGGAGATTGACAACCCATAGAAAAAGCAAGTTCATTGCAAACATGCTGATTTTCATGTTGTCTAATTAACCCCTTAACAACCAGAGGTATTTTTGGTTTTGCATTTTCATTTTTTGCTCCCCTTCTTCCCAGAGCCATAACTTTTTAATTTTTTGGTCAAAATGACCATGTGAGGGCTTATTTTTTGCATGACGACTTGTACTTTTGAACGACACCATTGGTTTTACAATGTCATGTACTCAAAAATGGGAAAAAAAAAATCCAAGTGCAGTGAAATTGCAAAAAAATGCAATCCCACAGTTGTTTTTTTTTGTTTTTGCTTTTTTTTTCACCATGTTCACTAAATGCTAAACCTGACCTGCCATTATGATTCTCCAGGTCATTACAAGTTCATAGACACCAAACATGTCTAGGTTGTTTTTTATTTAAGTGGTGAAAAAAATTCCAAAATGTAACTTTTTTCTCGTTACGACGTTTAGCGATCAGGTTAATTCTTTTATATTGATAGATCAGGCGATTCTGAACGCGGTGATACCAAATATGTGTATGTTTGATTTTTTTTATTGTTTTATTTTGAAAGAGGCGAAAGGGGGTGATTTGAACTTTTACATTTTTTTATTATATTTTTTCTTTTTACTTTTGGCATGCTTCAATAGTCTCTATAGGAGACTAGAAGTTGCCATAAGCCGATCGGCTCTGCTACATACAGGCGATGATCAGATCGCCTGTATGTAACAGAATTGCTCACTTGCTATGAGCGCTGACCACCGGGCGGCGCTCATAGCAATCCAGCAGAGACAGCCATAGAGGTCTGCTGGAGACCTCTGGTTGTCATGCCAACCCTTCGGTGACCCATGATCACGTGACGGGGTCACAGATTGACGGGATTTCCGGCGTGCTTGCCGGAGGCGCGAGTTAATGCCGCTGTCAGTCTGACAGCAGCATTTAACGGGTTAACAGCTGCGTGTGGATCGCGATTCCACCTGCGGCTGTTAGAGGCACATGTCAGCTGTTTAACCCCTTTTTGAGATCTGACGTATTATCCATGTGCCCTGGGACTTAATTCTCAAGGACTGGATAGTACGTCATAGGCGATCAGCTGCGCTCACGGGGGGAGCGCAGCTGATCGCGGCTGGGTGTCAGCTGATTATCACAGCTGACACCCGGCACTATGTGCCAGGAGCAGTCACGGACTGCTCCCAGCACATTAACCCCTGGCACACTGCAATCAAACGTGATCGCAGTGTTCTGGCGGTATAGGGAAGCATCGCGCAGGGAAGGGGGCTCCCTGTGTGCTTCCCTGAGACTCTCAGAACAGCGCGATGTAAGCACGCTGTTCCGAGGGCCTCCTCCCTGCAGACCCCGATCCAAGGTGGCCGCGGGGTCCTTCCGGGTCCTGCAGGAGGTGGCTTCTCAGTGCCTGGTGAGAGCAGGCGCTGAGAAAGCCTCCTGCACTGCCTGTCAAATCGATGATCTGACAGCGTGCTCTGCAAACTGTCAGATCACCGATCTGACACTATAGAGTGATGTCCCACCCTGGGACAAAGTAAAAATGTGAAAATAAATGTGTAAAAATAATTAAAAAAAACAATTCCTAAATAAAGAAAAAAAAATATTCCCCAATAAATTCATTTTTTTATGTAAATAAAAAAAACAATAAAAGTACACATACAGTATTTAGTATCGCCGCGTCCGTTAACGACCCGCCCTATAAAACTGCCCCACTAGTTAACCCCTTTAGTGATCCCCTAAAAAAAAAAAAAACAAGGCAAAAAACAATGCTTTATCATCATACCGCCGAACAAAAAGTGGAATAACACGCGATCAAAAAGACAGATATAAATTAACATGGTACTGCTGAAAACGTCATCTTGTCCCGCAAAAAACGAGGCGCCATTAGCGGAAAAATAAAAAAGTTATAGCTCGCAGAATAAAGCGATGCAAAAATAATTATTTTTTAGCTAAAATTGTTTTTATTGTATAAAAGCGCCAAAACCTAAAAAAATGATATAAATGAGGTATCGCTGTAATCGTACTAACCCGAAGAATAAAACTACTTTATCAATTTTATCACACGCAGAACGGTATAAACGCCCCCCCACCCCCAAAAGAAATTCATGAATTGCTGGTTTTTGTTCATTCTGCCTCCCAAAAATCGTAATAAAAAGCGATCAAAAAATGTCATGTGCTCAAAAATGGTACCAATAAAAACGTCAACTTATCCGGCAAAAAATAAGACTTCACATGACTCTGTGGGCCAAAATATGGAAAAATTATAGCTCTCAAAATGTGGTGATGCAAAAACTATTTTTTGCAATAAAAAGCATCTTTTAGCGTGACAGCTGCCAAACATAAAAACCAACTATAAATACTAAATATAAATACTATTTATTTCCATTTTTCCGTTAGGGTTAGGGTTGGGATTAGGGTTAGGGGTGTGCTAGGGTTAGGTTTGTGGTTAGAGTTATGGTTAGGGTTAGAACTAGGGTTAGGGGTGTGTTGGGGTTAGGGTTGGAGATAGAATTGGGGGTTTCCACTGTTTAGTCACATCAGGGGCTCTCCAAATGTGACATGGCTTCTGAACTCAATTTTAGCCAATTCTGCGTTGAAAAAGTCAAGTACTCCTTCCCTTCTGAGCTCTGCCATGCGCCCAAACAGTGTTTACCCCCACATATGGGGTATCTGCGTACTCAGGACAAATATAGCAAAGCGATCAGATAATCGAGGTTTCAATTCCGCCAAACTTTGGAATTTTTTTGACACAAATAAAAAAATAACCTAGACACATTTGGTGTCTGTGAACTCGTATTGACTTGGAGAATCATAGTGGCATGTCCGTTTTAGCATTTATTGAACATGGTAAAAAAAACTATGGAATTGCACCTTTTTTTATAATTTCACCACACTTGTAATTTGTTTCCTGTTTTCCAGTACACTATATAGTAAAACCAATGGTGTTCTTCAAAAGTACAACTTGTCCCGCAAAAAAAACAAGCACTCTCATGGCCATATTGAGCGAAAAAAAAAGTTATGGCTCTGGAAAAAAGAAGAGCAAAAAACAGAAATTCAAAAACTGAAATACCCCTGTTTGTTAAGGGGTTAAATATCCACCAGATGTCTCAAAGCTTTTTTTTTCTTTATCACCACCACAAAGTGATGGTTGTTTTTATTCCATAGCATAAGTGATTTGTTTAATAACATATTTGATTTTTTTTATTTAGAATTTTTACAACTGGCTTGTTAAATTAATCAAATATGGCATATACCTATTTTTTTTATTTATTCAATCTTGCCCACCACCTCCATATCTTAACAACTTGTTCACATTAATCTGAGATTTCTCCAACGTGAATAACTCATTGCCCACACAAACCATCCAATAAAATAATTAATTCTTACATTAGGTGTGGTTTTCTTCTGAGGTGGGTGGATTTATTGTACAGTATATAGTTTTCATTTACATAGAGTATATTTCAATCCTTTCATGACACATGCCTTACACTTATGTCATATGTGTCTTGTCCTTTACTTTGATGCATCTTTCCTGGCAGATGATGGCTGATTTTATCTGTTTAAATGCTGCTGTCAGTCTCTGAGCTTGGCATTTAACAAGTGCCGGCAGGGGGTTGTCATTCTACTCACCCACTGACGCGCCCGTGATGTAATCGCGGGGTGTCGATGATTTGCTGAAGACATCCATGCTTCTCATGCCGATTTTCCTGTGAAAGCCTGATGTAGTGCTGATGCACGGCTTTGTATAGCACAGCGATCAGATGATCGCGGTTTCAATTCCGCCAAAGAGGAATATTTAAAAAGTTTTTAAAAATACAACATGGAAGAAACACAAGTTCAATTCAACCTTCTTTTGCCCCATTAAAAGTAAAATAATAATAAAAAAAATTGGTAACGTTACATTCGTAAAAGTCCGATCTATCAAACTATAGAGTAAACTAAATCCAATCATTACATGGCTTAACAAGAAAAAATTAAAACCGTCAGAATTACGTTTTTTGGCCACAGCAACACTGGAATAAAATGCAATAAGAGTCCATCAAAATATCATGTCTACCTCTCGATGTATCAGTAAAAATGTCAGCTGAGGGCGCAAAAAATAAGCCCTCACACAGCTATATATCCTGAAAATTGAAAGCGATATGGTGTCGGAAAATGCAACATAAATTTTACAAATTAAAAAAAAATGTTACCACTTAAATGAAAACAAAACATGTATGAATTGTACTGACCTGGAGAATCATATTGCCAGGTCAATTTTACCATATAGTGAACATGATAAATAAAAATTAGCAATTTCAGCACACTTGGATTTCTTTTCCTGCTTTTCCGTGCATCACATCACAAAATTATGTCATTTAAAAGTATAACTTGTCACACAAATGCCAAGGGCTTATACAGCATTGTGGAATGAAAAATAAAGTTATGGCTCTTAGAAGAAGGCGAGGAAAAAAATGGGAAAAAAAAGTAAAATTTCCCTGGGGTAAAGGGGTTAAGAACTCATATAGCGTTTGAAATGTGTTGATGATCAGTATCCATCCATCCTCTTCTATGGATTTTAAATGTTTGCAATAAAGTGCCAATTTTAACTCATTTGGATTGAGTTGGACAACCCCTCCCCTTTATTAAATGTTTATTTTCCCCTAAAATGATTCCATTTTGTTTCTCAATTATTGGTGATATTAAAGGTGGAAAAAAGTTCTGGAATTCTTCTTCTTTTTATATCTAGTTTTACAGGACTAAAATTTGGCATTTTAACAGATGTGTATAAACTTTTTATATCCACTGTACATGAGTTTGGCTTGCAGCTGTAGTTCAGTAGTTAAAATTAATTAGTAGTGCTACAATTTTTTTTAGTTTAATACCAGCCTTAATCTATCAGGTTGCATATGGAAGAATGGATATTTTTGATCTCTGCTATTTAAAGGTCTTACCATCTTTGCAAAATGTGATGTGTGTACACTTCTTATTAGACACTCATAATTTTGTTTTCTTTATTCATTCTACAGGTATCTGCTGTGCCCACGGTACTTGCTATGAAGAATGGTATAATTATTGATCAGTTTGTGGGCATCAAAGAGGAAGATCAGTTGGAAGCTTTTCTTAAGAAACTTGTTGGACCATAACTTCATTACAAATCTAAAATGTACTTCTAACTGTGATTAAAAAAAACATTCATTTTTTTTCCAGTGTACTCTGCTACCTTAGTCCTGCCTTTTATCATGATTTCCAGATGTAATATAAGTTAATATAAAACTGATATTTCCCCTCATGCAATTTGAGAATTTATTACACAATCCTGTTTTTTTTTTTATTATTCCTATTAATAGAAAATTATGTAACACACCTGCATTGTTTCTCATCTTGCATGGTATTAAGTTGCACTTGTGTTAGGTAATTTACATTTTCAAAGTAAGGGTACTGTCACACTAAGCAAGATCGCTAGCGAGATCGCTTAAGCGTCAGCGATTTTATGACGCAGCAGCGACCTCGTTAGCGACGTCGCTGTGTGTGACATGTAGCGGCGATATGGCCCCGCTGCGATGTCGCTTATTGTTCATGAAAGTTCTGAGCCGTTTTTTGGTCGTTGGTGTCCCGCTGGTGAGCCTGAATCGCTGAGTGTGACACCCTTCACGAACGACTTTACCAGCGGCGCAGGCGGGACTAGGTTTTCACAACGACCGCAGAGGTCGTTATACAGATCGCTGATCTCTGATGAGATCTTTGTGTTTGGAAGCAACTAGCGACCATATAGTGATCGCACCAACGATCTCACCAGGTCGTGTCGTTGTCGTCATCGCTCATGCGATCGCTAAGTGTGACAGTGCCTTAAGTGAGTGACAACTCAGCCCACCATATTGATTTCAGGGGCATGCTGGACTGTAAGTTTTGTGAATGGAATAGACTGGCCACCCAATCAAGGCCTGGGGATTTACAGGCTGTCACCATGCAAATTAAGAATTGTTGAGCAGCCCAGTCAATATGGCCTGCTGAGTTTCCTCCAGGTGTCATCTTTTCTGGGTGATTGCCTTGCAATTTAGCTAGCTGACAATGGTCAGATCATTGATAGTTGTAGCTTTGCTTGGTGGTGTGTGTTCTGCTGTTCTGATCTTTGTTGCTTGACCTCAAACTTTGCCTATTGACTGTTTGTCTTGCCCTTTTTCTTTTCACTTACAATTATGGTATTTCACTCTGGACTCCTTGAATTCCCTGTCTCACTTGTGACACTGTGAGAAGTCACTAGCCTGCATCACATTACAAGTGGCTTTACACGTTGTTTTTTTCGCCAGTATGGTCATTTTGTGATCAGATGGCATATCTGACTCGGGTAGCATAGTTAGCAAGGCTGAAAAAAGACATTTGTCCATCCAGTTCAGCCTATATTCCATCAGAATAAATCCCCAGATTCTACGTCCTTCTAAAGAACCTAATAACTGTAAGATACAATATTGTTACGCTCCAGGAAGACATCCAGGCCTCTCTTGAACCCCTCGACTGAGATCGCCTTCACCACCTCCTCAGGCAAGGAATTCCAGATTCTCACTGCCCTAACAGTAAAAAATCCTCTTCTGTGTTGGTGGAAAAACCTTCTCGTTGAATTAGTGAAAAAAATTGTCATCAGGGAAACAGTAGGAAAAATCATAAGAAAAAATCCCTTTAAAAATATCTTTATTCGAGAATAGCTTTAAAAATCACCTCAAGGTGACAATTGCACACCCCAAAAAAACAAAAAACAAAACACACAGTGAAGACAAGTTATTGCTAGATGTCCCTATAAAAAACTATCACCACACTTCCTAACAGCGGGGGTTGGCGCCCTAGGGGGTAACGTTTTGAACCCCCGTTCCACGATGGCTGACCCTGATATGCCCTAATTAAAAAACTATTACTGACTGATGCCCCCATACCCACAATAGGGAACCACTAATTCTAGACAATAAACACTCCTAATCTTAAAGGAAGCCCTGATACCCGATCCCACTGATATAATAGAAGATCGACAGAGGTATTTTACACATCTGAATAGTATATATTGATGAGTAGCATTAACATACGGATCTGAGCTTAAAGTAGAATGCCCCACCAGGCTCAAATCGATCAAAAACACATGATATAAATAGTATAGATTGGGTCTTCCACAGAAAAGGAATTATTTTGACTCAGGCAATAACCAGCTGAGTAAAATCTCTATTGATCCCATGTAAGATATATGGCGATTTGATGTGGCTAAATATGAGTGAAGTAGCACTGATAGCTCAATACTATAATAACACGTTTTCCATTCATATTTCAACAATGCTTCCATTCCATACTGGGCTAATAATTCATGATGCTGTGCACATAATACAGGCCCATATATAAATAAGGTGCACCAAGCTTCATCAGACAAATTGGCATATACTCTGTATCATTGCCACTATTGTACAAGCAAGAAAATAGAAAAACGGTATTTCTGAATACTCATCTGCTACACATCTTATGCACCTACGCCTCTCC